>CM053327.1:43886558-44496558 GCA_028583605.1 Dastarcus helophoroides | reverse complement strand
GGTATATAAACGTTTTTTAAAGTTAAAATAAACGCAATTTTAATTTAATAAACATTTATTATACTAATCAATGTTGCTTGGGCTTATTTAAAGTGTAATGTTGCTTCTTCTTTTTGTGTTGTAATTTTAATATCGTGTTCTCTTACTTATTAAGGAAAAGCAAAAGTACGATGCTCATTTAGACTGACGGGGCAACAAGGAAAACCTTTTTAATATGATACCATCTGTCAGTTCCTTTCAGCTACATCCAAATAAGATGAAAAATCTTTTTTTCCGTTTTTATTAACATATAATAAAGTTTCAGAATGCGAACGTATCTAAAGCTCCATAAAATATGCACGACCTTCCCTTGTTTCTTCCTGAAAGAAATATATTTTTTTCAGCAGTTTTGTTTTATATACGTGTATATAAAGCCCAAAGCAATTTAGGATAATGCGGCGGAGATTACCTGAAATCCATTTCTTTTCACCCAAGTGCTGGATGTAATTCAAACTGAAATCGATAAAACGGACAATGGAAGTAACTTCAACTTAATATCGATGCCCAAGGGAGAAATATTTAAATGAAATGATTATGAAAATCCAGCTTTGACACACATATTCGAAGAAAATTGACATTTATTCACGTCCTAAATGGATTAACTCGTTCTAATCTGGAAACACACAAGCTTCGACGGGTTGAATGAGCTCTTTTATGAACCTACTCCCCGGGGAGAGCATATGTGACCTGTATTCCGACAGACTGCAATATAATAGAACAAAGCCGTCATAAGTTAATTTGGACGGAATAAAGATAAAGCTGATTATTAGCTGGAGCAGTGGCGGCTGGTCTTAAAGAGCGCAAGAGCACGCGCTCCTTGTGAAGTGAGCGATCTATTCTTTTCTATTTAATGTAAAAGTCTTGGATTTATCACATTTTTAAACACAAAATAATGATATACTAATTAACTAATAATACTTGTGAGTGACTTGGAATAAAGTATGCAAACTTTTATTCCATTATATACTATTACGAAATTGAAATACGTTGGTGCGCTCAGAATTATACACCTCAATGGCCTCCACGGGATACGAGGAAATAAACTACAGAACACCACGCTAAAGCTAGCCCGCGGTGCGGTACGCCGCTCCGCATTTATGCGATATTGCCTAATGGTGAGTACGAGTCAGAGTTTGAAGTGTGTATTTACGGTTTATGATGCTAAATGCTAAATGCGGCTGATTTGATCTTTTTTAAATATTACAGCATATAACTTCTGTGGTAATGCTTAAAATTTGAAGGAAATATTTCTCGATTTTTCGAATTTAAAAATTCTGGATTCTGGGTTCATTTTGAGTCCAAACTTCAAACCTCCAACTTTATAAAAAAAAATTAGCTGATACCCGTATATTTGCCTAGGTGAAAAAAAAGAGAAAGGATCCTTTGGTTATATACTTTTTGAAAGTTTCGACTTTTCTGAAGAATTCAATTTTTTTTGAAAATTTTGACTTATTTTGAAAATTTCGACAATAAAAACCCACTTTTTGACAAAGTCGATCTTTTCCCGTTCGACTTTCAAATTTTCGAAATTTTAACTTGATTTCGAAAATTTCGACCTTTTTCAAAATTTTGATTTTTTGAATATTCCAAATTCCTCAAAATTCTGTCTTATTTGGTTGGTTTTGATTTTTTTTGAACATTTTACTCTTATAACTTTCGTTTTTGTTAAAGATTTTATTTTTTGAAAATTACAATTTTTTTTGAATATTTGGAATTGATCTGGAAGTTGTCTGGCCCTATTTCTGTAAACATCAGAAATTTCAGACTCGAAATTTCATCTTTTTTTGCAAATATAACTAATTTTAAATTCGATTTTTTTAAAATATTTCAATTCTTTTTAAAAATTTGAATTTTTTCAAAGTTTTAACTTTTTGCAAATATCGACTCTCTCGAATGTTTGTTTTTTTATTTAACTTTTTTTCAATTTTCACTTTTTCGCAAGATACTGACTTTCTAAAAATGATTACTCTTTTTAAAATCTGCATTCGATTATTAATTGAAAATTCTTAAGCATTCTTCGATTTCCTTAAAGCATTTCGTCTTTATATTTTGAAAACTTTCAAATTCAAATATTCTTTTTTTTAGCTTCCACTTTTTTCAAATGTTTATTTATTTTATTAATCGCCAGACTTTTTTAGTTTGACCTTTCTCTAAGATTTTAATTTATTTTCCAAATTCTGAATTGTTTGAAAATCTTTATACATAATTTCGATCTTTTCTCCAAATTGTTATTTTTTTCAAAACTTTGATTTTTTCTGTAAATTTAATGATGTTAAAAACTGACTTTTAAAAGCTTCTACCATGTTTTTTTTTAATTTTTGACCTTGGTCAAATTTTGACAATTTTACAAAGCTTTGATCTTTTTTTGAAAACTGAGATTTTTTTTTAAATTTCGACTTTTTCTTGAAGTTTCGGCATTTATGTAGTAAACTGAACTTTTATTTGAAAAATTAGATTTTCCTTTAATTTTTGTTTCTTGAAAAATTAAATTTATTCTCAAAATTCCGACATTTTTAATATTTTCAAACCTTTTCCAAAATTTAGACTTTTTTTGGAAACTTCGACCTTTTATCCTCGAAATTTCGACTTTTTCCCGAAGCTATAACTTTTTCAGAATTTGATTTTTTTTTTGGAAAATTTCCTCTTTTTTTCAAAAGTTTAGATTTTTTATAATATGATTATGATTAAACATTTTTTTTCAAAACATTTACCTTTTTTTTTGTTGAAAATTTCCACTTTAACTCAAAATTTTTACTATTTCTCGAAGTTTTAACTTCCTTTTTTGATAATTCCGACTTTTCCCCGAAAATTTTCACTTTTTTCAAAATTGCGAATTTTTGAAATTTTTCAGAATTTTAATCTTTTTTGAAAAGTGTTACCTTTTATGATCAAAATTGGGACTTTTTTCGAAATTAAATATAGCTTCATCCAAAATTTAAAGTTTTTTCGAAATCTCCATTTTTCGAGTTCGAGTTTTTGTGATAACTTTAACATTTTTTCAAAATCCGCCTGTTCTAGAATTTTTTTAATTTTGGTGAAGAATCTAGGTTTTCAAATTGCCAATTTTTAAATTTTGAACGAATTCTACAAAAGGAATTCAAGATTTAATTAAATTTCGATTTTGAAGCTGCCTAAATTCAAAATAATCTAAACAAAAATCGCCGCTTCGATGCGGAAATCTAAATTGTAAGAAAAAAGTGAAATATAGCGTAAACAAAACCAGATAAAAATTGAAAGTTTAAATCGGACATTTTCTAACATGTCATCGTTCCAAATTTACCCTTAAAATTTCGACTTCAATTTCAAAATTCTGGCTTTAAATTGGAATGTAAATGTTGTATTTTTCTTTTGAAATTTTGACTGAAATTCCCAATTTCTAGAAAAAATGAGAAATAGCAAGATTTTATCACGAATTTTGAGATTTTGGAAAGTTTGATGAAGTGGGCATAGCAAAAAATCATTGGTCCTTGGTTATCTTCAAAAATTGACTGATTCTTAGCATAGACTATAAGCATGGATACAATAATACAAACCTCCATCACGTTTAGCAGTGGATTTTCTGAGCTGCGCTGCTTTTGCGATAGATTTCAGCAACGCATCGTTAGCTGAAGCCATCTAGGAGGAGCATGTAGCTGTCACTACTTTAAGATGTTTCCCTAACTTGCGGAATGAATCATCGACATTTAAATCCAGCAGACATCATAATACTATGAAACCAAGAAAGATTAAATAACACAACCAAGGTTGCTCTATTACTGCTATCATTTAGAGCAACCTTTTTCTATTTTTTAATCTTTCGTGGTTTCGGGGGACAAGATTTGTGTTTCAATTTTTGAAGGTAACCAAGGACGAGTCGTTCCACCAAAAAAAATTAGAATTCTACCTGCAAGCATTAAGTTTGGACCCTCATCGTTAAGTGACGCCGTCGTCGTTGCTCTAATACTATTATTATTTAGAGCAACCTTTGTTGTGTTTTTTAATCTTTCTTGGTTTCGGGGGACAAGATTTGTGTTTCAATTTTTGAAAGTAACCAAGGACCAGTCGTTCCACCAAAAAAAAAATAGAATTCTACCTGCAAACATTAAGTTTGGACCCTCATCGTTAGGTGACGCCGTCGTCGTGTCGCCATTGCCTTTATTAGTGCCAATAGAAAATGAGTCGTGCCACATGCACAAGAGTAGAACATCGGGAAATTGCGCGAAATCTGACAACACTGAGGAAAACAAACCACGGATTAACACACTTTCATTTATATATTAGTAAGGATTTTAGCTCGTAGATAAGTATACAAACTTGAATTTTCAAATGCCAGTATGATTAGGATGTCTGCTGAATTTGAATGTCGATGATTTATTCTGCAAGTTAGGGAAATATTTTAAAGTAGTGGCAACATAACACATGCTTCTTCTAAATGGCTGCAGGTAACGATGCGTTATTGAAATCTATCACAAAAGCAGTGCAGCTCAGGAAATCCGCTGCTAAACGTGATGGAGATTTGTATTATTGTATCCACGCTTGTAGTCTATGCTAAGAATCAAATAATGGTGGTTGACAGATGCTTACGTCTCTAACTCACGTCCGTAACCTAACCCAACGCGATCTAACATCCTAAAAACTTTCAGCGACGATTATTGGCGTTGAACTGCCTTAAAGCAAAATCTTCGTTATATCACTCCTTCTTGATTATGCATTCAACAATAAACAATCTCATCCGTAATTTATATTAATAATTTATAAATGGGAAGGAGGAAAACTCGAAAAGTTTTGCTTTATTTTGTGGTTCAAGATATTTATCAAAATTTTAAAATAATGTTTTGTGCAATTAACATATCAACAATTAAATATAAGGTAGAATTATTGTGTTAAGATCTAGGGTCGATAAAATTCGAGATCTTAAAATATCAAAAAAAAAAAAAAATCCTACAGAAATTCCTTAATTTACTACCGCAATATTCCTTTGCCTGTATATTTTTAATTGTATCACGAATCACGTTACATAAGTTTAAATTTAAGGTAAATATCGATAAAAATATGTTTTTAATTTATATCCGGTGAACCGCCGTTATCTTTGACATTTTTTTTATATATTTATTTGTATAAGATAATGTTTGACCACATTTGTTTAAACGCATTACCATCACTATCTAAATAATACGTAATTTCAACCAAAAAGAGATAAGCAATGATTGCGGTTTCGTCCACTTATCAGTAGAACGTTGTTGTTTTAAAATATACAGAGGTATTTACATTGCATAAAATAACAACAAGCAAAGCTGTATCGAAATATGATAAAATCGCTGTGGTGGCGAAGCATGTCGACTTTATTATTTTGTAAACTTTCATGAAAATATTTGCTGTAAAATTTATTCTTCTTGCCACTGAGAAACGAATTTTCAACAAATTGAATCATTTCACAAACGCAAATAGCAACAGATTTAAAGTTAACTCCCTAAATATATTAAACCTACAAACGTTGACATTAAAACCAAACCTGGTTGTTACAAAACAAAAATTTAAAAAAATTAAATAATTATGTGGACTGCCAGCAGAAGTGAAAACTTAAAACTAGGAACTAACAGTGATCGAATTTTTCCTGGTGTTATTGAATATGAAGTAATTTAATTGTTCTGAAACCACCGGCGGCTGGCGTATAGGCACTGTGGAACTGCAGCACCCCCAGTTTCGCTAATGAGTTTTTTTCTCAAAATTTTCTGAACACTTTTCATTACACAATTTTTTGTAGAACTTTTTAATTTTCTCTGATTTCTATTTTTAGAAAATTTAGGTTTCTTTCACAAGGTTACGTCATTTAAAAACCTATTTTATTTTTAATTTGGATCAAAATCACATTTTCAAAAACTAGTTTTTGAAAATGTGATTTTGAATTTTTCTAATAATTTTTCCAAAAGACTTCATTGAGTCTCCAGGAATAAAAAAGATTGAATTTTGAGATTAACCCGAAATTTCTTAAAAAGTTGAATTTTGAGAAAAATATCGAAACTTCGAAAAAAATACGAATTTTAAGGAAAAAGTTGATGAGAATTTCACACAGAAAGTCAACTCTTGAAAAAAGTCGTTTATCAAAAGACGAATCTTGAAAAAAAAATCGAAATTTTGAAAAAAAGGCGAATTTCGAGGAAAAACAAATTAGATTTCCAGGAATAGAAAAGATTGGATTTTGAGATTAACCCGAAATTTCTTAAAAAGTCGAATTTTGAAAAAAATATCGAAACTTCGAAAAAATACGAATTTTAAGTAAACAGTTGATGAGAATTCCAGAACCATAAAGTATTTGATAAGATAAAGTCGAAATTTAGAAAAAAACAAGCATTGTATCAAAAATGGCGAACTTTTGAAATGTGTTTCTAGGAAAAAGTCAAAATTTCAACCACAAAAAACGAATTTTTGAAAAAGAAAATCTAAATATCGAGATAAAGATCAAAATATTGAGATAAAGATAACAATTTCGAGCAAAAGGCAGATTTTAATAAACTAGTCGAAATTTCTGAAAAATTAGATTCTAAAAGTAAGAAGTTTCCAAAAAAAAAATCTCAATGTTGGGAAAAATTACATAATTTTGAAAAGAAGGCGAAATTTCGAGCCAACAGTTTTCAAGAAGTCAAAATTTGAAATATAAGTGGAATTTAGCGAATAAAATCGACATTAAAAAAACAATTTTCGAAAAAAAGAGTTGAATTTTCAAGAAAAAGACGAATTTCGACGCAAACCAACTTTCAGAACTTCACACAGAAAGTGGAACTTTGATAAAACAGGAAACTTTTGAAGAGTAGGCATTTACGATATCGAAATTTTGAAATTTTAGGGACTAAGCTTAGATTATTAGAAACATAAAGGATCATTTTTGATGGAACGGACTGGTCCTTGGTTATCTTCAAAAATTGAAACACAGAACTTGTCCCCTGAAACCAAGAAAAATTAAAAAACACAACAAACGTTGCTCTAACGCGTTTCGACAGCCAAGCTGTCATCTTCAGAGAGAAACTAACATCTAATCTTAAAATTAACCCTTATATACTAAGAATGAATATACTCTGAAGATGACAGCTTGGCTGTCGAAACGCGTTAGAGCAACTTTTGTTGTGTTTTTTAATTTTTCTTGGTTTCAGGGGACAAGTTATGTGTTTCAATAAAGGATCATATTTCGACAGAAGATTGAAATTTCAAAAAAAGATCAAAATTTTGGGAAAATGATCGAAATTTTCAGAAAAACTCGGAATTTCGACAAAATGGCAAATTATGAGAAAAATTCGAAATATCAAAAACAAATCAAAATTTCTAAAAACGAGCGCGAATTTTGAATTATTTTTTCAATATTCACTTGTATTTGAAAATTTCGCTTTTTTTTGATACTTCTGCTTGTTCTCAAAATTCTCCATTTTTTCGAACATTCGACCAAATTTAAAACTTAAAATTTTAAGAATAACTCGAAATTTCGAAAAAAGCTTTCAACTAATTAATTGAAATTTCAAGAAAAAAGTCGAAATTGATAAAAACTCGAAATTTTTTGGAAGTTTGAAAGAAGGGAGAATTTTGAGAACAAGTCGAAGTATCAAAATTTTTTGAACACTTTTCATTACACAATTTTTTGTAGAAATTTTTAATTTTCTCTGATTTCTATTTTTAAAAAATTTAGGTTTCTTTCACAAGGTTACGTCATTTAAAAACCTATTTTATTTTTAATTTTGATCAAAATCACATTTTCAAAAACTAGTTTTTGTAAAAGTTTTGAGAAAGAAATCAATATTTCGAAGAGGAATAAAAATGTTGACTCAAATTTCTTTCAAAATGTCAACATTTTGAGAAAATAATTCCAATTTCAAGAAAAAATCTAAATCCAACTCAGCTCGTATTTTACTATTTCTCTAAAAAATAAGTTAATACGGTATCTTCGACTTTTTACCTCAAATCTCATTTTGTTTAAAAATTTTGAGTTCTTTTCAGATATTTCGATTTTTTTAGGAAATTTGGATTTTGTCTGTAAAGTTTCCATTTTTCTTAAATATTTTATAAAAAGAAATTTTCTCGAAATTTCCATTTTTCCTGAAAGTGATGTTCTTAGAATTTCCTCTAGAAATTCCAACTTCTCCAGATTTTTCTTTATGTTTCTCTAATTTGCTTTAAAACTTTAAAATTTTAAAGCTTTAAAAATTTTAAAGCTTTAAAAATTTAAAATTTTAAAACTTCTTTCACGACACTTTCACAAATTAAAGTTCATTTTATTTTGTGTTTTGCCAAAAAATGTTTGTAAAAAAACCCTGAAAGCTCTATAAAAATTTCAACATATTGAGAAAACAAAAGATTTCGACTTTTTTGTAAAGATATTTCAAACTGTTTTCAAATTTCGATTTTTTCTCCAAGACACTTTGCTTTTTTTTCCCTATGCAATTTGTGTTGTTCTCTAAACATTTTATACAAAATTTTTTTTTGAAATTTCGATTCTTCCTGGAGATTTTATCTTTAAAATATTTTTTCTTGTAGAAATTTTGATTATTCTCTAATTTGTTTTGAGAATTTAAAAGTTTTTTAACGAAATTTTAGTATTTTAAAGTTTATTTTATTTTGTAATTTTGATAAGAAACTAAAAATTGTTAAGTATAAGTTTAGGAAAAATAAACTTCAAATCTGCATAAAAATAAAGAAAATGTTTGGGAAAAATATTGAAATTTCAAGAAAAAATGAACCTTGCAAATTTCAAGCTTTTTTACAATTTGATATTTCTCTAAAAAATTATTACGTATAAGTTAAGGGAAAATAAACTTGAAATTTGCATAAAAATAAGAAAACTTTGAGAAAAATATTGAAATTTCAAGAAAAATGAATCTTGTAAATTTCAATCTTTTTTATAATTTGATATTTCTCTAAAAAAAATACTACTACTGTAGAACCAAAGGAAATTTTGAAGAAGAAGAAGAAACTAAAAATTGTTAAGTATAAGTTTAGGGAAAATAAACTTCAAATCTGCATAAAAATAAGAAAAATTTGGGAAAAATATTGAAATTTCAAGAAAAAATGAACCTTGCAAATTTCAAGCTTTTTTACAATTTGATATTTCTCTAACAAATTATCTCGTATAAGTTTAGGGAAAATAAACTTGAAATTTGCTTAAAAATAAGAAAACTTTGAGAAAAATATTGAAATTTCAAGAAAACTGAATCTTGTAAATTTCAATCTTTTTTATAATTTGATATTTCTCTAAAAAAAAATACTACTACTGTAGAACCAAAGGAAATTCTGAAGAAGAAGAAGAAACTAAAAATTGTTGAGTATAAGTTTAGGGAAAATAAACTTCAAATCTGCATAAAAATAAGAAAAATTTGGGAAAAATATTGAAATTTCAAGAAAAAATGAACATTGCAAATTTCAAGCTTTTTTACAATTTGATATTTCTCTAACAAATTATCTCGTATAAGTTTAGGGAAAATAAACTTGAAATTTGCTTAAAAATAAGAAAACTTTGAGAAAAATATTGAAGTTTCAAGAAAAATGAATCTTGTAAATTTCAATCTTTTTTATAATTTGATATTTCTCTAAAAAAAATACTACTACTGTAGAAGCAAAGGAAATTCTGAAGAAGAAGAAGAAACTAAAAATTGTTGAGTATAAGTTTAGGGAAAATAAACTTCAATTCTGCATAAAAATAAGAAAAATTTGGGAAAAATATTGAAATTTCAAGAAAAAATGTACCTTGCAAATTTCAAGCTTTTTTACAATTTGATATTTCTCTAACAAATTATTACGTATAAGTTTAGGAAAAATAAACTTGAAATTTGCATATAAATAAGAAAACTTGGAAAAAAATATTGAAATTTCAAGAAAAATGAATCTTGTAAATTTCAATCTTTTTTATAATTTGATATTTCTCTAAAAAAAATACTACTACTGTAGAACCAAAGGAAATTCTGAAGAAGAAGAAGAAACTAAAAATTGTTGAGTATAAGTTTAGGGAAAATAAACTTTAAATCTGCATAAAAATAAGAAAAATTTGGGAAAAATATTGAAATTTCAAGAAAAAATGAACCTTGCAAATTTCAAGCTTTTTTACAATTTGATATTTCTCTAACAAATTATCTGGTATAAGTTTAGGGAAAATAAAATTGAAATTTGCTTAAAAATAAGAAAACTTTGAGAAAAATATTGAAATTTCAAGAAAAATGAATCTTGTAAATTTCAATCTTTTTTATAATTTGATATTTCTCTAAAAAAATACTAATACTGTAGAACCAAAGGAAATTCTGAAGAAGAAGAAGAAACTTAAAACTGTTGAGTATAAGTTTAGGGAAAATAAACTTTAAATCTGCATAAAAATAAGAAAAATTTCGGAAAAATATTGAAATTTCAAGAAAAAATGAACCTCGCAAATTTCAAGCTTTTTTACAATTTGATATTTCTCTAACAAATTATCTCGTATAAGTTTAGGGAAAATAAACTTGAAATTTGCTTAAAAATAAGAAAACTTTGAGAAAAATATTGAAATTTCAAGAAAAATGAATCTTGTAAATTTCAACCTTTTTTATAATTTGTTATTTCTCTAAAAAAAATACCACTGCTGTAGAACCAAAGGAAATTCTGAATCGGAATTTCCAATTTTTCTAGAAAGGTTATATTTATTCTTGAAATTCTCAAGTTCGAATTTAAAATTCAAATTTCGATAAAAAAAGATCGAAAATTAAGAATTAAACTCAAAATTTTAAGAGAAAGCAGATCATATTTCTAGAAAAAGTTTCTTATTAGTAAACAACACTTTTCAAAAAAAAATAACAGTTTCGGCATTAAAGAAAAAAAAGTCTTTTTAAAATAAATTAATTGTCAGAAATATTGTTGTAATTTCGATTTTTAAAGTGGGAATTATTGAAATTTTGGAGAAAAAGAATCAACTTTTTTAGAGGAGTCTCAAAATTTCGAAATAAAAATTATTAAATAAATTTTGAAAGAAATTCATTAACAATTTACTAATTTAATTTTTTTCTAGTAATTTGGAAGTTCCAGAGAAATTTCAAAAATCAATTATTCCAGCTTGAAGTCAATTTTTTGTGATTAAAATTCAAATTTTGGCAATTTATTTGTATATAAAATGCAAGTTTTTTTTTGAAATTTGTTTCCAAACTTTGCACAATGTTAAAAGTAGAAATTTTTGTTATTAATTTTTTTTAATTCGAGTGTTATTTCGAAATATGTCTCAAAAAATATAAATTTAAAAAGAAAAACATTACCACTTTTAAAAGATAAAACTAAAATTATTAGAAAAGTCGAAGTTTTTAAAAAACAAATTTCAAAAAATATTTTTAGAAGAATCTCAAAATTTCGAAATTAAAATTAATTAAAATTGATTAAAATTTTGAAAGAAATTCATTAACAATTTACTGTTTCAATTTAATTTTTTTTTAGTAATTTTGAAGTTCCAGAGAAATTTCAAAAATCAAATATTCCAGCTTGAAGTCAATTTTTTGTGATTAAAATTCAAATTTTGGCAATTTATTTGTATATAAAATGCAAGTTTTTTTTTGAAATTTGTTTCAAAACTTTGCACAATGTTAAAAATAGAAATTTTTGCTACTAATTTTTTTAAATTCAAGTGTTATTTCGAAATTTTTCTCAAAAAAAATGTAAAGTTGGAACGAAAACATTACCACTTTTAAAAAATAAAGCTAAAGTTATCAGAAAAGTCGATTTTTTAAAAAAAAAGTCAAATCTTAAAAAATTTTGAAATTTTCATAGCAAGTCAAGTTTTCAAAAGAAGATAAGGATTTCAATTTTTAAAATGGTCGACATTTTCGATAATTTTGGGAATGTCAATGAAAGACGAATTTTTGGAAAAATATCGACTTTTAAAATAATTTGCAGAGTTTTAAACTAAATTTTCAAAGAAGCTGAATATTTTGAATATTGTAAAAAACTCAAAATTATCGAAATATTCGTAAATATCACAAAAGTTGAAATTTTAAAAAGGTAAAATTTTGAAAGAAGTCGAAATTTTCAATAGTTCAATTTTGAAAAGGATCTTTTCTTTTTAAGTCGAAAATTTAATAGGAAGTGTTTAAAAAATGTATAAATAAAATTTTAAAAAAGATCTTTTCTTCTAAATAGAAGATTTAATTAGAAATGTTTAAAAATATGTTTGAATAAAATTTTAAAAATAGTTCAAACTTTAAAATAAAAGTCAAGTTTTCAAAAAGAGTCGAAATTTTGAAAAAAAAGTCGAAGTTTTGAAATGGAGTTGAAATTTTACGAAATATTAGTCGAAAATTTCAATAAAAGGTTTTAAGAAATGTCTGACTTAAAAAAAATCACAGTTTTCAAATAAAGGATCGACAGTTTGCAAAAAATGTCAAAATGTTGAAAATAATTGAAATTAACAAAATAGTGAAAATTTTTAAGTTTTCCAAAAATTTAAAGTTTTGGAAAATGACTAAAATTTTCGAAAAGTAACATTTTGAAATGTCCAAATTTTCATTAGAAAATTTAAACATTTTAAAACGCTAAACATTGTCGCAGCACCCCCATTAGGTATGGCTGCGAGCCGCCACTATTTGGAACCAGTAAAATTGGTTAGTTGGCAGTCATGTCGACTGCCAACAGAAGTGAAAACTTAAAACTAGAAAATAAAATTTTTCCTGATGTTATTCAATTTAATTGTTCTGGAACTAACCTAAAATGTTTATATATTTTGATATCTGCGAGATACATACCTAAAATTTTTTATCACTTACATTAAACTCAGGTGACAGGCAACTAATACTCGCTGGCCTTGATCCTACTGTTTCCAAATCTTTACATTTATCCATGGGATATTATCCAATGTATTCATCACGATTATTTCATATTTTTTGGAAAAATATCGACTTTTAAAATAATTTGCAGAGTTTTAAATTAAATTTTCAAAGAAGCTGAATTTTTTTAATATTGTAAAAAACTCATAATTATCGAAATATTCGTAAATATCACATCATCTTTCATTTCATAATAGACAAAGTATACTCCGCTATTTCATACTTTACAACAAATAACTGGGTTACAAAAGCACAAGAGTCAAAACATTTATCTGTGAACGTTAAAATATAAAACAAATCAAAATATGTAATGAAGATTTTAAGAAATGTCATTAAAAATATAACAGCGTCGCCAAACGCTCAGCGTAATATTACTAATTCTTGTCACTACTCCATCCAAGGCTGTTCGCAATGTACACGAAAAATTCTCGTCGTGTAAAACATGTTAATTACGCTGATTTTAGTTTCCGTCTTTCGATTTGACACATGGCCGTAATTTGTCAGGGCTTTTTCTTTTCTGACATAGTCAGCTTTCGTTTACGGAGAGAATAGGAATAATAATAATCAAATTAAAAGACAATTTAAACAATTCTATTACACACATTTTCCCATATTCAATTTAACTTCATCGGGAGGGTTAGATTATCAGGCCAGTTTAGCTTTCAACAAACGTGGCGCGTTGTACTAGAGCAACTGCTTTGCGCCTGGCGGATCCGAGGTGCGAACCCCGCTGCCCATCTCGATATGACTTATGATTTAAATGTCCACTCCTTCAATAAATTGTGATCGAGATCATCGTCATTCAGTGCGTCTCTGAAAATGTGGTAAATCCACTTGTTTCGGGAACTTTGTTAGACGATTCACTTCTATTGAAGTTGCCATCTTGAAGACATTTATTTATTAATGACAAGATCACAATCATTTGCCAATTTTATTATTAATAAAGTTATAAAGTCTTCATTGATTTCAGTAAAACTATTACGTCAAACTGATAATGGTAAGTAAAACTAATAAACGAAACCCACTTAAATACACTTTAATTGTTTTTTGTACTTATCAGCATAGTAGGATGCCCACGCACAATTTGTTTCATTCACAAGCGATATTGGGTAATACTTGATTGCAGTGAATCGCCCCATGTTCAGTTTTATTGGATGTTCTATTTATTTCTGAGGACTGAGTTAATTAAATTTATCAGGAAACGTATCTTCAACAAGATAATTAAACGAACCTCAATTCTGTACCCTAGAACAAAGTATATTAAATCATAAAACTCATTTTTATGATAAATAAAATTTTAAAGTCACCTAACATAGTTTAGATTTAGAGTAAACCTAAACTTGAAATTTTTTGAGAAAGCCCAAAATGTGCTGTTTATTTAGATATCTCGATGCAAGTTGAATGCAACCTGGACTACAAATTCACGCAGCCCTCCAGGCGTGTATAGTGGAATCATAGGTAGCTGAACTACCAACAGTTGAAACACTGCCACCTAGCGAAGTGGTTGCTCTCTAGGAAAGCTCTCAGAAGACAAGGATTCTAATGCAACCTAGACTACAAATTCACGCAGCCCTCCAGGCGTGTAAAGTGGAATCATAGGTAGCTGAACTACTAAGAGTTGAAACACTGCCACCTAGCGAAGCGGTTGCTCTCTAGGAAAGTTCTCAGAAGATAATGCAACATAGACTACAAATTCACGCAGCCCTCCAGGCGTATAAAATGGAATCATAGGTAGCTGAACTACCAACAGTTGAAACACTGCCACCTAGCGAAGCGGTTGCTCTCTAGGAAAGTTCTCAGAAGATAAGGATTCTAATGCAACATAGACTACAAATTCACGCAGCCCTCCAGGCATGTGAAGTGGAATCATAAGTAGCTGAACTATCAACAGTTGAAACACTGCCACCTAGCGAAGCGGTTGCTCTCTAGGAAAGTTCTCAGAAGACAAGGATACTAATGCAACCTAGACTACAAATTCACGCAGCCCTCCAAGCGTGTAAAGTGGAATCATAGGTAGCTGAACTACCAACAGTTGAAACACTGCCACCTAGCGAAGCGGTTGCTCTCTAGGAAAGTTCCCAGAAGACAAGGATTCTAATTCACAGGTTTAAACATTTATTAGATTCGAAATTCGGAGATCAAATACCGGTTTCTATCTTGTTAGATCTCGTCAATTTGGTATATCTAACTCGAATGCTAACAAATGTTCCGACAAGTAAGTACTAAAAAATTCACAGACGTCAAGCGTGTGACTCTTAATATTACCACCTATTGGTCCATAGAGAAAATATGGCCATCGCCAACAATGTCGTATGCAAGTAGAATGCAACCTAGACTACAAATTCATGCAGCCCTCCAGGCGGCGTGTATAGTGAATCATAGGTAGCTGAACTACCAACAGTTGAAACGCTGCCACCTAGCGAAGCGGTTGCTCTCTAGGAAAAAGTTCCCAGAAGACAAGGATTCTAATGCACAGACCAATAGCATTCGAGTTGGATATACCAAACTGATGAGATCTAATAAAATTCATAACCGATATTTGGTTTCCAAACTTCGAATCTAATAAATGTTCAAATCTATTGGTCTGTGCATTAGATATCTCGATGCTGAAGATAGCAAATAAAATATGGTGATTTTCTAATAGACATAACTTAATTCATTTGAAAATTAAAATCAACATAGTTTGCCTCTAAGGTACAGAATAAGATAATAACATTTTGTAAAATAAGCCTGAACAAAATGTTTGAGAATCAGATTGAATCACATTTCCAAACGTTAGTGGTTTACACCAAATGACCTAAATGCACGGTATCAGTTTATTTAAAAAATGGCCACAGCCAAATATCAAGCAAATTACTAGAATGTATTTCTCTGTTGAATCAGCTGAAAGGAAAATTGAATTATCCCCATCCACTTTGGTAAATTGAATTACTCTAAAAGTGTGGCCTTAAACAAATACCAGCTTTTTACTTCTGCCTCCTGCGAACTTCTGCGCTCCATTTGCCCCTGGTGGCCAAATACCTGATTACATTTCAGTTTGTCACGCTGGAAATCATTTTAAAGTTTCTTAGAAAGGTAATAAAGCACTCCTGTTGCTCATTTACAAACACCCACCGAATTTTTAATGAATTAATTTAGTGAGCAGTTCTATTTTACCCACGTTTCTTCGGACAATGCGTGGGGAGGCCGACAGTATTAGATCATATATTTTTACATTCTATTTCTTTCGACAGCAATCCACTATTTAAATACTGATTTAAACTGTTCGTTTTGCACAGCATCAGATATCAGGCAGTCTGCCCGTTGATATGGCTTAAATAAATAGAAGTTACATATTGAAATTGATTTTTAAATCTTCTAGTCATTCGTTTTCTTTATCTATTTAAATTCTGATACTGACTGACAGACAATGCAACGTCTAAACGGGTGGCTCTGCAAGAACGTAAAGTAGGTGAGAACGAAAGAAGGATTTTTCAAAATTCAACTTCGAAGGGCCTAAAAATGGGCATTAAAACACTAAAAAAAATTAGGCAATAAATAATACACACCACTGAATTTAAAGTTGCCTGCACGCGTTAATCACGGACTGAAAGTATATCTCGTTAACCCATTTGCTGTATGACATTATCGCCACGGCGCGGCGATGTTTATTTTGCTTATCGTATTTCTTATCTGTGTGGCTATACCAAAACTGGAAAATTAAGAGTTTTTATTCTGCTTCAGAGCGAACAACGTTGATAATACATGACGTCGTTTTAACCACTATTTGACAGATTCGATGGTTTCAATGTATCAATATGGGAACGACGGTCGGGGAAGAAAAAGGATCAAAATACACGAAATGAAAAGGGAAGTTTTTGCTTCTGTCCATTGTGATGTCACCGTCATTGTGGCGTCCTTGGTCGTTCATTCAGCCGCCGAACCTCGTTGAGAAACTGAAGAACGTACCTCTCTTAAACTGGCCACACTAGGCCAGAAGTCCCCCAGTTTGGATTCTCTGACTGATGCTAGTCCTGAACAGTGACACATCGCGTCTTCGAAACTATTATCTTCTTGTAAACACCCCCTGCAACTCGAGTCGTTTATAATTCTCATTCTGTGAAGATGTTTGTTTAATCGACTGGCAAAATCCCTACAAGGGTATCTCTTGACTTTTGTGGGCATAGTTTTGCCCTTTGCCTACACGGCATTCCAATGAATGCGTAAGTCTGTTGACATGTTGTTATTGACGCCATGTTGCTATTGACGTGTAGGCATAGTTTTGCCCTTTGCCTACACGGCATTCTAATGAATGCGTGAATCTGTTGACATGTTGCTATTGACGCCATGTTGCTATTGACTCTGGGTGTTTTTGATGCATTTCTTCGTTAAGTAGGGTTCTTACGGTTGATCTAACCAGGGGAAGGGTTGGTTCTATTCCAACGAATTGTCCTTCCGAACTCCTCCACGTCAATTTGTCGGCGTGTTCGTTTCCCTTTTTCCAGAATGTCCCTTGATTTATATTAGATCAGAGTTATGTTTATTCCTACTTAACCACTTTATTATTTGGGATGGGGAAAGTTTTTGCGTGATTTATAACAAATAAGTATCTGTTAATAATCCTACATTGTTTTTAAAGTTCTCGGGTTTATTAACATTTAATGACGTTTTATCGTTAAAACAATATATTTATAATGCTTTGTATGCCCAACAGTTGTTTTTACCTTGTAGGACCTTTGCAAAATTGGATATTGTTCCTGTCTTCTTTTAGTTACTTGTATCGTCTCGTGTCTACTAGAAAGTTTTATGATCTTTAGAAGGTACATTCTTCTTCAGACTCCTGTCTTCTTTAGTATCCTGTCTTCTACAGTTTCCTGTCTTCTTCTAGTTACTTCTATCGACTCGTATTAACGAGAAACTTTTAGGAACTTCGAAAGATACATTCCTCTTCTTCTTCTTCTTCTTCTTCTTCGGTATCTTGTCTTCTTCTAGTTATTTCTATCGACTCGTATTAACGAGAAAGTTTTATGAACTTCGGAAGATACATTCCTCTTCTTCTTCGATCTCTTGTCTTCTTCTAGTTACTTCTATCGACTCGAATTAACGAGAAAGTGTTATGAACTTCGGAAGATACATTTCTCTTCTTCCTCTTCTTCTTCGATCTCTTGTCTTCTTCTAGTTACTTCTATGGACTCGTATTAACGAGAAAGTTTTATGAACTTCGGAACATACATTCCTCTTCTTCTTCTTCTTCTTCTTCTTCTTTGGTCTGTAGTCTTTTTCTAGTTACTTCTATCGACTTGTATTAACGAGAAAGTTTCATAAACTTCGGAAGATACATTCCTCTTCTTCTTCTTCTTCTTCTTCTTTGGTCTCTTGTCTTCTTCTAGTTACTTCTATCGACTCGTATTAACGAGAAAGTTTTATGAACTGCGAAAAATACATTCCTCTTCTTCTTCTTCTTCTTCTTCTTCTTCTTCTTCTTCTTCTTCGGTCTCTTGTCTTCTTCTAGTTACTTCTATCGACTCGTATTAACGAGAAAGTTTTATGAACTTCGGAAGATACATTCCTCTTCTTCAGTCTGTTGTCTTCTAGTTACTTCTATCATCTTGTATCTAAGAAAAAGTTTTATAAACTTTAGAAGATACATTCTTCTTCAGACTCCTGTCTTCTTTAGTATCCTGTCTTCTACAGTTTCCTGTCTTCTTCTAGTTACATCTATCGACTCGTATTAACGAGAAAGTTTTATGAACTTCGGAAGATACATTCCTCTTCTTCTTCTTCTTCGGTCTCTTGTCTTCTTCTAGTTACTTCTATCGACTCGTATTAACGAGAAAATTTTATGAACTTCGGAAGATACATTCCTCTTCTTCTTCTTCGGTCTCTTGTCTTCTTCTAGTTACTTCTATCGACTCGTATTAACGAGAAGGTTTTATGAACTTCGGAAGATACATTCCTCTTCTTCTTCTTCTTCTTCTTCTTCTTCGGTCTCTTGTCTTCTTCTAGTTACTTCTATCGACTTGTATTAACGAGAAAGTTTCATGAACTTCGGAAGATACATTTCTCTTCTTCTTCTTCGGTCTCTTGTGTTCTTCTAGTTACTTCTATAGACTCGTATTAACGAGAAAGTTTTATGAACTTCGGAAGACACATTCCTCTTCTTCTTCTTCTTCTTTGGTCTCTTGTCTTCTTCTAGTTACTTCTATCGACTTGTATTAACGAGAAAGTTTCATGAACTTCGGAAGATACATTCCTCTTCTTCTTCTTCGGTCTCTTGTCTTCTTCTAGTTACTTCTATCGACTCGTATTAACGAGAAAGTGTTATGAACTTCGGAAGATACATTCCTCTTCTTCTTCTTCTTCTTCTTTGGTCTCTTGTCTTCCTCTAGTTACTTCTATCGACTCGTATTAACGAGAAAGTTTTATGAACTTCGAAAGATACATTCCTCTTCTTCTTCTTCTTCTTCTTGTTCTTCTTCGGTCTCTTGTCTTCTTCCAGTTACTTCTATCGACTTGTATTAACGAGAAAGTTTCATGAACTTCGGAAGATACATTCCTCTTCTTCCTCTTCTTAGGTCTCTTGTCTTCTTCTAGTTACTTCTATCGACTCGTATTAACGAGAAAGTTTTATGAACTTCGAAAGATACATTCCTCTTCTTCTTCTTCTTCTTCGGTCTCTTGTCTTCTTCTAGTTACTTCTATCGACTTGTATTAACGAGAAAGTTTCATGAACTTCGGAAAGGATACATTCCTCTCTTCTCTTCTCTTCTTCGGTCTCTTGTCTTCTTCTAGTTACTTCTATCGACTTCGTATTAACGAGAAGGTTTATGAAACTTCGAAAGTATACTACTTCCTCCTTCTCTCACTTCTTCTTTCTGTCTCTTTGGGTCTCGTCTCTTCTAGTTACCTTCTATCGATCGGTATTAACGAGAAGGTTTTCCTGAACTTCGGAAAGATACATTCCTCTTCTTCCTCTTCTCCTCTGGTCCTCTTGTCTTCTTCTAGTTACTTCACTATCCGACTCGTATTAACGAGAAAGTTTTATGAAGCTTCGAAGATACACTTCCTCTTCTTCTTCATTATTCTTTCGGTCTCTGTTCTTCTTCTAGTTGAACTTCTCATCGACTTGTATTAACGAGAAAAGTTTATGAACTTCGGAAAGATACATTCCTCTTCTTCTTCTCTTCTTCCTTCTTCTTTTCTTCTTTAGTCCTCTTTGTCTTCCTTCTAGTTACTTCTATCGATCCGTATTAACGAGAAAGTTTTATGAACTTCGGAAGATACATTCCTCTTCTTCTTCTTCGGTCTCTTGTCTTCTTCTAGTTACTTCTATCGACTCGTATTAACGAGAAAGTTTTATGAACTTCGGAAGATACATTCCTCTTCTTCTTCTTCTTCTTCTTCTTCTTCGGTTTCTTGTCTTCTTCTAGTTACTTCTATCGACTCGTATTAACGAGGAAGTTTTATGAACTTCGGAAGATACATTCCTCTTCTTCAGTCTGTTGTCTTCTAATTACTTCTATAATCTTGTATCTACGAAAAAGTTTTATAAACTTTAGAAGATACATTCTTCTTCAAACTCCTGTCTTCTTTAGTATCCTGTCTTCTACAGTTTCCTGTCTTCTTCTAGTTACATCTATCGACTCGTATTAACGAGAAAGTTTTATGAACTTCGGAAGATACATTCCTCTTCTTCTTCTTCTTCGGTCTCTTATTTTTTTCTAGTTACTTCTATCGACTCGTATTAACGAGAAAGTTTTATGAACTTCGGAAGATACATTCCTCTTCTTCTTCTTCTTTTTCTTCTTCGGTCTCTTGTCTTCTTCAAGTTACTTCTATCGACTTGTATTAACGAGAAAGTTTTATGAACTTCGGAAGATACATTCCTCTTCTTCTTCTTCGGTCTCTTTTCTTCTAGTTATTTCTATCGTCTCGTGTCTACTTCATAAATTTTAAAGCTACCTAATTTTATTTTGACGAACATAAACTGAATGATTTCGTCCTCTTGTTAGTTTTATTTCTCGATGAAAATCAGTCGACCATTTTCCGATGCTCGTTTCTCTTTCGCTTCTCATCCTTTTTCTATGTGGCTTCTGCAAAAAGCACAAAAGGAAGAACGGGTAAGGAAGGAAGAGGAAGATTGACAGAAGACTAACAAAGAAGGAGAAAATGATCCAGAAAAAGAGAAATAGAGAGGGAAGGTTATTTTGCCCTTTCACTTTATGTTCATTTTCTAGAATCACGAGGAAGACTTAGAAAAAGGGGGTAGAAGAAAGGCGAAGCGAAAGAAAGTGAGAAAGAGAAAAACAAAAGTACAGTGAAGGAAAAACCTCGAAAAGAGTACAAACAAAGAGGGAGAGAAAGGAAGATAAAGAGGATCTAGTTGTTGAAGTAAAATGACATTACCAGGAAAGTTTTTTGCAGAAAATACTGTTACTTCATTTTTCCCACTAAAGAATAAATGCAGAAAGGTGGAGCAGGCTGCCCTAGGCTGAATTTCTTCCAAATAATTCGTTCAAATTCATTTCTTTTATTTCTTCTTTTATTTCTTTTATATTCGTCCCAAATCTGAACTCAGTTCTGAACTTGGTTCATCAACACCTTCAGAATGAAAGACCTCATGTGTAGTTTCTGACAGAAACCCACGATGGTGTCTCTATCCATTAATGTTGTTCATTCACTTTGCCCTAATTGTCTTGCATACAAACCTTCGACATAAGAGGTGACAGTGCTTTCTTACGAAGCGATCTGTCTGGTGAACCAGAGAAGCCACTAGAATCTGTTGTTTATGATGTGATTTGACTAAATATCTGTTCCAAAAGCAAGATAATATTCAATTGTTCACATTATCTGCCCCCAAATGAACCCTCATACAGACAACTCTTCTATATCTCCAAAAATTGAAATACAAATCTTGTCCCCTGAAACCAAGAAAGATTAAAAAAGATTAAACATTTTAATCTTTCTTGGTTTCAGTGGACAAGATTTGTATTTCAATTTTTGAAGATAACCAAGGACCAGTCCGTTCCACCAAAATTCTATATCTCCATAATGTTCGATTATCAAATATCTACGAACGCTGAGGTTGTCTTCCTCGATGACTTCAATATGCACAACATCCCCTGGTTAAGTTTTTCTTCCCGAACTTACGAGGCGGGAAAGGTGGCACAGGCTTTCGCCATTACGTGTGGAATTTTGCAACTGATTGAACCCACACCTTACACGAATCCCTAATGTAGATACACATCAACCTACTCTAATCGATCCGTTCATTACCAAATCTTTAGATTCGTATAAAATCACTGTAACCTCACCCCTTGGAAACTCCAATGTTAAGCTTGTAGGAGGCTCTTATCACTTCATATATCACGTTCTCAGACGCAGCCCCAGGTTTAGCAGATCAACTCTGCAAATCGGGAAGAATTGGAAGGCTTCTTTGCATCTGTTTCATGGAAGGATTTCAATATAGTTTTCAGGTCTGGTACCAGTGTTCGTTCAGTTAAACACTGCTTAATATGTGTATTGGTGTATAAATGACTTATATAAGTCAGAATTAGTCTGTAGTAAGAATAACTAATTGCTTAGTGTCAAAGGATCACACCAAACTCGGCGATCTGTGCGATTTGACGTACAACTGGCGCAAGCTAGCTAACACAATCTCTAAAGTTCAAACGGATTAATAATTAAATTATCAAGTGAATTGATGCAAGCGATCCTTTGTTTTCACCGTTTCGAGATCAGCTGTCTACAAGTGGATCGTGACTGTGTTCAAGGCAGAGTCATAGAGAGCACCGATCCTTCCCTTCCCAGCCTGCTTAGTTTATCAACCGATCATCAATAACGGTTGCGCAACGATCGTACATCATTGCAAATCTTGCGTCATCTCTTTTCACAACCTATACAGTTATCTGTATCTGTATACATATGAAATTGGAGTACAAGAATGATTTAATACTGAAACTGAATCGCTTTTTAATGAAATCGATGGTTTTTATTTAAATTTCGTTTCGCAATCAACCAATAAGATTAGCATAATATTGTAACAATTTTCTTGGGCTACGACGACGCTCTTATTTATGTGTCTATGTGTTTATCGCTTTATCGCACCGTGATTACTGAAAACTAAGACATTTCGAAATAAAACGTCTACTTCAATATTTCTATCTTATATCCTTATCCTCACTAATGAGTAAATCCGAAAGTGCTTTTGTCTGTGTATTTGTCCCCTTTTCGCGATTTACTTACTGCTGTAATGTAGTCGAAAATTGGTGTAGATATTGTTTACGATGCGTCCCAAAGTATTTGATTCTATTAAACGGATGAGTCTTTAAATCAGTGATTCTATTAAGCGGCATCTACTGTGTTTTGTAATTCCACATCTTCATACCACATCACCCATCCATCATCCCACATTCGTTTGTACGAAATGATTGCTCACGTCACTGGTGCCATCAAATAGTGTCATCAGGTGGCAGTCTAAAATTGCTATTAATCGTTTTGCATACAGATCCCCACAGTCGTGCCTGATGATCGTGTCTTTGATGTTTCAAGTAAACTTTCTCTATCACGAATGCAGCAATACCGATCCTCTATCGATGTAGATACTTAAATGAATGCGGATGATTTCTAACTGCTCCTTTCCTAAGCACATTAGATTGCAAACATTAAAAAGTAGGTCATCCAAACACCGTATTATAAGTAAATGCATTTCCGCAAATTTTATGGTTGTTGCGCTCGCCCCTATGGAATAAACCACATCGACTTTTTGCATCTGAAGTTATCAATTCCATCATAAATACTGTAATATTTGTTAAAATAAATCGACCACTTTGCAATCACCCAGAGTCGAATCCAATTAAGAAGCGTTTTAAACTTTCCCAACATCACTTTATTTCATATTCAGCATTATATAATATCGCGTTCCAAATTCCTCATTTTCGTTACTTAACCCTGTTTATTATCTATCTATATCTGTTTGGAAACATAAACGAGAGAGGATTTAGTAGCATTCATTGAATAACTTCCACTGTTTTTAAATATGTATTAAAATGTTCCTAGCAATGTTCGACTAGGGCGCCAAGTATTCTCGAATTCCCACGATAAAACTGATTAAATATGTACTGACAAATTTTATAATAAATGAACTTTAATACAGTTGCTACCTTCTAAATTTCACCATTGATAAACGGCATGCATTTTTGTCAATTAGTTTGGGTTCGAGCTGCAGCTCGAAATTCAACCATTGGGGATCCCACTTTCGATCCAGAATATGCTAGCCAGTTTTCCTTAAGCAACAAAGGCCAATAACAAAGAGGAAGAAGAAGAGAAGGGAAGGAAAGGATCAAGAAGAGAGGAAAAGAGACCAGAGTTGAAGAAAAGAGAAGGAAAGAGGAGAGGAGAGAAGAGAAAAGAAGAGAGGAAAAGAGAGGAGAAGAAAAGAGAAGAGAAGAGAAGAGAAGAAAAGAGAAAGAAGAGAAGAGAAAGAAGAGAAGAGAAAAAAAGAGAAGAGAAGAGAAGAGAAGAGAAGAAAAGAAAAGAAAAGAGAAGAGAAGAGAAGAGAAGAGAAGAGAAGAGAAGAGAAGAGAAGAGAAGAGAAGAGAAGAGAAGAGAAGAGAAGAGAAGAGAAGAGAAGAGAAGAGAAGAGAAGAGAAGAGAAGAGAAGAGAAGAGAAGAAAAGAGAAGAGAAGAGAAGAGAAGAGAAGGGAAGGAAAGGAACAAGAAGAGAAGAGAAGAGAAGGGAAGGAACAAGAAGAGAAGAGAAGAGAAGAGAAGAGAAGAGAAGAGAAGAGAAGGGAAGGGAAGGAACAAGAAGGGAAGAGAAGAGAAGAGAAGAGAAGAGAAGAGGAGAGAAGAGAAGAGAAGAGAAGAGAAGAGAAGAGAAGAGAAGAGAAGAGAAGAGAAGAGAAGAGAAGAGAAGAGAAGAGAAGAGAAGAGGAAGAGAAGAGAAGAGAAGAGAAGAGAAGAGAAGAGAAGAGAAGAGAAGAGAAGAGAAGAGAAGAGAAGAGAAGAGAAGAGAAGAGAGAGAAGAGAAGAGGAGAGAAGAGAAGAGAAGAGAAGAGAAGAGAAGAGAAGAGAAGAGAAGGGAAGGAACAAGAAGAGAAGAGAAGAGAAGAGAAGAGAAGAGAAGAGAAGAGAAGGGAAGGGAAAGAACAAGAAGGGAAGAGAAGAGAAGAGAAGAGAAGAGAAGAGAAGAGAAGAGAAGAGAAGAGAAGAGAAGAGAAGAGAAGAGAAGAGAAGAGAAGAGAAGAGAAGAGAAGAGAAGAGAAGAGGAGAGATGAGAAGAGATGAGAAGAGAAGAGAAGAGAAGAGAAGGGAAGGGAATGGGATGGAGATGGAGATGGAGATGGGATGGGATGGAGATGGGATGGGATGGGATGGAGATGGGATGGGATGGGATGGGATGGGATGGAATGGGTTG
Organism: Dastarcus helophoroides; assembly: GCA_028583605.1. Taxonomy (NCBI): domain Eukaryota; kingdom Metazoa; phylum Arthropoda; class Insecta; order Coleoptera; family Bothrideridae; genus Dastarcus; species Dastarcus helophoroides. The sequence goes on along the minus strand of CM053327.1, from coordinate 44,471,334 downwards.
GGATGGGATGGGATGGGAAGGGATGAGATGAGAAGAGACGAGATGAGATGAGATGAGATGAGAAGAGAAGAGAAGAGAAGAGAAGAGAAGAAAAGAGAAGAGAAGAGAAGAGAAGAGAAGAAAAGAGAAGAGAAGAGAAGAGAAGAGAAGAGAAGAAAAGAGAAGTAAAGAAAAGAGAAGAGAAGGGAAGGAACAAGAAGGGAACAGAAGAGAAGAGAAGAGAAGAGAAGAGAAGAGAAGAGAAGAGAAGAGAAGAGAAGAGAAGAGAAGAGAAGAGAAGAGAAGAGAAGAGAAGAGAAGAGAAGAGAAGAGAAGAGAAGAGAAGAGAAGAGAAGAGAAGAGAAGAGAAGAGAAGAGAAGAGAAGAGAAGAGAAGAGAAGAGAAGAGAAGAGAAGAGAAGAGAAGAGAAGAGAAGAGAAGAGAAGAGAAGAGAAGAGAAGAGAAGAGATGAGGAGAGATGAGAAGAGATGAGAAGAGATGAGAAGAGATGAGAAGAGAAGAGAAGAGAAGGGAAGGGAAGGGAATGGAATGGAGATGGAGATGGGATGGGATGGGATGGGATGGGATGGGATGGAGATGGGATGGAAAGAAGAGAAGAGAAGAGAAGAGTAGAGAAGAGAAGAGAAGAGAAGAGAAGAGAAGAGAAGAGAAGAGAAGAGAAGAGAAGAGAAGAGAAGAGAAGAGAAGAGAAGAGAAGAGGAGAGATGAGGAGAGATGAGAAGAGATGAGAAGAGAAGAGAAGGGAAGGGAATGGGATGGAGATGGAGATGGAGATGGAGATGGAGATGGGATGGGATGGGATGGAGATGGGATGGGATGGGATGGGATGGGATGGGATGGGATGGGATGGGATGGGATGGAAAGGGATGAGATGAGAAGAGATGAGATGAGATGAGATGAGATGAGAAGAGAAGAGAAGAGAAGAGAAGAAAAGAGAAGAGAAGAGAAGAGAAGAGAAGAGAAGAGAAGAGAAGAGAAGAGAAGAGAAGAGAAGAGAAGAGAAGAAAAGAGAAGAGAAGGGAAGGAACAAGAAGGGAAGAGAAGAGAAGAGAAGAGAAGAGAAGAGAAGAGAAGAGAAGAGAAGAGAAGAGAAGAGAAGAGAAGAGAAGAGAAGAGAAGAGAAGAGAAGAGAAGAGAAGAGAAGAGAAGAGAAGAGAAGAGAAGAGAAGAGAAGAGAAGAGAAGAGAAGAGAAGAGAAGAGAAGAGAAGAGAAGAGAAGAGAAGAGAAGAGAGTCCAAATTCTTCAACAATTTTGGAGATACGAATTTCTGTCCATTCGCAATTTATCAGAAGAGAAATTGTTGATTGTGATATGATTGGTTAAATGATTTAATTTTTATTAATGTAGTTTGTTTGGTTATACTTATTAAAATAACAAAGTTTTATCGAAATCGTTACAGCCAATTCGGGAAGAAATTTATAAAGATTAAATAATGTTTAAGTGCAACACTTTAATAAAACCAAAAAATTGTAATCAGTTGCATTCGATAAAATAATGAAAATGCATCAGAATAAAAACAGATTTTTTACATAAGTAGTTACAAGGCAGGTGCTATTTAAATTCTTATAAAATAGTGAAGCTTTTGCCCCAAATCACCTGGTATAGATTCTCTTTTCTCGCTCCCTGTTACTAGTCCTGCTAGAGGATCCAAAAAAAAAATTACTCCAAGCAGAACTCGAAGTTTATTAGATTTTACATTTTCTAAAAAATGAAAGACGTAAACCTTGTATGTGTACTTTTGTAAGAAGTTGGAACCAAAGCTGCTTGTATTACTCATAAATATATTGTATGACAAGTCATATGCAATATATCTTCGTAATATATAAGATTATCAATTATCTATTTAGGTCACATCATAGGCTTAGGGAATTTTTACACATAAAGAGGCCATCATACTAGAGCATTTTTCATAAGAAGGTCATAGATATTGTTTCAATTAATTCTTTGCAATATTGGAAAGTGATTAATATCAAAATAATTCATGTTTGCGAATTAAGTGAACTGACCGAGGATAAATCATACGCCATTCAAATAATGACCGCTTGTCGCCCTTTATTGATATTTAATTTACTGAAAGATATTATATTGTTGGACAATCAACACTGTTTTGATGTTATTTAGTGTTAATTATTGCTCTGTTTACACAAAAATTATTTTTAATTCAATACACAAAGACATTAATTTTATCTTGTGTTATTTAAACAAATAAGTGATTGAAAAATAACAAGTGGTCAAGACTCCTGCTATGAATGAAAAAAAAAACCACTTTGGTCATCAGTCATCTTAGTACAACTCGTTGACTTGACTGTAACAAAACGTAACAAATTGTTCAAATAAAAGATGAAAATGGGTTGCTAAAACCAAGGAATAATTGCTAAAAGAGGAATCAGTGTTATGAGGATTGAAGACTAATATTTATCAAAAGGAAGTAATATCAGCAGTTTGATGGAACTGCAAAACAATTTCGTATGCAAGTAGAATGCAACCTGGACTACAAATTCATGCAGCCCTCAATGTCTGTATAGTGAATCATAGGTAGCTAATCTACCAACAGTTGAAACACTGCCACCTAGCGAAGCGGTTGCTCTCTAGGAAAGTTCCCAGAAGACAAGGATTCTAATGCACAGACCAATAGGTTTGAACATTTATTAGATTCGAAGTTTGGAAACCAAATACCGGTTTCGACCTTTTTAGATCTCGTCAGTTTGGTATATCCAACTCGAATGCTAACAAATGTTCCAACATATTAATAATAACAGGAACTTGAAAGAGTGGAAATTTTCAAATGTCGAATTTTCGCAATGAATCCATCAGAAATCAAAGATCAAAATTTGGAAAAAAGAGCGAAAATTTAAAATCTAAATTTTTTCACAAATCTTAACATTTAGAAATGTCGAAATTTTCCAAAAGTTCAAGTTTTCAATAAGTCGAAATTTTCAAAAAAAGTCGTAATTTTCATAAATATGGAGTTCTGCATAGAAGAACCAAAACAAGATCGAGAAAGTCATCATTTCAAGAAGAAGCAGAATTATTTTGAAAAAGTCTACCTTTTGAAAAAAAGGCAAAATTTTTAGAAAACAAAGTTTGAAATTTTGGAAGGATCAACATTTCTAAAAAAGAGGGAATTTCCAAAAAAAAATATTAATGTACAAGAAAGTCGAAATTGAAACAAATAGAATTTTTTTAAGTGAAAAACTGCAAAAGGTAATTTTCGAGAGAGTCAAAATGTATCAAAGAAGTCAAAATTCTGAGTCTAAATTTTCAAATGTCGATCTTATTAAATTTAAATTTACAAAAAAAGTCAAAATTTTGAGGACAAGCAAAAAATATGAAGTCAAAATTTTGAGAAATTACCGAAATGTTGATAAAAGTGGGAACTTGAAAAAGTAGAAATTTTCAAATGTCGAATTTTTGTAATAAATCGATGAAAAATCAAAATTCCGATAAAAAGGTGAAAATTTAAAATCGAAATTTTTACAAAAAACACCAAAATTTGGAAATAATTGAAATTTTGAAACGTCGAAAATTTCAAAAAGTTGAAATTTTGAGAAAGTCGAAATTTTCAAAAAAACGTCGTAATTTTCATAAAAATTGAATTCCTCACAAAAGATTGAAATATAAATCTTCTTCCCTGAAACCAAGAAAGATTTAAAAATAGAATAAATATTGTTCTAATGCGTGTCGACAGCCAAGTTAACATCTTCAGAGAGATACTCACAAAAGAGCCAAAACAACGTCCAGGAAGTCATCATTTCGAGAAAACGCTCAATTATTTTGAGAAAGTCTACTTTTTGAAAAAAAGTTACAATTTTCAGAAAAAGCTAAGGCAAGATCCAGGAAGTCATCATTTTGAGAAAACGCACAATTGTTTTGAAATTTACTTTTTGAAAAAAGTTAACTTTTTAAAAAGGTCACAATATTCAGATAAAATTGGAATTTGAGAAACCTTGAAATTCTGAAAGGATCGAAATTTCTAAAAAAAAGATGGAATTTCCAAAATATTGTACAAAAATGGCAGAAACTAAAACAAGTAGAACATTTTTAAGTCAAAAATCATAAAAAGTAATCTTCGAGAGGGCCAAAATGTGCTAAAAAGATCAAAATTCTCAGTCTAAATTTTCAAATGTCGATATATTTAAAGTTAAATTTTCAAAAAAAGTAATAATTTCGAGGAAAAGTGGAAAATCTGAAGTCAAAATTTTGGAAAAATGTCGAAATGTTGATGAAAATAAGAACCTTAAAAAGTTGAAATTTTCAAATATCGAATTTTTGTTATAAATCGATCAAAAATCGAAGATTAAATTTTCGATAAAAAGGCGAAAATTTGAAATCGAAATTTATATAAAAAATTCAAATTTAGAAATAAAAGAAATTTTAAAATGTCGAAATTTTCAAAAAGTTAAAGTTTTCAGAAAATCGAAATTTTCAAAAAAAAGTCGTAATTTTCATAAACATCGAATTCTTCACGAAAGAGCCAAAACAAAATCCACAAAGTCATCATTTTGAAAAAACTCACAATTATTCTGAATAAGTCTATTTTTTGAAAAAAGTCAACTCTTTGAAAAAAGTCAACTCTTTAAAAATGTCTACTTTTTGAAAAAAGTAACAATTTTTAGGAAAAGTTGAAGGTTAGGAAACGTTGAAATTCTGGAAGGATGGAAAAGTCTAAAAAAAGATGGAATTTCCAAACAAATTAATAATGTACAAAAAAGGTCGAAATTAAAACAAGTAGAATATTTTTAAGTCAAAAATTAAAAAAAGTAATTTTCGAGAGGGCCGAAATGTGTCAAAAAGGTGAAAATTCTCGATACAAATTTTCAAATGTCGATATATTTATTTACACAAAAAGTAAAAATTTCTAGAAAAGGTAGAAAATCTCAAGTCAAAATTTTGGGAAAATGCCGAAATATTGATAAAAATAGGATCCTTCAAAAGCTGATATTTTCAATTATCGAACTTTCGTAGTAAATCGATCAAAAGTCGAAGATCAAATTTTCGATAAAAAGACGAAAATTTGAAATCGAAGTTTTTATAAAAAAATCCAAAATTTAGAAATAATAAAAATTTTGAAATGTCGAAGTTTTCGAAAAGTTAAAGTTTTCAGAAAGTCGAAATTTTCAAAAAATGTAATTTTAATAAAAATTTAATTCCTCGAAAAAGGACCAGAAAGAGGTCCGAAAATCATCATTTCGAGAAAAAGTAGAATTATTTTAGAAAAGTCTAGCTTTTGAAAAAAGTGAAAAGTTTTATCAAAAAAATGTAAAGACATTAATTTTAAAATGGTCGAAATTTTAAGACAAAGTACGAAATTTAGATTAGTCGAATTTTTAAAAAATGTACTGAAATTTTTGAAAAGTCAAAATTTTTGAGAAGTCCAAATTTTCAGAATAAATAAAATAAAATTTTCAAAAAGAACACTCTACTTTGAAAAACTTGGAAATGTTTAAAATAAATTAACAATTTGAAAAAAAGTCGAAATTTTGAAATAAGTATAAGTATTTCTAAAATAAGTACGATTTTGAAAAACACGCCAAAATTTTCATTTTTTGAAAACCGAATTCTCCAGAAAAGAGTCAAAACAAAGGTCCGAAGAGTCATCATTTAGAGATAAAGCAGAATTACGTTAAAAAAGTCTACCTTTTGAAAAAAATCGAAATTTTCATTACAAAAATTTAAAAAGGATTAAAATTACAAAAAAGTCGAAATTTTAGGACAAAGTACAAAGTTTAGAAAACTAGAATTTTTCAAAAATACAGTGTTTTTCTGAAAATCGAATTCTCCAGAAAAGAGCCAAAACAAGGGTCCGAAGAGTCATCATTTAGAGATAAAGCAGAATTATGTTAAAAAGGTCTACCTTTTGAAAAAAGTCGAAATTTTCATTACAAAAATTTAAAAAGTATTAAAATTACAAAAAAGTCGAAATTTTAGGATAAAGCACGAAGTTTAGAAAACAAGAATTTTTCAAAAATACAGTGACATTTTGTAAAAAAGTCGAAATTTTGAAATAAGTATACGAATTCCCAAAATAAGTACGATTTTGAAAAACACGCCAAAATTTTCTTTTTTGAAAATCGAATTCTTCAGAAAAGAGCCAAAACAAAGGTCCGAAGAGTCATCATTTAGAGACAAAGCAGAATTATGTTAAAAAAGTCTGTCTTTTGAAAAAAGTCGAAATTTTAATTACAAAAATTTAAAAAGTATTAAAATTACAAAAAAGTCGAAATTTTAGGATAAAGCACGAAGTTTAGAAATTAAGAATTTTTTAAAAATACAGTGACATTTTAGAGAAGTCAAAATTTTCAAAATAAATAAAATTAAAATTTCCAAAAAACCCTACATTTTGAAAAGGGCGGAAATTTTCAAAATAAATCAACAATTTGAAAAAAAAATCAAAATTTTGGAAAGATTGAAAGCTCTGAAAAAAGATGGAATTTCTAAAAAAAAATTAATAATGTACAAAAAAGGTCGAAATTAAAACCAGTAGAATGTTTTTAAATCAAAAATTGCAAAAAGTAATTGTCGGAGGGCCAAAATCTGCAAAAAAGTCAAAATTCTAAGTCTAAATTTTCAAATCTCGATATATTTAAAGGTAAATTTACAAAAAAAAGTAAAAATTTTGAGAAAAGGTAGAAAACCCGAAGTCAAAAATGCCGAAATGTTGATAAAAATGGGAACCTCCAAAAGCCCGAACCGAACTTTCGTAATAAATCGATCAAAAATCAAAGATCAAATTTTCGATAAAATGACAATATAAAAATCTAAAATTTAGAAATAATAAAAATTTTGAAATGTCGAAGTTTTCAAAAGGTTCAAGTTTTCAGAAAGTCCAAATTTTCAAAAAAATGTCGTAATTTTCATAAAAATCCAACTTCTCGAAAAAGAGCCAGAAAGAGTCATCCTTTCGAGAAAAAACAGAAAATCTGAAGTTAAAATTTTGGGAAAATGCCGAAATGTTGATAAACATGGGAACTTCCAAAAGCTGAAATTATCAAATATCGAACTTTCTTAGTAAATCGATCAAAAATCAAAGATCACATTTTCGATAAAAAGACGAGAATTTGAAATCGATTTTTTATAATAAATCTAAGATTTAGAAAAAATAAATAAATTTTAATAATTTAATTTTAAATTTTGAAATGTTGAAGTTTTCAAAAAGTTTAAAGTTTTCAGAAAATCGAATTCCTCGAAATAGAGCCAGAAAGAGGTCCAGAAAATCATCATTTCGAGGAAAAGTAGAATTATTTGAAAAAAGCCTAGCTTTTGAAAAAAGTTGAAATTTTTACACAGATTTAAAGTTATAAAAAAATTGGAAACTTTTATAAAAAAAATTAAACAGATTTAAAGTTATAAAAAAGTTGATGTTTAGAACAAAGTACGAAATTTAGATAACTCGAATTTTTTGAAAATACAGTGACATTTTTGAGTAGACAATATTTTTAAAATAAATAAAATAAAATTTTCAAAAAAAACACTAGTTTGAAAAAGAAGGAAATTTTTAAAATAAATCGAAAATTTGCGAAAAAAGTGGTAATTTTGAAATAAGTATAATAAGTATATATTTCCAAAATAGGTAAAATTTTGAAAAGGGGTAAATTTTGAAAAAAAAAACGGAAAATTTTAAAATGTCGAAGCTTCAAAAAAAGCAGAAATTTTCAATAAAAAAACTAGAAACACGTAAACATTTTCTAAAAATTTGTTTTTTTAAAATTGTAAAGTTTCAAAAAAACGGAATTCTTCAATAAACATGGATTTTCTTATAAGTCAATACTTTTAAAGAGATCAAGATTTTCGTTAGTTGGAATTATAAAAAAAAAAACGGTTGCGGACTATCGGTTCGAATGACTATTACGCCGTGAATTATAACCACTTTATTTCCAAACTAAACTCGGAACACTACAAATGAATAATTAACTCACTTCTAACTACGAACTCACTAAATAACTACACTGACTTCTGATTGATTCGACTGCCTTATATAGTATTCGCTTCCGGGTTCTAGAAAAATTCAGCAGATAAGGTTTAAACGTTTGCTGCCGAAATTTTAGATTAGTCGAATTTTTAAAAAATGTACTGAAATTTTTGAAAAGTCAAAATTTTTGAGAAGTCCAAATTTTCAGAATAAATAAAATAAAATTTTCAAAAAGAACACTCTACTTTGAAAACTTGGAAATGTTTAAATAAATTAACAATTTGAAAAAAGTCGAAATTTTGAAATAAGTATAAGTATTTCTAAAATAAGTACGATTTTGAAAAACACGCCAAAATTTTTCATTTTTTGAAAACCGAATCTCCAGAAAAGAGTCAAAACAAGGTCCGAAGAGTCATCATTTAGAGATAAAGCAGAATTACGTTAAAAAAGTCTACCTTTTGAAAAAAATCGAAATTTTCATTACAAAAATTTAAAAAGGATTAAAATTACAAAAAAGTCGAAATTTTAGGACAAAGTACAAAGTTTAGAAAACTAGAATTTTTCAAAAATACAGTGTTTTTCTGAAAATCGAATTCTCCAGAAAAGAGCCAAAACAAGGGTCCGAAGAGTCATCATTTAGAGATAAAGCAGAATTATGTTAAAAAGGTCTACCTTTTGAAAAAAGTCGAAATTTTCATTACAAAAATTTAAAAAGTATTAAAATTACAAAAAAGTCGAAATTTTAGGATAAAGCACGAAGTTTAGAAAACAAGAATTTTTCAAAAATACAGTGACATTTTGTAAAAAAGTCGAAATTTTGAAATAAGTATACGAATTCCCAAAATAAGTACGATTTTGAAAAACACGCCAAAATTTTCTTTTTTTGAAAATCGAATTCTTCAGAAAAGAGCCAAAACAAAGGTCCGAAGAGTCATCATTTAGAGACAAAGCAGAATTATGTTAAAAAAGTCTGTCTTTTGAAAAAAGTCGAAATTTTAATTACAAAAATTTAAAAAGTATTAAAATTACAAAAAAGTCGAAATTTTAGGATAAAGCACGAAGTTTAGAAATTAAGAATTTTTTAAAAATACAGTGACATTTTAGAGAAGTCAAAATTTTCAAAATAAATAAAATTAAAATTTCCAAAAAACCCTACATTTTGAAAAGGGCGGAAATTTTCAAAATAAATCAACAATTTGAAAAAAAATCAAAATTTTGGAAAGATTGAAAGCTCTGAAAAAAGATGGAATTTCTAAAAAAAATTAATAATGTACAAAAAAGGTCGAAATTAAAACCAGTAGAATGTTTTTAAATCAAAAATTGCAAAAAGTAATTGTCGGAGGGCCAAAATCTGCAAAAAAGTCAAAATTCTAAGTCTAAATTTTCAAATCTCGATATATTTAAAGGTAAATTTACAAAAAAAGTAAAAATTTTGAGAAAAGGTAGAAAACCCGAAGTCAAAAATGCCGAAATGTTGATAAAAATGGGAACCTCCAAAAGCCCGAACCGAACTTTCGTAATAAATCGATCAAAAATCAAAGATCAAATTTTCGATAAAATGACAATATAAAAATCTAAAATTTAGAAATAATAAAAATTTTGAAATGTCGAAGTTTTCAAAAGGTTCAAGTTTTCAGAAAGTCCAAATTTTCAAAAAATGTCGTAATTTTCATAAAAATCCAACTTCTCGAAAAAGAGCCAGAAAGAGTCATCCTTTCGAGAAAAAACAGAAAATCTGAAGTTAAAATTTTGGGAAAATGCCGAAATGTTGATAAACATGGGAACTTCCAAAAGCTGAAATTATCAAATATCGAACTTTCTTAGTAAATCGATCAAAAATCAAAGATCACATTTTCGATAAAAAGACGAGAATTTGAAATCGATTTTTTTATAATAAATCTAAGATTTAGAAAAAATAAATAAATTTTAATAATTTAATTTTAAATTTTGAAATGTTGAAGTTTTCAAAAAGTTTAAAGTTTTCAGAAAATCGAATTCCTCGAAATAGAGCCAGAAAGAGGTCCAGAAAATCATCATTTCGAGGAAAAGTAGAATTATTTGAAAAAAGCCTAGCTTTTGAAAAAAGTTGAAATTTTTACACAGATTTAAAGTTATAAAAAAATTGGAAACTTTTATAAAAAAAATTAAACAGATTTAAAGTTATAAAAAAGTTGATGTTTAGAACAAAGTACGAAATTTAGATAACTCGAATTTTTTGAAAATACAGTGACATTTTTGAGTAGACAATATTTTTAAAATAAATAAAATAAAATTTTCAAAAAAACACTAGTTTGAAAAAGAAGGAAATTTTTAAAATAAATCGAAAATTTGCGAAAAAGTGGTAATTTTGAAATAAGTATAATAAGTATATATTTCCAAAATAGGTAAAATTTTGAAAAGGGGTAAATTTTGAAAAAAAAACGGAAAATTTTAAAATGTCGAAGCTTCAAAAAAAGCAGAAATTTTCAATAAAAAAACTAGAAACACGTAAACATTTTCTAAAAATTTGTTTTTTTAAAATTGTAAAGTTTCAAAAAAACGGAATTCTTCAATAAACATGGATTTTCTTATAAGTCAATACTTTTAAAGAGATCAAGATTTTCGTTAGTTGGAATTATAAAAAAAAAACGGTTGCGGACTATCGGTTCGAATGACTATTACGCCGTGAATTATAACCACTTTATTTCCAAACTAAACTCGGAACACTACAAATGAATAATTAACTCACTTCTAACTACGAACTCACTAAATAACTACACTGACTTCTGATTGATTCGACTGCCTTATATAGTATTCGCTTCCGGGTTCTAGAAAAATTCAGCAGATAAGGTTTAACGTTTGCTGCCGAAATTTCTGGAACGTTTATCTGCCATTTGCTTCATTATCGCGACCGCTTTCCCTTATCAGATCTTTCTAGAACCTTTTTCTACGTACTAAATTCTTTAATTTACATTTCGTTACAATATCAATTTGAGACATTTGCAGTGGATTGAAATTTTCAAAAAAAAGTTTAAATATTTAAAAAAGAAATCGAAAGGTTTCGAAAAAAAAAGATTTTTACCAAAATTTCAATTACGTATGATTAAAAGTCGAAATATTCAGCAAAAAAAAATCTAAATTTAGAAAAAATCATTTTAGAAATTCGTTTTTTATTGATGGAAGAGTCTGGTCCTTGGTTATCTTCAAAAATTGATATAGAAATCTTGTCCCCTAAAACCAAGGACGGTTAAAGAACATAACAAGAGTTGCTTTAAGGCGTTCCGATAGGGAAGCTATCATCACTCAGTTTTTTAAGCAAAGTTGAAAAAAAATCGAAAAAGTGAAAAAAGAAAGTTGATTTTTTGATAGCTTGACAACGCCTCCCGTTCAACCAAAGCATAGAGGTGACACCACGTCAAGGGGTTAAATTTTAAATTTCGAGGAAAACAAGTTACGAGGGTAGTTCTCTGAGCGACAAATACGAAAAAATCCAAATTTAATAAAACAATTTTGAAAAAAAGTCACTCTCATTTTCTTGCTTCACACTTTTATGGTTACAAAAGGCACCAGAAATGTTATCTCTTGTTGTCATAAATTTCATGAATCTGATTGAACAATGGGGAGAAAATTCTGAGACCCGGGAATTTGTTTTCGTGGCCTGGTGCCGGAAAACGCTGGTCTAGAACCTATTAGAGGTGGAAACTTCCGGAAGCAGGTTTCAGATATAAATATGTGCGCACCCCTACTGCGATTCATTCAGTACCTGCTGAGTACCCATTCAGTATTTAGTGATTGATTCTTGTTATTGGTGCTATGTTCTTGATTTAACTAAAGTGTCTAAATTCATGACATATTTATTATCGAAACTTAAACTTGTAACAATGCAGTATTCTGTTATTTTGATCCTTTTAAAATTATTCAAATTTTTAAATTGCAAGAGGCCAATGGTACAAATATTTAACAGACGACTGCCCCCGCTATCGAATTAGGTTAGGACTCTTTAAAATGTCAGTTCAGCTGTCAAAATACTTATCCAACAATTATTATCAAGTAACGATCTAAAAACCTTTAAGTAAGTTCCCTGTGAAGGTCATTCTTTGTCCCAATGTAAACAAATTATTGCGACAACCAATTTTTACGAGCCAGTTGCTGTATCCGCGCTGTATTGCGCTACATAAATAAATCGAAGTACAATGGCATTTAACTTTTTTTTTATTTTAATTAATTGATAAATACGCAGTCAGCGCCATAAGTGCAATTTTTTGCGCACATGCCTGCAGTGTTATAATTATTGATTATTTCGTAAACCCGATCAGCAACTGTGAGAAAATGTTATCTATAATTAAGCACTATATGCAATTAACTCATATTTTCCACCTTTCAGCGAGCGGCCTTACAGTCGACCTTCTTACAATCATTACGTATTGATACAAGTGAATTTTTGTCTCAAGGTTTATGTTCAAATTGAAAGTAGAACTGTTATTCTTTGCTCTTTTCTGGACACATTTAAGTACAAATAAAGTTAAAATAAGAAATTTGTAATAGTTTTCTGTACGAATTCGATTAGTTTTTATTGAAGTCTTGTTTAAAAATGTCTCTATAGTGCAATAATGCTTGCGCAACATCGCCATTCATTTAATTTAATAAAGAGAACGCTGCTTGCAATTCATTTGCAAAAGTACGTCAAAAACTAGATTGTCTGTTGCACAAGTGCTGCTGTGTATGTGCTTTCCATAATAAAAATTTCTTTGCTCCGTCGGCACTACTGTTGCGTTATGATTTAAGATTAGCGAAAATGTTACATTCAAAGGACCTTTGCGATCATAAATTTTTCTAGAGCGTGACACTTTCCTCCCAGGAATCTCGACGGGTTCTAAGTCCCGACTCGAGAAAAGTAAATTAAGCCATTTAAGGTTAAATGCGGTAAGCACTCGCGTTATAATTTGAAATTAGTGAAAGGTTGCATTCAAAGGACCTTTGCGAACATAAATTTTTATAGCGCTTGACACTTGCCTCGTAGAAATCCCTACGGGACAAATAGAACTAACTGTCACTCATTAAATGTTAATCATCGATATTAAATGGAATGTAGCGGTCCAAGCGCCCATATATAGGGGGGGGATAAGTGCAATGCCTCTACCTGACTCGAACGAAGCACTTTATTTTGATTAATTTAAAAATTTTGGAATCGCAATAAGTACTACCTATCGTTATGAACTCATTACTAAACAACGAATTTTCTGGAGCAGTGAGATAGATAGGAGAGAATTAATCCCCCCCCCATGGGTCACTGAGGCACAATGTACCTATTTACAAGTATCATTATTAACTCTTCAAAAATTGAAATACAAATATTGTCCCCTGAGGCCAAGAAATATTAAAAAACAGAACAAAGGTTGTTCTAACAAGTTTCGACAGCAAAGCTATCATCTTCAGAAAGATACCTCTCTAAAGATGACATATTGGCTATCGAAACCCGTTAGAGCAACCTTTGTTGTGTTTTTTAATCTTTCTTGGTTTCAGGGGACAATATTTGCATTTCAATCGTTATTAACTCATTATTAAGCAACTTGTTTTTGCTTAGAATGAAATTTCTGGAGGAGTGAGGTAGATAGAAGAGAATCAGTCTACTCCCATGAGTCACTAGGCCACAATATTATCTTAAAAATCGCGAAAAGTCCAGCATTTTTTCTTTAATTGTTACCAGCAGGACTTCAAAGCGTTGTTTTTATCGTTTCTGTTTAATTTAAAAAAAAAATGTGTCAGCCAGTATAGGTTTTTGCTCCATCAAAATAACGGTTTTTTTCTCTGTTTTAATACTCTTAAGAAAAGATCTAAATCTAAATTTGTATATCAAAAACACTTTTCTTTCTCACAAGACGAGATGTAGATTGGTCACCTACAAGTTGGCGCTAAAATTTACTGAATAAAAAAATATATATTAAACACGATGCGATGAAATTGTCCAAATTCCAAAACGAAACCTAAAGGTTCGAGGTAAAAGTAGAAATTTTAAGTTGACAGATCCATGGGTTAATTTTTGGGTCAGAAAGTAATAAAAGTACAATTTTCGTACTGAAATTGGGATAATTAAAAAAATCTGATGATTTTTTTCATAAATGTCTATTTTAAACTCAATTTTTTTCCTCGAAACCATCAATATAAATATTCTCTGTATCGTCTTTGCGTAATTTCGTTAATCCCATTCCTGCTGATTGGCATTTTCAATACAAACACGAAAATTTGTACTTCTTAGTAAATTTTAAATTCGATAAAAATTAAAAAACAAATCTTATCTCCTGAAACCAAGAAAGATTAAAAAAACACAACAAAGGTAGCTCTAACGCGTTTCGATAGCCAAGTTCTCATCTTCAGAGCGATACTGATTAAAAAACACAACAAAGGTCGCTCTAACGTGTTTCGATAGCCAAGTTCTCATCTTCAGAGAGATACTGATTAAAAAACACAACAAAGGTTGCTCTAACGTGTTTCGATAGCCAAGTTCTCATCTTCAGAGAGATACTGATTAACAAACACATCAAAGGTTGCTCTAATTCGTTTCAATAGCCAAATTCTCATCTTCAGAGAGAGTATTTCAATTTTTGAAGATAGTCAAGGACCAGTCAGTTCCTTCAAATTCCATGTAGAAATAAAACCTTATTCAGAACATTTCGAATTTGAATATTGTCCTCAATTCTGACTTTTTGAATTGGGAGGCTTTTTTTCAAAATCTTGACCTGATTCTTTAAATTTTCAAAATAATAAAAAGTGAAAGCGTAAGTAAATATCAATTTTTATACAAAGTTGAAATTTTGATAACGAAATCAGGACATATTTGATTCTGGTTTCTTTTTTACAGATTCAAAATTTTTCTCCTATTTACATCACTTTATTCCCGGGATTTCAATGTTAAACTTGAAATTTTCACTTCTTCTATAAATATTGCCGAATTGCTCAAAATTTATTTATTTATGAATCCAATATTCAAAAACATGTTTTGAATTTGGGTTTTTTTCGAAGTTTAGTCTCGAAAATAGTAAGAAACTAAAGTAAGTAAGTAGTAGTAGTAGTAACTTGGTAAGTAAACTAAATAATTTGAAAAAAAAAAATGAAAATTTCCAGAGAAAACTTTATTTCAAAAAAATGACTCGTTTGGGTTTTTTCTGATTTTCATAAACTCCAAATTTATTATGAAAATGTTGTATCTAGGCTTTCATTTTTTTTTTAAGTTTTAATTGTAAAAATTCACAGTCAAGCTCCTCTTTTCTTCTTCTTCTTTTCTTTTCGATATTTAATATTTACTCTCCACCTTTTTTGCTTTACATTTTGGCAACATTTTATAAAATTTTGTCCTTTTCAATTTTATTTAAAATTTTTCTGTTTAGATTTTTCTTGTTAATTTCAAAATTAAATTTCTCAGTTTCCACTTTAATCTTAAAGTGATTAACTTATCTCGAAATTTTGAGATCCTGTTTTCTGCAGATTTCTACTTTTTTCCTTTAATTTTGGAATTAATTTCGAATTTTTTTAATTTTCTATTTCATAACTTTTTCATTTTAAAGTAACGGGTTTCTACTTTCCATTTTTGCTTTGCTTCCCAAAGAAATTTTTACAGGAAATGTTTTCACAAAAAAAAGAATTTTGTTTAGAATTTTACCTAAATTCAACTTTATTCTCGAATGTCAAACTTTTTCTTAAAATTTCGAACAAAGCTTTTTCCTATTTGCTTCCATTTTATCTAATTTTTCTAAATATCGAGTTGTCTTCCAAATTTCGAATTTTTTTTATACACAGCGTCATTTTTTTTTTAAATATTTATATTAAACGCTTAACAAGTTTTTGAAAAAAAATTCTGTAATAATGAAGATATTAAATTTTTAGAGGGAGTCGTATACATCTCACGTACAGCTCTGAAAGTAGCATTTACACTAAAGTTTTTAAAGAAAAGAGAAACTTTTAAAGACAAAAACTTAAAAAAGTGAAATAAAATCGATTCGCGTGTAAACTAAATGTTCAGAAAAAGAATAAACTGGAAAGTATAAAAAAAGTCGAAAAAATTCCAAATTAGAAACCTAATCTCAAAACCGAAACAAGAGGAATGACAAAATTTCCAAATTTCGAAGATCCCTTAAATTTTTTTGAAATGTTCAGTCTGCAATCGAACTTTTAAGGACTAGTAAGAACTGTAAACGTAAAGTAGGAATTTTGGTAAAAAATCAAAGTAAAAACTCGAAAAATGTTTACTATTTTTTTGAAATTACGAAATTTTCTCCTAATTCGATCTTCCTTCGAAATTTTAACGAAACTTGAGTTGGGAATTTTTGTCTTTTTTTTTTATTTGAAACTTTCAGTCATTTCCTCAAAATTTCATGTGGCTTTTTTGTTTCTGAAAATTCAATTTTTTTCTCGAAATTCTTTTGAAATTTCGACTTTATCTCCAAGTCTGTTTCTGGAAATCTCAATTTTCTCTCGAAATTGTTCAGAATTTTTATAAACCACACAAGAACTCTTAAAATCGAATGTTCTCCTCGAAATTCTTTTGAAATTTCGATTTTAACTCAAAGTCTGTCTCTGGAAATCTCAATTTTCTCTCGAAATTCATTGATTTCTTAAAATTTTCATAAACGACACAAGTACTCTTAAAATCAAATTTTTCCTCGAATTTTTTTTGAAATTTCCTGTCTCTCTCTGGGCATCTCAATTTTCTCTCGAAATTCGTACATTTTTCAAAATTTTCGTAAACGATACAAAAACTCTTAAAATCGAATTTTTTCCTCGACATTCTTTTGAAATTTCTGTTTTAATTCAAAGTCTGTCTCAATTTTCTCTCGAAATTCATTCATTTCTCAAAATTTTTATAAACGACCCAAGAACGAGAAAATGCAACACTCTTGCTAACAAGACAAGAATCAAACCAGCAGGAAATTGGCAAGGCAGGGGTAAACCAACTTCTTGTCTTGTTCAGCAAGACAAGACAAGAAGATAGAGAGCAAGACAAAATATCTTGTTTTGTGCATCACTATAAATTTCCAAGAAATGCAAAAAAGTCAAGTCAAAATTTCCAGCCTTTCGGAAAAAAGTCGACATTATGAGTTAGCAAACATTTTTAAAAATATTACGAAGTAGGAAAAAATCGAAATCGCGAGAAAAAGGTCGAAATCTTTAGAAAAGAGTTGGAATTTACCAAATAATATTCATTTTCTATCGGAAGCTGAGTTAAAAAAAAATTGACAACACAACATTCATAACTATTAAAATTTATTAACGATTAAAAAATTAAAATACACAACTTGTCCCCTGAAACCAAGAATGATTAAAAAACACAACAAAGGTTTGCTCTAACCCGTTTCGACAGCAAAGTTGTCATCTTCAGAGAGAAACTGTAGCAACAGATATTTAAAATTTCCACCTGGTCCGGTGTTAGCAAATATTTATCAAAACATTTTGGAATTTTTGAATATCTGTTGCTTTTGAATCGTTAATAAAATTTAATAGTCATGAATATTAAAGAATTCCACGAAGTAAGAGTTGGAAATGTCAACAACACAACAGCAAAATGTTATATTTTTTTCAAGTGTGCTATATTTTTTATACCTTATTTTGAAAAATGCTGTAATTAACAGAAAAAATATTGGGAGTGTAACCTTTTATCATCTAACTCGTTGATATGTCACCCGATCTCAATTAGTATTTCACAGCCATTGCTTTATTCAATTTGTTTAAATAAATCGATTTTTTAAATGTCGCTTCTTTAGAAATATCTGCCTTTTTAAATTTAGTATTTTTCAAAGTGTCGACATTTAAAATTTCTACTTTTAAAATTTCGCCTCTTTTAAAACTTTCGACTTTTTCGAAAATTTCAACTTTTTTTTTCAAAATTTTGCCCACTTCACTTTACTGGAAATTTCGATTCTTTTTACTGATATTCGACGTATCCAACAGTTCATCTTTTCGGAAAATTTAACTTTTTAAACATGTCAATTTCTTTAATTTGAAATTTCAGACATTTCATTTCAATTTCTTTAATTCAAAATTTCAGTGTCTCTGGAAAAATCAAAGTGTCGAGTTTTTTTAAATAAATTTTTCTATAATTCCGATGTTATTTGCAAATTTTAATTTTTTTTATCAAAATTTTGACTTTTTTAAAACTTTTTTTAAAAATTGCAAACCACTGTCAACGTACTGTCAAAAATATTAATTTGCTGTTTGTCCACTCGAATTTGGACACCGAAGTTTGTCACACTGACAGACGTCAGAGCGTACTTTTAACGCCCCTGTAGATACCTTTAGAGATCGAATTTTCAAAAATCCCTTCTTAGCTTGTGCCTACATTACAAAAAGAACTTCTAGGCAAAATTTCGAGTTTCTTGAGTTTGCAGTTTGGGGTGTGCGTTGATATATATCAGTCAGTTTCCATTCCCGTACAGCATCTTAATCAGCAAGATATCTTAAAGATATCATTATAGCGATAACTTTAAGAGCCACAGAAATGTTAACATTTAGATAACTTTTCTTAGTCGTCAGATTACGGACATCTAACAGATTGAAAGATATCTTAAAGATATCATTACAGAGATAACTTTAAGAGCCACAGACAGGTTAACATTTAGATAAATTTTCTTAGTCGTCAGATTACGGACATCTAACAGATTGAAAGATATCTTAAAGACATCATTATAGCGATAACTTTAAGAGCCACAGAAATGTTAACATTTAGATAACTTTTCTTAGTCGTCAGATTACCAACATCTAACAGATACCTGTAAGATAATTTTGATAGATGTCTTTAGCATCAGAAATCTTTATGTTAACATAATGTTAACTTTCTGACAATATTTACCCGATGTCTCAGATTAAAAAATGTTGACTTAAGAGCTCTTTAAGAGAATTTATTGCTGAGCGGGTTTTTATATAAAAAGATAGGTAAATTTTTAGGTTCACAAACTTTTGAAAGAAAAATGTTTTTAACCCATGAATGATCTTTGAAGACGAAAAATATTCTTGATTGAGGTTTACCCATAAGATGTTAACTACTAATTCAACAAAATTTGACCAAGTTCATTTCTGATAAATTAATAATAATTGATCAGACGCCTTGCGAAAGTAATCATGTTTATAACAGTATATAAAATACATTAAAAAAAAAACTTGACCTCAGTTCTAAAATACTCGCTTCACATCTATCGATGTTTAGAAGCAGCACAATTATTGCATGAACTGTCTCGAAATTATTCGTAATCGGTCATCGTTGTGCAGGTTTATCAGGTTCAGGTTTAATTAACATATCTTTAATGAGATATTTATTCTATATTTGTTATAAGTGTTTTTGTCGAAAACGAAATTAAAGCAACAATAAAAAATTATTGACTTTGATAATTGTAAAAATTTGTCAATAAATCATCGTTATCTAAGAGTTTGAGTGCTATTATGAAGTCTGCAGATATTACATGCATAACACGAATACTTAGAATTATAATGAGGCGCCTTGAAAATTATTAACAGTTGTGTGTATTTGGACATGCTATGATCTAAGTTCTATCTATTATGTATTAGAGATGAAGAGTTTAATTTTATCTTCCTTAATATGTAGTACATATCAATTAGACAGGTTTTGATTAAGTCCATACTTGGGTCTTCCCGAAAAGGTGAAACTAAAATTAATTCTGCCTCAAAAAATTGAACTGCAGCTTTACAAGTAAGTCAAAAACGCAGTAGCAGCCTAAAAATAACAGAAATATAATCGTCAACCTCACGGATGCGGATGTAACAAGCTAACCAGAAACGCACTAGGACCCTAAAAATAACAAAAACATGACCGTCATCTTCACGACTGAGACTGTAAGATAATCACGTGAGTCTACCTTTCGTGGTTTGCGATTTTAGCGTGTTGTCGTATATGACGTCTATGCTTACCATCCTCGGAGGGACAAATCGTTTTTGGTTCCGACGAACATCGCACTAATCCGTAAAACGAAAGGACTCGGGAAAATAGCTATAAAATAAGTTTTGAAAAGGGGGGTACCAATGCAACAATTGGGGTACGAATGGCGGTCTCTTAACTTTTGTTCCTCCTTCCTTTTAAAATAAAAACTGTGCAGCCTATCATTTTCTGCAAGGGAAGTTGTGCTTCCTTAGCTTCCATGGGGAACACGCCACTGGTCACATAGTATTATTATGTGATCAGATATGATAATTTTTTAGTTTATTTGTGAAATTCGTAACATGTAACAGCAACAAAAAAAAAAGGATGTATTTATTCACTTTATAGTACTTTAAATCATATATTGTTATCATTTTTTAGATTTGTTTATTGGAACCCGTGAAATATCATGTCGTTGCTACGATAGTGACAATTTTTATCTGTTGTAAATTGACGCACATAATGACATCCGTTTTTTGTGGAAATTCAAGTAATTAAATTTAATAAAAATAATGTGATACACACTCATTATATTCGTTGCTAAACCAGGCACTCGAACTCGATACGGCGAATTGCGTTGCCAGAAAGCTTATTAGTTCTAGACGGATTAGATCTAAGATATACGCAGTAGCAGCCTAAAAATAACAGAAACGTGATCGTCATCTCCACGGCTGAGACTGTAAGATAATTACGTGCGCCTACCAGTAGCATTAAAGCTCTGTAGCTGTTCTTGGATAATAAAAATATTTTTCTACAAAGATGTATTCTAAAATTATTTTTATCTGTACAGGGTGAATAGGTATAGACCATGAACATATATAACTAAAATAAGTGGCGTGCGATTCTTTCCTCAGACATGGATTACGTATAAAACTTCTTTATAACCATTAGTATCGTCTTTAAAATCCAAAGATGTTTATGGCCAAATAAAAATGTAATATTTAGTGGATGTCAATCACGAATTCGATATTGCTTATCTAATGTCATCGAAAATTCGAAATTTAGCTAAAAATATTTAGAAACTTCTAAAAATTATTATGCCACACATTCATCTTTTTATTTATCTGAGGAGGTACACTTAGAGAACTGAATTAGGAACAATTGATCCAAAAATTCTTCAGAGCGATAAAAAAGCTTTATAAGCAAACCAAAAACGCAGTGGCAGCCTAAAAATAACAGAAACGTAATCGTCAACTTCACGGGTGCGGATGTAAGAAGCCAACCAGAAACGCACTAGGACCCTAAAAATAACAAAAACATGACCGTCATCTCCACAGCTGAGATTGTAAGATAATTACGTGCATCCTACCAGTAGCATTAAAGCTCTGTAGCTGTTCTTGGATAATAAAATTATTTTTCTACAAAGATGTATTCTAAAATGATTTTTATCTATACAGGATGAACAGGTATAGACCATGAACATATATAACTTAAATAAGTGGCGTGCGATTCTTTCCTCAGACATGGATTACATATAAAACATCTTTATTACCATAAGTATCGTCTTTAACATCAAAAGATGTTTATGGCCAAATAAAAATGTAATATTTAGTGGATGTCAATCACGAATTCGATATTGCTTATCTAATGTCATCGAAAATTCGAAATTTAGCTAAAAATATTTAAAAACTTCTAAAAATTATTATGCCACACATTCATCTTTTTATTTATCTAAGGAGGTACACTTAGAGAACTAAATTAGAAACAATTGATCCAAAAATTCTTCAGAGCGATAAAAAAGCTTTATAAGCAAACCAAAAACGCAGTGGCAGCCTAAAAATAACAGAAACGTAATCGTCAACTTCACGGGTGCGGATGTAAGAAGCCAACCAGAAACGCATTAGGACCCTAAAAATAACAAAAACATGACCGTCATCTCCACAGCTGAGACTGTAAGATAATTACGTGCGCCTACCAGTAGCACAGCTCTGTAGCTGTTCTTCGATAATAAAAATATTTTACTACAAAGATGTATTCTAAAATTATTTTTATCTATACAGGGTGAATAGGTATAGACCATGAACATATATAACTAAAATAAGTGGCGTGCGATTCTTTCCTCAGACATGGATTACGTATAAAACTTTTTTATAACCATTAGTATCGTCTTTAAAATCAAAAGATGTTTATGGCCAAATTAAAATGTAATATTTAGTGGATGTCAATCACGAATTCGATATTGCTTATCTAATGTCATCGAAAATTCGAAATTTTGTTAAAAATATTTAAAAACCTCTAAAAATTATTATGCCACACATTCATCTTTTTATTTATCTAAGGAGGTACACTTAGAGAACTAAATTAGGAACAATTGATCCAAAAATTCTTCAGAGCGATAAAAAAGCTTTATAAGCAAACCAAAAACGCAGTGGCAGCCTAAAAATAACAGAAACGTAATCGTCAACTTCACGGGTGCGGATGTAAGAAGCCAACCAGAAACGCACTAGGACCCTAAAAATAACAAAAACATGACCGTCATCTCCACGGCTGAGACTGTAAGGTAATTACGTGCGCCTATTAGTAGCATTAAAGCTCTGTAGCTGTTCTTGGATAATGAAAATATTTTTCTACAAAGATGTATTCTAAAATTATTTTTATCTATACAGGGTGAACAGGTATAGACCATGAACATATATAATTAAAATAAGTGGCGTGCGATTCTTTCCTCAGACATGGATTACGTATAAAACTTCTTTATAACCATTAGTATCGTCTTTAAAATCCAAAGATGTTTATGGCCAAATAAAAATGTAATATTTAGTGGATGTCAATCACGAATTCGATATTGCTTATCTAATGTCATCGAAAATTCGAAATTTTGTTAAAAATATTTAAAAACCTCTAAAAATTGTTATGCCACACATTCATCTTTTTATTTATCTTAGGAGGTACACTTAGAGAACTAAATTAGAAACAATTGATCCAAAAATTCTTCAGAGCGATAAAAAAGCTTTATAAGCAAACCAAAAACGCAGTGGCAGCCTAAAAATAACAGAAACGTGATCGTCAACTTCACGGGTGCGGATGTAAGAAGTCAACCAGAAACGCACCAGGACCCTAAAAATAACAAAAACATGACCGTCATCTCCACGGCTGAGACTGTAAGATAATTATGTGCGCCTACCAGTAGCATTAAAGCTCTGTAGCTGTTCTTGGATAATGAAAATATTTTTCTACAAAGATGTATTCTAAAATTATTTTTATCTATACAGGGTGAACAGGTATAGACCATGAACTTATATAACTAAAATAAGTGGCGTGCGATTCTTTCCTCAGACACGGATTACGTATAAAACTTCTTTATAACTATTAGTATCGTCTTTAAAATCAAAAGATGTTTATGGCCAAATAAAAATGTAATATTTAGTGGATGTCAATCACGAATTCGATATTGCTTATCTAATGTTATCGAAAATGTTCGCGTAAATCCAAGCTTAATATTGCACCGTATTTCGTCGATTTAAGCAACGATAAATATTTTGATGTAGGTATTTGAATATAAAGATAACATCGAAGCTCACAAACAGCGGTAGTAACTAAAAAGTTAATATTTATTTTTATTATCTCCAACGTCGGCTGACGCTATGGAAATAATCAAAATTCGTAATATTTTAAATGTTCGTATAGATTACGCGCTCTTGGTAACAAATTCAGTTATGTGCATTTTATGCAAATTTTCAAGTCAATTTCAAAATCAGCAACTTAATCGCATATACAATATATGGACTTGATTATAGCGTACATATTAGCAAAATCGTTATTTACAGTAATCGTAATCAGTTAATGGTCGACTAAACGCCAAATCGCTGCCAAAATATGGTAAACTGCAGTTAGTGCAATCATAGAGAAAATTACATTTAATTTACTATAAATGCCGTTAGATTATAATCTCAACTTTAATTTACTCTCAAGTAATTGAAGCACAGATCTGAAAATTTCAAAATAGACGCTGTTCCTTTCAGTCTATTTTGCTAAATTTACACCTAGATCTTCAATTACTCCTGGCTCTTTTTTTCTCGAAATTTATGCCCTTTTTATTAGAATTTCTGTTTAAATTTTAAAGTTTACAAAAGTCAATATTTTGGAAAAAGTCGAGGTTATGAAAAAAGGCGTAATTTCAAGAAAAAGTTGAAATTTTGACGATCGAAGTGTTCAAAAAAAGTGGAAATTTTAAGAAAAGATCAATTATTTCAAAAAATTGAAAATTTTCAAAAAATTTGTTTTCAAATAAGTCGAAATTGTCAAAAAAAGTCGAATGTTTCAAATAAAAGTCTTTATATAAAGTCAAAATTTGGGAAAACGTCGAAATCTTCAAAAAAAATCAACATTTTGGGAAAATATTAGAAGCTGTGAACACTCGTGGAGATTAAAAAGAAAAGTCGAAGATTTAATAAAAAAGCAAAATCAAAGTAATTTAGACACAATAATTTATAAGACTAAATATTTGGGATCAGTTAGAATTGTGAAAAAGTCGACATTTTGATAATAATAAGTCGAAATATTCCAAAAAAGTGGAAATTCTGAAAAAAGTACCAACATTCCAAAAAAATTAAAATTTTGAAAAAAATTATGTTTTCAAACAAGTCGAAATTGTCAAAAAAGTCGAATGTTTTAGATAAAAGTCTTAATACGGAAGTAGAAATTTGAGAAAATGTCGAAATCTTCAAAAACCGAAAAAAAATCCAAATCTGGAGAAAATACTAAAAGTTTTGAACACAAAGATCGTGGAGATTGGAAAAAAAAGGTAGAAGAATTAAAAATTGAAATACAGAACTTGTCCCTTGAAACACAACAAAGGTTGCTCCAACGTGTTTCGACAGCCAAGCTGTCATCTTCAGAGAGAAACCAGATTTTTGAAAAAACAAAATCAATTTAAATACAATAATTTATAAAACTTAATATTTTGGAAAAGTTAGAATTAGAAAAAATTGAAATTTTGGTAGTAGTAAGTCGAAATGTTCAAAAAGAGTGAAAATTCTGAAAAAAAAGATCAAACATTTCAGAAAAATTGAAATTTTGGAAGAAATCAAGTTTTTGAAGAAGTCGAAATTGTCAAAAAAGTTGAATGTTTCAAATAAAAGTCTTTAAACGAAAGTAGAAATTTGGAAAAATGCCAAAATCATCAAATAACAAAAAGAAAATCAAAATTTCGAGAAAATGCTAAACGTTTTAATCACAAAGATTGTGAAGATTCTCGAAATTTTGACCTTAATATCGACATTTCGATATTTTTCTCAAGATTTCGACTTTAAATTCAAAATATTAACTTTTTTTTTGAAATTTCGACTTTTCTCGCAAACTTCGATTTCTGTCTCGAATTTTCGACTTTTTTCTCGAAATTTCGACTTTTTTTCGCGAAATTTCGACTTTTTTCTCGAAATCTCGACCATTTTCCCAAATTTCGATTTTTTTCTCGAAATATTTCGAAATTTCGACTTTTTTCTTAAATTTCAACTCTTCTGGAAATTTTGACTTTTCTCTGAAAGTTGCAGCTTTTTTTTCGCGAAATGTTGACTTTTTTCTCGAAATTTCGACTTTTTTCTCAAATTTCGATTATTGTTCTCGAAATATTTTGAAATTTCGCCATTTTTCTTGAAATTTTGACTATTTTCTCAATCTCGATTATTTCTCAAAATTTCGATCCTTTTTCTCGAAATTTTGTTTTTTTTTAAAATTTTAACTTTATTGTCGAAATTTTGATCTTAACATCGAAATTTCAATATTTCGATTTTAAATTCAAAATTTCGACTTTTTTTCTCGAAATTTCGACTTTTCTCGCAAATTTCGATTTTTTCTCTGAAAATCTCGACTTTTTTCTTAAATTTCGACTTTTTTCTCGAAATATTTCGAAATTTCGACTTCTTTCTTGAAATTTCGACGTTTTTCTCAAATTTCGACTTTTTTCCCGAAATGTTGACTTTAATATCGAAATTTCGACAGTTTTCTCAAAATATCGACATTTTTCTCGAAATGTCGACTTTAAACTCAAAATTTCGACTTTTTTTTCTCGAAATATCGATATTTTCTTGAATTTCGACTTTTCTCTAAAAATTCGATTTTTTTTTCTTCCTCAATACTTTTACAAAAATTAGTTTTTAAAAATGTGATTTTGATCAAAATGAAAAATAAATTAGGTTTTTAAATGTCGTAACTTTTCTAAAATTTCTATAAAAAGAAATCAGAGAATATCTAAAATGTCTACAAAAAATTGTGAAATGAAAAGCGTTCGAAAAATTTGGAGAAAAAAAACTCTTAAGCGAAATTGGGGGTGCTACAGTTCCACAGTGCCTATACGCCGGCCGCCACTGTAAGAAACATTAGCCATCAATATTCTGAAATGGTCAAAATTTTGAGAAAAAAAAATAGACAATCTTGGAGACTGCCGACAGAAGTGAAAACTAAGAGATATGTAGTACAGCTCGAAGTCGCACTAGTAAACAAGTCAGAATATTGGAACCATTTGAAAATAAATTCTGTCAAGCCGTAGGTCAGTTCGACAGATTTTTTTCTTATTTGTAGTTTGGATGCTTGTTTCATGCGGAAAGGAATTTAATATTTACTAATATTTATTTTTCATTTTGAATTTTGTATGTTGTATGTTGTATGTTGTATGTTGTATGTTGTATGTTGTATGTTGTATGTTGTATGTTGTATGTTGTATGTTGTATGTTGTATGTTGTATGTTGTATGTTGTATGTTGTATGTTGTATGTTGTATGTTGTATGTTGTATGTTGTATGTTGTATGTTGTATGTTGTATGTTGTATGTTGCATGTTGTATTTTAAATGTTGTATGTTGTATTTTGTATTTTGTATGTTGTATGTGGTATGTTGGATTTTGTATGTTGTATTTTGTATGTTGTATGTGGTATGTTGGATTTTGTATGTTGTATGTGGTATGTTGTATGTTGTGTGTTGTATGTTGTATGTTGTATGTTGTATGTTGTATGTTGTATGTTGTATGTTGTATGTTGTATGTTGTATTTTGTATTTTGTATTTTGTATGTTGTATTTGTATTTGTATTTTGTATTTTGTATTTTGTATTTTGTATTTTGTATTTTGTATTTTGTATTTTGTATTTTGTATTTTGTATTTTGTATTTTGTATTTTGTATTTTGTATTTTGTATTTTGTATTTTGTATTTTGTATTTTGTATTTTGTATTTTGTATTTTGTATTTTGTATTTTGTATTTTGTATTTTGTATTTTGTATTTTGTATTTTGTATTTTGTATTTTGTATTTTGTATTTTGTATTTTGTATTTTGTATTTTGTATTTTGTATTTTGTATTTTGTATTTTGTATTTTGTATTTTGTATTTTGTATTTTGTATTTTGTATTTTGTATTTTGTATTTTGTATTTTGTATTTTGTATTTTGTATTTTGTATTTTGTATTTTGTATTTTGTATTTTGTATTTTGTATTTTGTATTTTGTATTTGTATTTTGTATTTTGTATTTTGTATTTTGTATTTTGTATTTTGTATTTTGTATTTTGTATTTTGTATTTTGTATTTTGTATTTTGTATTTTGTATTTTGTATTTTGTATTTTGTATTTTGTATTTTGTATTTTGTATTTTGTATTTTGTATTTTGTATTTTGTATTTTGTATTTTGTATTTTGTATTTTGTATTTTGTATTTTGTATTTTGTATTTTGTATTTTGTATTTTGTATTTTGTATTTTGTATTTTGTATTTTGTATTTTGTATTTTGTATTTTGTATTTTGTATTTTGTATTTTGTATTTTGTATTTTGTATTTTGTATTTGGTATTTGGTATTTCGTATTTCGTATTTCGTATTTCGTATTTCGTATTTCGTATTTCGTATTTCGTATTTCGTATTTCGTATTTCGTATTTCGTATTTCGTATTTCGCATTTCGCATTTCGCATTTCGTATTTCGTATTTCGTATTTCGTATTTCGTATTTCGTATTTCGTATATTTTGTATTTTGTGTTTCGTATTTCGTATATTTTGTATTTTGTTTTGTGTTTTGTGTTTTGTGTTTTGTATTTCGTATTTCGTATTTCGTATTTCGTATTTCGTATTTCGTATTTCGTATTTCGTATTTCGTATTTTATACTTTGTACATTGTACTTTGTACGTTGTACGTTGTACGTTGTATGTTATACGTTGTACGTTGTACGTTGTACGTTGTACGTTGTACTTTGTACTTTGTATTTTGTATGTTGTATGTTGTATTTTGTATTTCGTATTTCGTATTTCGTATTTCGTATTTCGTATTTCGTATTTCGTATTTCGTATTTCGTATTTCGTATTTCGTATTTCGTATTTCGTATTTCGTATTTCGTATTTCGTATTTCGTATTTCGTATTTCGTATTTCGTATTTCGTATTTCGTATTTCGTATTTCGTATTTCGTATATTTTGTATTTTGTGTTTCGTATTTCGTATATTTTGAATTTTGTTTTGTGTTTTGTGTTTTGTATTTCGTATTTCGTATTTCGTATTTCGTATTTCGTATTTCGTATTTTATACTTTGTACATTGTACTTTGTACGTTGTACGTTGTACGTTGTACGTTGTACGTTGTACGTTATACGTTGTACGTTGTACGTGGTACGTTGTACGTTGTACGTTGTACGTTGTACGTTGTACGTTGTACTTTGTATTTTGTATTTTGTATTTTGTATTTTGTATTTTGTATTTTGTATTTTGTATTTTGTATTTTGTATTTTGTATTTTGTATTTTGTATTTTGTATTTTGTATTTTGTATTTTGTATTTTGTATTTTGTATTTTGTATTTTGTATTTTGTATTTTGTATTTTGTATTTTGTATTTTGTATTTTGTATTTTGTATTTTGTATTTTGTATTTTGTATTTTGTATTTTGTATTTTGTATTTTGTATTTTGTATTTTGTATTTTGTATTTTGTATTTTGTATTTTGTATTTTGTATTTTGTATTTTGTATTTTGTATTTTGTATTTTGTATTTTGTATTTTGTATTTTGTATTTTGTATTTTGTATTTTGTATTTTGTATTTTGTATTTTGTATTTTGTATTTTGTATTTTGTATTTTGTATTTTGTATTTTGTATTTTGTATTTTGTATTTTGTATTTTGTATTTTGTATTTTGTATTTTGTATTTTGTATTTTGTATTTTGTATTTTGTATTTTGTATTTTGTATTTTGTATTTTGTATTTTGTATTTTGTATTTTGTATTTTGTATTTTGTATTTTGTATTTTGTATTTTGTATTTTGTATTTTGTATTTTGTATTTTGTATTTTGTATTTTGTATTTTGTATTTTGTATTTTGTATTTTGTATTTTGTATTTTGTATTTTGTATTTTGTATTTTGTATTTTGTATTTTGTATTTTGTATTTTGTATTTTGTATTTTGTATTTTGTATTTTGTATTTTGTATTTTGTATTTTGTATTTTGTATTTTGTATTTTGTATTTTGTATTTTGTATTGTGTATTTTGTATTTTGTATTTTGTATTTTGCATTTTGTATTTTCTATTTTGTATTTTGTATTTTGTATTTTGTATTTTGTATATTTTGTATTTTGTATATTTTGTATTTTGTATTTTGTATATTTTGTATTTTGTATATTTTGTATTTCGTATTTCGTATATTTTGTATTTTGTGTTTTGTGTTTTGTATTTCGTATTTCGTATTTCGTATTTCGTATTTCGTATTTCGTATTTCGTATTTCGTATTTTATACTTTGTACATTGTACTTTGTACGTTGTACATTGTACGTTGTACGTTATACGTTGTACGTTGTACGTTGCACGTTGTACGTTGTACGTTGTACGTTGTACGTTGTACGTTGTGTGTTGTGTTGCATTTTGTATGTTGTATTTTGAATTTTGTATTTCGTATTTCGTATTTTGTATTTCGTACCTCATATTTCTTATTTTGTATTTCCTACTTCATATTTCCTCTTTAGTATTTCGTATTTCGAAATTGGTATTTCGTATTTCCTATTTCGTTTTTCGTATTTCGTATTTCGTATTTCGTATTTCGTACTTCATATTTCGTATTTCGTATTTCATATTTCCTATTTCGTATTTTGTATTTGGTATTTGATATTTGGTATTTCGTATTTGGTATTTCGTATCTGATATTTCGTGATTTCGTATTATGCATTTTTTTTTGTTTTTTGTATTTTATATTTTGTATTTTGATGATTGAATTTTCACTTTTAAAAATGGAAATAATTTAGGTACATCTAATTTACAAAAGTCAATATTATCGAAAGAAGTCAAAATTTTGAAAAAAGTCGAAAATTTGGAAGATGAAATTTTCAAACATAAGTGTTTGTAAATAGAACAAATTTTACTTTTTAGTACCCAATACCTAGAATGTAAGAGGTCTGGATTTCAACATTGTCCTTGGGGCTCGGGGCCAAAGCTAAATTCTCTAGGCAGGTTTGACCAGAGTCTAAATAGACTGAACGTTTCAATGTTGTCTCATGCGTACAGTTGAAGCTAAAATCCGGGGAAGTGGGGAGGTGCATTCCACCACTCTTTGATATGGTCGGATTAAGTAAAATTTATAAATACGAAACTTGCCGCGTAACGGTTCTAACGATTTAGATGAAACTTTAGAATTAGGGGCTTTTGGACCAATAGGATAATTTTTATAAGTGCTTTTTGGTAAAAGTTCAGGAGAACTATTTTCAAAGACATCTTGGTTTAATAGTAAAATAATTTTCTTTCAATACGCGACGCCTGTGTACAATATTGTTAAGCCGGTGCTGTAAACACGTCATGATTGCAGTGAAATGGCGACGCGCGCACGCCGATAATTGAATATTTATATATTTTATTTTTACCTACCCAAGGAATGAAACTCTTGATTTTCCTTCACTAATGTGTTCACTGAGGTTTCAACAATGATCCACAATACACTTCCTCATATTTACAGCCCATTTTCTTTAAAAAAAGTCGATGTTATCTTCGCAAAGGTCTGTCAAATAATAAGAGGGCGTTGCGAGCTAGATGGAGCTAGGCTTTCGCCAGGCTTTCAACTGGCTTCACTGCTTATCGTGTTAGGTTCAGTCTATTTAGTCTCTGAGTTTGACCATAGTGCCGCCATGTCAAGATTGCCAAAATATACCCACTGTGTTATTATTTATTCATTTTAAATTAAATACGTACGAAATGTATTACGATTTAACAATATGTGCCGAAAATCATGGTGATGGGTAATAAATGAGGATCTCGCGTGTTTATAATTAGATCAAAAATAAGGAAGTACTCGCTCCGTTATTAACTGCATGGTCAGCTCCAATGACTTAGGAGTAATTTGTCCCAGTTTTGTTCACAGACAAACAAACAAATCAGCATTACACGCCGATCCCAAGGAAAAGACTGGAGGCGTTCGAGTACATGCTGGAAAACAGATATACGACAGAGTTTTCCAGAACCTGTGGAATGAACGGCGGTCGGCGCGCGATATGTGGGACCTCATACGCGCAAGCCCGCCGCAACAGATCACCGTCGTTAGAATCAGTTTCACCTCGTCCCAGTGCGGCGTGTGATTGTGTTACGTACGGACGGGCTATACGATTAAAAATATCACACACTCAAGCATACTTGTCAGACCGTGTTTGAAAAAATATATATTACTGTGCAGTGCAAATAATTTTTCTTGCCAAAGTATACCAGTGGTTAGGGTCCGGAGTTAATGTTAGTTGTGATGAATATGGGCACTGAATTTAAGGATGTCTATGTGAATAATATGGAAGATTCCGGAAATAGTTGCGGCAGCAGTGTCGTTTCGGATTACAGCGGCCCGTCCGATCCCGCCGATTTCGATGGGGATGGTGTCCAAGTGTCCGATCTCGAGGGCGAGAATGACTCCCATGATGGGTTGCCGATAACACAGGTCAGTCTTATTTTAACCATTTTGACTACCGACGAAATCGTAGTAAGAGGATTTTAGCTGGAGGATCATATACTTGCAGATCTAATCCATTATATTTAGTCCATCATATTTAGTCCATCATATCTAGTCTATCATTTCGTATTGACCGAGTTGTTGATTGTATTTGGAGAGATTGTTAAATATTCGTATGAAAATGTGTGGGAAGGATCGACTGTTTCATTGATTTATCAAATTATTTTTTGCGGTCTTGTTGCCAAGCAATTTTTGTCTTATCATTTACATTCTGATAAACTACCAAACGTAGCAGCGCCCAGTATCGACGAGTGGGTTAAACTAAGTCGTGCGATTTAAAAAGTTGAGATATTAGATCCTCTAACATAAAAAAGTGTAAATTTGGTTGACTGGATCCACCATGATTGAAATTCGTTGTCAATTTTGTCCAAATGAAGTAATTTTTTTGGACGTAGTGCGTTTGTTCGATATTTTCGAAGTAGTGATGGGATTATCATCATAACGCACAGATTTCAAAAATTGAATGACACATCTTGTCCCCTGAAACCAAGAAAGATTAAAAAACACAACAAAGGTTGCTCTAACGCGTTTCGATATCCAAACTATCATCTTCAGAGAGATACTAGCTATCAAAACGCGTTAGAGCAACCTTCGTTATGTTTTTTAATCTTTTTTGGTTTCACGGGACAAGATTTGTGTCTACATTTTTGAAGATAACCAAGAACCAGTCCGTTTCACCAAAAGTGCATGATTTAATGAAAATGTTGGGAATTTCACCCTAAAACGAAATTAAGGGTGGTTTTTCATCCATAACTGAAAGCGAGGATGAAGTGTGTTCCCTTCCACAATGGACATTTATTTGGCGAAGTCCCAACAGACCACTCTGCGTAAATAATGAAAGCAAAGTCACTAGCTTGTCACAGCATCACAGTATCACATACACCAATGGATCGTCTGTATTGACCTTCCTGTTCTTTTTTTGGCCAACAACGCGGTATGTTAAGGATTCTTGTTTTATTGGGTATGTGCAACAACAGACCTCAACTAAAACCATTGGGACCATTGGCCAAGAAATGAACTGAAATCTACTGATGCAAGCATTCTGCACCAGTAATCTGTCATCACATCAAAAACCATTGGCAGGAATCGGTTTGCCAAGATGTCATCTGAAATATATTGATCCAAGCATTCTGCACTAGCAATCTGTCATTTCATCAAAAACCATTGGGAGGAATCGGTTGCCAAGATGTGAACTGAAAACTATTGAACCAAGCAATCTGCACCAGCAATCTGTCATCTCATCAAAAACGATTGGAAGGAATCAGTTACCAAGAAGTGAACTGAAATCTAGTGATTCAAGCATTCTGAACCAGTAATCTGTCGACTAGAAAAATTAGTGTTGGAATAATCGAAGGATTTTCAGAATCGAATACATTGAATTCGAATACTTTTGAGAATCGAATAAGTATTCGAATACAAAGAATCGAATTATGGGATAATAAAATACCTAATAGAAAAATTGTCTCGGCGGCCTATTCGAGGCATGTGGTGGCGAGATATGACTTTCGATTTCACTACTTCCGTACCTATGCCCATAATTGGTAATTTCCTAATTGAATGTATATAAATTTCTTAATATAAATAAATCTTAAAGCTTTAGAATTCACATACGTATCTTTAACTTTGATTGGATTCGCATATTGGAACTGTATTTCCAGATATTGCTAAATTTCATTATTAAAATTGAGAGCCAGATTTTAAAAAGTACTTAAGCATTTCGTTATTTAATAATTTTATGAGAAGGATGAAGACATAAATTAAAAATTAGATACATATTCGAATGCAGGAGTGGGTGAGCATAATGCGTAACCAACCATCCCCAATAAAAATGATCTCGAATCAGTGGCGGCTAGTAGCTAAAACTGGAGGGGTTGCTGCGACGGTGTTTGTGGGTTAAAATTGTGTAAAAGCAAATGAGTTCAGAAAATTAATAACAAATCAACTCTGTTGCTTCTCAATGAACCTCCAATAGAAACCTCAACTTCAGGAAAAAAGGCAAAATTCGGGGAAAAATTGGAATTTTGTGATTAAACAATAAATTTTATCTGTTTTTTTAGAAACTTTCCTGAACTTGAAATATATTTTTTTAAATAGATATGTTTTTTTCTTTTTAAACATAAACTTTTTGAAAAAAATGTCGAATTAAAACTCAAAATTAAGAAATAGTACCTATTTTTAAAATTGTTCGAAGTTTTGAGACAAATTTCGAATAATCATTTGGAGTTCAATTATAAATATATTCCCAAAATGTGAATTTTAATCACAATCGACTTCACGCTGAAATATTTGATCTTTGAAGTTTCTCTGGGAACTTTAAAATTACTAGAAAAAATTTAAATTAGAACATTAAATTGTTAATTAATTTAATATTTTGACTATTTTTAATTTCGAAATTTCGACTTTTCTAGAAATGTTGACTCATTTTTGAAAATTTCAACAAGTCCTACTTGAAAAGTCGAAATTTTGAGAATATTTTTGACAATTAATTTATTCCTTATTATTTATTACTTTTTTCAAAAATTTTATAAACCAATAAAAAATTTCTAGAAATATTGTCTGCTTTTTCTCCAAATTTTGAGCTTAATCTTTAAATTTCAATATATTTTTTATCGCAATTTGAAGGACTTGACAATTTCAAGAATAAATTTAACAAATAAAAATAACAGTTCTAGAAAAATTGGAAATTTCGATTCAGAATTTTCTTCGGTTCTACAATAGTGGTAAGTTTTTTTTAGTGAAATATTAAATCGCAAAAAAGTTGAAATTTAGAAGGTTCATTTTTTCTTGAAATTCAACATTTATGTCAAAATTGAACTTTTTTTTTAATTTCTTCGTTTTTTTCCTAAAATGTTGACATTCTTAGAGAAATTTCAGGGTTTTTTTAAAATATTTTTTGTCAAAATTTGTATATAAAGAATAGATAAAAGCAATCACTAAACACGTACTTAATCGATTTTAAAAATGTGAACCCCAAGCGGGGTGAAAAACGATATTTAACTGAACATTCAAATTTAAAATTTTCTTTTACAAGCCAAAAATTGGGTTTTGGAAAACAATTTTGCTCGAACAAGGCAACTTTGAAAAGGTCGAAATTGTCGAAAAACTTTTAAAAACAGAATTTTCAAAACAAGACGCAAGGGGCAATTGCAAAATATCATCACTTTCTTTTATAAGCTAAAAATTAGGTTTGCAAATTTGGCTCAACAAGACAAAATTTTGAAATGTTGAAAGTTTCGCCAAAAATTGAAAATGTCCTTAATTAACATTTTGAAAAATTGTTTTAAAAAAGTCGAAATTTTTAAAAAGGATCGAATAAAATCAAGACAAAATGTTCAAAAAGGTCCAGATTTTCAAAAAAATCGAAATTTTCACAAAATGTTTCAAGTAGAAGTCGAAATTCAAAATAAAAGCCGAAATTTCGAAAATAATTCGTAACTTTCGAAGGAAAAGTCAAAACCTCGAGAAAAGATCGAACATTTAAAAAATAATTGGAATTTTAAATAAAAATAAAAATCATCGAAAATCAAAATATTTCAAATTTTAAAAAATCGAAATTTTCCAAATTTTGAAAAATCGAAATTTTCCAAATTTTGAAAAATCGAAATTTACCAAATTTTGAAAAATCGAAATTTTCTAAATTTTGGAAAATAACACCACATCAGAATAGTCGATATTAACAAGAAAAAAAATATTAAAATTCGTGAACAAATTTGAAATAAAAATCGAATTTTCAAGAAGGGTAGAATTTTGAAAGATTCAACGTTTAAAAAATATTAACTTTCCACAAAAGTAAATATTTTCATAAAACCATAAGTTTTTAAAACAGTACGATTTTTTAAAAATTTCAAACTTTTCAAAAAAAGTTAAAATTGAGAGAACGATCAAATTTTTGAAAACCGGTCAAATTTTAAAAAATAGATTGTAAAATGTGGACATTTTTGAGGTTGAGATTTTGCAATTAAATCAAAAATGTCAGAAGAAGCGAAATTCTCACAAAAAGTCAAAATTTCTAGGAACATACGAACGAAATTCTTAACAAAAGTGGAAATTTTCAAATGAAGTCAAAATCTTGAAAAAGGTCAAAATTTTAAAAGATTCTAATTTTCGTTGAAAAAAAATCGAAATCTCGAGAAAAAATTTGAAATATCTGTGCAAAAAAAACGAAATTTTAGGAAAATAATCCATCGGCTATTACTTTCATTTAAAATAAAGCAAAATGTGGAAGCAATGGAAAATTTTCTTAACACTTTTTCGTTTCTTTCCAAAATCTTGACATTTTTATAGAAATGTGAGGATTATTTTATAAAAGTTGTTAGTGAAAATTATAAAATGAACTTTAAAATGTCAAAATCCCGTAAAAAAACCTAACATTTTTAAAGCAAATTAAAGGAACGTAAAAAATCAGGAGAAGTTGAAATTTCCAGAAAAAATTTTAAGAACAAAATTTGCTGGAAAAGTAGAAATTTCGAGAAATTTTGTTTATATAATATATTTAGAAAAATATAAATTTTCTCAACAAAAAAAAGCAAAAATATTAGAAAAACCTAAACATTTTTCCACAATACAGTAGAAATTGCGAAATCAGGTAAAAACTTGAAGATTTGGTATTATTCTTTTTTTTTCAGGGAAATCATAATGCGAAAAGAGTTGGATACAGATTGTTGCTTGAAATTTTCATTATCTTCTCAAAATGTTGACCCTTTTAGAAAAATTTAACCTTTTTTTTCAAAACTCAATTCTTTCTCGAAATACTGATTTCTTTTTCAAAAGTTTTACAAAAGTTAGTTCTTAAAAATGCGTTTCTTCATCAAAATTAAAAATAAAATTAGATTTTAGCAGATCATAACATGAAAGGAAGGTAAAGTTTCTGTAAAAGAAATCAGAGAAAATTTAAAATTTCTATAAAAATGTTTTCAAGGAAAAAGTCTTCAAAAAAAGACCAAACTTTTTAAGAAAAAACTCGAAAGCGGAACTGGGGGTGCTGCAGTTCATCAGTGCATATACGCGAGCCGCCACTGTCTCGAATAAAATACGCATTCAAAATGCATGTCTAAGATCTCGAATACTAGAATCGGGTACAGTATTCAACATCGGAGAAGTTAAGAATCGGATATGTAGCGTAGTTGGGAGACCGATTCTATTCACTACTCAGCATTCCAATATTTTGTTGTATCAGACTACCACAATCTCGAATACATATATTGTATTCGAATACATATTTTGTATTCGAATGCAAGCAAGTACCCGAAAACTTATGAATCATGCGATGCGCGAGGCGAGAACCGATTCTATTCATATTCTCACTTCAACTCACGGAGTCTGGAAGTATTCGAATACTTTAGTTGACAATCGGATCTATTCAAGATCTTGGCAGAATCGCATACATCTCACAACTTGTATTCGAATAGCCCAACACTAAAAAAAACCTTACATTAACACATCTTTGTATAAAATTGGGCTTCGTGAAGAATTTAAAACCATTCCAATGTAGTTGGAGCTGGGTGAACGATTCCAATGAAAGCAAGTTTTTACTATGACATTTCCTAGACTGTTTTTGAGAAAGTAAAAGTCGGTGTGTTTGGTAATCCACAGATTTTCTAACTCGTTCAAAATGAACTTTCATCACAACGACAGAATTTGAAAAGAATGAGTCGTTGGCATTCAAAAACATTGTCTTTATTGGAAAGACACTAGTTCGGAGTTACATTGAAATTGTTCAGCAACTCTGAGAGTTTCGAATTGCTTAGTTGCACCTCATGAGTATCAAATTGCATTTTTTTTATAACCATCTTTCTGAGGCAACTGAAGAATTTTTCTGCAGTGATGAGCTGGGTGAACGATTCCAATGGAAGCAGATTGTTTCAAGTTTTTGCTATGACACTTCCTAGACTGTTTTTACTATCACACTTCCTAGACTCTTTTTGATAAAGTAAAGGTCAGTGTGTTTGGTAATCCACAGATTCGGTAACTCGCTCAAAATGAACTTTTATCACAACGACAGAATTTGAAAAGAATGAGTGGTTGGCATTCAAAAACATTGTCTTTATTGGTAAGACACTAGTTCAGAGTTACATTGAAATTGTTCAGCAACTCGGAGAGTTTCGTATTGCTTAGTTGCACCACATGAGTATCAAATTGCATTTTTTTTATAACCATCTTTCTGAGGCAACTGAAGAATTTTTCTGCAGTGATGAGCTGGGTGAACGATTCCAATGGAAGCAGATTGTTTCAAGTTTTTACTATGACACTTCCTAGACTGTTTTTACTATGACATTTCCTAGACTGTTTTCGAGAAAGTAAAAGTCAGTGTGTTTGGTAATCCACAGATTTTCTAACTCGCTCAAGATGAACTTTCATCACAACGACAGAATTTGAAAAGAATGAGTCGTTGGCATTCAAAAACATTGTCTTCATTGGTAAGACACTAGTTCAGAATTACATTGAAATTGTCCAGCAACTCGGAGAGTTTCGAATTGCTTAGTTGCACCTCATGAGTATCAAATTGCATTTTTTTTATAAACATCTTTCTGAGGCAACTGAAGAATTTTTCTGCAGTGATGAGCTGGGTGAACGATTCCAATGAAAGCAGATTGTTTAAAGTTTTTACTATGACACTTCCTAGACTGTTTTTACTATGACATTTCCTAGACTGTTTTTGAGAAAGTAAAAGTCAGTGTGTTTGGTAATCCACAGATTTTCTAACTCGCTCAAAATGAACTTTCATCACAACGACAGAATTTGAAAAGTATGAGTCGTTGGCATTCAACAACATTGTCTTCATTGGTAAGACACTAGTTCAGAATTACATTGAAATTGTCCAGCAACTCGGAGAGTTTCGAATTGCTTAGTTGCACCTCATGAGTATCAAATTGCATTTTTTTTATAACCATCTTTTTGAGGCAACTGAAGAATTTTTCTGCAGTGATGAGCTGGGTGAACGATTCCAATGGAAGCAGATTGTTTCAAGTTTTTACTATGACACTTCCTAGACTGTTTTTACTATGAAATTTCCTAGACTGTTTTCGAGAAAGTAAAAGTCAGTGTGTTTGGTAATCCACAGATTCGGTAACTCGCTCAAAATGAACTTTCATCACAACGACAGAATTTGAAAAGAATGAGTCGTTGGCATTCAAAAACATTGTCTTCATTGGTAAGACACTAGTTCAGAATTACATTGAAATTGTCCAGCAACTCGGAGAGTTTCGAATTGCTTAGTTGCACCTCATGAGTATCAAATTGCATTTTTTTTATAACCATCTTTCTGAGGCAACTGAAGAATTTTTCTGCAGTGATGAGCTGGGTGAACGATTGCAATGGAAGCAGATTGTTTCAAGTTTTTACTATGACACTTCCTAGACTGTTTTTACTGTGACATTTCCTAGACTCTTTTTGAAAAAGTAAAGGTCAGTGTGTTTGATGGTCCACAGATTCGGTAACTCGCTCAAAATGAACTTTCATCACAATGACAGAATTTGAAAAGAATGGGTTGTTGGCATTTAGAAACAGAATTTGAAAAGAATGAGTTGTTGGCATTCAAATTGTCTTTATTGGAAAGACACTAGCTCAGAATTACATTAAAATTGTCCAGCAACTCAGAGAGTTTCAAATGTTTAGTTGTACCACATAAGTATCAAATTTTTACCATAACCATCTTGCTGACTTACTGAAGAATCTGGCTGCAGTGATGAGCTGGGTGAACGATTTCACCAAGATTTGAAGATCATGGAGGCACCATGGTATCAAGATAGATGGTGGAATATACAATGAGGTTAACTATTGATGATGGAATATACAATGAGGTTAACTATTGATAATGGAATATACAATGAGGTTGACTATTTAGTTCAGTGCTTTAGAGGTTGACTATTGTTGAAGCACCAATCATCAGACGAAAATGTCCACACAATAAACACTAAAGAAAAACTAATTTTGGTGGAATGGACTGGTTCTTGGTTATCTTCAAAAATACAAAACACTATCTTTTAAGATGATAACTTGCCTGTCGAAACGCGTTAGAGTAACTGTTGTTGTGTTTTTTAATCTTTCATGGTTTTAGGAGACAAGTTTTGTATTTCAATTACTAAAGAAGAAACTCAAAAATGTTCATCTTAATACGAACGTTAGAGTACTTTGTAAAAAAAACTTTACTATCTGTATAGACCAAAGATGGCCGTCATATATAGACCCTCAGTTGTCTTTAACAAAAGTAGCGGCCAGGAGGTCGAAGGAAAAACGTGGACATCAACCTGCAAGATGAGCTGCTGAATTATTATTGGATCCAGAAGCAAAGACAGAATTATTATTGGATCCAGAAGCAAAGACAGAATTATTATTGGATCCAGAAGCAAAGACAGAATTATTATTGGATCCAGAAGCAAAGACACTTCTTAAAAATTTGACAATAGGTACATTTTGGACAAATACCAAATATGATGCAAGAATATGTAAAATTTTACGAAATAGCTCAGTCATTTATAATGGCGTTTCCAGTTCCTGTATTTTTGAAGATAATCTTGCTGAATTATTACTGGATCCCGAAGCAAAGACACTTCTCAAAATTTTACAGTAAGAAAATTTTGGACAAAGAATTTTGAACAAATAATTTTGGACAAATAATTTTGGACAAATAATAATGCAAAAATATGTAAATCTTTACGAAATAGCTCAGTCACTTATGCTGGCGTTTCCAGTTCCTATATTTTTGATGATCTTGCTGAATTATTACTGGATTCTGAAGCGAAGACACTTCTTAAAAATTTTACAATAAGAAAATTTTGGACAATTAATTTTGGACAAATAATAATGCAAAAATATGTAAATCTTTACGAAATAGCTCAGTCATTTATGCTGGCGTTTCCAGTTCCTGTATTTTTGAAAATGATCTTGCTGAATTATTACTAGATCCTGAAGCAAAGACGCTTCATAAAAGTTTTACAATAAGCAAATTTTGGACAAATAATTTTTTACAAATAATAATGAAAAAATATGTAAATCTTTACGAAATAGCTCAGTCACTTATGGTGGCGTTTCCAGTTCCTATATTTTTGAAAATGATCTTGCTCTGAATTATTACTGGATTCTGAAGCAAAGACACTTCTCAAAAATTTTACAATAAGCAAATTTTGGACAAATAATTTTGGACAAATAATTTTGGACAAATAATAATGAAAAAGTATGTAAATCTTTACAAATTAGCTCAGTCACTTATGCTGGCGTTTCCAGTTCCTGCATTTTTGAAGATGATCTTGCTGAATTATTACTGGATCCTGAAGCAAAGACACTTCTCAAAAATTTTACAATAAGCAAATTTTGGACAAATAATTTTGGACAAATAATTATGCAAAAATATGTAAATCTTTACGAAATAGCGGAGCCATTACTGCTGGCGCTTCCAAGTTCCTGTATGTTTAAAGCCGGAGATTTTCAAAGGGATTGAAGATTAAAATTGATCAGTTTCGGAGCCAATATAGCGAACTTTGCAAAGCAACACCAGGCGCGCCCATCTCGTTGATTAGGAAGCAATAAATCTTCAAGTCAAAATTTCTAGACTAAAACAAATTTTGAGTCTAGAAATTTTGAGAATCTAAATTTTCGGAAAGTCAAATTAAAAAAAGAAGAAATTTACAAAAAAACCTAAATATTCAAAAAAATTGATTTTGAAAAAATGATTTTTGAAAAAATGGTTTTTGAAAAATATCGTCGAAATGTCGATAAAAGGATCGAAATTTCTCGGAAGAAAATTCAAAATTTCGAAGAGAAAATTCAAAATTGAAGAAAAATTCAATTTTAAAAGGAGAACGAAGACTTTTTAAGAATAATTTCGAAAGAGTCGAATTTCTAGGAAAAAACCAATTAAGGAAAAAGTTGGAATTTTTGGAAAATCAAATGAATAAAAACCTAACCTTTTGGAAAACACCGAAAAATTTTTTAAATTCTAATATTTCCAGAGGTCAAATTTTGTGAACAAAGCCTCAATCTTCACAAAAAGTCGAAATTTTGAGAAACTGATCCACTGTAAATGGAAATTTCCAGAAACTTAAAACATGGCATTTTCAAGTACAAGTCGAAATTTCGAGAATAAGACTAATTTTAAGAAATGTGGAATTTTTGGAAAGGTAAATCAATTTTGGTGGAACGGACTGGTCCTTGGTTATCTTCAAAATTTGAAATACAAATCTTGTCCCCTGAAACCAAGAAACCAAGAAAGATTAAGAAACACAAGAAAGGTTTCTCTAACGCAGTTCGATAGCCAAGCTATCTAGTGTATCTCTCTGAAGGTGATAGCTTGGTTATCAGAAATTTTGTCCCCTGAAACCAAGAAACCAAGAAAGATTGAGAAACACAACAAAGGTTTCTTTAACGCAGTTCGATAGTCAAGCTATCATCCAGTATATCCAGTGTCTCTCTGAAGATAATAGTTTGGCTATCGAAACACGTGAGAGAGTGTTTCTCAATCTTTCTTGGTTTCTTAGTTTCAGGGAACAAAATTTCTGCCAGATGGGTACCTCGTCTTTTGACTAAAGAACAGAAACAACAACTGAATGGAAGTTCAAAAAGGTTGCTCTAACGCGTTTCAATTACCAAGCCATCATTCAGAATGTCCAGTATCTCTCTGAAGATGATAGCTTGGTTGTTGAAGAAATGTTGTTCCTTGAAACCAAGAAACCAAGAAAGATTGAGAAACACAACAAAGGTTTCTTTAACGCAGTTCGATAGTCAAGCTATCATCCAGTATATCCAGTGTCTCTCTGAAGATAATAGTTTGGCTATCGAAACACGTGAGAGAGTGTTTCTCAATCTTTCTTGGTTTCTTAGTTTCAGGGAACAAAATTTCTGCCAGATGGGTAACTCGTCTTTTGACTAAAGAACAGAAACAACAACTGAATGGAAGTTCAAAAAGGTTGCTCTAACGCGTTTCAATAACCAAGCTATCATCCAGAATGTCCAGTATCTCTCTGAAGATGATAGCTTGGTTGTTGAAGAAATTTTGTTCCCTGAAACCAAGAAACCAAGAAAGATTGAGAAACACAACAAAGGTTTCTTTAACGCAGTTCGATAGTCAAGCTATCATCCAATATATCCAGTGTCTCTCTGAAGATAATAGTTTGGTTATCGAAACACGTGAGAGAGTGTTTCTCAATCTTTCTTGGTTTCTTAATTTCAGGGAACAAAATTTCTGCCAGATGGGTACCTCGTCTTTTGACTAAAGAACAGAAACAACAACTGAATGGAAGTTCAAAAAGGTTGCTCTAACGCGTTTCAATTACCAAGCCATCATTCAGAATGTCCAGTATCTCCCTGAAGATGATAGCTTGGTTTTTGAAGAAATTTTGTTGTCTGAAACCAAGAAACCAAGAAAGATTGAGAAACACAACAAAGGTTTCTTTCATCCAAGCTATCCTCGAGTATGTCCAGTATATCTCTAAAGACGACAGCTTGGCTGTCGAAACGCGTTAGGGCAACCTTTTTGAACTTCCATTCAGTTGTTGCTTCTGTTCTTCAGTCAAAAGACGAGGTACCCATCTGGTCGAAATTTTTCGAAACTCCAGCTCATCTGTAATGATGGAATGAGCACGCCCAAAGCTTACCCCTAACTGAGTTGCAATTTCACCAACAGTTGAACGGCGATGACCTTCCAAAACGCGCTAAACAGCGTTAATTTTGTCTGCAGTCGGGCTGACGCGAGGACCACTGTCATGGGGTTCATTGTCAACTCGAGTTCGTCCTTCCAAAATTTTGCGCCATTCAGACACTTGAGTTTTCTTCAAACAAATGTCCCCAAGCTGTGCTTCTAATCTACAAAGAATTTCGGCGGTTTTACACCTTCAACGGCAAGGAGTTTAATAATAATGCGATGCGCAACGTGAGGATGAAACTCTTGCTCACTCATTACACTTGCGACTGACGATCGGCGAGAGCGGAATTCGCTTGAGCGCGATATCCCCGCCCAACATGTCTTAAGAGCATGACGCCCTCATGGCCCTCATGGTTCGTATTTGATTTACCCTCGTATTGGTCTTGTCTTTGTATTGCAACGGTTCGATGAAGTCGTCATTAGCAGGTAGTTCGATATAAGCAAATATTCTACACTTTTTTGGCCAGACTAACGTTAATTAGATAAAAAAAGTACACTTCCCTTTAAACTTGTTCAAACAGTCGATTGATATGTTTCGTTAACATCGATCGATACAATCAAACTTAAGGATTATTGATACAATAGTAAAAATCCGGTCCAGCTTTTTTTATGAAGACTTTATAATAGCGTTTCTCACCAGACCTGTTACTACTACTTTCAGGTATCCAGTTTCCCTTTCACTTGCATCGGAACTGTTAAAAATGCAAGTCGTTTAGCAAAGAAAACGACCGCCGTTGCATAAATTTCGTAACCGTAATTTAGAGTTAGATAAAAAAGCAAACAATGGCTTAAAAATAAAAAGTGTATAATCAAATGAACATTGTCCATACTGTAATACATTTTGTGCTATAAAATGCAGTTGTATAATAAGTAAAACATTTCTTATTTTGATTTAATTTACGGTCATTGGTTCTCCCATTGTTTTGTACTTTAAAGCCACTTTAACGCCTCCGTTGTTACGTGCTAAGTGCAGCTTTTATGTTTGAAGATGAAAAGATTCCAATTTCGCCTTAGGTGAACGATGAATGTTGGATACAATTTATACAAAACCAAACAAATCTGTACGACGCGACGGTTGCGAGTTCCTGTGGCAGATTCCACGCATACTTTTTATGTCTACTAATGAATGATACGTGTAACGTAGGTGAGCACTAAAAAAAGGATTTTTCAATTTCTAAGGGCTAAAAATGGGCCTCGAAATCCTAAAAAAGTAGGCAGTAAATAACACACACCACTGGACTTAA
This sequence comes from Dastarcus helophoroides, assembly GCA_028583605.1. Taxonomy (NCBI): domain Eukaryota; kingdom Metazoa; phylum Arthropoda; class Insecta; order Coleoptera; family Bothrideridae; genus Dastarcus; species Dastarcus helophoroides. Next base: position 44,426,716 of record CM053327.1, on the reverse strand, counting down.
AGTTGCCTGTGCGCGTTAACGATATACGTATATGGCGTTAACACGTCACTTTCTCGCCACGGCGCTCCGGCGCGGCGATGTTTATTTTGCTTATCGCATTTCTTATTTGTGTGGCCATACAGCGGTACAACTGGAAAACTGAGAGTATGTTCTATGCTGAGAGTCTTTATTCTGCTGTAGAACAACAACGCTGTTAATACATGACGTCGTTTTAACCACAATTTGACAGACATTTAACCACAAATTTATTGATTCAAGAGTTTTGATGCATCAGAATAGAAATATCGGCCTGGGAAGAAAAAGTTTCAAAACGAGGTGAACAGGAGAGTATGCGCAGAGCAAGTTAGCCAAAAATTAACTCCTTAACGTTTGAGAAAGATCTAATGGTTCTTGAAATGTCATCTCATCGGGTACACCACTAATACATAAATAAAATTGATCATAGGTATGTCCAAACAACTAATTCTTTTATTAAAGGATATTTTCATTATATCAATGCAGCTGGAGTATTACGATATGTCGCCAATTTCCCCTATGCCAGCATTTTCACAAACGCGTCATCAATTGAAATGAAATGACCCAATTGTATTGGAAATCACCATATGTACGTAACGCTCTACCGCTAGTGAACTATAAATGACCTTCACGGAATTTTATAACCTTTACAATCATGAATGATTGAAATAGCTAACACAATATTTATATTTCAGTTTTGCTTAAAACAACTGTTTTTGGTATCTCAAAAGTTAAAGGTCACGCGGATATATGGATTTTTCAATTTGGGAATCATAGATAAAACGATTAGAGTATCATATTTCTGTGTTATCTCTTGAAATGTAAATGTCAAATGATATAAAAGTAGGAAAACCTACTACTTGAACTGAGGAGAAACATTATTGAACGTTATCACGTTATTGAGGTTCAAAATGTCAACAATGTACAATCATGTTTTTTTTTCTATTTTTGACACGTATCTATGCAAGGAATATTCCCCATCGACTTCCGTTCGAGACTTCTGGTCAAATATTAATGCGTCGTTTGTAATCTATTAACTCTAAACCCATAGCCTGAACCCATCGTTTTAAAAGCATGACATTTCGCACTTTCGCCTTATATAACGCAGACGAAAGAAAAAATTTTTAAAAGTCGTCCAGTAAGGGTTTTAAATGGGTGATAAAAATTTGTATGAAAGTTTGTCATTTTTTTTGGAATTAAAAATATAAAAAACGGTATGCAAGTAGAATACTACCTAGACTGCAAATTCATGCAGCCCTCCAGGCGCGTGTATAGTGGAATCATAAGCTGAACTACCAACAGTTGAAACACTGCCACCTAGCGAAGCGGTTGCTCTCTAGAAAAGTTCCCAGAAGACAAGGATTCTGATGCACAGATCAGTACTAGTACTTACTTGTCAGAACATTTGTTAACATTCGAATTGGATATACTGACGAGATCTAACAAGATCGAAACCGGTCTTTGGTTTCCAAACTTCGTATCTAATAAATGTTCAAACCTATTGGTCTGTGCATTAGAATGAGTGTTTAGATTTCACTTTATAAAAACAATCAGTGTTTTTGGTAATTCATCCCCAAAGTGTTTCCCAAAGTGTTGCACGCGTATCCCCAGGGGCACGGGAAGAGTTTGATACCCGTTGCATCCAACGGCTTCAGATGACTCGGAAATTAAAAATTTTTGGATAAACGTAATTTGATCGGCTTGCATAGCTTTAAAGAGTTCGTGCAGATTGCAGAATGACGTTTTGTTCAAATTGTTTGATTAGCTCAGCAGATTAAGAGATAAACACACTCTTTAAAGAGTTCGTGTAGATTGCAGAATAAGGTTTTGTTCAAATTGTTTGATACTCCCAGCAGATTAAGAGACAAACACACTTCCTCATTTATACTTAGTTAGGTAGCAACGAGGGGTATTCAACGTCTGGAAGAATTATGGAAAAAGTACACAAATGACAATTGTTTGGGAAACACTGCATTAAAAAAAGTTCGTGCAGATTGCAGAATGACGTTTGGTTCAAATTGTTTGATTCGCTCAGCAGATTAAGAGATAAACACACTCTTTAAAGAGTTCGTGCAGACTGCAGAATGACGTTTTGTTCAAATTGTTTGATACTCTCATAGATTAAGAGACAATCACCCTTCTGCATTTATACTTAGTTAGGAAGCAACGAGGGGTACTCAATGTCTCGAAAAATTATAAAAAGGGTATACAAATGACAAATGTTTGGGAAACACTGCGTTAGAAAGAGTTCGTGTAGATTGCAGAATGTCGTTTTGTTTAAATTGTTTCTTTCACTCAGCAGATCAAGAGACAAACACACTTCTTTATTTATACTTAGTTAGAAAGCAACGAGGGGTACTCAACGTCTCGAAAAATTATGGAAAGGGTACACACATGTCAAATGTTTGGGAAACATTGCGTTAGAAAGAGTTCTTACAGATTGCAGAGTGACGTTTTGTTCAAATTGTTTGATTCGCTCAGCAGATTAAGAGACAAACACACTCTTTAAAGAGTTCGTGCAGATTGCAGAATGAGGTTTTGTTCGAATTGTTTGATTCGCTCAGCAGATTAAGAGACAAACACACTTCCTTATTTATACTTAGTTAGGAAGCAACGAGGGGTACTCAATGTCTCGAAAAATTATGGAAAGGGTACACACATGTCAAATATTCGGGAAACGCTGTGTTAGAAAGAGTTTGTGCAGATTGCAGAATGACGTTTTATTCAAATTGTTTGTTTTGCTCAGCAGATTAAGAGACAAACACACTCTTTAAAGAGTTCTGCAGATTGCAGAATGACGTTTTGTTCAAATTGTTTGATACTCTCGGCAGATTAACAGAGAGACACACTTCTTCATTTATACTTAGTTAGGAAGCAACGAGGGGTACTCAACGTCTCGAAAATTTATAGAAAGGGTACACACATGTCAAATGTTTGGAAAACACTGCCTTAGAAAGAGTTCGTGCAGGTTGCAGAATGACGTTTTGTTCAAATTGTTTCTTTCACTCAGCAGATTAAGAGACAAACACACTTCTTCATTTATACTTAGTTAGGAAGCAATGAGGGGTTCTCAACATCTCGAAAAATTATAGAAAGGGTACACACATGTTAAATGTTTGGGAAATACTGCGTTAGAAAGAGTTCGTGTAGTTTGCAGCATGACATTTTGTTGAAATTTTTTGATTCGCTCATCAGATTAAGAGACAAACACACAAATATACATTTTTAGAAATTAGTGTCAAAAGTTTGAAAAAGTCGATAGTTTTTCTTAAAAAGAGAAATTCAAAAAAAAGATCGTGAAATTTTTATGTTTTTGCAAAATAACCTAAAATTTCACAAATAATCAACATTTTGAAAAAAAATCGAGATTAAAAAAATTTCAAATTTTCAATAAAATACGAAATTTTTGAAGTCTTAATATTAAAGAAAAGCTAAAATTGTCAGAAAAGCGGAAATTTAAAAAAAAGCTGAAATTTTCAAACAGATCGAAATTTTCAAAAAATGTTATTTTTAAAAAAAGTCGAAATTTTGAAAAGTTGAACATTTTGTATAATTAAAATTTTTTAATCAGAAATTATAAAAAAAATACATATTGTTAAGGAATCACGAAATTGTAGTAGACAATTTCAAAAAAGTAGTCAGAATTTTTAAAAATCAAAAATTTGAAAAGTCGAAGCTTTTAAAAAAGTAAAAATTTTTGAGAAAGGTCGAAATCTTTAAAAAGTCGAAATTTTGAAACATTTTAAGTTTTGTACAATTAAAATTTTTTAATCAGAAATTTAAAGAAAATTAAAATTTTTAAAGAATCACGAAACTGTAGTAGAACATTTCAAAAAATCGGCATTTCAAAAAAATATCCAAATTTAGAAAAAAACGAAAATTTAGGAATAGATGTCAAAATTTTGAAATAGTCGACACTTTTCATGAATTTTAACAAATGAGTACTTTTCTAAAATAATCAAAATGTCGAAAATAGTAGAGATTTAAAGAGATTTTCAGTCAAATTTTCAATACTATTTGAAATTTTTGAAGTCCTAATATTAAAGAAAAGCCAAAATTATCAGAAAAGTCGAAGTTTTCAAAAAAATCGAAATTTTAAAAAGTTAAGTTTGATATAATTAACATTTTTTAATTAAGTTACAGAAAAATTAATATCTTTAACGAATCGGGAAATTGTAGTAGAAAATTTCAAAAATCGACATTTCAAAAAAATGTCGCACTTTAGAAAAGAAGGGGAACTTTGAAATCAAGTCGAAATTTTGAAATAAAGTCGAAATTTTGAAATAGTTGGTTTTTACAAATCAAAATTTTGGAAAGGTGAACATTTAAAAAAGTCGAGATTTTAAAAAAGTCTAGCTTTCAAAAAGGGATTTAACAAGAAATGGTAAATTTTCGAAGAAGTCGAAACGAAATTTTCAAAAATGTAGAAATTTTTGGAAACGGTTCAAACATAAAAATGATAAAAACATCGAAACTGTCAAAAACAGTAGAAGGTTTGAAAGGTAATTGATGTTTTAAAAAGGCTCCAAATTTTGACAAAAGGTCGAAATTTTGACAAAAAGTCGAAAATTTGGAAAAAAAATTTCAAATTTTGGAATAAAAGAAGAAATTTGTAATTAAATCGAAATTTTGAAACAACAATCAGTCCCTTAAAAAATTGTATAAAAATATTTTTTCAAGTTTTCAAAGAAATTTGAAATTCTCGAAGTTTTGAAAAATTTTTAAATAGGCAAAATTTTGAAAAGCTAAAATTTTAAAGCCAAACATAAAAAACCGAAATTTTGATAAAAGTCGAAATTTTGACATAAAAAAGTCGAAATTTTGAAAAAAGGTCGAAAATTTTAAAAAGGTCTAGCTTCCAAAAAATTGCATTTTCAAAAAACTGCATTTTCAAAAAACTGCATTTTCAAAAAACTGCATTTTCAAAAAAAGGAAGAGTCTGGATTTAAAAAGAAATGGTAAATTATCGAAGAAATCTTAACGAAATTATCAAAAATGTAGAAATTTCTGGAAACGATCGAAACATAAAAATGGTAAAAATGTCGAAACTGTCAAAAACAGTCGAAGTTTTGAAGGATAGTTTAAAAAGACTCGAAATTTTGACAAAAAGTCGAAATTTTGGAAAGAAAAGTCCAAAATTTGGGAAAAAAATCCCAATTTTTAAATCAAATCGAAATTTTCAAATAACAATCAACCCTTTAAATACCAAAAAATGTATAAAAAATTGTTCATCAAGTTTTCAAAGAAATCTGAAATTGTCGAAAGCTTTTGAAATAATTTTCAAAAAGGCGAAATTTTGAAAAGCTAAAATTTTGAAGCCAAACATTTAAAAAAACAGAAATTTTGAAAAAGTCGGAAATCTTAAAAAAGTCGGAAATTTTGAAAAACTTGAAATTTTCATATAAGAAAATCGAAGTTTTGAAAAAATTTCGAAAATTTCAAAAAAGTCTAGCTTTCAAAAAAAAAGGAAATGGTGAATTTTTGAAGAAATCTTAACGAAATTTTCAAAAATGTAGAAATTTTTGGAAACGATCGAGACATAAAAATGCTAAAAATATCGAATCTTGTCAAAAACAGTCGAAGTTTTGAAAGATAGTTTAAAAAGACTCCAAATTTTGACAAAAAGTCGTGATTTTGGGAAGAAAAGTCTAACATTTGGGAAAAAATCCCGATTTTTAAATGAAATCGAAATTTTGAATTTGAATTTGGAAAAAGGTCGAAAATTTTAAAACAGTCTAGCTTTCAAAAAAACTGCATTTCAAAAAAGGGGAAAGTCTGGATTTAAAATAAAATGGTAAATTTTCGAAGAAATCTAAACGAAATTTTCAAAAATGTAAAATTTTTTAAAACGATCGAAACATTAAAATAATAAAAATGTCGAAACTGTCAAAGACAGTCGTAGTTTTGAAGGATAGTTTAAAAAGACTCATAAGTTTGACAAAAGGTCGAAATATTGACAAAAAGTCGAAATTTTGACAAGAAGTCGAAATTTTGGGAAGAAAAGTCCAAAATTAAATCAAATCGAAATTTTTAAAGAACAATCAATCGTTTAAAATATCTAAAAATAATTAAAAAATCGTTTGGCAAGTTTTCAAAGTAATTTTCGGAAGGTTTTGAAAATTGTTCAAAAAACGAAATTTTGAAAAGCCAAATGTTAAAGCCAAGTATTTAAAAAAAACGAAATTTTGAAAATAATCGGAATTTTGATATAAAAAAATCGAAATTTAAAAAAAAGTCGAAATTTTAAAAAATCCGAAAATTTTAAAAAGTTCTATCTTTCAAAAAACTACATTTTTAAAAAAAAGGAAAAGTCGGGATTTAAAAAGAAATGGTGAATTTTCGAAAAAATTCAAACGAAATTTTCAAAAATGTAGAAATTTTTGGAAATGCTCGAAACATAAAAATGGTAAAAATGTCGAAACTGTAGAAAACAGTCGAAGTTTTGTAAGATAGTTTAAAAAGATCCCAAATTTTGACAAAAACTCGAAATTTTGGTAAGAAAAGTCCAAAATTTGGGAAAAAAAAACAATTTTTGAATCAAATCGAAATTTTGAAAAAACAATCAACCCTTTAAAATACCCAAAAATTGTTCGTCAGAGTTTTCAAAGAAATCTGAAATTTTCGAAAGCTTTTGAAATAATTTTCAAAAAGGCGAAATTTTGAAAACCTAAAATTTTGAAGCCAAAGATTTAAAAAAGCCGAAATTTTGAAAAAGTCGGAAATTTTGAAAAATTCGGAAATTTTAAAAAGTCTAACTTTCGGAAAACTTCATTTTCAAAAATGGGAAAAGTCTGGATTTAAAAAGAAATGGTAAATTTTTGAAGAAATCAAAATTTTCAAAAATGGAGGAATTTTTGGAAACGATCGAAACATAAAAATGGTAAAAATGTCCAAAGTGTGGAAAAAAAGCTAAAATTTTGAAACCAAACATTTAAAAACAAACCGAAATTTTGAATAAGTCGGAAATTATGAAAAAGTCGAAGTTTTGAAAAGAAGTCGAAAATTTTAAAAAAGTCTAGATTTAAAAAAAATGATATTTCGAAGAAATCTAAACGAAATTTTTAAAAATGTAGACATTTTCGGAAACAATTAGACCATAAAAATGTCCTAACTGTAAAAAAAGTAGAAAGTTTGAAAAAAAGTCAAAAATTTTAAAAAAGTCTGGATTAAAAAAAATGATATATTGTCGAAGAAATCTAAACAAAATTTTCAAAAATGTATAAATTTTCGGAAACAATTTGACCATAAAATGTCCTAACTGTAAAAAACAGTCGAAGTTCATTCATAAAATTGAAATAATAAATTAAAGAAAAAAACATAATCAATCATAGACAAAGATGATACTTTTAGACAAAAAGCATTCTTGTGATCTAATATAGACATTTGAATAATCTGCTTTGGCTGGATGCCATTTTAAGAGAATCTTGAAAATAACAATTGCATGAATCACAAGTAAATAACCTACGGTGACGTTGTTAGTAAAAGTAAAGTTATTTACGTTTTCAGGAGCCAATCCAATTAGAATCTATAAATGTTACGTCGTGTGCTTCAAGTGCACGTGTCCCTTGAAACATAAAGTGTATTTTTTTATTAATAAATAACACAATTAATTAAAATTTTGAATCTATCCTTGAACCATTTGAATGCATTTCTTTCAAATTCTAAAACCGATCACTCTCATACTTTGAACGTTTGCCATAGAAGTTTTCATGTCAAGGTTGTAGAAATATTTCTTAATATTTATTAGAGTCCATCAGCTTAAGATTCAATTCAATTATTAAAGTAATAAAATCATAGTCGTCGCGAAAAGTAGATAAAAAAACTAACAGAATATTTATGAGAAAGGTCTGACATAAATTATTAAAGGCTGCTCCAGGCCGACGACGTATACACTTGGGCTTAAAAGTTTCCTAATTGACGAAACGCTCAAGAAAGCGCTAAATCTTTTGTCGTTGAAATTTGATTTATGGGGCCGAGTTGAACTTTTGACAAATTACGTCAGTTCTGTGAAACATATTAACATAGAATGAGTCGATCGGTTGTTAAAATGGATCGAAGGCGTCGTCAAACTTTTTTTCTATACAAATCTCTAATCTCTCTCGATGAATAGTCCTGAGAAGTTGGGGCAAACAATTTGAATATGGAGTTAAATTGATTTTGCCGAGCTGTGGGCTCGTAAGATGTTAGATTATAAACGCAGGTGAAGCAATGTTATAGCTTAGTAAGCACATTTAGTCGACATGTCCTTATAAATACTAATTTTATTTATGTACTTTCAACGGTGACGTCATAAAATCCAAACAATATGTAATTTTGCAGTTTAGTTTTAAAATAACGTGGCGAACTGACTTCAACTGCTAAGTTTCAGGTCACAATAGACCAGGATATTCTTAAAAAAGCAGCTTTGACTACCAATAGCGTAATTTTACTAATTTCAGCTCTCGTAAAATTTGAATTAACGTTGGGTTGTATAAGTTGCTTAAGTTCTTTAAAATACTGACAAAATATCGAGCCATAAACCACAAAAACGTATTTAAGTTGACAGGAAAGACGGGTACTCCATACGTCGTACTACACACAATCACTTTAAGAAAAAATCGGAAACGTGCCCTTTTAAAAATCGTGTGTGGAATGGGTCTTTTAATTTCGCAAGCGTGTAAGTAATACTGTTAGTAACATCTAACAAAAATTTAGAGAAAATCCATGGAAAAGTAACCTATCTGTGAACTATCTTAATGTGTGATTTACGTTCTCGAAATCGCTTGGAATCTTCCACGAGCGAAATATTTCGTTCTATTTTAAATTCTAACATTTAAGCAGTATGCGAAACATTATTCAATTTAAAACGACGGTAATTACGGCGAAAAACAATGGGAATCTAAAGCGCCGCTGTACGTTGAACCCAACTAGAACACCGTCACTGGATCAATGTTATTAGGAAGACATGTCTGGCTGATGGTTACGTCACAAGCTCGAGTTGATTATTTTTACACAACCATTTCATGTACTAAAGTTACCGTTGGATGGGTTTTGCTCTACTCCTTGTTGCTAACCTAACAGCCGGAACAATTCGGACACGATTATCCGCCAAGTTGTTCCCTCTCAATTTGTGTATCATGCGCGCAGCCAGGGATCACTTTTCACAAATTTAAAAATAATTCCGTTTCGCGATTGGGCCACACTTATACGTTGTTTGCGCTTTACAGCTAAAATTAATTTAATGTAGTTTAAGGTGTTTTTGTTGTCTGCATTGTGATAAAAGCGCATTCTACTATTTTTATGGCCGTCCGTATTTCTTACGGCAATTACTGCCATTAAACCATTATAATTCATGATAGTGCTATTTTAAGTTCGATTTGGAGCGTTCGTTGGGTTGTTACCGGTAGACAAATATTTCTTTTACAATGACAGGATGTTTTTAAAGTATGTTTTTGACACAAATTGATTTAATTATCCGCTTTAAGTTGCTTAATAAATTTATCAAATTTTGGACCATACCTAACTAACTGAGGGTTGTGGCGTTGATAGAAAAAAAAATAGTTAACCTCGTTTAAACAATTTCCATCGACGTCATGCATTATTATTTCATAGATTTATTAATCTCAAGATGCTGGTAACGATCATTGAAAAGTATCTCTCTTTAACCCTTGTGACTTTTTTTTTCACAATATTCTGCACTGTTCCGATAATTCGCTATCGCTATCGGCCGGTTTGCATGCAAAAGAGCGAATCTCCTAACTAGGTTTCAAACGATTTCGACTAATTTCTGTAAAAATTGTGCCAAACCTTCTGCTGTGTAGGCTATACAGTATGTTCCATCTCAAATGCACACCCTTTTATATTTCGGTTATTATTAGACAGATCGATTTCAAATTTTCTGTTATGAAATTTTCAGGGTGCGTCTTTTTATAATTATCAATACATTTCCAGTTGCCACATCAGTTGTTCACTCAAAAATGTGATTGTTCTATTTACTAAGCCTTGGGAATTAACGATATTAAGAAGAAGTTCGTAAGGGGGCCCAATGTGTAATTTACTAAGCCTTGCGAATTAACGATATTAATAAGAAGTTCGTAAGGGGGCCCAATGTGTATTCAGACACATTATATTGTTGCGGGCTATCGGTTCGAATTGATCAACACGTAAAATGAATAATACCCACTTTATTTTCCAACTTAACTTGGATCACTACAACTGAACAATTGACTTCTACTGCTAACTCACTGCTTAACTACGCTGACTCTAACTAACTAACTGACTCGAGGGAAAGGCGACCGCCTTATATAGTTTTGGCTTCCAGGTTCTAGAAAAATCTTATCGTTCGCCGAAATTTCTGGAACGCTTATCTGCCGTTTGCTTCATTATCGCGGCCGCTTTCCCCTTACCAGATCTTTCTAGAACATTTTCTTACGTACTAAATTCTACAATTCACATTTCGTTACAGTATTTTTAAAAATGCAGCTTGGATTTTCCAAAATTCAAATTTTCTTCATAGTTTCGCCTTTTTCAAAATTTTTACCAAATTAAATGTCTCCTTGTATATCAAAATTTCGACATTTTTACAAAAATTCTGACGCTGTCAAAGCTTCACCTTTTTTTTAACTTTGGCTTCGAAAATTGCAACTTTTAAAAAAAATCGATTTTTAAACAGTAAGTTTTCTTTGAAATTGTCGAGTTTTTTGTCAGATTCAAATTTGTTTACGATTTTATTTTAGAATTAGGAGTTCTTTTTCTAGAATTTGGATTGTTAAAATTTTCAGCTTTCTTAAAAATTTCGATGTTTTTTAAAATGTTTTTTTCAGAAACGTCGACTCTTAGCTCAAAATCAGACATTTTCTTTTTGTAGAAGTGTCATTTTGGTTTCGAAATTAGTTTTTTTTCGAAATGTAGACTTTTTCTTCTCGAAATTAGATGCTAATTTTATTAGGTTAAAAATGTCTCTCTCTTTCTTTTTCCTTGAAAAATTGATATACGAATCGTGTCCCTTGGGGCCAAGAAAGATTAAATAATAGAACAAAAGTTGCTCTAATACGTTTCGACAGCTAAACTATCATTTTCATAGAGATATTTAATAAAATTGAAATACAAATATTGTCCTCTGAAACGAAGAAAGACTAAAAAACGAAGGTTAATCTAATGGGTTTCGTCATTTCCAGAGAAATATTGAAATTTGTTTTTTTCTATCAACATTTTCGTTCTCAAAATTTGTTTTTTGCTAGAAAAATTTGTCTTTATTTAAAGTTCAATCTTAGAAATTTTGAGATTTATTTCAAAATTCAACTATTTTTAAATTGGTCTCTTCGAGATCTCGAAATTTCATATTTCGTCTCTTGTTTCGAAATTTCAATTTCGTCTCTTGTTTCGAAATTTTCTTGGTCCCGAAATTTCGCTATTAGAAAAATCCACAATTTCGAAAAATTAACCTCTTATTTGAAATTTAGTCTATTTCGATGTTTTTCAAAATTTTTACTTTTTTTGAAAGGTGCGACCAAAAAATTTCGTTTTTATTTGTTTTTTTTTTAATCTCAACTTTATTGACAGTTTCGACCTTCGATTTTTCTTTAATTCAGGATTTTTTTAAATTGAAACATTTTGGAAAGTTTTGACCTCAAAATTTCCACAATTTCGAAAAATTAACCTCTTATTTGAAATTTAGTCTATATCGATGTTTTTCAAAATTTTTACTTTTTTTGAAAGGTGCGACCAAAAAATTTCGATTTTATTTGTTTTTTTTTTAGTCTCAACTTTATTGACAGTTTCGACCTTCGATTTTTTTTTAATTCAAGATTTTTTTAAATTGGAACATTTTGCAAAGTTTTGACCTCAAGATTTCGACTTTTTAAGTTTTGATATTTTTCAAAACTTCGAATTTTTCTGAAATTTTTGACTTCATAATTTCGATTAAATTAAAGTTTAGGAAAAATGTCCCCTTTTTTGCAAATTTCGATTTTTTCAAAGCTCGACATTACTTCAAAATGTGTCCTTTTTTGAAATGTTCGACTATTCTTCCAAACATCTACTTTTCTTTAAAAAAAATTCTTGAAAATGAAAAAGGTTCAAAAAGGGTTGCTCTAACGGGTTTCGACAGCCAAGCTGTCATCTTCAGAGTGATACATTTTAATTTTGTCCCACTGAAATTTCTAGAAAAAGGTCACAAACTACTTAATGAACGTTTCGTTTTTATCACTTAAAACAAGAATTGAAATACAAATTTTGTCCCCTGAAACAAGAAAGATTAGAAAACACAACAAAGGTTGCTCTAACGCGTTTCGATAACCCAGCTATCATCTTCAGAGAGAAACTGAAGGTGACAGCTTGGCTGTCGAAACGCATTAGAGCAACCTTTGTTGTGTTTTTTAATCTTTCTTCGTTTCAGGGAACAAGTTCTGTATTTCAACATTTTCGTTCCCAAAATTTGTCCTTTGCTAGAAAAATTCGTCTTCATTTAAAGCTCCATCTTAGAAATTTTGAGATTTATATCGAAATTCGACTATTTTTAAATTGATCTTCTAGAGTTCTCGAAATTTCAATTTATTTTTAAATGCGTTTTTTGTTTCGAAATTTGCTTCTTCCCAAAATTTCACTTTTTACTAAAAAAAATCCATGTCTCGAAAAGTTAACCTCTTATTTAAAATAAGAACTTAGAATGTCTATTTCGATGTTTTTCAAAATTTTTACTTTTGAAAGGTGCGACCAAAAAATTTCGATTTTATTTGTTTTTTTTTTTTAATGTCAACTTTATTGACAGTTTCGACATTTTTTTGCAAACTTTCGACTTTTTTTTTAAATTCGTGACTTTTTAAATTGAAACATTTTGCAAAGCTTTGACCTCAAAATTTCGACTTTTTAAGTTTCGACATTTTTCAAAACTTCGAATTTTTATGAAAATTTTCACTTCATAATTTCGATTAAATTAAACTTTCGAAAAAATGTCTTTTTTTTGCAAATTTCGATTTTTTCAAAATTCCACGTTTCTTCAAAATGTGTCTTTTTTAGAAATTTTCTACTATTTTTCAAAACATCTACTTTTCTTTCAACAAATTTTTACTTACTCAAAATTTCGAATTTTTCTGAAATGTTCGACTATTCATCATTTCGATTTTTTTTAAACTAAACTTTAAAAAAATGTCGACTCTTTTTGCGAATTTCGATTTTTTCAAAATTCCACGTTTCTTCAAAATGTGCCTTTTTTTGAAATTTTCTACTATTTTTCAAAACATCTACTTTTCTTTCAACAAATTTTTACTTACTCAAAATTTCGAATTTTTCTGAAATGTTCGACTATACATAATTTCGACTTTTTTTAAACTAAACTTTAAAAAAATGTCGACTCTTTTTGCGAATTTCGATTTTTTCAAAATTCCACGTTTCTTCAAAATGTGTCTCTTTTTGAAATTTTCTACTATTTTTTAAAACATCGACTTTTCTTTCAACAAATTTTTACTTACTCAAAATTTCGAATTTTTTTGAAATGTTCGACTATTCATAATTTGGATTTTTTTAAACTAAACTTTAAAAAAATGTCGACTCTTTTTGCGAATTTCGATTTTTTCAAAATTCCACGTTTCTTCAAAATGTGCCTTTTTTTGAAATTTTCTACTATTTTTCAAAACATCTACTTTTCTTCTTTTTGTGGAACGGACTGGTCCTTGGTTATCTTCAAATATTGAAATATAGAACCTGTCCCCTGAAACCAAGAAAGATTAAAATATACTCTCTGAAGAGTATCTCTCTGAAGATGACAGCTTGGCAACGTTTGTTGTGTTTTTTAATCGTTCTTGGTTTCAGGGGACAAGTTCTGTATTTCAATCTACTTGTCTTTCAACAAATTTAAACTTTTTATGAAAATCAAAATTGTTCATTAAAATTTCGAATTTTTTAAAATCGTGACTAAAAAATCGACTTTTTTTCAAAATGGTAACATTTTGCAAAGTTGTGACTGAAATTTCGACTATTTTTACGTTTCGAAATTTGTTTTCGAAGTTTTTTCAAAATTTCGAATTTTTTTAAAATTTCCATTTTTTCTGAAATGTTCGACCATTCATAATTTCGATTTTTTTTTAAATTAAATTTTAAAAAAATGTCGACTCTTTTTGCGAATTTAGATTTTTTCAAAACTCGTCGTTTTTTCCAAATGTAGCTCTTTGTGAAATGTTCTCCTATTTTTCAAAATATCTACTTTTCTTTTAACAAATTTTCACTTTTTATGAAAATGAGAAAGGTGCATTAAAATTTCGATTTTTTTTTTAAAAGCGTGACTTTAAAAAATCGATTTTTTTCAAAATTGTAACATTTTGCGAAGTTGTGACTGAAATTTCGACCTTTTTTACGTTTCGGAATTATTTTTCGAAATTTTTTCAAAATTTCTCTTAAAAGGAAAAATTGTTCATTAAAATTTCGATTTTTTTTAAAAGCGTGACTTTAAAAAATCGATTTTTTTCAAAATTGTAACATTTTGCGAAGTTGTGACTGAAATTTCGACTTTTTTTACGTTTCGGAATTATTTTTCGAAATTTTTTCAAAATTTCTCTTAAAAGGAAAAATTGTTCATAAAAATTTCGATATTTTTTTAAATTGCCTGTTTGAAATATCGATTTTCTTCCAAAATTGTAACATTTTGCAAAGTTTTGATTTCAAAATTTGCAATTTTTTAAGTTTCGACATTTTTTCGAAAATTCAAATTTTTCTGAAATTGACTTTTCATAATTTCGATGTTTTTCGAATTAAACTTTAAAAAAATGTCGTCTTAATTTTGGAAATTTCGATTTTTTCAAAGCGTGACAGACATTTCTTCAAAATATGTCTCCTTTTGAAATTTTCGACCATTTTTCAAAACCTCTCTCGTTTTCTTTTTGAAAATTTTCTCTTTTTATAAAAATGAAAATTGTTCATTAAAATTTCGATATTTTTAAAAATTGTGACTTTAAATATAGACTTTTTTCCAAATTGTAACGTTTTGCAAAATTTTGACTTTAAAATTTCGACATTTTTAGGTTTCGACATTCTTCAAAATTTCGATGAAATTTTGGAGGTTTTCATAATTTCAATTTTTTATTAAACTTTAAAAAATGTCCTTTTTGCAAATTTGGATTTATTCAAAGCTCGACATTTCTTCAAGATTTGTCCCTTTTTGAAAACTTCGTCTATTTTTCAAAACATCTACTTTTCTTTATGAAAATTTTCTCTTTTTTTAAAAATAAAAATTGTTCATTGAAATTTCAATATTTTTTTAAATTGTGTGTTTGAAATATCGATCTTCTTCCAAAATTGTAACATTTTGCAAAGCTTTGATTTCAAAATTTCGAATTTTTTAGGTTTCAACATTTTTTCAAAATTTCGAATTTTTCTGAAAATTCTGACTTCATAATTTCGATGTTTTTTGAATTAAACTTTAAAATAATGTCGTTTTAATTTTGTAAATTTCTATTTGTTCAAAGCTTGACATTTCTCCAAAATGTGTCCCCTTTTGAAATTTTCGACCATTTTTCAAAACCTATCCTTTTCTTTTTGAAAATATTCTCTTTTTATGAAAATGAAAATTGTTCTTTAAAATTTCGATATTTTTTAAAATTGTGACTTTAAATACAGACTTTTTTCCAAATTGCAACATTTTGCAAAATATTTACTTTAAAATTTCGGCATTTTTACGTCTCGACTTTCTTCGAAATATCGAATTCTTCTGAAATTTTAAGGTTTTCATAATTTGAATTTTTTATTAAACTTTAAAAAATGTTTTTTTTTGCAAATTTGGAGTTATTCAAAGTTTGAGATTTCTTCAAGATTTGTCCCTTTTTGAAATTTCCGAATATTTTTCAAAACACGTACTTTACTTTTTGAAAATTTTCTTTTTATTTATGAGAATGAAAAGTGTTCATTAAAATTTTGAATTTTTTAAAATTGTGTCTTTAAAATATCGTTTTTTTTTCAAAATTATTTTGCAAAGTTTTGATTTCAAAATTTCGAATATTTTAGTTTCGAAATTTTTTCAAAATTTCGAATTTTTCTGAAATGTTTGACTTTTCATAATTTCGATTTTTTTTAAATTAAAGTTTAAAATGATGTAATTTTATTTGCCAAATTTCGATTTTTCCAAAGTTCGACTTTAAAATGTGTCCCTTTTTGAAATTTTCGACTATTTTTCAAAACATTGACGTTTCTTTTTCAAAATTTTCACTTTTTATAAAAATGACATTAAAATTGTGGATTTTTTAAAATCGACGTGTCTTTAAAATATCGACTTTGACCTTAAAACTTCGACTTTTTACGTTTCGAAATTTTTTTCAAAATTTAGATTTTTCTTGAAATGTTTGACGTTTCATAAATTCGATTTTTTTTATTACACTTTTTAAAAATGTCTTTTTATTTGCAAAATTCGATTTTTTCAAAGCTCGACATGTTTTTAAAATGAGTCTTTTTTTGAAATTTTCAACGATTTTTCAATACACCAAATTTTTTTTTTGAAAATTTTCACATATTTTGAACATGAAAAATGTTTATTAAAATTTTGATATTTTTTAAAATTGTGACTTAAAAATATCCAAAATTTTGCAAAGTTTTAACTTTAGAATTTCGACCTTAAGTTTCGATATTTTCTCAAAATTTCGATTTTTTTGAAATTTATGACTTCACAATTCCGTGTCATTTTCCAAAATTTTAACTTTTTATGAAAATTTTGGTTTAAAAACGTCGACCTTTATTCAAAATTTATTTTTTCAAGTTTGACTTTTCGAAATTTTGAAACTTTTTCAAAATTTTACAATTATTTTAAAATTTCTGTTTTTTTAACTTCATTTTTTTGAACATCGCCCGTTTATTGTTTTTTTTTTAGAAATTTTGACTGTTTTCAGATTTGCCTTTTTTGCGTTTATTTTTACGATTTTGACTTTTTGCAAATTATATTAATTTTCTTCAAATTTTGGACTTCTAAAAGTATTGATTTTTTAGAAAATTTAACTATCCTAAAAACTTTACCTGAAAATGTCTACCTTTTCTACCAAATTTCGCTTTTTTTTAAAAATTTCTCTTAACAATTTCGAAAATTCATCTATTTTTCAAGATTTTGAAAATATTTGGAAATTTTTGATTTAAAATACAAAACTTGTCCCCTAAAAACAAGAAAGATTAAAGTTCTGTATATCAATTTTTGAAGATAACCAAAGACCAGTCCGTTCCACCAAACATAAATACCTGTGTCTGTCGACTGATACTTTGTCCGGGCTAATCTCGGAAACTGCTGCATCGATCTTAATGAAAATTTTACTGAACAATAGGTAATTTCCAAGGGCACCTTTTAAGCTCAGTAAAACTTACCTTCCACTTCTAAGAACTCGACTGTGTTAACAGTTTCATTTGAGATATAAAAGAGAAACCATTTAGCAATCTTGTGCCTGATTTAATATTGCGCGCCAGCTACAATTCTAGCGTGGACTAGAATGAGGAGTGCGAATCTTTGAATTTGTTGTATTAAAATCTAATAAAGAATTATTTTATTTTGTGACATTTATGACAAAATCGGCGGAGGATCAGCTAGTATTCTGGTGAGGCCCACTAAGTATTAATCAATATTTTTGCTAAAAAAAATTGTCAACTAGTGATAACGACTAAGCAACTTATCATTTTTTAAAATAATACGCCAAATAAAATAGAACTGTGTTCTTTCAGTTGCTTTTTTGCTGCCAATAATTCGTATTTAAGCGCAAAAGTCCTCTATTACGTAATTATTATTTACTACTTCGTTTTATCAGTTGCGCCAAAAAGTCAAACCTAAAAGCAATTTTAAAAATTAATATGCTTATTCGGTTTACTTTTTATATCCTCTATTTCGCCATATCCGATCGAACAAAGTTCGATACGTCTGCTAATTTAGCTAAAATTATTTTTGGACCCAGTAACGACCTCTGATAATGATGGATGCAACGGTTGCAATGAATGAGATCGACATTTTATATCAATTATGTTGTTTTATCACAGTGATATGTTTAATGAATGGTATAATCTTTCTACAAGCCGATTATCATTTCTGCTATACTTACAAATGCTAATTATCCACTACTAGATCTATTTTATATGCACAACTATTATTTATTGCTTGTTATTTCTCAGAAGCGGACATGCTTCGCCTTCGACAATAATTCATTATTACATTATCGCGTTACCAAGCAATTTATAATATTTTATTCTCGTTGTCTTAGCTGGGGGGCCAATTTTGCCACGTCCGTTGATAAAAATCACATTTTGCCAGCAATTAAAGCGTTTTTCAGCCAGCAGTAAAATTACAGGTATTCGAGAAATCGTCCATTCGCAAAATAACTGCAAACTAACTGCAAACTAAATTAAAAAATAAATAAATAAAAAACAAAGAGAATGTGGCACACCTTGCAATATAATATGCGTTTCTAGCACTTCGACCATCGCATATTATTGAATATCAGCAGAGATGATTGTTCTTGCTATATTGTGTAGTTTATAGCATCGCACTTCTGATTGAAAATACAACACAACAATCTTCTGATGTTACTCAGTTAGCTACTAATTTAATAATCTTTTTAAAATAATTGATTCTTTACTTTGTCTTGTAGACTTTTCACGGTACACGTACTGTTAAATCTAACAAGTTTTCAACGTTGGTATTGTCTATTGTGTGCTTTTAAATGTTTGAAATACAGAACTTGTCCCCTGAAACCAAGAAAGATTAAAAAACACAACAAAGCTTGCTCTAACGCGTTTCGACAGCCAAGCTGTCATCTTCAGAGAGATACTAGTTTCTCTCTGAAGATGACAGCTTAGCTGTCGGAACGCGTTAGAGCAACGTTTGTTGTGTTTTTTAATCTTTCTTGGTTTCAGGGGACAAGTTCTGTATTTCAATTTTTGAAGATAACCAAGGACCAGTCCGTTCCAGTAAAAATTTTAAATGTTTGTTACTATCTATTTGCATCTTCAGAACCACATCTGGATTCTGACTGATTGAATTTACAAACATGCCAGAAATTTTCTTGTTGTCGACTTTTTTGCCTAACAGGTTATTTATTTCGTCTGCAGAAAACCATTAACATCGCATATTTTGATTATTTTTGAACGCACACAGTCGTCGAGGAATGGAAATTTTAGACAAGGTCGTTCGAATCAGCTGTCAGAAAACTCTCGATGGAAATCTATTTTGGTCGACAGATAATTTTTTTGGGCAAACAATACTAAATCTGATTAGAATTTACAGCCGGTGACATTTTAATATCATTTTATCGCTAGCTTAAAAATTTAGATAAGTCGTTGACCTTTAAATAAAAATGATTATATTGATTATTGAATTATAAATAATACCTGATTAAAACGTGTACACAACACATTCGTCAAACCGGATCTACAGATACCAATAATCTATTATGAAAAAATTTTAAATTTATGTACTTGTTAGGAGTTTTTTGCACCAATTGTTTTAATTAAACCTATTAATAGACTTGTTAGTTCAGAGTTTCGTCCAAAATTAGAATTGAAATATGCATAATTATTTTCAACTGAAAAGAATTTGACTTGCAAACATTTTTGCTTGCTTCAGTATATAAATCAGTCAAGAGCGAGTGGCCCCGCACAATTAGGGTTCCGTACCAGCTACAGAGAATTGTCAATAGACTAAACTAAATAATTTTTAGTTGTCCATAAATTTAACGTGTTATCCAAATTTTCTTATGTTATAATTGAAACAAAAGTTATTTCAAATGCACGCTTTTTTCTACAGTTAATCGCAATATTTATGGAACTAGTGACTGTATTGGTAGTTTCAGGTAAAACGCATTCATTCGTAATGGGTCGATGACTAATACGTTGAAGGAATCGCCCTGGATGGCGCCAATATGTTCAATTGCAATTGCAACCGCGTTTCAATTTAATAAACCTACGCTAACTTCGAAAATATTCATTTCAATGAAATAATATAAAAGCAAAATTTGACTTGCATTATATTCTTCGGCTAAATCAGGATTTTATTTAAAAATTAATGTGCCTTGGACCTATTTTTCCATAAAATATTTTTCTTAGCAACCATTCCGATATCGAAAAACCCTGCCGAATTCTAAAAAATAAATAAATAAAAGCTAGAGCGGACAGACACCCTGACACTCATTAAACAAGTGACCTACAGAAGTCGACATTTCCAAAAATACTTTTCTAGGAATTTTTACATTTTACTTAAATTTTGACAAAAAGGTATAAAAAATTGAAATACAGAACTTGTCCCCTGAAACCAAGAAAGATTAACAAACACAACAAGGTTGCTCTAACGCGTTTCCACAGCCAGGCTGTCATCTTCAGAGAGAGAGAGAGTTCTGTATTTCAATTATTGAAGATAACCAAGGATCAGTACGTTCCATCAAAAAAGGTATGATTTCAATAAATATTTTTCCGAAATTTTTGATTGATTTGTATTAACATTTTGAAAAAAAAAAAACACATGAACTTTTAAATTTCTAGAAAAAGACCAACTTGGGGAGTCGAAATTTCTAAAAAATATTTTTCTCATGATTTTTACTTTTTTATTTGTAAATTTTCTAAAAACCTCGAGATTTCGTGAAAAAAAGGCGAATTATTTTTATGAGAAAAAAAAATCTAAATTTACAGAAACGGCAAATCAAAGTTCGAAATAAAAGCTGAAATTTCTAGAAAAAGCCGATTTTTGAGAAAAAGAGATGTCGAAAAAAATGGGAAAAAGAAAAAGAGACTTCGAAAAAATTGAGAAAAAGGAAGATATTCAAAAAAATTAAGAAAGAGGAATTTATTAAAAGTTCTCAATAAAAGGTAAAATTTTAGAAAAAAAAACTAGAATTTCTACAATAGATTGAAACCCAGGGCAAATTAAAAACTTGATGATTTGTATTAACATTTTGAAAAAAACACATGAACTTTTAAATTTCTAGAAAAAGACCAACTTGGGGAGTCGAAATTTCTAAAAAATATTTTTCTCATGATTTTTATTTTATTATTTGTTGTAAATTTTCTAAAAACCTCGAGATTCGTGAAAAAAAGGCGAATTACTTTTTGTGAGAAAAAAAAATCTAAATTTCTAGAAAAAGCCGAATTTTGAGAAAAAGAAAGCGAAAAGAAAAACAGACTTCGAAAAAATTGAGAAAAAGGAAGAGATGTCAAAAAAATAGAGAAAGAGGAATTTATTAAAAGTTCTCAATGAAAGATAAAATTTTAGAAAAAAAAACCTAGAATTTCTACAATAGATTGAAACCCAGGGCAAATTAAAAACTTGAAATTTTTAGACAATGTTAAATTTTTTGAAATATAGTAAAATTTCGAAAAGAGAAATTGTAAAAATTAACTCGAAGCTTAGAAAAAATTGTCGATCTCTAAAAAAGTCGGAAGTTATTCAGTGAAGAAGAAAAAAGTTTAATTTTAGGAAGAATTTCATGGAAAAAGTTTAAGAAAACTCGAAATTTCGATAAAAAATTGCAATTTTCCAGAGAAAGCTAAATTTCGAAAATAAATCTGCAATTTCGCGAACAGGACGAATTAAAAAAAAAACCCAAATTTTCGGATAAATTCGAATTTTGAAAAAATTGGTAAAATAATTTCGAAAGAAAATTCCAAGAAAATTTGGAGACGAGTTAAAAAACTCCAAATTTTCAGGTAAATTTGAGTGAGTGAGAGTGAGTGAGTGAGTGAGTGAGTGAGTGAGTGAGTGAGTGAGTGAGTGAGTGAGTGAGTGAGTGAGTGAGTGAGTGAGTGAGTGAGTGAGTGAGTGAGTGAGTGAGTGAGTGAGTGAGTGAGTGAGTGAGTGAGTGAGTGAGTGAGTGAGTGAGTGAGTGAGTGAGTGAGTGAGTGAGTGAGTGAGTGAGTGAGTGAGTGAGTGAGTGAGTGAGTGAGTGAGTGAGTGAGTGAGTGAGTGAGTGAGTGAGTGAGTGAGTGAGTGAGTGAGTGAGTGAGTGAGTGAGTGAGTGAGTGAGTGAGTGAGTGAGTGAGTGAGTGAGTGAGTGAGTGAGTGAGTGATTAGTGAATGAGTGAGTGAGTGAGTGAGTGAATGAGTGAGTAAGTAGGGAATGATGAGTGAATGAGTGAGTGAGTAAGTGAGTGAGTGAGTAGTGAATGATGAGTGAATGATGAGTGAATGAGTGAGTGAGTGAGTGAGTGAGTGAGTGAGTGAGTGAGTGAGTGAATGAGTGAGTAAGTAGTGAATGATGAGTGAATGAGTGAGTGAGTGAATGAGTGAGTGATGTGTGAGTGTGTGATGTGTGAATGAGTGATGTGTAAATGAGTGATGTGTGAATGAGTGATGTGTGAATGAGTGATGTGTGAATGAGTGATGTGTGAATGAGTGATGTGTGAATGAGTGATGTGTGAATGATGAGTGAATGATGAGTGAATGATTGAATGATGAATGAATGATGAGTGAATGATGAGTGAATGATGAGTGAATGATAAGTGAATGATTAAATGATGAGTGAATAATGAGTGAATGATGAGTGAATGATGAGTGAATGATAAGTGAATAAGTGAATGATGAGTAAATCAGTGAATGAGTGAATGAGTGAATGAATGAATGAGTGAATGGGTGAGTGAATGAGTGAATGATGAGTCAATGAGTGAATGAGTGAATGATGAGGGAATGAGTGAATGAGTAAATGATGAGTGAATGAGTGAATGATGAGTGAATGAGTGAATGAATGAATGAGTGAATGATGAGTAAATAAGTGAATAATGAGTGAATGAGTGAGTGAATAAGTGAATGAGTGAGTGAATGAGTTTGGGAGTAAGTGAATGAGTGAGTGAATGAGTGAGTGAATGAGTGAATGAGTGAGTGAATGAGTGAGTGAATGAGTGAGTAAATGAGTGAGTGAATGAGTAAATGATGAGTGAATGAGTGAATGATGAGTGAATGAGTGAGTGAATGAGTGAGTGAATGAGTGAGTGAATGAGTGAGTGAATGAGTGAGGGAATGAGTGAGTAAATGAGTGAGTGAATGAGTAAATGATGAGTGAATGAGTGAATGATGAGTGAATAAGTGAATGATAAGTGAATAAGTGAATGATGAGTGAACGAGTGAATGATGAGTGAATGAAGAGTGAATGAGTGAATGAATGAATTAATGAGTGAATGAGTGAATGATGAGTGAATGAATGAATGAGTGAATGAGTGAATGAGTGAATGATAAGTCAATGAGTGAATGATGAGTAAATGAGTGAATGATGAGTGAATGATGAGTGAATGATTGAATGAGTGAATGAGTGAATGATGAGTGAATGAGTGAATGATGGGTCAATGAGTGAATGTTGAGTGAATGATGAGGGAATGAGTGAATGATGAGTGAATGATGAGGGAATGAGTGAATGAATGAATGAGTGAATGAGTGAATGATGAATGAATGATGAGTGAATGATGAGTGAATGAGTGAATGAATGAATGAGTGAATGATGAGTAAATAAGTGAATATTGAGTGAATGAGTGAGTGAATAAGTGAATGAGTGAGTGAATGAGTTTGGGAGTAAGTGAATGAGTGAGTGAATGAGTGAATGAGTGAGTTGAGTGAGTGAATGAGTAAGTGAATGAGTGAGTAAATGAGTGAGTGAATGAGTAAATGATGAGTGAATGAGTGAATGATGAGTGAATAAGTGAATGATAAGTGAATAAGTGAATGATGAGTGAACGAGTGAATGATGAGTGAATGATTGAATGATGAGTGAATGAGTGAGTGAAGAGTGAATGAGTGAATGAATGAACGAATGAGTGAATGAGTGAATGATGAGTGAATGAATGAATGAGTGAATGAGTGAATGATAAGTCAATGAGTGAATGATGAATAAATGAGTGAATGAGTGAATGAATGAGTGATTGATGAGTGAATAATGAGGGAATGATTAAATGAGTGAATGAGTGAATGATGAGTGAATGATGAATGAGTGAATGATGAGTGAATGAGTGAATAATGAGTGAATGAGTGAGTGAATAAGTGAATGAGTGAGTGAATGAGTGAGGGAATAAGTGAATGAGTGAGTGAATGAGTGAATGAGTGAGTGAATGAGTGAGTGAATGAGTAAATGAGTGAGTGATTGAGTGAATGAGTGAATGATGAGTGAATGAGTGAATGATGAGTGAATGAGTGAATGATGAGTGAATGATGAGTGAATGAGTGAATAAGTGAATAAGTGAATGATAAGTGAATGAGTGAATGAGTGAATAAGTGAATGATGAGTGAATGATGTGTGAATGAGTGAATGAATGAGTGAATGAGTGAATTAATGATGAGTGAATGAATGATGAGTGAATGAATGAGTGAATGAATAAATGAATGAATGAAAGAATGAATGAATTTTGATGGAACGGACTGGTCCTTAGTTATCTTCAAAAATTGAAATACAAACTTGTCTCCTGAAACCAAGAAAAATTAAAAAACACAACAAAGGTTGCTCTAACGCGTTTCGATAACCAAGCTATCATCTTCAGAGAGATACGCTATCGAAATGCGTTAGAACAACCTCTGTTGCTTTTTTTTGTTCTTTCTTGGTTTCAAGGAAAAAATTTGTATTTCAATTTTTGACTGAATGAATGTTAATGAATGAAAATTAAAATGGAAATTCTAAAAAATGAAAAATAACACTTCCCCAAAATTAATGTTCGATGTTCGAACATTCGAAATTATTTGGTTTCAGAGTATATTGTATATTTCTCGTCGCTAGATTTCCTTTTATGGTAAATGTCTCATAATTTCATAACGTGTCAGACCAGAGATTCAACTTCAAGGGTAGATAACGTATCAGATCAGAGACTCAACTCCAAGGGTAGATACTGTGTGTACTTACAAAATTAAGTGTCTACTTCCCCTAGACGAAAATGGGACCATTAAAGGATTGAAATACAAAATCTTATCCCCTGAAACCAAGAAAGATTAAAAAACAGAACAGAGGTTGCTCTAACGCGTTTCGATAGCCAAGCTATCATCTTCAGCATTCCCCTGGAGATCACAGCTTGGCTATCGAAACGCGTTAGAGCAACCTCTGTTGTGTTTTTTAATCTTTCTTGGTTTCAGGGAACAATATTTGTATTTGAATTTTTGAAGATAACCAAGCACCAAAAAAATTAGATTGTGGAGGCCACGAATAAAAAAGACGATTCTTCGGTAAGCAATATGAGGTTGTAAAAAATTACATCGTCACCCATTTTCTCTCGTAGATTCACAAAACTCAAGACATTGGTGATTCGGAATTATATCTTAAGTACCACATTTGTAACCATTTCTTTTCAAAATATTCCGCACTGTTAGCGGTTGCGCATCCGTAGGGTCGATTTTCATGCCGCTTCTTCAGAATTTTGAGGCAAAACGCCACTTAATTACTTAATTCACTGCCACTTAATTATCCAATCTTCAAATTCCATACGTTTACATATCAACATTTTACACCTTATCAATGATTTGTTTCTGCTGATGTGATTCTAATGCAGAGATGTGCCTCAACTGTGCCGTTTGCCACTAAAAATTCAAAGAAGAAATTTGCAGAAAACCTAAACCCTGAATTGCTGAAGCGCTTTGTCCCCACTGTCACACATGACACATAGATCACATTGTTACTGGATTTTGCTCCAATAGAGAAATTTTGGCGAGGTTAAGTAAATGTTGGAACAAAGTGTCCTTAAAAAGCGTTGTAAATGTCTCTACTATCGCCAGCTAGCGCCGAAGAAGCAAAGTAACATAAGCCTGTTAATGTTTCAGGCTGGGAATCGATCTACTCCTGTGAAGCCCATAACCATCAATCTTGAATGATAACAAAAAAGTCGATATCATTAAATAGTGACACGTATTGTTAACATATTTATTAAAAAATTGAAACACAGAACTTGTCCCCTGAAACCAAGAAAAATTAAAAAAACACAACAAAGGTTGCTCTAACGCGTTTCGACAGCCAAGCTGTCATCTTCAGAGGGAAACTACTACTACTGGCTGTCGAAACGCGTTAGAGCAACCTTTGTTGTGTTTTTTAATTTTTCTTGGTTTCAGGGGACAAGTTCTGTGTTTCAATTTTTAAAGATAACCAAGGACTAGTCCGTTCCATCAAACATATTTATTATTAAGTAATGTTTTTCCAAGAAGTTTTTCTTTCGTATTGGATCAGGCGCTGTATAAGCGAAAATATTTTTGTACACATCGCAGATAAAAGAGTTCACATTTACATAACACTTGAAATCAATATTTATTTAAGTACCTATTGTTAAAAAATTGTCAATAGCAAAATATTTTTCCAAATCTTGAGAATTTACTGCTTACTTAGTAATATTATCGTAATTATTACGTGTCAGAGATTAAAATAGAATGTAAAAACAAGTATTTTACTTATGCAACTGACACTTGAAATAGTTACTCTGTAAACGAGTGCTTGCTATGTCTACAGCATTTTGAAATAGCCAGCATAAACGTCTAAAAGTGATATAGGCCAATGCGATCGACATTAAAAGAGTTTAAGGTTAGAATCACTGTTAACCTATATTATACGTCGCAAATATTCTCAGCGTCAGTTGCATTATTTATAAATCGCACCCACACTAAAGTGGCAATCAGATAAACTGACTTACAAAAGCACCTAATTGGTGGTAATGCTCAATTTAAGGTCTAATGTGATACACAGCACACAGCTTTTGCGTAACATTGTCAAGAGTTGAATTGTGAGAAACCTTTTTTTACTTTAAATTCATTTAAAGTTATTTTTAAAGTGAAAACATCTTTAGGCGCTTTAAGCGACTAAAGATAAGGGAAAAACGAACTGTTTCGCGTTATCAATGAACCACTGACATGGTCTAATGTCTCGTAGGTACATGTAGCTGTGAATAGATCCTGCCAGAGAATTACAAAGACGCGAGATCGACAGACGACAGACCTCGGACCCGCAACTCCCAAAGCGGTCTCCTACTGTACCGCGGTCGCTCTCGTTAAATTGAAAGCTAAACTTGCCTGATAATCTAACCATGAAGTTAAATTGAATAAGCGAAAATGTATATACTATAATTGTTTAAATTGTGTTTTAATTTGATTATTATTCTTATTCTCTCCGTAAACGAAAGTTGACTGTATCAGAAAAGGAAAAATGCTGGCAAATGACGGGCAGGCGTCAATTCGAAAGACGGATGCGACGTGCGAGGTTATAATGGGCGTAATAAAGATGTGCTTCACACGACGTACATAATTTCGTCTGCGCATTGCGAACAACCCCCGACAGAGTGACAAGCATTAGTAGAGCGTGTGGCGACGCTGTTATATTTTTAAATGAGATTTCTTAAAATCCTTATTAAATATTTTAATTTGAATAATACAACACTCACAGTTAAATGACTTTTGTGGCCCAGTTATTTCATATAAAATATGAAATAGCAAAGTTTATTTTTGCTATTATAAAATAAGATATATAACTAAGGAATATTTGTGATAAAGAGATTGGATAATATCAGGATAAATAAATGGAAAGATTCGGATAACACCAGGATCGAGGCTAGCTTGTAATTAGTGGCTGTCATCTGAGTTTAAAGTGATATAAAATTTAAGGTAAGTACACCCCGCAGATATCAAACTATTGTTGCGGGCTTACCGGTTCGAATTGATTATTAACACGTGAATTGAATAATACCTACTTTATTACCCAACTAAACTCGAAACACTACAACTGAATAATAAACTCACTTATTTACTTCTAACTATTAACTCACTAATTACACTGACTGACTCTAACTAACTGACTCGAGGGAAAGGCGTCTGCCTTATATAGTTTTCGCTTCGGGGTTCTAGAAGTATTGGGCAGATAAGGCTTATCGTTGGCCGAAATTTGTGAAACGCTTATCTGCTGTTGGCTTCATTATCGCGGCCGCTTTCCCTTATCAGATCTTTCTAGAAACTTTTCCTACCTACTAAATTCTACAATTTAAATTTCGTTACACTATACAGTATAAGCATTTTAGGTTAGTTCCAGAACAATTAAATCACTTTATATTCAATAACATCAGGAAAAATTCCCTCAGTGTTATATCCTAGTTTTAAGTTTTCACTTCTGTCGGCACATGCTGTCCATTTTTTTATTCTGAACCACTTTTCTTATATCCTATGGTGAGAAATTATTCTGCGAACATGTTGGAATGAGATCACATTGTCAATTAACACAAAAGACAAATAATTAAAAGCTGGAGTGAAAAAAATCTCTCTCTAGTGTCGCTAAAAAAAACATATCAACATTGACACTTATTGGTTTAACGTGATCGAGGATGCGTGAGGAAGAATAATTAACAATTTTTGTCCGTCGTCCATTGTTAGTTCGAGGCTGAGTGACAAGTTAAAAGGGAGGCAGACAGGCGGCGCCGATGTCGGACAGCGAAGGCGTCGAACACAACTCGTTTTAGTTATCCTGGGCTGGTTTCGGCCCAAGCGATGGACTTAACAATTACATTAGCTTCGTCGATGGAGAAACGGTGAAATGGAGGAAACCAAGAAAATTGATGCGGCTCGGTCGCAATATGGAGGCACATTGTTTCCGAAGAGGAACGTCGGTCAATTATTGTTTCCTTTCAAAGGCGAACAACCAATTATTTATCGTCGAGAAGCCGTGGCACCTATTTAATTGAGGTCAATTGGTGGCGAAGCTAAATAGTCAATATCAAACCCGGCGCATCCACCATTTGCGCTCACATTATTAACTGAATTTTCGTCTTGGGGATATGGAATGGCGTTGATAGTTGAGTTCTAGTAATGAATAGCTTATCTTAATTAAGGATTCAAATACTATCTAATGATCTAACGACTTTTTTGGATTTTCTTTAATGACATTTTCAAAATTTAGGTAATAATATTATCAGCAAAGTAATATTTAACATAAAAGCTGTCTTATGATTACTTTCTTGTCAAGCCTACTTCGAAAATTTAATATCTTAGTAATTAAAAACCAAGGCACGTCAAGCTTTAAAGGCAAATATCTTGGAAACGGTTGTTCGTATCAATTTTCAGAAGGTACACCTTTTTTACGTACAAAAGATGGGGAAATAAAATAACCCATTTAAAATTAATATACGTAGGTGCACAAAAAAGTTATGATGATTTAGAATTATGCAGGATAGCGCAGGTAGCGCCCCCTATCATCTATTGGTAATATGTTAGCAAATTAGAGTTTGTCGACTTAAGAAACTCGTTTGTGCCAAATTTCGTGCCTTTATTACAATTCATTCCATAATTATACGAAAAAATCGAAATTTTTGTTTCAACTTTGACACCCTGTATCTCTGTTAATATTAACTTTTGGTATAAGGTAAATGTAGCTAAATCATATGATTTTTATTCGAAAAATCCACCTGTACCATTAATTATGGTCCATCCTGAATATGAGGACCGTTCAAACCCGGCGCATCCACCATTTCCGCTGACATTATTGAATTAATTTTCCGCTTGGTGATATGGAATGGCGTTGAAGGTTGAGTTTTAACAATGAATAGCTTATCCCAATTAAGGATTCAAATACTATCTAACGATGATTGAATGTTAGGTTCCGGAAGCTGTCAAGATTGTACGAGATATATACGAGGACCCTTCAAACAGTACCCGTATTAGCAGGGCTGGTTAAGATAGGAAACATGACGAAATTTTAAGAAAAAATGAACTTTAAATTGCTAGAGAAATTAAAAATTCCGGAATTTCCAAAAAAAGTATCCTTGAACTGTCGAATTTTCTCCGAAAGGATTTTTTTCCAACGTTGATGTCAGTGTCGAAATTTCGATAATCATCGCACAGTTTCAACTGTTTTTCCAAATTTTGAAATTTTCGCACAAATTTCGGTTTGAATATTCATCGAAATTTCCAATTTTTTATCCGGAATTTTCAATATTTTTCCAGGAATTTTTAATTTAATCTCTATTATCGAAGTTTTAATTTTTTTTCAAAATTGTGATCCTTTTCTCAAAATTTTGGCTTTGTCTTCTAATTTCGATTTCAGTCGTTGTAGTTTTTCTCTGTTTGCCTGAGATTTTTATTTTGGTTTTAAAAGTTAAACGTTTTTCGTCGAAATCCTTCGTCCGTTTGAAAAACAAAGTGCTCTTTCTTAATCATTCAATTTTTAGAAGTCCTGTGTCGAAATTTCGATAATCATCGCACAATTTCAACTTTTTTCCAAATTTTGACGTTTTGGCACAAATTTCGATTTATATCTTCATCGAAATTTCCAATTTTTTATCCGGAATTTTCAATTTTTTTCCAGGAATTTTCAATTTTTTTCCCGGAATTTTCAATTTCATCTCGATTATCGAAGTTTTAATTTTTTTTCAAAGTTGTGCCCCTTTTCTCAAAATTTTGACTTTATTTTGTGATTTCGATTTCTGTCGTTGTAGTTTTTCTCTATAGAAGTGTTTGACTGAGATTTTTATTTTGGTTTTAAAAGTTAAACGTTTTTTTTCGAAATCCTTCGTCCGTTTGAAAAACAGAGTGCTATTTCTTAATCAATAAATTTTTGGGAAGTCCTCTTTTATTTTTCGCGAGATTGATTGATTACAGAAACTGCGAATGTAAAATCGACTCAATTATTTTCATGTTAGTTTAACATTTTTCTCGAAATCCTTCTTCCGTTTGAAAAATAAAGTGCTATTTCTTAATCATTCAATTTTTAGAAGTCCTGTGTCGAAATTTCGATAATCGTCGCACAATTTCAACTTTTTTCCAAATTTTGACATTTTGACACAAATGTCGATTTGAATCTCCATCGAAGTTGCCAATTTTTTATCCGGAATTTTCAATTTTTTTCCCGGAATTTTCAATTTTTTTCCCGGAATTTTCAATTTCATCTCGATTATCGAAGTTTTAATTTTTTTTCAAAGTTGTGCCCCTTTTCTCAAAATTTTGACTTTATTTTGTGATTTCGATTTCTGTCGTTGTAGTTTTTCTCTATAGAAGTGTTTGACTGAGATTTTTATTTTGGTTTTAAAAGTTAAACGTTTTTTTTCAAAATCCTTCTTCCGTTTGAAAAACAAAGTGCTATTTCTTAATCAATAAATTTTTGGGAAGTCCTCTTTTATTTCTCGCGAGATTGATTGATTACAGAAACTACGAATGTAAAATCGATTCAATTATTTTCATGTTAGTTTAACATTTTTCTCGAAATTCTTCTTCCGTTTGAAAAATAAAGTGCTATTTCTTAATCATTTAATTTTTAGAAGTCACGTGTCGAAATTTCGATAATCATCGCACAATTTCAACTTTTTTCCAAATTTTGACGTTTTGGCACAAATTTCGATTTACATCTTCATCGAAATTTCCAATTTTTTATCCGGAAGTTTCAATTTTTTTTCCAGAAATTTTCAATTTAATCTCGATTATCGAAGTTTTAAGGTTTTTTTTTCAAAATTGTAATCCTTTTTTCAAAATTTTGACTTTGTCTTGTAATTTCGATTTCAGTCGTTGTAGTTTTTCTCTGTTTGCCTGAGATTTTTATTTTGGTTTTAAAAGTTGAACGTTTTTCTCGAAATCCTTCCGTTTGAAAAACAAAGTGCTCTTTCTTGATCATTCAATTTTTAGAAGTCCTGTGTCGAAATTTCGATAATCATCGCACAATTTCAACTTTTTTCCAAATTTTGACATTTTGACACAAATTTCGATTTCAATCTCCATCGAAATTGACAAGTTTTTATCCGGAATTTTCAATTCTTTTTCCGGAATTTTCAATTCTTTTTCCGGAATTTTCAATTTAATCTCGATTATCGAAGTTTTAAATTTTTTTCCAAATTTGTTCTCCTTTTCTTAAAATTTTGACTCTATCTTGTAATTTCGATTTCAGTCGTAGTTTTTCTCTGTAGAAATATTTGACTGAGATTTCTATTTTGGTTTTAAAAGTTGAACCTTTTTCCTCGAAATCCTTCGTCCGTTTGAAAAACGAAGAGCTCTTTCTTAATCATTTAATTTTTAGAAGTCATGTGTCGAAATTTTGATAATCATCGCACAATTTCAACTTTTTTCCAAATTTTGACGTTTTGGTACAAATTTCGATTTCAATCTCCATCGAAATTGCCAATTTTTTATCCGGAAGTTTCAATTTTTTTTCCAGAAATTTTCAATTTAATCTCGATTATCGAAGTTTTAAAGTTTTTTCAAAATTGTGATCCTTTTCTCAAAATTTTGACTTTGTCTTGTAATTTCGATTTCAGTCGTTGTAGTTTTTCTCTGTTTGTCTGAGATTTTTATTTTGGTTTTAAAAGTTGAACGTTTTTCTCGAAATCCTTCTTTTGTTTGAAAACCAAAGATTGGGTTCTAACAATGAATAGCTTATCCTAATTAAGTATTCAAATACTATCTAACGATGATTGAATGTCAGATTCCGAAAGTTGTCAAGATTGTACGATATATACGAGGAGTCTTCAAACCCGGCGCATCCACCATTTGCGCTGACATTATTAAATGAACTTTCATCTTGGTGATATGGAATGGCGTTGATAGTTCAGTTCTGTTAATAAATAGCTTACCCTAATTAGGGATTGAAATGCTATCTAACGATGATTAAATGCTGGATTCCGAAAGCTGTGAAGATTGTACGAGATATATACGAGGACCGTTCAAAAAGTACCCATATTAGCAGGGCTGGATAAGGTCGGAAATGTGACGAAATTTTAAGAACAAAATAAACTTTAAATTGCTAGAAAAATTAAAAATTCCGGAATTTCCAAAAAAAAGTATCCTTGAACTGTTGAATTTTCTACGAAAGGACTTTTTTTCCAATGTCGATGTCATTGTCGAAATTTCGATAATCATCGCACAATTTCAACTTTTTTCCAAATTTTGACATTTTGACACAAAATTCGATTTGAATCTTCATCGAAATTGCCAATTTTTTATCCGGAATTTTCATTTCTTTTCCCGGAATTTTCAATTTAATCTCAATTATCGAAGTTTCAAATTTTTTTCAAAATTGTGATCCTTTTCTCAAAGTTTTGACTTTGTCTTCTAATTTCGATTTCAGTCGTTGTAGTTTTTCTCTGTTTGCCTGTGATTTTTATTTTGGTTTTAAAAGTTGAAGGTTTTTCTCGATTTCCTTCTTCCATTTGAAAAACAAAGTGCTCTTTCTTAATCATTTAATTTTTAGAAGTCCTGTGTCGAAATTTCGATAATCATCGCACAATTTCAACTTTTTTTTAAATTTTGAAATTTTGGCACAAATGTCGATTTGAATCTCTATCGAAATTGCCAATTTTTTATCCGGAATTTTCAATTTTTTTCCAGGAATTTTCAATTTCATCTCGATTATCGAAGTTTTAAAGTTTTTTTTCAAAATTGTGATCCTTTTCCCAAAATTTTGACTTTATCTTGTAATTTCGATATCAATCGTTGTAGTTTTTCTCTGCAGAAGTGTTTGACTGAGATTTTTATTTTGGTTTTAAAAGTTGAATGTTTTTCCTCGAAATCCTTCGTCCGTTTGAAAAACGAAGGGCTCTTTCTTAATCATTTAATTTTTAGAAGTCATGTGTCGAAATTTTGATAATCATCGCACAATTTCAACTTTTTTCCAAATTTTGACGTTTTGGCACAAATTTCGATTTACATCTTCATCGAAATTGCCAATATTTTATCTGGAATTTTCAATTTTTTTCCAGGAATTTTCAATTTAATCTCGATTATCGCAGTTTTAAAGTTGTTTTTCAAAATTGTAATCCTTTTCTCAAAATTTTGACTCTATCTTGTAATTTCGATTTTAATCGTTGCAGTTTTTCTCTGTAGAAGTGTTTGACTGATATTTTTATTTTTGTTTTAAAAGTTGAACGTTTTTTTTTGAAATCCTTCTTCCGTTTGAAAAACAAAGTGCTATTTCTTAATCAATAAATTTTTGAGAAGTCCTCTTTTATTTTTCGCGAGATTGATTGATTACAGAAACTACGAATGTAAAATCGACTCAATTATTTTCATGTTAGTTTAACATTTTTCTCGAAATTTCAACTTTTTTCCAAATTTTGACGTTTTGACACAAATTTCGACGTTTTGACACAAATTTCGATTTGAATCTCCATCGAAATTGCCAATTTTTTATCCGGAATTTTCAATTTTTTTCCAGGAATTTTCAATTTAATCTCGATTATCGAAGTTTTAAAGTTTATTTTTCAAAATTGTGATCCTTTTTTCAAAATTTTGACTTTATTTTTTAATTTCGATTTCTGTCGCTGTAATTTTTCTCTGTAGAAGTGTTTGACTGAGATTTTTATTTTGGTTTTAAAAGTTGAACGTTTTTCCTCGAGATCCTTCTTCCGTTTGAAAAACAAAGTGCTATTTCTTAACCAATAAATTTTTGAGAAGTCCTCTTTTATTTTTAGCGAGATTGATTGATTACAAAAACTACGAATGTAAAATCGATTCAATTATTTTCATGTTAGTTTAACCTTTTCTCGAAATCCTTTGAAAAATAAAGTGCTATTTCTTAATCATTTAATATTTAGAAGTCATGTGTCGAAATTTTGATAATTGTCGCACAATTTCAACTTTTTTCCAAATTTTGACGTTTTGACACAAATTTCGATTTGAATCTCCATCGAAATTGCCAATTTTTTATCCGGAATTTTCAATTTTTTTCCCGGAATTTTCAATTTCATCTCGATTATCGAAGTTTTAAATTTTTTTCAAAGTTGTGATCCTTTTCTCAAAATTTTGACTTTATCTTCTAATTTCGATTTCAGTCGTTGTAGTTTTTCCCGGTAGAAGTGTTTGACTGAGATTTTTATTTTTCTTTTAAAAGTTGAACGTTTTTTCGAAATCCTTCTTTGTTTTGGAAAACAAAGTGCTCTTTCTTAATCATTTAATTTTTAGAAGTCCTGTCTTATTTTTCGCCAGGTTGATTGACTAAAGAAACTAAAAATGTAAAATGGACTTAATTATTTTCATGTTAGTTGCAAGTGTATGGAGGTAAAAATTCGATGTAAAACGTAATAATGTTCATCTGCCATCTTGCCAGTCTACTTTATTTTTGCATCAGCTAACGTCATAATTCATAAGTGTCTGTTGATCTATAAAGTCGTCAACACTGTTACTAAGAGTTTGTTGCGAATCACTCGCGGTTTGTTGCGAATCAGTGGCGGTTTGTTGCGAATCAGTGGCGCTCTGTTGCGAATCAGTGGTAGTTTGTTGCGAATCAGTGGCGGTTTGATGGGAATCGGTGGCGGTTTCTTGCGAATCAGTGGCGATTTGAATCAGTGGTGGTTTATTGCTAATTAGTGGCGGTTTGTTGCGAATCAGTGGCGGTTTGTTGCGAATCAGTGGCGGTTTGTTGCGAACCAGTGGCGGTTTGTTGCGAATCAATGGCGGTTTGTTGGGAATAGGTGGCGTTTTCTTGCGAATCAGTGGCGATTTGAATCAGTGGTGGTTTATTGCTAATTAGTGGCGGTTTGTTGCGAATCAGTGGCGGTTTGTTACGAATCAGTGGCGGTTTGTTGCGAATCAGTGGCGGTTTGTTGCGAATCAGTGGTGGTTTGTTGCGAACCAGTGGCGGTTTGTTGGGAATCAGTGGTCGTTTCTTGCGAATCAGTGGCGGTTTGAATCAGTGGTGGTTTATTGCTAATCAGTGGCGGTTTGTTAATGACAAATTTTGGATTGGTTTGCCCTTATGTTACAAGGTAGTAAATATTTTTCTTTCGTTTTTTTAACAAGCCTTCCCAAGTTGTGATTAAAATTAAAGACGTTACGACTGTCAAGGAAAGGTCGCGAAGTGTCCGACGCCGATTTTGCTAATTTTTGGATATATTTTAAAGGATCAAAATCTAAGAGACACGTATTTTTTTTTATCGGCTGATAAACGGTTTTAAGGGTAGTTTTACCCCCTCAAAGTTGGGGCAAAAAATGCAGATTTTGCTGTTTCTCACATACCAAAAATGATATTCGACTCGTTTTTTTTTTTAAAGTTTTGTTTCGACGAGAAATAAAAGAAAAAAAATGTTTCAAAATTTTCCCGCCCCCCTCATGGGGGCAAACTACCCCATTTAGAAGTTTTTTAATCATAAAAATGGTAATTACGTCAGCAAAATTTTGAAAAAAATATATGTTATTTTATACACCAAAACTAATTTTACCTGTTTTTGGATTTTGTCGAAAAAAAATTTTTTGGGGGTAAACACCACTTACACGAATACGTATATGATAAAATGTATTTTTATGATTTTTGTTTTATTTTTTTTTCTGAAGCGAAGTATTTCGACGAGAAACTAATAAAATAATTTTTTAAGATTTTTTCGGTGACCCCTCATCCCCACCCTCCACCCTTCCCTTATAGGAGGCTGAGCTATCTACTTAAAAAACCGGAAAATTCGAGATTATTATGATCCATCTAGTATCTATATACACCGAAAAAAAGTTTACCAAATTTTTTTAACCCCACCCCTCCTGATAGGGGTAAATTACCCCCTTATGAAATTATTAATTAACAAGGAAATAGTCATTATAACAGGTCAATTTTGAAAAATAAATGTTATTTTATACATCAAAATTAATTTTATCTGTATTTGGGTTTGGGTGGAGGAAAATATTTTGAGGGTGAACACCCTTAACGCAAATATTTATATACAACAGGAGATATATTTGTATAATTTTCGGCTCGTTATTTTTGAAACGAAGTATTTTAAAGAAGGTAGAAAAATATTATTTTTAAATTTTGGTTTTACCGTTCCCACCCTTCGTGTTGGCATACCAGTAGAATGAGCCAGTTAGCTGTCTACTTGAAAAACTGGAAATTCGAGATCATTGCTGTCTCTCTAGATACCATAAAACAGAGCTTAAAAAGGTTTAAAATTTTTGCATTTCCCATCCCAGGTGACTTATCCTTCTGATAGAAATAGGACGCGAGGTGTGGCTGGAAAAATTCGGAAAAATTATTTTTATTGTTTCTTGTTGAAATATTTCGTTCCAGGAAAAAAGAAACGAATATCTTTGCCGCCATAATAATATGCACTTAAATGTTCCCATATTCCTTGTGTAGGTATATCTAATATACAAAACTTCTAAATTCTTATAAAGTTCAGGCAACTGACCGCAGTTTTTATATAGATATTTTATACACATATTTGCTCTAAAGGGTGTTTACCCCCAAAAGTTTTTCTTCGACAAACCCCAAAAAAATTCAATAAAATAAGTTTTGGTTATAAAATATAGTGTTTTTTTACTGTTATAATGACAATTTTTTGAATACTCAAAAACCTCAGAAAGGAGTAGTTTATCCCCTTACGAAGGTGCAAAAATTTAGAATTTTTTTCGGTGTATAAAAAGAGATCGTAATGATCTCGAATTTTCTGATTTTTTTAAGTAGATGACTCACCCTCTAGTAAGATAAGGTGGAGAGAGAAGAAGAGAGGTGACTGAAAAAGTTCAAAAAAATTAATTGTCAATTCCTAGTTGAAATACTTCGTTTCAGATAAAAAACGAAATAAAAATCATAGAAATACATCCTATTATATACGTGTTTGACCTAAAGGGTGTTTACCCCTAAAATATTTTCCTTCACCAAAACCCAAATAAAAGTAAAATTAATTTTGATGTATAAAATAACATTTATTTTTCAAAATTTAGCTGTTATAATGACTATTTTCTTGTTAATTAAAAATTTCACAAGGGGTAATTTACCCCTATCAGGAGGGGTGGGGTTAAAAAAATTTGGTAAACTTTTCTTTTGGTGTATATAGATAGTAGAGGGATCATAATAATCTCGAATTTTCCAGTTTTTTAAGTAGGTAGCTCACCCTCCTATAAGGGAAGGGTGGAGGGTGGGGATGAGGGGTCACCGAAAGAATCTTAAAAAATTATTTTATTAGTTTTTCGTCGAAATACTTCGCTTGAGAAAAAAATAAAACAAAAATCATAAAAATACATCCTATCATATACGTATTCGTGTAAGTGGTGTTTACCCCCCAAAAACATTTTTTTCAACAAAATCCAAAAACAGGTAAAATTAGTTTTGGTGTATAAAATAACATATATTTTTTTCAGCATTTTGCTGACGTAATTACCATTTTTATGATTAGGGAGGTGGGAAAATTAAAAAAAAATTTTTTCTTTTATTTCTCGTTAAAGCAAAACTTTTGGAAAAAAAACGACTCGAATATCGTTTGTGGTATTCGAGAAACAGCAAAATCTGCATTTTTTGCCTCAACTTTGAGGGGGTAAAACTACCCTTAAAACCGTTTATCAGCCGATAAAAAAAATAAGTGTCTCTTAGATTTTGGTCCTTTAAAACATATCCAAAAATTAGCAAAATCGGCGCCGGACACTTCGCGACCTTTCCTTGTGAGTCGTTTTGATTACGGGTTCAATAGGAGAAATTAGATGCAACGAATTTTTAGATGCAAAATGAACTTAAACAACCTCAATTACCAACAAATTTAAACATAATGGCCAAAAAGAAAAAAAAACATAATGTGCTTTTTTCGCTCTTATAACGTATAAATGATTTGTGAAGCTGCTCAGTTTTTTTATTATTATATTTGGATGGTCCAACTGTCTATTAATATGGTCTTTTATGGCCCATTTGTTGTATAATCTAATATAAAAAAATAATAACTGATTTTGAGATAACGAATTTTTTTTATGTAATAAACCAGAAATTGTTATTCATTGGATTAATCAGATCAATAAACTTGTAGCATAATACACGTGCGTATTTTAACTTAACATTCCTGGAGTTTAAAAATAGATTCGACTATTTATAATATAAAAATAATCTTGACAATAAATCTCCTTGACCTCAAGGCTTAATGTGCGAAAAAAATCGTTTGCTTGTGTTGTCGA
The DNA here is from genome assembly GCA_028583605.1 of Dastarcus helophoroides. Taxonomy (NCBI): domain Eukaryota; kingdom Metazoa; phylum Arthropoda; class Insecta; order Coleoptera; family Bothrideridae; genus Dastarcus; species Dastarcus helophoroides. The sequence continues at coordinate 44,387,958 of CM053327.1, read as the reverse complement.
CATTTTTTTTTACACAAAGTTGTTTAACTATGTGTTTCACGGAGTTGAATATTAGCATAATTAGCACCTTTATATTCTCGAGTTGACATAACTTTGTGTTTGTTACTTTCTCTGAATGTAAGGAAGCTACTAGTCAGCCATTAATTACTTACTGTGTTCTTTATTTACAAATCAGTCACATCGTAACATCCAAGGTAATCGGTACAACATGCCACCTTTGCTTCCCTTTTTATTTGCTTAGATCCCCTTTTGTAGTCGGGGACCACTTCAGGAATTCCAAAAATCCCATTCGTCCTAGAACTTATAGGAAAAGAAAGCAAGGGGATTTTAATTTTTTGTTAAATAGGACTGCCTTAATCGAACTATTGTTGGCGTTTTCATCCAGCCATGAACCCCCAAACACCAATGATTCGTGGCCCTCTTACTTGGGGCGTTAGACCAAATTCAACTTTTTTGACAGGGTTTTACGAGTCGAGTGGTTACCACGTATTGATACTCGAGTTAATTAGATTTGCGTATTCGACGAATTATGCACTATTATTAAATACGGGAAAACCAAAGGACATACGTGAGTGTTTCCATGAAAATATTGTTTACCATAGACTTAACACATTGTTTGGACATTAGTTCCGCAAACGAGTTAAAAATTACATATACAGCCTTGGGCTGCCGGACCAAAACGTAACCTGTCGGCACTCGTTCAGAACATATGTTTTTATTTGGACAGAAGTTCATTGCATTGTTTTGATGTTAAATAGGTTTAATGTAATACGTGCTGCTAAGCAGATACAGTCTTATGTAACTTAGTGAATAATCGACCTTTCACTTTCCTTTTAATGTTGTACGCAGTCTAGAACTTCAACCAGTTTTGAGATTTTTATGAATAGCGCAGTTTTTGTTCTGTTAAACCTACCATGTTCTGATTGATTTTAATCTTAATTTATTTATGTATAAGTAAAAGTTTGGTCAAGGTTGTAAACTATGCGAAAGAGAGAGATAACCAGGTAAGGGGCTTACCTACCAAATAAGTTAATAACTTATGCAACAATAGACTAGGGAGTCGACTTCCACATTACAAATTTAAAAGAGTATTCTTGAAATGATATTCAAGGTAAGGCATTGCTTTGTCTCTCCCTGTTGTGATGACATAAATAACAACCTAGAAATGTTTATGGGCGAATTTACCATAAACGACGTTCCTTCCTCTGCAGTCGTCGATTATTCCATACGGCACTTTGTTAATCAATATTTGTCGAGGTGACTGAATCCATGATTGCAAAAATTACTTGAATTTCACGGATAACTATCCGCATTAAACAGTTGTGACATCAAATAATTGACGTTTCTAATTGTGACATCATAAGAAAATCGAGAGAAAGCTGACTTTTCTCCTATTTTTTCTATACCAATTCTTCCTGATTCCGCTACTTTTGCTACAACACTTTAAAGTTTATTCTGATTAGGATTTTTAAAGTATGATTAGATAATTAATTCGCCAAGTGGGGCAGGGAAAATATGTAAATATAAATGTTCTAAAATATATAAATTAAATTTTTTTCGTATTTTGTTTATATGATGGAGTACAAAATCGCTGTGCTGATGACGCACCGGTGCGTCATGCAAGAATTTTGAGCGAAACGAGACGACACACTGATTGGCTTATGTTACTTCAGCACTTTATGCAACCTCACCCAATGTGAGCCAGTGAAAGTGTCAATCTCTGTTATTCAACTCGTGGGAGAATGAGAGCTGCGCATCTACGGTACATACATCGGCACGTCTCCGCATTGGAGTTGCGTCTGCAGAAATAAAACATTGTACACTCAAATCTGTCTTAAGTAGGTAGGCACAATCAAACCAGGTGACAATCAGCAGCTTACCCCACCTATTTCATTATTTTTTAGATTACTAACCCAAGCAAGCTTAATTATTTCTGCGTTTGGTAATTTCAATCAGGTAAACGATCCAACGACCTTGCATTCCTAACAGACAACCAATGGAGCAATTCGTCTCGACAATTATCCATGATAAGTGAATTTTATTCATTAAATTTTAAACTAAAACGACGTCCTCCAAATTGCATCATCTAGGTAATTAAAAATGTACGAGTTACTCGACCACTTAACCGTATTTACGAGATCACATCGAGAGTTGAATACACGAAAGTAGGTAAAATGTATTCGCTGCCATACACTAGCGACTACTTTCATTTTCTCAGAGTGAATGTTGATGAATGATCTCGAGGTTATCTGGAAACCGACGGTGCTTATAAAGACCTTAACAATTAGAACTTTGGCGCCTCAATTTTATTGTATAGTTCACAGAATTTTTTGAAAAATTATTCTGTATTTTTTGGATTAGACAATTCATCAATCATTGTACTTTTTACAACATTATTCTTATTCTTATTATTATTTATAACGTTACGGTATTTCATTTTTCATTAAAATAAGCATTGTGCTGTCGTCCACCTTTCCTTTGCTCTTATGGGCCACCTACATTGAAAATATATAGTGAGATTACTCTGGTGTGCATGTCAATTAAATACAATTTCGCCCTATTTTTAATTAATCTTAAAAATCTGCTCGTTTTTAAACAGTGGAGAAGGGCATTAAAATGCTAAGAAAAGGAAATATGGTGTCTACTTTAAAAAACTTTTTTCTAACATTGCTAGAATAGGCCAAGCCTTTTTACCTCTATTGTATGCACTAGAACTAAACTGGAGCATGGATACGTTAGAACAATTATTAAGTTAATCCTCGAACATATTTTTCGTGAAAACAGCCGTTCGGAATTTTAAAAAATTCAAAACTTTTAGGAAAAACTGAAATTTGGATCATTTAAGGTCGAAATTTTCAAAAAACGTAAATATTCTGAAAAAATATCAAAAATATCAACAAAAAAATAGTAGAATTTTTCAAATACAAATAAAATTTATAGATAAAGTAGAGAATTCATGGAATTTAAATCGAAATTTAAAAATTAATCAAAATTTAAACATCAATCGAAATTTAAAAAATAATCGAAATTTTCAAAAAAGTCAACACTTTGAAAAGTATTCAAAATTTCGAATAATTGACATTTCCAACCATTAATAAAATTTATTAGTTAGGAATTCAAAATTTCGTCAAAGTTTTGAAAAACAAAATTTCGAAATAATCAAATTTACAAAAGAGATCAAATTTTGAAAGAGAGTCAAAATGGTGTTAAAATTTTCAAAAAATTCAAAATTAAAAATAAGCTAAAATTAATAAAAAATTAAAAAAAAATTCATAAAAGAACAAATCAAACCAAAGCTTAACATTTTGAGAAAAAAATTGACAAAAGGTGAAATTGCAAAAAGGTTAATTTTTAAAAAGTCAAATTTTGTAGAATATGGAAATTTTGTTAATAAAAATTCATAATTTGCACATTCAAAATTGCTCTGGAATGATTTAAAAAACTCGACATTTTCAATTTGAAAAAAGATGAAATTGCGAAAAGGTTAATTTTTAAAAAGTCAAATTTTGTAGAATATGGAAATTTTGTTAATAAAAATTCATAATTTGCACATTAAAAATGGCTCTAGAATGATTTAAAAAACTCGACATTTTCAATTTGAAAAAAGATGAAATGAGTCTCGAAAGATTCAGAGGTTTTCATTGAAAATAGGAAAGTCAGATTTTTCAAAAATGTCACCTGCAGAAAGTCAAAATCTTGGGAAAAAGTCGAAATCTTGAAACTAATCGAAATTTTGAAACTAGTAAAAATTTTTTTTTTGGTCCTTGGTTATCTTCAAAAATTGAAATACAGAACTTGTCCCCTGAAACCACCAAAGATTAAAAAACACAACAAACGTTGCTTTAACGCGTTTCGACAGCCAAACTGTCATCTTTAGAGAGATACTGATCTTTCTTGGTTTCAGGGGACAAGTTCTGTATTTCAATTTTTTTAATCAAAATTTAAAAGCAAAAATTAAAAATTTAATCAACATTTAAAACCAGTGTTTATCCCCGTTTCTTTTAAACATTTTAACTGAAGTCGTTTTTCTGGAAATCTCCCATTTATTTTCGATTTAAATCTTCAAATGCCGAGTTTTTCTTAAAATTTTGGAAAAGGTTTTTCGATAAAGTTCGAACTTCCTTGGAAATTGTGACTCAGTTTCAATTTTTTTCCTTCGATATATGGATAATTGTTGGTCGTTTTGCCTTATGACTTTTACCTCAATGAAAAATTTATCAAAGCTAAAATGGAAAACTTCCGATAAAGTAGATGTTTTCAAAAGTTTTCAATTTTTTTCATACATTTTTTTTTATTTTTTCAAAATGTTTCAAGATTTACAAAATAGGTGAAAAGTTGAGTCAAAGAGAAAGAACCAAATTTATATATATAAAGCCGAGACTTCAAGACACATCGAAATTAAAAAAAAAAATAATCGAAATTTTCAAAAAGGTCACAACTTTGAAGGGTATTTAAAATTTCGTCGAAGTTTTCAAAATAAAAAATATTTCGAAGAAATATAATTCATAATCCGGTTTTGGAAGACTCAAATTTATGTTAAAATTCTCAAAAAATTCGAATTAAAAAAAAACCAAAATTAAAAATAAATAGAATGGCTCCAAGAAAGTACAAATGAAACCAAAGGTCAAAATTTTTAGAAATAAATCAAAAAAAAAGGTGAAATTGCGAAAAGCTTATTTTCAAATGAAGTCAAATTTTGGAGAATATGGTATTTTGAAAAAAAAAAATAGAAAATTCCCAATTTGAAATTTTTAAAATGTCTCGAAATATTTTAAAACATTCGAACTTTTCATTCAAAGTAGGAGTCAGATTTTTCAAAAACCGCACCTGCAGAAAATCAAAATCTTGGAAAAAAAATCAAAATTTGGAGAATATGTGAATTTCGAAAAAATGTAGCATTTTGAAATCTTGAAATTAGCCAAAATTTAAAAGTCGAATTTTGGAGAATATGGTATTTTGAAAATTAAAATAAAAAATTCTATTTGAAACTTTTAAAATGTCTCGAAATATTTTAAAAAATTCGACATTTTCATTTAAAATAGGAGTCAGGTTTTTCAAAAATCTCACCTGCACAAAGTCAAAATCTTGGAAAAAACGAAATCAAAATTTGGAGAATATGTGAATTTCGAAAAAATGAAGCATTTTGAAATCTTGAAATTAGCCAAAATTTAAAAGCAAAATTAAAAATTTCAAATAAAGTCAAGGTTTTCAAAAGTTATACTTTTTTTCATGTTTTTTTTTTTCAATTTTTCCAAAATAATTCAAGATTTGCAAAATAGTCGAATATTCGAATTAAAGGAAAATAATCAATTTTATAAAGTCGAGACTTTCAGAAACATCGAAATTTAAAAAATAATCGAAATTTTCAAATAAAAGTTTAAACTTTAAGAAGTATATATTTCGTTAAAGTTTTCAAAAAAATGAATATTCCGAAATCATCAAATTTAAGATCAAGTTTTGAAAAAGCGTCAGTTTGATGGAACGGATTGGTCCTTGGTTATCTTCAAAAATTGAAACACAGAACTTGTCCCCTGAAACTAAGAAAGATTAAAAAACACAACAAGGGTTGCTCTAACGCGTTTCGACAGCCAAGCTGTCATCTTCAGAGAGAAGCTGCCTTTGTTGTGTTTTTTAATCTTTCTTGGTTTCAGGGGACAGGTTCTGTGTTTCAAAAAGCGTCAGGTTTACGTTAAAATGTTCAAAAAAGTCGAAATTAAAAAAAGCCAAAATTAAAAAAAATTAGCATTTTTCGAAAAAGTACAAATGAAACCCAAAGTCAAAATTTCCAAAAAAAAAAAGAAAAAAAAAAAGAGAAATTGTGAAAAGGTTAATTTTCAAAAGAAATCAAAATTTGGAGAATACGGAAATTTCAAAAAAACGTAACATTCCAAATTTGAAACTTTTCGAAACTTTAACTTTTCGAAAGTTTAAAAAAAAACCGAAATTTTCACTAGAAAAGTCAAAGTTTTCAAAAATGTCAGCTGCAGAAAATCAAGATCTTGGAAACATTCCGAAATCTTGAAATTAGTCAAAATTTACAAGAAAAATTAAAAATTTTAAATAAAGTCTAATGTTTTCAAAAGTTAAAATTTTCAATTTTTTTTGTTTTTTCATTTTTCCAAAATAATTCAAGATTTACAAATTAGTCAAAAATTCAAATCAAAGCGAAAGAATCAAATTTATAAAGCCGAGAATTCGAGGACCATCGAAATTTAAAAAATAATCGAAATTTTCAAAAAAAAAGTTTAAACTTTGGGAAATACACATTTCGTCGAAGTTTTCAAAAAAATGAATATTTCGAAATCCTCAAATTTAAAAAATAGTTTTGAAAAAGAATCAAATTTACGTTAAAATTTTCAAAAAAGTCGAAATTAAAAAAGCTACCATAAATTAAAAAAGCTACCATAAAATAAAAAACAAATCTAGCATTTTTCGAAAAAGCACAAATGAAAGAAAAGGTCAACATTTTTAACAAAAAAAAAATGAAAAACAAGGGAAATTGTGAAAAGGTTAATTTTCAAAAGAAATCGGAATTTGGAGAATGTGGAAATTTCGAAAAAATGGAACATTTCCAATTTGAAACTTTTAAAATATGTCTGGAAAGTTTAAAAAAACTCGAAAATTTTCACAAAAAATATGAAAGTCAGATTTTTCAAAAACATCACCTGCGGAAAATCAAAATCTTGGGAAGCATTTCAAAAAAACATTTCGGAATTTTGAAATTAGCCAAAATTTCTCTCTGAAGATGGCAGCTTGGCCGTCGAAACGCGTTAGAGCAACGTTTGTTGTGTTTTTTAATCTTTTTTTTAAATCTTTCTTGGTTTCAGGGGACAAGTTCTGTATTTCAATTTTTAAAACAAAAATAAAAAATTTCAAATAAAGTCAATGTTTTCAAAAGTTTCAATTTTGTTTCACGTTTTCTCAATTTATCCAAAATAATTCAAGATTTGTAAAATAGTCGAAAATTCGAATCAAAAAGAATAGAATCAAATTTATAAAGTCGAGAATTGGAGAAACATCGAAATTTTAAAAAATAATCGAAATTTTCAAAAAAAAGTTTAAGCTTTGAGAAGTACACATTTGGTCGAAGTTTTCAAACATTGAATATTTCGAAATCATCAAATTTAAGATCAAGTTTTGAAAAAGTGTCGAATTTATGTTAAAATTTTTAAAAAAGTCGAAATTAAAAAAGACAAAACTAAAAAAATAGAATTTTTCGAAAAAGTACAAATGAAACCAAAGATCAAAATTTAAAAAGAAATTGAAAAAAGGGGAAATTGTGAAAAGGTTAATTTTCAAAAGAAATCAAAATTTGAATATGAATATTTCGAAAAAATGGAACATTTCTAATTTGAAACTTAAAATGTGTCTCGAAAGACTAAAAAAAACTCGAAAATTTTCACAAAAAATAAAAAAGTCAGGTTTTAGAAAAATACCACCTGCGGAAAAACAAAATCTTGGGAAATATTTCGAAATCTTGAAATTAGCCAAAATTTCTCTCTGAAGATGACAGCTTGGCTGTCGAAACGCGTTAGAGCAACGTTTGTTGGAAATTAAAAAAAGCTAGAACTAAAAAATAGAATTTTTCGAAAAAGTACAAATGGAAACAAAGCTCAAAATTTTTAAAATTAAACTGAAAAAAGGTGAAATTGTGAAAAGGTTAATTTTCAAAAGAAATCAAAATTTGAATATGAAAATTTCGAAAAAATGGAACATTTCTAATTTGAAACTTAAAATGTGTCTCGAAAGTTTAAAAAAACTCAAAAATTTTCACAAAAAAAATAGGAAAGTCAGATCTTTTAAAAATGTCACCCGCGGAAAATCAAAATCTTGGGAAACATTTCGAAATTTTGAAATAAGTCAAAATTTACAAGAAAAATTAAAAATTTCAAAAGAAGTCAATGTTTTCAAAAACTAAAATTTTCAATTTTGTTTCATGTTTTTTCAATTTATCCAAAATTACTCAAAATTTGTCAAGATAGTCGAAAATTCGAATTAAAGAGAAAGAATCAAATTTATAAAGTCGAGACTTCGAGAAACATCGAAATTTTAAAAAATAATCGAAATTTTCAAAAAAAAAAGATTAAACTTTGAAAAGTACACATTTTGTCGAAGTTTTCAAAAAAATGAATATTTCGAGATCATTAAATTAAAATCAGGTTTTGAAAAAGAGTCAAGATAACGTTAAAATTTTCAAAAAAGTCGAAATAAAAAAAAGCCAAAACTAAAACAACAGAATTTTTCGAAAAAGTACAAATGAAACCAAAGGTCAAAATTTTCAAAAGTAAAATTTGAAAAAACGGTGAGAAGGTTAATTTTCAAAAGAAATCAAAATTTGGAGAATATGGAAATTTCGAAAAAACTGAACTTTCTTAGTTTGAAACTTAAAATGTGTCTCGAAAGTTTAAAAAAACTCGAAATAGAAAAGTCAAAAATGTCACCTGCAGAAAGTCAAAATCTTGGGAAACATTTCGAAATCTTGAAATTAGCCAAAATTTAAAAGAAAAATTAAAAATTTCAAATAAAGTCAATGTTTTCAAAAGTTGACATTTTCAATTTTCTTTTTGTTTTCTTCAGTTTTTATAAAATAATTTAAAATTTACAAAATAGTCGAAAATTTGAGTCTAATAAAAAGAATCAAATTTATAGATAGAAGTCAAGACTTCTAGAAGCATTGAAATTTAAAAAAAATAATCGAACTTTTCAAAAAGGTCAAAACTGAAAAGTAGTGTTCGAATCAAAGAAGAATCAAATTTATAAAGTCGAGACTTCGAGAAACATCGAAATATAAAAAATAATCGAAATTTTCAAAAAAAAAAACTTCAAACTTCGAAAAGTAGTCAAAATTTCGTCGAAATTTTCAAAAAATGAATATTTCGAAAACATCAAATTTAGGATCAAGTTTTGAAAGAGAGTCAAAATTCTGAAAAAATTCGAAACTAACAAAAAAGCCAAAATTAAATAGAATTTTTTGAAAAAGTACATACAAATGGAACCAAAGCTCAAAATTTTCAAAATTAAATTGAAAAAAACCGGAAATTGTGAAATGGTTAATTTTGAAAAAAAGTCGAATTTTGGAGAATATGGAAACTTTAGAAAAATGGAACACTCCTAATTTGAAACTAATTGACATTTCCAACCCCCTACTTCGTGGAATTCTTTAATATTCATAACTATTAAAGTTTATTGACTTTTATTTTGCTTTTTAATTGTTAATAAAGTTAAATAGTTATAAATAATTTGAAACCTTCAAAATGAGTCTCGAAAGATTCAGAAACTTTTATTAAAAATAGAAAAGTCAGATTTTTCAAAAGTACATCTTTTTGAATACCAAAAAAAACCCTAAAATCAATCAATCCTCAAATCAAATCAATCAAATCTACCTCACACTGGCCTCAAACTTGGTAATATCTGAACGTAATATTGCTGGCCACAGAAACTCAACTTTAGTAAACCAGAGAACAAACAGATTACGAAGACTGCTAACCAACCATATGAGTTTAGAATTAGAATAATAATATTTAATAGAATATAAAAAATGGCGAACTACGCTTTACTAATAATAGATTATAAAGTTTTTTATATCATTGTGTATAAAAATAAAGTTCAGTCTTTCATTCTGTTCATATGGAACTTTCCTACTAAATAACAAGAGAAAACTTCCATTTTATTTTAATAATGCTTTCATCTTGTTTGCCATAAAATATTTATTGGCAGCACTGCCTCTGATAAAGACGCTGCATCTCGCTTTAAACGTCACGCTGGAAGTTAAATTTACGTAGCACACCTGCAACATAAGGAAAATCGTCAAAGGAAATTCATTGGATTATTTCACATATAATGTAGTTTGATATAAATTTAACCGGATATCCTGAATAACAAATCTAAATATAAAATTGATAAATCGAATATATTTTTATAGCAACAACTTTTCCTATGGAACGATACACTGTTGGTTCGCACCAAGATTAGCTTTACGTCACAAGTGTGAAATATGAAGATCAAAAATCTTGTCTGCTAGAGCACTGAAAACATTATGTCAATTTATTAACTGTGAGCACTTCTATAGTGATTATAAGAGAAAGTAATAAAATCGCAGTGGAATAACGAATATCCGCGACTGACTATGAAGTAATGTTTTAAAATGATGTGGTGTAAACTGTATATACAAAACAAAGCCGTTGGATGCAGCGCAGAAGACACATTAAAATGTATGACCTTAATTCATCACTTTAAGTACATTCTCAATACGGTGCGGCGGTATTTACTTTGCTTATCGCATTTCGTTTGTGGCCATGCGGCGATAAAACTGAGAGTCTTAATTCTGCGGCAGAACGAAAAACTTTGCTAATACATGTGGTTTTAACCACAGTTTGACCAATTCAAGGGTGCTAATGTTTAGGTAGGCAATAAATAACACCACTGAATTTAAATTTACTTGTTCGCGTTAACCATGTACTGATAGTATAAGGCGTCAACTTATCAATTTCTCGTCACGGTGCTCCGGCGTGGCATATGACATATTCTCGCCACGGCGCGGCGATGTTTACTTTGCTTATCGCATTTCTTATTTGTGTGGCTATGCGGCGGTAATACTGGAAAACTGAGAGTATGCTTTGTGCTGAGAGTCTTTATTCTGCTGCAGAACGACTAACGTTGATAATACATGACGTTGTTTTAACCACAATTTGACAGATTCGAGGGTTTTGATGTATCAAAATTCGTCCGGGGGATAAAAAATATTCAAAATACACGATGTCAAAACGAAGGTTACATATAACGTAAGGGAGCACTTAGAAAAGATTTTTCAAAATTCAACTTCCAAGGGTCTAAAATTGAAGTCCTAAAAAGTAGGCAATAAATAATACACAGAACTGCCTGTAGGCGAACTATACACTTAAAGTATATGACGTTAACTTATCACTTTAAGCATATTCTCAACACGGTGCGGCGGTATTTACTTTGCTTATCGCATTTCGTTTGTGGCCATGCGGCGGTAAAACTGAGAGTCTTAATTCTGCCGCAGAACGAAAAACTTTGCTAATACATGTGGTTTTAACCACAGTTTCACCAATTCAAGGATGTTAATGTTTAGGTAGGCAATAAATAAAACCACTGAATTTAAATTTACTTGTTCGCGTTAACCATGTACTGATAGTATAAGGCGTTAACTCGTCACTTTCTCGTTACGGCGCTCTAGCGCGGCATATGACGTATTCTCGCCACGGCGCGGCGATGTTTACTTTGCTTATCGCATTTCTTATTAGTGTGGCCATGCGGCGGTAATACTGGAAAACCGAGAGTATGCTTTGTGCTGAGAGTCTTTATTCTGCTGCAGAACGAATAACGTTGATAATACATGACGTTGTTTTAACCACAATTTGACAGATTCGAGGATTTTGATGTATCAAAATGTCGTCCGGGGGATAAAAAATATTCAAAATACACGATGTTAAAACGAAGGTTACGTATAACGTAAGCGAGCACTAAGAAAGGATTTTTCAAAATTCAACTTCCAAGGGTCTAAAATTGAAGTCCTAAAAAAGGTAGGCAATAAATAATACACAGAACTGCCTGTAGGCGAACTATATACTTAAAGTATATGACGTTAACTTATCACTTTAAGCATATTCTCAACACGGTGCGGCGGTATTTACTTTGCTTATCGCATTTCGTTTGTGGCCATGCGGAGGTAAAACTGAGAGTCTTAATTCTGCCGCAGAACGTATCGTTTTTTATTTCGAACAAATTTATATCTAATTTACATTCGTTTGGTATCAAATCATAATACTCTAATTGTATGCAGCATTCCAATTGCAATAATCGTAAACTATCATAATCATGGTGTATGTGCATATAAAAAATTGAGAGGTGACCTTCGTCCAAATGCCATGGTCATTGTTGAATTTGGTAACACTGTTTTCGACGTGATCATTACGATTTGCGGATCCGGAAGTGCGCCCTAAAAAAATAGTTCGCCTTTGTATTTGCGCCCATATACGAGCTGATTTATCTAGTTGATCATTAAAATGAGAAACAATCGTATTTTGTTGGACTTCTGATTTATTATTATATAGCAGTCACTTAAACGGTTTTACCTTGAATATTTTATCAGCAAACATTGGAAAGAGAACCCATTAATAATGCTGCAGGTTAATATAAAGCAATTCTAATAACGAACTTTGATTTACGTACTATTGTCATGAAATAATTAATAAGAGACGTCGAATTAGTTGAAGCTTAAGTGGCAAATAAATGTGATATTATCATTAGTTTCAAATAAGTTCTATAGTATAATATTAGAACAAATTATTTAAATTTGCATGGCGCTATTGTCTTGAGTTGATATGAAAAGGCTTTTATTTTAATTTAAACATTAACTTGCTTCCTAAGCTGCTTTAAAATTTAATCAGTTTTTGTTTTCTCTTTTTCATTAATTTATTTTTTGTTACAGGTAATATTTTGCCCAAGTCGAAACATATGTAAGTAACCACAACTCAATTTGGAGCTACGTGTCGAAAATTCATGGGGGAGAGAACTGAATGTAGAAAAAAATATATAAAAATATCGAAATATGTTAAAATAATCCAAACAAATTGACACCAGTTTCAGTCGTCTTGGATACGACACAGCTTGAATGTTTCAAGTAAAAGTTGTCCTAATTCCTTTGACAAATTTTTGCTGAAGCAATTTAAACCACCGTATTTTTACCAAACGAAGTGTTAATTTAATTAAAAGGCTTCCTGAGAAGTTAAGTTGTTGGAAATGTCCCTTTACTTTTATCAACATCGCACAATAAAAAAACTGTGTTAAGAAATTAAAACTTTATCAAGAGTGAAGAAGAAATTATATTTTGCCCCATTATGTATTTATTTTCCATTATTAAATATAGAAGTTTGCTTCGAAGCTTCTCTCTGTGTTTTTTTTAAATTATTTTATTATTTTTGACCAGTAGAGTAATGCAGGTTTGACATTATTAATAACAAGTTTGACATTATCAATAACACTAACAATTGCACAATTAGCATTACTATTTTCGTTAGGTTATAGCAAGTATTTCTCTGAAGATGATAGCTTGGCTATCGAAACGCGTTAGAGCTACTTTTGTTGCGTTTTTTAATCTTTCTTGATTTCAGGGGACAAGATTTGTATTTCAATTTTAATAGTATTTCCAATTGAATAACATACAAACTGGGCGCTTGTTAAATATTTATTTTTACATTCACCAAATTCTCAATCTCTTTGAAACAAAACGCAATCAGTTTCTGGTCAAAATGATGTACCGATAGTGATATTTTCCTCCTACTAACCACAACATCCGGATCATGTAATTAAAATGTTGAAAATAGTGACTAGTTGAAATAGAAAACAGGAGCTTTTTTTTTTTCATTTTGTCGCATTGTTGACACGTATTACGATACAAATCTCAAAATCATGGAGTAAAACGAGAAAACTGTTGCATTTGTTGGTACAGTTGCACGCGAAATTAACCAGCGGAAAAAACAACTTTCGACGTAAGAATTCAACAGTATGTTTATGAATGACGATCGAATCGAACACTTGTGTGCCTGCAATAGACCATTCAAGGTCTCGTCTTTTATAACATTAGCTAATGTTGTTGTTTTCTCTTTCTAACGTGCCGGATTTCGTTGTTTCGCCTCTTCATGGACTAATTATTTTATAAATTATTGCGTATTCGGTTCGGATTACAAAAATCGGGTGCTTTGCACAGAACATTTGCACATCCAAGTGATATTGCTTAATGGGAATTTAAAAATCATTGAGATGGGGAAAATACCGGATCTATATTACCCACAATATAATGGGTACAATCATGGGTATGAACATGTACCCATTGGGTTTATTTTGACCTTCAAAAGCACAAAGTAAATTTTTATTGGACATCCGTATGGACAGAGAAAGATGGATATAATGGACACTGTTTCACGATTTCATAGCTTGACAGGGGCGCTTATCATGTAACCTTCAGAAAGAAAGAAGATGACAGCTTGGCTGTCGAAACGCGTTAGAGCAACCTTTGTTGTGTTTTTTAATCTTTCTTGGTTTCAGGTGACAAGTTCTGTATTTCAATTTTTAACGTGTTAAGCAAATCGATTTTTTTAATTTCGACATTTTCTCAAAATATTGATTTTTAAATGAAATTGTTGCCCTTCTAAATTGCCTTTCTAAATTTCATTTCGACTTTTTTCAAAAGTTCTCCTTTACGTTGAAAATTCTACTTTACCGAAAATTTGGCTTTTTTTTCGAGCTATAAATTTTTCGAATATTTCGGCTTTTTAAAAAAATTTGGACATTTCTATTTTTATTCAAAATTTATATTTCGGTCTTTTTTTCACAATATCGACATTTTTTATTTAAAATTTCGATTTCTTTTTGCAAAATCTTTTTTTAAAAATGTTAACTCTTCAAAATTTTATTTTCTTTTATTTTAAATGTTTTGAAAATGTTGATCAAAAATTTCAATTTATTTAAAAAATGTTCGATTTTGGCCCCAAAATTTTAGCTATCCAAATATTTAGACTTTTTTTTTCATAATTTTAACTTTATAAAATTATGATTTTTTTTTCGAAAGCTCGACTTATGTAATTTTAGCCTTTTTTTTACTATTTCGGAAACTGACATATAAATGTTGTCCCCTGAATCCAAAAAAGATTAAAAAACACAAGAAAGGTTGCTCTAACGCGTTTCAATAGCCAAGCTATCATCTTCAGAAAGATACTTGGTTAATATTTCTCTGAGGATGATAGCTTGGCTATCGAAACGCGTTAGCCAGTAACCTTTGTTGTTTTTTAATCTTTCTTGAAACAAAGAAAGATTTAAAAACACAACAAAGGTTGCTCTAACGTATTTCGATAGCCAAACTGTCATCTTCAGAGAGATACTTGGTTAATATTTCTCTGAAGATTTAAATCTTTCTTGGTTTCAAGAAAGATTAAAAAACACAACAAAGGTTGCTTTAACGTATTTTGATAGCCAACCTATAGAGCAACCTTTGTTGTGTTTTTTAATCTTTCTTGGTTTCTCTAACGCGTTTCGATAGCCAAGCTATCATCTTCAGTCAGATATTAACCAAGTATCTCTCTGAAGATGATAGCTTGGCTATCGAAAGGCGTTAGAGCAACCTTTGTTGTGTTTTTTAATCTTTCTTGGTTTTAGGGGACAAGATTTGTATATCAATTTTTGAAGATAATCAAGGACCAGTCCGTTTTATCAAAATTACTATTTCGGTTTCGAAAATTTTAGCTTTTATTGAAAACTTGGCTGAAAACTTGCCAATTTTTCAAAATTTTAACTTTTTTGAAAATGTCATTAACAATTTCGATTTATTTAAAAAATGTTCGAATTTGCCTTCAAAATTTTACCTATCCAACAATTTAGACTTTTTCCATAATTTTACTTCTTAAAATTATGACCTTTTTTCGAAAGCTCGACTTATGTGATAATTTTGGCCTTTTTTTACTATTTTGGCTTCGAAAATTTAAGCCTTTATTGAAAACTTCCAATTTTTATAAAATGTTAACTTTTTTGAAGATTTTGAATTCTCAAATTATTTGAAAATGCCGACTATCAAAATTTTGATATTTTTTTCAATTTCAATTTTACAATTTCGACTTCACAATTTCGACTTTTTTGTAAATTTTTTCTTTTTAAAAATTGTGAGTTCTTTTTTGAAAATGTTGCCCCGTTTTCAGACTCGGAATTTAATAACTTATCAACATTTTCAAAAATAGACGAACTGTTTAATGAAACTGAAAGTCTGAAAATTTCAATTTCAATTAAACAGTTCGTCTATTTTTGAAAATGTTGATAAGTTATTAAATTCCGAGTAATTTTTATTATTTCAATTTTTTTCGATAATTTTGATCCTTTTCAAAATAACTACCATTTTAAAGCTTCGACCTTTTTCGAAATGTTAGTCTCTTTTTAAAAATTAAAACTTCTTGAAAATTCTTGCAAATAAATTTCGACTATTTTTTTTATTTTACCTGCTTTCAAAATTTCAACTTTTTTGCACACGTTCGATTTTTTCTTTGAAAGTTTTGACTTTCTCTGAAAATTTCGATTTTTTTAGGTCAGTCGTCTCTTAGGAACTTTTTTTTGAAATATTTTGCAAAATTTCGAATTTTTTGAAAAGCGAGGATTCTTTTTCAAAATTTCAACATTTTTGTTTCAAAATTTAGACGCGTTTATCTGAAAAGTTCGACAAAAATATCAAAATTTTGATAGTAGGCATTTTCAAATAATTTGAGAATTCAAAAAAGTTAAAATTTTAGAAAATTGTCAATTTTCAGACGTTTTATTAAATAGTTTGTCTATTTTTGAAAATGTTGATAAGTTCCGAGTAATTTTTATTATTTCAATTTTTTTCGATAATTTTGATCCTTTCAAAATAATGACCATTTGAAAGCTTCGACCTTTTTCGAAATTTTGGCCTCGTTTTCAAGGTAAAACTTTTTGAATTCTTTCAAATAAATTTGGACTATTTTTCTGTTTTTAAAATTTCAACTTTTTTGCACACGTTCGATTTTTTCTCTAAAAATTTTGACTTTTTTTAAAAAATTGATTTTTCTAGGTCAGGCGTTTCTTAGGATTTTTTTTTAAAACTTTCAAATATTTTGCAAAATTTCGAATTTAAAGCATAGATTCTTTTAAAAAATTTCGACATTTTTGCTTCAAAATTTAGACTTTTCTTTTTTTGAAAAGTTCGACATTGCTTCAAAATTTTAATTGTTTTTGAAAAATTCCAATCAAATCCACGACTTTATTTTCACAGTTTTCTACAATTTTGGGTTTTTTCAAATGACATTTACTCTTTCGAAATTTCAGCTTTGAAAATTTCGATTTTTTTAATTTTGACTCTTTTTCGATATCTGGACCTTTGAAAATGTCAGCTTTTCTGAAAGTTTGATTGAAAATTTCATAATCATTTTAAAGCTCGATACTTTTTCATAATTTGGATTGTTTTTTGAAAATTTCATCTTCTAAAATTCCCGAAAGTATTGAAAAGGTCGACTTTTTTAAAATTTCAACATTTTTTTAGGAGCAACTCTTGTTGTGTTTTTTAACCTTTCTTGGTTTCAGGGGACGAGATTTGTATTACAATTTTTTTCAAAATATTAACTTTTTTAAAAATCTTAATTTTCTCCTAAAATTTGATTTTCAATAAAAATTTGGACATTTTTTTTAAACTGCTTCATTTTAAAGTTGTGACATTTTTCGACTTTTTTTTTGTTAATGTCGACTTACTTTGATAATTTCGAGAACTGCAGTTTTTCTTCAGTATTCAGTATTTTGAAAAAGTTCAGCTTTTTTGACAATTTAAGTGACAATTTTTTAGTTATTTAGATTTCGATGTTTTTCCAAAATTTTGAATATTTTCGATAATGCGAAATGTTTCTAAAAACAATTTCTCTTTATTTTGCTTTGTTGGAATCATAATTTTTTCTTCTGGTTACCTAGAATTTAACACCTTAATTAAAAAGTCGAAAGTTTCATCTGCTTCTAGCTCCAGTTTTTGGAGTTTAGAAAAAAAGTTTAATTCGGTAACTTAAATATTTCATATTTTAAGAGGAAATTTTGGAAAAAAATCTACTCTAATTATCAATACTGTGCGCAGAAAACTATACATTCAAGAATTGAAATACAAATCTTGTCCCCTGAAACCAATAAAGATTAAAAAACACAACAAAGTTTGCTCTAACGGTTTCGATAGCCAAGCTATCATCTTAAGAAAGATATCGATGTAGTATCTCTCTGAGAAAATACAACAAAGTTTGCTCTAACGCGTTTCGATAGCCAAGCTATCATCTTCAGAGAGATCCTTCTTGGTTTCAGGGGACAAGATTTGTACTTCAATTTCAAAATACAAATTTTGTCCCTTGAAACCAAGAAAGATTAAAATACACAACAAAGGTTACTCTAATACGTTTCGATAGCCAAACTATCATCTTCTTGGTTTCAGGGGGCAAGATTTGTATTTCAATTTTTGAAGGTAACCAAGGACCAGACCGTTCCACCAATATTATCAATTCAAGAAACTTCTAAATGTCTGAAAAGAGAATGTTCCTCCATATTACGATTTAAACATCGGAAGCGCCAAGTTAAAGCCAAAATTTCGAGTTTAAGATTTAAATTTTTAGAAGTCTGAAGTAAAGAATTTGTAAAAAGACTAAATATGGAGTGATCACCTGCAAACATCTGGATATATTTGTAAATTCGTCTGAAGACAAATTGATCAACAATGATAGGCTATCGATGCTTACAGACAACGTCAAATACAATTTTGTGTATTATTTATTACATAAAACTCGCTTATCATATAATGCCCATTTATACTTTTTTTTGGTGGAACGGTCCTTGGTTATCTTTAAAAATTGAAATACAAATCTTGTTCCCTGAAACCAACAAAGATTAAAAAACACAACAGAGGTTGCTCTAACGCGTTTCTATAATCTAGTTATCAGTATCTCTCCGAAGATGATAGCTTGGCTATCGAAACGCATTAGAGCAACCTCTGTTGTGTTGGTTTCAGGGGACAAGATTTGTATTTCAACCCATTTATACTATCTTAAAGATTGAACTTTGAAAAATCTTCTCTTAGTGCTCACCTACGTATTACGGGAAACACTGTATGAAATTTTATGCTCTTAGGCTCCCTTTACCCCGTTTAGGCTGTACGTTGTCTGTCAGTCAGTGCTAAGAGATTTATTAAATAGATGTTACGTACAAAGTGAGTCACTGTCATTGGTCTGCAGCACATAAATGAAGAGATAGGCAACAGCACTTGTTGTTCTTGTTGTTCACTGTTGTTGTTCTTGTTCCATTAATACCATCAGACTGAGAGGTTTGAAGATAACCAAGGACCAGTCCGTTCTACCAAAAAAAAAACTAATACGTTAAAGAAACTATTGACTCTGATAATAGGGAGTACCCCACTTACCAAGTAATACATCAACTAGTCTACTTAATAGAAGTCTTAACTGACTGACACATAACATGGCTCTACAAGAGTGATATTTTGCACACGAAGGTTACGTATAACGTAGGTGAGCACTAAGAAAGGATGTTCTAAGGGCCTTAAAATGAGCACTGAAGCCCTAAAAATGGTAGGCAATAAATAATACACACCACTGTCGATACGCGTTAACCATATACTTAAAAGTATATGGCGTTAACTCATCACTTTGAGTGTATGACAACATATTCTCAGCACGGCGCGGCGGTATTTACTTTGCTCATTGCATTTCTCTTATGGGCATGCGGCGAGTCTTTATTCTGCTGCAGAACGAAAAACGTTGGTATAATGGTTGCTGAAATGTACATCAAGTACATTGGTGGTCAATTTATAAAAAGACATTTATTTTGAAAGCACGGACAGACACGCTTCAGTTGTATTTGTGTGAAAACCCTGTTAGTTTTTGTAGTACAGAGGATGTGATATAGCTTCCCTTTAATAAGAGGTTATTTTAATAGCGGAACACGAAATATTGAACCCGCATATCTTTCATGGTACGACTTAATAAACTTATAAGATTCCTTATATAGCACAAATTATTCCATTGCGATGTTCTGCCGGAAAGTGTAATCCCCGTGGGTACTGCATAAACTTAGTTTGGTGCTATGTTCAAAAAATACTCGATTGGTAGTGGTTTAACACATTAATAATTGAAAATGGTAATCTTTTTCTATAAATCTATGTCATAAATCACAATAAAATTCGACGAAGAACATATACAGGGTGTTACAAAAGTCCGGGCCGCTACTTCAGGAGCATATTCTACACATTAAAATATGAAAAATGTTGAAATACATTTTTTTCTTTAAATTGCCTCCTAACGGAGATATGACCATTTAAAGATGGCGCCCCTAAAGTGGTTTTTTTACTACAAAAAGTAAACGGTTAGTAGCAAAGTCATGAAATTGGGCAAGCAGTGAAAGAATTGGATTAGGCATATTCTCATGTAACATATTTTTTAAATAAGCAGTAGCGTGGTGTGTAGGGGGTTGCCCGCGATTATTTTTTGCCGTAACTTTTTTGTATTGCAACATTTCGACACAAAAGTGCCATAATCGTAAAAAGCAACATTTTTTATACAAAAAAGGTACTCTTTCTCAAAGTCGCTAAAAGTAACCGTTTCCGAGAAAAAGGCGTTTAAATAAACCTATCCCGTCTTCGAAATTCTAACTAATTTGTATAAGAAAAAATAAGTTGGTCATGCAAACTGATCGTAAAGAAAACAATTGTACTTGACAATATCTGCCAGAGATTGACGTTGTGTCACTGATAAAATTTGGTCGTAAGCTGTAAACTTTAGCAGTTTTTGTTGTCAATAGTAAGTGTAGTAGTTTTTTAACTTTTCATTATTTTGATAAAATGGACTATTCAAATCAAGAAATGGCCGATATGCATTTAATGTACGGGCTTGCAAATTGTAATCGTGCTGAAGCAAGACGGCTGTATGCTGAACGTTTTCCTAATAGACACCTACCAGGAGAAAAATTGTTCCAGAAAATTCATGCTCGTTTATGTGAAACAGGAAATTTTGTTTTCAAAGGCGAACGTGTTGGAAGGCCAAACGCAGAAGTTGCTAATTTAGAGGAGCGTGTGCTTCAGCGAGTTGAAGAAGATCCATGTGTCAGCACTAGACAACTTGCTTTACCGGAAGGAGTAAATCACGTAACTATCTGGCGAATTTTGAAATTTTACCAATTTTACCCCTATCATTTTCAAAGAGTGCAATGGTTACTTGCTGCTGATTATCCTCCAAGAATAGAATTTTGCAACTGGCTATTGCATAAGATCGCTGAAAATGAGAACTTTCCATCGCTCATATTATTTACAGACGAAGCGGGTTTTACCAGAAACGGGATACTTAACTTCCACAACATGCATCAGTGGCAAGTTGAAAATCCCAATGCAGTTATTCAGTCGAGACATCAGCAACATTTTTCACTTAACATTTGGGGAGGAATAATAGGGGACTCTATAATTGGACCGTTTTTTTTTACCTCATAGGTTAACAGGAGCATCATATAGACGTTTTTTGCAAACAGAGTTACCCGTGTTACTTGAAAATGTTCCACTCATAACAAGACAGCAAATGTGGA
This sequence comes from Dastarcus helophoroides, assembly GCA_028583605.1. Taxonomy (NCBI): domain Eukaryota; kingdom Metazoa; phylum Arthropoda; class Insecta; order Coleoptera; family Bothrideridae; genus Dastarcus; species Dastarcus helophoroides. The sequence continues at coordinate 44,366,829 of CM053327.1, read as the reverse complement.
TAATGCACGATGGGGCACCTGCCCATTTTAGTGCAGTTGCTAGGGAATTTTTGAATAACAACTATCATCAACGATGGATAGGTCGAGGAGGTCCGATACCATGGCCAGCTAGGTCTCCTGACCTCAACCCACTCGATTTCTACTTATGGGGACATCTAAAGCAGATCGTCTACTCCACACCAGTTGACAATATCAATGATCTTCGTCAACGAATTGAAAATGGGTTCAACCAGATTCACAATACACCAGGCATTTGCGAAAGAGTAAGGAGTTCCTTTAGAAGACGAGCCGAGCAATGTATTGCTGCAGGGGGCAGTAATTTCGAACACTTGCTTTGATTTTTTTTTCTTAATTTTGTACTATTTTTATATCAATGCAGTTAGTAGTGGATAAATTAGAAATTTGCAAAACGAATTCTAATAAATGCAACAATTTTGTTTAAACGCTTTTTTCTCGGAAACGGTTACTTTTAGCGACTTTGAGAAAGAGTACCTTTTTTGTATAGAAAATGTTGCTTTTTACGATTATGGCACTTTTGTGTCGAAATATTGCAATACAAAAAAGTTACGGCAAAAAATAATCGCGGGCAACCCCCTACACACCACGCTACTGCTTATTTAAAAAATATGTTACATGAGAATATGCCTAATCCAATTCTTTCACTGCTTGCCCAATTTCATGACTTTGCTACTAACCGTTTACTTTTTGTAGTAAAAAAACCACTTTAGGGGCGCCATCTTTAAATGGTCATATCTCCGTTAGGAGGCAATTTAAAGAAAAAAATGTATTTCAACATTTTTCATATTTTAATGTGTAGAATATGCTCCTGAAGTAGCGGCCCGGACTTTTGTAACACCCTGTATATCGACATTTGAAGATACTGACCCTCTCAACGTTGAATAGGGTTTCCTTAAACTGGAAGGATTCCAACTCTTGTTATCGCATCGTTAAAATAAAAATAACCAAACTGGCCACATTAAGCGAAAGTATAAGACTTTACCCATCAAGAACAATCATTGTTTGTAAAAAGCTAAAATTGTAAACAAATTCAACCACCGTATGAAAAATGCGAATCATGCTGGGAAAACTGCAATTTCAATAATCCCATAAACAAGTTTGTAAAAATGCCCCCAGCGCCATTTCAATAATGTAATCGCATAATCTCTATTAAACTACAAAAGCTAATGACATTTAAGGTTATATAATGTGCAGTTATGATATGCAAACCGAATGAGGCATGTTTTGTTTACTTACTTCTTGAAAGTGTAGATGTAAAATACATATTTGCGAAATATCAAGGTCAAACTATTACGTTCAGCGGAGTTATTTAATAAAATGGATTGTGTTATTTTCATTCTCATGGTGTTGAATAATGCATCATTTCGACTAAATAAATTACCATCGCGCTAGCAGTGAGAGTACTATAAATTTAAACCACTACTGAGTGTAATAATAAAGGATGTGTCTGAGCACGCTGCTTAGAATGCATGTGATATCTACTCCACTGTAGGCAGCTGTATATATCTTCAAGTATTTGTAAGATAGTCGGTGGATTTCTAAATGCATTCCATGACAGAGTTAGGCATAAATAACTTAGTGGTGAGTTTTCAAACACCACCATTTTTGGAAAACGACCTCGAAGAACTAAAGCATGGGATTATTTTCTTTGAAATTGTGCACCATCCAGCGATGTGTAATATCCTGTTACTGACACAGCAGCAACAGATTACAAATTTGCATATTTCAAAATGTTTTCTCCAGCAAAATAGTTTACCCACTAACAGTTTGCAAGATTCGAGTTGGATGTACCAAACTGATGAGATCTAACAAGGTCGAAATTTGGTTTCCAAACTTCGAATCTAATAAATGTTCAAACCTATTCGTCTGTGCATTATAGGACCACTAACAGTTGATAAAACATTTTGAAGTGACCTAAAAAGTAGCTTTTGGTTATGCTACAAATATTGTCCGGAGATTGGTCCACTAGCAAAGACCTTGCTACCTGGAGACTCGCTTTGCACCCGAATATGCACATGATCGTATCAGCGAATTTGAACAAAACATCATTCCGCACAAACGCTTCAGCTGCGCATGCGCAGCTAGTATTACGTCCCCTGTAGAGGTATTAATTGTATAACAAGTTGCTGTAGAGCAACTTGCTGTAGAGCAAGTTGTTATACAATTAATATTAAATTAAAAATTACAACAAAACTGATTCGTTAATTTAATAAATTTAAAAACAAGTTTAAAGAATGACATGTCCATGTAATAGCTGATCATATCTTTTTTGTGCGGAATTTATCTGCTAGGACGATAATGAACCATATACATTATTAGATAAATAAGTGAAATAAAACACATAATTGCATAATTTTGTGCAACTAACGTCAAGCGGAATACATTTGTTGTTCAATGTTACCGACATTAAAATACTTTTAAACATTAAATTCCTAATATTTAGAAAGTATACGTTGAAATAAAGAAATATTACATAAGCACCTAACGTTAAGGAATCCGTAGGTCACAACAATTGGTTCACATACAGTAGCGCTCAAAAGTATTTTGACAACATAATTTTTTTTGATATTTCTTTGAAATAAAAGCCTATCGGAAAAATGTATTGAGTAGAATGTGGAGCAGTGTAACTGCGAGTCTTTAAGCGTATCAAGTTACGACTTGTTTGTTTACACACCGCGCCGCCGAACAAACTTGACTTACGGCGCGCTCAAAAGTATTTTGACACGCATTTGAGTTGACGAACTCTCGCAGATCACTTGTTCCATAATTTTTCTTTCGACGTATATTTACTTATTGTGATTACTTCAATATGCCTAAGTGTAAGGAATATTCTTGTGACTTTAAAGAAGCTGTAATAAATGCATTAAAACAAGGATTTAAACAAATAGAAGTTGCTCGTATGTTTAAAGTGTCTCGACAGCTAGTTAACTGCTGGAATAAAGTCTATAACAAACGGAAAACTGTCGAAAATAAGCCTCGAACGGGTCGTCCAAGAAAAACTTCTTCTTACGTGGATCATATTATAAAAAAGTTATCAGCAAGTGATATCCGGATGTCTGCTGTAATGATAAGAAATGAATTAAAAGAAAAATACAACGTAGACATTCATGTTTCTACTGTTAAACGACGCTTAAAGGTTTTAGGATTACATGGCCGAAGACCGGCTAAAAAACCTTTAATATCTAAGAAAAACAGGAAGTCCCGTCTTGAGTTTGCGAAACGGTATATCTCGTGGTCAAGTTCACAGTGGTCTAAAGTTTTGTGGAGTGATGAGAGTAAATTTAATTTAATGTCATCTGATGGTATCAAGTACATTCGGCGTCCAGTAAACAAAAAATATGATTATCGGTATCAAATACCTACAGTTAAACATGGAGGTGGTAGTGTGATGGTTTGGGGATGTTTTTCACGGTCTGGAGTTGGACCCTTAGTTCGAATAGAAGGAAAAATGGATCGGTTTATGTATGCAAGTATATTAAAGTCTCAGATGCTACCATTTGCAAAACATCACATGCCAGCTAAGTGGTATTTTCAACAAGACAATGATCCCAAACACAGATCACAGCATATTAGGAACTTATTAAATCGTGAAAGAGTCAAAGTTCTCAAGTGGCCAAGTCAAAGTCCCGACTTGAATCCGATAGAGCATCTCTGGGAAGAATTAAAACGTAGAATAAAAGCCCAAAATTATTCAAATAAAAATGCTTTCTTTGAAGCTTTGAAAAATGAGTGGGATAAAATTCCAATCGAACGATTACAAAAATTAATTGACTCAATGCCAGCGCGCTGTGAGGCTGTCATAAAGGCCAAGGGATATGCTACTAAATACTGATATATTTACTGTCATAAATAATAATTATGAGTTGAATTTGTTTTTTTTTTAACAATGTCAAAATATTTTTGAGCCGTCATTTTTCTAATATTTCAAAAATTAAACTTTCTATTGTTACGAACAAAGATTATTTTGACACTATTCTGTAGATTGGTTGAAAGCTGTTGAATAAATAAATAAATGATTATTGTGTTTTATATATATTTTTAATTAAATCATTGAATGTATTTGTCAAAATACTTTTGAGCGCTACTGTAGATTATTTTAAATCATTTTATACGTCAAGTTAATGAAACGTCAGTGGGCATATCCGCAGAAAAAAAAACCACGCCGAAAGGTGCTAAAGTAATATTTGAATTCTTAACAAGGTCAAAAAATATTGTGAAACTCTTTTATTAAATTGTTTATATTTTTCTTTTACTAAGTTGTCAATATTTTTCTTTTACTAAGTTGTTAATATTTCTCTTTTACTAAGTTGTTAAGAATTCTAATGCACAGACCAATAGGTGTAAACATTTATTAGATTCGAAGTTTGGAAACCAAAGACCGGTTTCGATCTTGTTAGATCTCGTCAGTTTGGTATATCCAACTCAGAACAAAATGTTCCGAAAAGTGAGTACTAAGGAATTCACGGACGTCAAGCGTGTGACTCTTAGTACTATCACCTATTGGTCCATAGAGAAACTATGGCCATCGCCAACAATGTCGTATGCAACCTAGACTACAAATTCATGCAGCCCTCCAGGCGGCGTGTATAGTGAATCATCGGTAGCTGAACTACCAACAGTTGAAACATTGCCACCTAGCGAAGCGGTTGATCTTTAGGAAAAAGTTCCCAGAAGACAAGGATTCTAATGCACAGACCAATAGGTTTGAACATTTATTAGATTCGAAATTTGGAAACCAAGTACCGGTTTCGATCTTGTTACATCTCGTCAGTTTGGTATATCCAACTCGAATGCCAACAAATGTTCCGACAAGTAAGTACTAAAGAAGTCACGGACGTCAAGCGTTTGACTTCTTAGTACTACCGTCACCTATTGGTCCATAGAGAAATTATGACCATCGCCAACAATGTCGTATGCAACCTAGACTACAAATTCATGCAGCCCTCCAGGCGGCGTGTATAGTGAAGCATCGGTAGCTGAACTACCAACAGTTGAAACATTGCCACCTAGCGAAGCGGTTGATCTTTAGGAAAAAGTTCCCAGAAGACAAGGATTCTAATGCACAGACCAATAGGTTTGAACATTTATTAGATTCGAAATTTGGAAACCAAGTACCGGTTTCGATCTTGTTAGATCTCGTCAGTTTGGTATATCCAACTCGAATGCTAACAAATGTTCCGACAAGTAAATACTAAAGAATTCACAGACGTCAAGCGTGTGACTCTTAGTACTACCACCTGTTGGTCCATAGAGAAACTATGGCCATCGCCAACAATGTCGTATGCAAGAAGAATGCAAACTAGACTACAAATTCATGCAGCCCTCCAGGCGGGTATAGTGAATCATTTCTCTTTTACTAAGTTGTTAATATTTCTCTTTTACTAAATTGTTAATATTTCTCTTTTACTAAATTGTTAATCTTTCTGGGACACTGAAGCTCGAAAGAAATACTTGGAAAAATTAAAGCAATTTTCAGAGATAATGGATTACAGTGGCGGCTGGTGTATAGGTACTGTGGAACTGCAGCACCCCCAATTTGGCTTACGAGTTTTTTTCTCCAAATTTTCTAAACACTTCATTCCACAATTTTTTGTAGAAATTTTAATTTTTCTCTGATTTCGTTTTATAGAAATCTTAAGTTTCTTTCACGAAGTTACGACATTTAAAAACCTATTTTATTTTTAATTTTGATCAAAATTTTAAAAACTAATTTTTGTGAAAGTTTTGAAAAGAAAATCAATATTTCGAGCAGGAATTAAAATGTTAAGAAAAAACTCAAATTTCTTTGAAAATTTTGAGAAAATAATAATTTCAAGAAAAAATCTTAATTCAACTCATCTCACATTTTACTATTTCTCTAAAAAATAAGTTAATACGGTGTCTTCGAATTTTTACCTCAAATCTCATTTTGTATAAAGATTTTGAGTTTCTTTCAGATATTTCAATTTTTTTTAGAAAATTTTGATCCTTTCTGCAAAGTTTCCATTTGTCCTAAATATTTTATAAAAAGAAATTTTCTCAATATTTTTATTTTTCCTGTTCTTAAAATTCTTAAAAGTTCTTGTAGAAATTCCAACTTCTCCAGATTTTTCTTTGGGTTCCTCTAATTTGCTTTAAAAATGTCAAGTTTTTTACGACTCGTTGACAATTTAAAGTTGAAATACAAAACTTGTCCCCTGAACCCAAGAAAGATTAAAAAACACAACAAACGCGTTTCGCCAGCCAAGTTGTCATCTTCAGTATCTCTGTGAAGATGACAGTTTGGCTAGAGCAACCTTTGTTGTGTTTTTAAATCTTTTTTAATCTTTCTTGATTTCAGAGGACAAGTTCTGCATTTCAATTTTTGCAGATAACCAAGGACCAATCCGTTCCACCAAAAATTTAAAGTTCATTTTATTTTGGAGTTTTGACAAAAAATGTTTGGAAAAAACCCTGAAAGCTTTATAAAAATTTTAACATTTTGAGAAAAATAAAATATTTCGACTTTTTTGTAAAAATATTTCTTTTTTTCAAATTACGAAATTTCTCTAAGAAATTTTGCTTTTTTTCTTAAGCAATTTGTGTTTTTTTGTAAACATTTTATACAAAGATTTTTTTTAAGAAATTTCGACTTTTCCTGGAGATTTTGTCTTTAAAATATTTTTTCTTGTACAAACTTTATTTTATTTTAATTTGTTTTGGAAATTTAAAAGTTTTTTTAACGAAATTTTAATATTTTAAAGTTCATTTTATATTGTAATTCTGATAAGAAACTAAGAATTGTTAAAGTTTAGAAAAAATAAACTTCAAATCTGCATAAAAATAAGAAAACTTTGAGAAAAATATTAAAATTTCAAGAAAAAATGAACCCTGTAAATTATAACCTTATTTACAATTTGATATTTCTCTAAAAAATTACTATTACTGTAGGACCAAAGAAAATTCTGAATCGTAATTTCCAATTTTTGGAAAAATATCGACATTTAAAATAAATTGCAGTTTTTAACTAATTTTTAATTTTCAATAAAGCTGTTTTTTTTTAATATTGGAGAAAACTCAAAATTATTGAAAAATTCGTAATTATTAAAAAAGTTGAAATTTTAAAAAGGTAAAATTTTGAAAAAAGTAAAAATTTTCAATAGTTCAAATTTAAAAAGAATCTTTTCTTTTAAGTCGAAGATTCAATTGGAAATGTTTTAAAAAAATGTATAAATAAAATTTAAAAAAAACTTTTTCAAAATAAAGTCAAGTTTTCAAAAAAAAGTCGAAATTTTGAAACAAAAGTCGAAGTTTTGAAATGTAGTCGAAATTTTACGAAATATTGGTCGAAAATTTCAATAAAAGGTTTTAAAAAATATCTGGCTTAAAAAAATCACAATTTTCAAATAAAGGATCGACCCAGCAAGAAATGTAAAAATTTTCCAAGAAGCTAAATATTTTGAATATTGAAGAAAACTCAAAATTATCGAAAAATTCCCAATTATCAAAAAAGTGGAAATTTTGAAAAGGCACAATTTTGAAAATAGTCGAAATTTTCAATAGTTCCATTTTAAAAAGAATCTTTTCTTTTAAGTCGAAGATTTAATTGGAAATATTTTTAAAAATATAGAAATAAACTTTTAAAAAAAGTTCGAACTTTTCGAACCAAAGTTAAGTTTTCAAAAAGAGTCGAAATTTTAAAAAAAGGCGAAACTTTCAATAGTTCCATTTTAAAAAGAATCTTTTCTGTTAAGTCGAAGATTTAATTAAAAACATTTTAAAACAATCTGTAAATAAACTTTTTAAAAAAGTTCGAACGTTTCAAACCAAAGTCAAGTTTTTAAAAAGAGTCGAAATTTTAAAAAAAGTCGAAATTTTCAATAGTTCCATTTTAAAAAGAATCTTTTCTGTTAAGTCGAAGATTTAATTAAAAACATTTTAAAACAATTTGTAAATAAACTTTTAAAAAAAGTTCGAACGTTTCAAACCAAAGTCAAGTTTTTAAAAAGAGTCGAAATTTTAAAAAAAGGCGAAATTTTAAAAAAAGGCGAAATTTTCAATAGTTCCATTTTAAAAAGAATCTTTTTTTTTAAGTCCAAGATTTAATTGAAAATATTTAAAAAAATGTATAAATAAACTTTTAAAAAAAGTTCGAACGTTTCAAACCAAAGTCAAGTTTTCAAAAAGAGTCGAAATTAAAAAAAAAATCGAAGTTTTGAAATGGAGTCGAAATTTTATAAAATTTTAGTCGAAATTTTACGAAAATTAGTCGAAAATTTCAATAAAAGGTTTTAAGAAATGTCTGACTTAAAAAAAATCACAATTTTCAAATAAAGGATCGACAGTTTGCAAAAAATGTCAAAATTTTAAAATAGTTGAAATTAAAAAAAAATAGTCAACATTTTTAAGTTTTCCAAAAATTTTAAATTTTGGAAAATGACTAAAATTTTGAAAAATTTGAACATTTGAATAAGGCCGCAATTTTCAACAAAGTGGGAATTACAATAAATAGTCGAAAATTTCAAAAAAAGTGCAATTTTAAGAAAAGGTTATAATTTTTAATAAAGAAAGTCGAAATTTGTTGACGAGGCAGACATTTTTAAAATCTTTCAAATTTCCAAAAGAAGTCAAAAATTTGCAAATGAAGAAATTTTCAAAAAGAAAAGGTCGAAATTAAAAAAATATCAAAATTTGCCAACGATTTGAGAATTTTTATCAAATTTACGAAATAATTCGAAATTTTAAAAAAGTTTAAATTTTGAATAGTTGGGAAATTTGCACTCAACTCTTTAATAAAAATCAAAATTTTCGAAACCGAAATATAGAAAACAAGTGAAAATCATCAGATAGATCGAGATTTTCAAAAGTTGAGAAGTTAAAATTTTGGAAAAAGTTTAAATTTTTGGTAGTTAAAATTTTGAATTAAAGTGGAACATTTGAAATTTTAGGTTAAAAAAATTAAAATTTTGTTAAAATGTCAAACATTTCATAAAATTTGAAAATTTTCAAAAAAGAATCGAAACTTTGAAAGAATTTCGAATATTAAGAATTAACGAAATATTCAACAACAAAAAAAATTAAAAAATAATTGAAACTGCAAAAAAAGTCGAAGTTTTGAAAAATAGTTGACATTTAAATAAAAACCAGTCGAAATTATTATTAATTTTCAATAAAAAAAATTATAATTTTTCAAAAAAAATTATAAGCAAAGATGAAATTTAAAAAAAGTCGAAAGTGCAGTTTTAAAAAAATTTACATTTTCAGAAAAAGTAAGAATTTTCAAATGGTTAAAGTTAAAAAACAATTGTAATAATTAATTTTCAAAAAAAATTACAAAAAACAGGATACCGAAAAGTCTAAATTATAACGAAAATACGGAAATTTTTGAAAAAGTATTCTCAGTTTTTCAGAAAAGTCAATACATACCTAAAAATAAAATAAGGTCAAGATTACAAGAAAAAATCTAAATTTTGCGATACAGTCGAAATTTGGAACGAATCCAATGCGACATTATCAAAATTTTCATTGCCAAGTTTTCAAAGAAATCTAAAATTGTCGAAAAGTAACGTTTTGAAAATTTCGAAATTTAAAAAAAAATTAAAACGCTCAACATTGTCGCAGCACCCCCATTAGTTTTGGCTGCGAGCCGCCACTGATGGATTATTATCTTCTTAATGCATTGTAGGACACGTGCTACTTTTCTCTCATTTTATTTCAAATTGCAATTTAATGAGAATATTCTAGAAAGCGATTTAGCGAACCAAATAATTACGGCAACTGCGTACACATACCTCGCAGACTTCCCATTCAGTCGTTTTTATAAATTTGGACGAGTTTCATTAATAAAATTAACGACTGACCTTGAATAACGCGAAATTATAACCGATAACGCGACAGCATGGAAACCTACGCTATTTTCAAGTAAAATAATTGACAGTTATAACGAAATACGTTTACGTGTATAGAGGCGAACGATAATTGTTTAAATTTTTTCCCTATGGGGAATTTTAAACGTACATACATAATAAAATACTTCTAGGAACTTGATTATATTTCGTTGGGAAAACAAACAGATTAGAATTTTTCCGATTTCAAGATCATTTGAAATAATCTCTCTATATAAAATTGCAGATAATCAAATAACGTCAACATTGTTACGAGTTTTTAAATTTGAGATGTAAATTTAAAATTTAAACAATAGATTTCCTTGAAACATCGATATTTATGATTTGTTTAATTTTTGGTCAACATTCGTTGCATTTTCTTGTGCAATTATCTATATATCATTACTGTAGCAGGTGGGAGATACCGAAAATAGAGTATATCAACGAAATGAGTAGAGTTGAAAGTACTGGTGGCGATGGTTCCATGGTTAGGAAGTCCGCCCGTAACGTGAGGGTCCTGGGTTCAGCTCCTAGTCGCTGATCACACATTTTTAACTGTACTTTCAGGCCTGTAACCAGGAATTTTTTTCCGGGGGGGGGGGGGCTGCGATCCTTCTGCTAAAACTACCTAGTCTTTGTTTGCGTTTAGGTAAAAATCTTTAAACAAAAAGCACAGATTGCTTTAGATTAGAGAGATTGCTTTGGTTTTAAATCAAAATTTAATAAAGAAAAAGTAATTTCAAACTCGGGATTTAAAGAAGGAACATAAAGCTTCGAAATAAGGTGATTCAAAAGAAATTCTTTTAATTTCGAATTTATGCATGAATCTTCAATTTTAATCTCGACTCAGCCCCGTAACCAGGATTTTTTTTCGGGGGGGGGGTAGCTGGGCTGCGATCCTTCTGCTAAAGCTACCTAGTCTTTGTTTGCGTTTAGGTTAGAGCTAAGAAGCCACGGTCCAATACTACTTTACTATTAATATAATTATTGTTCAGGAGCATACTAAAATATAAAAAAAAAGTGATTTAACATATGTTGCGTATTTATGTTAATTTTATTCCTAAATGAAAACAGATGTGTGGGTAAGATGATAAAATCACTTGAAAGATACTTATTTTCCAAAATTTATCTTTGAACTGTCTTCCATAACCTTACTTGTGTATGAAAAATGACTCTAGAAAGTGCTCTATTTAAATAGCTTGACCTCAGCTGGGGAGAAATCTTTTTTTTTAATTTTTTCAAATTTTGATTAAATTCATAATTTTAACTTTTATCACAAATTTAAAGTTTGCACCCGAACATTTAGAATTGGGATATTCTTTCTAAATTTTGTTAGATTAGATGTTTTTTATAAATTCAAGTCTTCGTGTCCAACTCTTTTTTTAACTGGCAACAACTTCAATTCCTACGTTTTTGGGCAGTTTTGGGAATTATTGTTGCTATTTGAATTTGCAATATCGAAATGCATTTGACTCTTTCGAATTTCAGAAAAATTTGCCATAAAGTTATTTATCGCGTTCTTTTTTTAAGCTGTACCTTTAATTTTAAAATTTCGAACTTATTTAAAATTTTCAATTTGAATTAGATTTTTTATTAAATGCAAATTATGTTAATACTTTTACTTTTTTTTCTCAAAATTCAAAATTAAAAATCTTGGTATTTACTTCTAACGCACAAATGTTTTTTTTTAAACTTCGGGTCTTTTAAAAACCTGGAAATTTCGGAAATTGTGAAAAATATCAGATATCGAAATTCTGAACTTAATTTTGAGTTTTTTGAATTTGGAACTTTAATTTGAAATGCCCACATTTAGAGTGACCAACTCGTTCTAGAAAAAGTTTAATCACGACCGTGTTTATACTTAAAAATAAGCAGAATTCAGTATTAAACATTTCTGAAAGTAGTAACTTTTTTAGAAATTTTGAGTTTCCTAACAAAGAGTAGAATATGTTAATTCTTAACAAATTTACCTGTTAGAACTCGTTACTTAGTTTTTTAAATTCGAAATCAGAACAGAAAAGAAGCTATAATTTTTGAAAAAAGAAGATTAGAAGTCGAAACTTTCTAAAAAAAATCTCTAATTTCCAAAAGATGAAAACTATTAACAAAAACTAATGACACTCAACATTTTGTGTTGAAACAAAACTCAAAAAAAAACTGATATTTCTAGAAAGTTTAGTGTTTTCTCAAAATGGCCAGGGGATTTTTTTTTATATATTTATATATATATAGAAAGAAAGAAAATATTAAACTTAAGTCATAGTTGTAATGCACAAACCAATAGGTTTCAACATTTATTAGATTGGAAGTTTGGAAACCAAGTACTAAAACATTCACAGGCGTCAAGCGAGTGACTCTTAGTAATGCCACCTATTGGGCCATAGAGAAACTATGGCCATCGCCAACAATGTCGTATGCAAGCAGAATGCAACTTAGATTACAAATTCATGCAGCCCTCCAGACGTGTGTAGTGAATCATAGGTAGGTGAACTATCAACAGTTGAAACTGCCACCTAGCGAAGCGGTTGCTCTTTAGGAAAGTTCCCAAAAGACAAGGATTCTAATGCACAGACCAATAGGGTTGAACATTTATTAGATTCACTTAAGTCATTAGGCTCATTTTTTTTCAAAATTTCGACTCTAATCTTGACATTTTCAAACTCGTCATAAAAAGTTGTTTTTTTATAAATTAATTTTTTCTAAAAATATGAATTTAAAGTTGAAATGTCGTGATTGAAAGTAAAAAATGTCTTAAAGTTAAAATTTGATAACTAAGATAGAAATTTCAATATTTTTTTGAAAGTTTTTACTTAGAAGTCGAATTTTGGGGAAAAAGTCGAATTTGCGTCGAAATCGTAATCGAAATATAAACAAATCAACTTCATAAAAAAGAATTTCGAAATTTTTTATTATGAAGTTAAAACTTTTTGAAAAAATTAAAAATTTCGAATTAAGCTGATGGGTTAGAGGTTATTAAAAAAATCCTGAATTTTTCAATTTAAAAATGCTCAAGTTTTGTGTAAAACTCGAAATTTAAAAAACAATCCACATTTAAAAATTTTTTTTTTAAAGTTTAATGATCATGTTAGAAAAACTATAGAAGAAATTCTTAAAAATAACTTATTAAAAAATGTTTTCTCAAAATAACGGCTTATAAGAAATTTTGATTTTTTAGTAAAGGGCCTAATAGTCAAAATTTTATTCAAATACCGAATTTACATTTTTAAATTCCAAAACTGTTAAACTATTATCACAAAATCCAAGTTATTCTCAAAATTTGGTGTTAAATCTCGAAAAATGGCTTGTATAAATTTCCAGTTCTTCTCAAAATTTGATTTTTTTTAAAATGGGGAGTTTAAGCTTGAAAAATTTACAAAATTCAACATTTTCGTAATCAAATTTAAAACGTAAGATTGAAATTTCAAATAAGAAAAAAGGAATTTCAAGAACAGTTTAAATTTTTCTAGAAACGTAATCTCAGATTTAAAAGTCAAAATTTTGGAAAAAATTCGAATGAATTTAGGGTAAAAATGTCAAGGTTTAGGGTGGAAATTCGAGAATGAACTCGAAATTTTAGTAAATTCTTCATTTGAAAATGTTATACTCTTTCCGAATATCCTGAGTATAACCTAAAACCTATTTTTTTTAAATTTCGACTGAGATTTCAACATTTTTTTTTGTTAATTCTGAGTTTTGGTCTGTTAATGCCTTTTTTAGAGTATTTTACCTTTTTGGTGCCTTCTTTTCGTTTTTGCCTAATTTAACATTTTGCTCACCTTTTCCCCTTGCCTGATTGTGCTTAAAATCCGGTTTCTAATAGCAAGTAATGGCGCCAAATTTGAAAAAAAAAACATCCTTCCATTTCAATACCAAAACAAAATGATTTATTATTAAAAAATGGTTTTTAAAAATGTCTCACATCTGAAAAGTTCATTTCTATCTAGTGTGAAGACAAAAAATTTCGGGGGGGGGGGGCTGCAGCCCCCTAGCCCCCTCCCCTGGTTACGGGCCTGTGTATTTTACCAACATATAAATGGGAAAGTGTGTTTGTCCGCTTTCCACGACTCAATTAAGTAGCGATGTTAACGAAAACTGGTATAGATATTCCTCACGAAACGTAACAGTTAATAGGTTTATTTTGTCCAAAAACAATCTCTTTATACAATGTAGTCATAGTGAAAGGTTAACGTCAAGTCTGGTCTGCATTTTAACAGCGGTCATCGAACTATTACCATAAAATTAGGGATCTGTGTTATTAATTTCAGTAACATTACATTTATACTCGAGAGTTATTTTCCGACGTTTTATTTTTTGTGACTCTGTGATACGATGGAAATTTTAAAAAATTTCCATCGTATCACAGAGATAAAGAGTAAACTATCTGCAGTTTACCGACGAATCTTCACTTTTTTCATGCGCCCGACAGGTTTTAAATAGATCGGAAAAGAGGCACTCGAGTATTAATGTAAGTATAGTGCACTTATTCTGACTGTGGGCTTTCGTTCACAAATTTTCTGTAAACAACAACCCAAGTGTCAACCAACGTTAATATGCTTCAAAATTAAATAAACCAGTGCGTCGTGTCGCTTTTATTTTATAGAATTAATATTTTAGTTTGTCATTCGTATTCGTTAATTTTTTAAATTTGCGTTTTACTTTTCATCAGACCGATTAATTAACGAAACAAAAAAACGAAAATACAAATACTTATTCGTCAAAATAACTAACAGATTTGTTGCTCGTTAATTAGTGATGTTTCGTCCTCGCCAGTCCGGCTTATCATTGCAGCTGGTGAGTGAATGATGACGTGATAAGCATCTGTTGCTGTAAAGCAATTAATGTGGTCAGTAGCGCCGGGTTTTTGGTGGTCAATGGGTTAATTTAGATCTATTTTAAAAAGTCCAATACAATTTTTTTTCTGATTTTCTGTCTTTAATAAACCTTTCGAACACGTAGTTAAAATAAATGCCATTATGACTAAATCACCCTGTATACTAATAATTACCCAATATGGCATTACTTAAGAAATAAACTTTTCTTTAACTTCGAGCTCTTCTCAAAATTTGAAGCCTTTAAACCGACGAAAAAGGAATCCCAACTTTAAAAACAAAAAAGTCGACGGTTCGGTAAAAAAAGGGTAATATTCCAGGGAAAATCGTCGAGTTTGGAAATATGTTTTCTTAAAATTTCGGGCTTAAAGTCAAAAGTAGTTGTTTTTTTGAAAATCCTTTCTAATATACAGGGTCCTGCAACAATGCGTCGGGCACCTATAGGTCCTATAATAAACAAGTTAGGAATTCCGTTCACATTCAGACCTTAACTGTGTACAAGGATGTATTTCAGGAAAATATGGTCACATGTACAGGGTGTCTCCAAAAAGTGTGAGCCGCCGAGGGTGATTTTTTTTCAACGGAACCCCCTGTATTTTTTTACCTTTTTGTATCCTTTTCTGACAACTACACATTCCTAGGATATTGTTAAATTTGGTTAACTAGTTCCAGAGTAATAAATAAATAAAGAGAAAAAAAAAATATTTTGCAACATTTTCTTTAAAAATTCATTAAAAATACAAAAATGCCCCAAAATCAAAACTACGCTAGGTGTTTACTGTAGTGGGTCTCTAATTACTTTGCTATAAATATCTTAAGTCTAACTTCTACAGGGTGTCCAAAATTTAATGCCAAACTGGCTAAAATATGAAGCAATGTTTCTTCGTTTTTTCAAATGCAACACCCTGTATATTTTTTCTATGAGATACGAAATTAAAAAATAAACATTTTTTGTACCTACAAATATTTCGAAATTTTTAACGGTTAAGCAGATATTCGTCGGACATATGGCTCTTTCACTAACAGACAAGATAAAAAATCATAGATGGCTTTGAAAATGCGTTTTTGCGCTCTCCCACCCTAATATCCTAAATACGAAAGTGTCTTTGTCTGCCTGTCTGTTCCGGCGTATTCACGTCTGCCTGTCTGTTCCGGCGTATTCACAGCTTAATCTCTAAACGGATTTCGAAGAAAATTAGTTGGAGTATCCCTGAAATTCAAAATAAAAAACAGTTTCGAAATCAACTTGTGCCTTTCAGGAGAACTGAAGAGGGATTCCTTTTTTATTATGAGTGAGTCATTTTATCAGTCGAATGTTCCGTAATGAATGCTCTTTAATGAAAACAGTGCGAACGTGCTAAAAGCTTTAAAAAAAAATAACGACAACCGTATATTCGCGTTCCTTGGCCTCGGTCGTTGTAGACACTTCCAACTTTCAGCTGCAACCGTTATCTCACATAGCGACCATAGTCCTTTTTAGGGTACCCAGAGACTAAATAGACTGAACCTAACACGGTAAGCAGTGAAGCCAGTTGAAAGCCTGGCGAAAGCCTAGCTCCATCTAGCTCGCAATGCCCTCTTATTATTTGACAGACCTTTGCGAAGATAACCGGTGTTTTTTAAAGAAAATGGGCTGTAAATATGGGGAAGTGTATTGTGGATCATTATTGAAACCTCAGTGAACACATTAGTGAAGGAAAATCAAGAGTTTCATTCTTTGGATAGGTAAAAATAAAATATATAAATATTCAATTATCGGCGTGCGCGCCTCGCCATTTCGCTGCAATCATGACGTGTTTACAGCACCGGCTTAACAATATTGTACACAGACGTCGCCTATTGAAAGAAAATTATTTTACTATTAAACCAAGATGTCTTTGAAAATAGTTCTCCTGAACTTATAAAAATTATCCTATTGGTCCAAAAGCCCCTAATTCTAAAGTTTCATTTAAATCGTTAGAACCGTTACGCGGCAAGTTTCGTATTTATAAATTTTACTTAATCCGACCATATCAAAGAGTAGTGGAATGCATCTCCCCACTTCCCCGGATTTTAGCTTCAACTGTACGCATGAGACAACATTGAAACGTTCAGTCTATTTAGTCTCTGAGGGTAACCTTTAGGATTGCATCGTATTCTTGGATGAAAATTTAAAAGTGAGTTTTAAAGCCACCAACAAAAAATAAGCACATAAGTGTTCCTCTTAACTTATAGACGCCCCGACGGGATAACTGGGGCAGTGCGGCAACGCCGCCGACTTCTGTGGAACACACAGGATCAAAGAAAGGAGTAAATGGGGATGGCGTCGAAAAACCGAGTGACGTCATTTTGTTCACGTGGGCGACTTGAATGAAGATCGTGGGCGAGAAGGGGTGTACCGTCGAGATGAGCACGCCGCCCACGTCTGTTCTCCTCAACCTAGCGGGCCCAAACACTATCGACCCGTTGAACTGCATACGGAGTTTTCGGGAACTTTCTCGCGCCCACGCATGTCCGCTGACACTAACCTACAGGGAACTGCGTCATCACGATCCTGCCGCGTCTTGTTGCTTGACAAACTGACGGCTTCCTTGCTGTCTCGAGCAACAAGTTGATGTACGCTGATGCGTCTGAGATTCTTTCGGCAGCTCGCCATCTTTGTTTTTGTTTTATTGGAGGTCTGGAGAAAAGCCTGGTGTCTTAACACGGAAAAGCAATTAGACGCAGTCAATTAAGTTGAGGGATTTACTCCCGGGGAATTGTTTTGGATAAATATTCAGACAGCCATTAGATTTCCTATTTCCGACAGTCGTTATTATAAAGATAAGTTAGAAATAGTAACGAAATATCTAAGAAATAATAAGACTAATCTACAATAAGGAAAAATTTTCATTGTCCATGTAAAACGCTGAGAATTGTCCTTCCATAGTTTTCTACGGTCGCTGAACGTATTCCCCAACTTTGAAGCAGCATGCTCGTATCTTCCAGTTTAGATGTTAGAAAAAAAACTCGTCGAGAGTTTTACAACAAACTGAAATATTGTTTAGCACAGTCTGGCGTCCTATTTGAAGTCCTTACATTGTAATGTTTAAAGAGTTATTATGTTATACTCTTCATTAGAATTATTATTTATTTTGTTTAAGAAATCTCGTTTATTTTGGTTATCAAAGAATATCAGTTTTATTTTGCGTCTCAGACGTTGATTAAATCGACGGACTAAAAGAACAAACAGCATGTGGTATGCAAATTTTATTAAAATTGTTGCTTACCAGAAGTAATCCTGTAACAAAACACGTTGGAAGCTATGATGTACTACTGAAATCTCCACCAGCACTGATCGCTTCGCTCTACGTTGAATTGTCTACACCGGTGTAGGAGAATACAAGGCGCCGCCCATCTATCCCACTATTAGCTCTCAATGTTAAATCACTTAACATTCTCCCTATGGACAGTGTTTGACTTTCCTGATGTGTATACTAACTAAAATATGAAAGAAATAAATAATCAAGCCCATGCTCAATTAACAAAAAAATTAATACTGCCACAGTTTATTTCCCTTGGGGAGTTAAGTATTAAAAGTCAATAAAAAGATATTACTGTCCAACCCACATAAACGGATCCTTACGCTTCTGAAGACAGGAAATTATTATTGCTGCAATTTTCCTAAATATAAACTTGAAGATAATTTCATTGTATGTGGCAACAAACAATACCAAAGTCGAGTTTGCGAAATTTAATTTAATTAAATGATAATTCTGTTAACATAATTTAACTTTTCCTTTCATAAGATATTCTGTTAACGATAAACAGTTTCCCCTCGTTAAGATGTTCCAATTAATGCATTGTTCAGCGACTCTCACCTTCCCCCAACTTAAATCAACTTCGTTTAAGTGAACGCCTTCTGTCAGTTTTATGGGAACACCTCTTGTCAATTTTATTATCATTTTATTTATTATTAAGTTTGCTTCTGAATTATAAAGCTAAAAACACTTACTGGTCTTCACAGGGAATTAATAGTAAGGAGGAAATAATTGTCCTATTTTGAACAATTTGTGATAAATTCAAAATTATGTGTAAAGCTAATTTATTCCCCATGGTTCATGCTGAAAATCACTTGAGAAAATTGCGATCCGGACCATGTTAAAGATACCATCCACATCATGTGAAAGATGGCACCCAAGTGAACGATGACACCCAAGTGAACGATGACACCCAAGGGAACGATGACACCCAAGTAAACGATGACACCCAAGTGAAGGATAAAAGCCTACTCATTCTCTAAATGACTGACTAACAGATGATATGCCAGCGCTTCGGAAACCAACAATCTGGTAGCAACCAGTATAATGAGTTGTCTACCTTTAGGCAACAATTACAAGGGAAACGATTCCCCTCGAAGCGTTTCTTGCCGCCGACAGTGACAAAAACGTGCATGATACCAGTTTACAACTGGTTACTTTACGCGCGCGTCGGCAATCGATGGGTAAAGGGATGGTAGCAAAGAAGACGAGGTGTAAGCAGCCATCAGGCAACAAACTTCCACAAAAGAAAACGTTGCATATACATACCCCTTAAAGATGCCAACCCCCTTATTAAGATATTACCGCACACCAAGGGCTGTACTCTCCCGCCTGAAAGCGGTACCTAGCACATTAACTGATGAGGAAGAAAGTCGACCGCCCTCGCCCACGTCTCGATCACTAACATCTGAACACTTCCACCGCCGATAAATAACTGGTTACCTATTAAAATGAGGCTTTTGGAGTAAGAGCGCGTCGACAATCGATGAGTAAAGGGATGGTAGCAAAGAAGACGAGGTGTAAGCAGCCATCAGGCAACAAACTTCCACAAAAGAAAACGTTGTATACCCCTTAAAGTTGCCAACTCCCTTTATTAAGAAGGTATTGCCGCACACCAAGGGTTGTACTCTCCCGCCTGAAAGCAGTCCTTGGCACATTACCTGATGAGGAAGAAAGTCGACCGCCCTCGCCCACGTCTCGATCACTAACATCTGAACACTTCCACCGCCGATAAATAACTGGTTACCTATTAAAATGAGGTTTTTGGAGTAAGAGCGCGTCGACAATCGATGAGTAAAGGGATGGTAGCAAAGAAGACGAGGTGTAAGCAGCCATCAGGCAACAAACTTCCACAAAAGAAAACGTTGTATACCCCTTAAAGTTGCCAACTCCCTTTATTAAGAAGGTTAGTACCGCACACCAAGGGCTGTACTCTCCCGCCTGAAAGCAGTCCTTGGCACATTACCTGATGAGGAAGAAAGTCGACCGCCCTCGCCCACGTCTCGATCACTAATATCTGAACACTTCCACCGCCGATAAATAACTGGTTACCTATTAAAATGAGGCTTTTGGAGTAAGAGCGCGTCGACAATCGATGAGTAAAGGGATGGTAGCAAAGAAGACGAGGTGTAAGCCGCCATCAGGCAACAAACTTCCACAAAAGAAAACGTTGTATACCCCTTAAAGTTGCCAACTCCCTTTATTAAGAAGGTAGTACCGCACACCAAGGGCTGTACTCTCCCGCCTGAAAGCAGTCCTTGGCACATTACCTGATGAGGAAGAAAGTCGACCGCCCTCGCCCACTTCTCGATCACTAACATCTGAACACTTGGACAGCCGATAAATCACTGGTTACCTATTAAAATGTGGTTTTTGGAGTAAGAGCTTTGCCCCCCGAATAGCCCAGATTTGCAGCAACTGAAATATTTGTATGGGGCGTGATTAAAAAAGCTGCTGCTAATGATAAGTTGTTAGCTCTTCAAACTAGTGCGGCTGCATTTCTAATTGCAAATTTGGGCATTCGTTCATTACAAATATGGACATTATCACAATTTAGAATGCAGGCATTCGCTTCATATCAGCGAGTTAGGCAGTAATTAGACAAAGGGTGATACTAAATTCGGAATTCTACGCCTGGTACTGTCTCCGTATGATTGTCATTCACTTATTGTTAGTTTAATTTGCAAGAGAATAAGAATTGATCACCTTTCGCCTAAATGTAATCGTTATTTTGTTTGGTAGCAGTGAGTTGTCGTATGACACTATATTTATGAACAACCATCTCAGAAACTCAGAAGAATTTCGCCTCTGGTATGGTGGACATACTGAGTTACCGTGCTCTTCTGTCTAAACTTTCTTATCCTTTGTACCAATTTTCAATTCAGAAGAGTTTCGCCTGTGGTATGGTGGACATACTGAGTTACCGTGCTCTTCTGTCTAAACTTCCTTATCCTTTGTACCAATTTTCAATTCAAAAGAGTTTCGCCTCTGGTATGGTCGACACACTGACTTACACTTAGAAGAAGATGAGAGTGTCGAGCACGTGATGTGTCACTGCCCGGCACTAGCATCAATCAGAGGATCCACGCTGGGGGACTTCTGGCCTAGTGTGGCCAGTTTGAGAGAGGCGCATCCAAGGGACGTTCTTCAGTTTCTCAACAAAGTTGGGTGGCTGAATGAATGACCAAGGACACCTCAATCACGGGGATAGCACAATGGGCCCGGAAAGGGTGGCCTAAATGCTGGCCTAAATTTTAGGCAACCCACAACGAATCCAGAATCCAGACACTGACTTACAGTGCTCTGATGTTTTGAAATTGGCCTTTTTATTCTTTCTATTTTGCATATTCCCTTATATTTCCTTTTTATTTATTGTTTCTTTTCTTTGTTTCTGAAGAAGCCCTCTACGATGGTGGGAGAAACGTCGAACACTTTTAGTAGTTCTTTGACATGGTCCAATCCCGGAAGAAGTGCACTGTACTCTAGAAATGAACTTTAAATTGTCAAAGTGTCGTGAAAGAACTTTTAAAATTTTTAAAGCTTTAAAATTTTTAATTTTTAAAGCTTTAAAATTTTAAATTTTTAAAGCAAATTAGAGGAACACAAAGAAAAATCTGGAGAAGTTGGAATTTCTAGAAGAAATGTTAAGAACATCACTTTTAGGAAAATGGAAATTTCGAGAAAATATCTTTTTAGAAAATATTTAAGAAAAATGGAAACTTTGCAGACAAAATCCAAATTTCCTAAAAAAAATCGAAATATCTGAAAAAAATTCAAAATTTTTAAACAAAATGAGATTTGAGGTCGAAGATATCGTATTAATTTATTTTTTTTTAAAAATAGTAAAACGCGAGCTGAGTTAGTTGGATTTAGATTTTTTCTTGAAATTGGAATTATTTTCTCAAAACGTTGACATTTTGAAAGAAATTTGAGTTAACATTTTAATTCCTCCTCGAAATATTGATTTCTTTCTCAAAACTTTTATAAAAACTAGTTTTTGAAAATGTGATTTTGATCAAAATTAAAAATAAAATAGGTTTTTAAATGTGGTATCCTTGTGAAGAAAACCTAAATGTTCTAAAAAAAGAAATCAGAGAAAATTAAAAATTTCTACAAAAAATTGTGTAATGAAAAGTGTTCAAAAAATTTTGATACTTCGACTTGTTCTCAAAATTCTCCCTTTTTTCAAACTTCCAAAAAATTTCGAGTTTTTATTATTTTCGACTTTTTTTTGAAATTTCAATCAATTAGTTGAATGCTTTTTTTGAAATTTCGAGTTATTCTTAAAATTTTAACTTTTAAATTTTATCGAATGTTAAAACACAGAACTTGTCCCCTGAAACCAAGAGAAATTAAAAAACACAACAAAGGTTGCAACCTTTGTTGTGTTTGTTAATTTGTCTTGGTTTCAGGGGACAAGTTCTGTGTTTCAATTTTTGAAGATAACCAAGGACCAGTCCGTTCCATTAAACTTATCGAATGTTAGAAAAAATAATTCAAAATTCGCGCTCGTTTTTAGAAATTTTGATTTGTTTTTGATATTTCGAATTTTTCTTATAATTTATCGTTTTCTCGAAATTCCGAGTTTGTCTGAAAATTTCGATCATTTCCCAAAATTTTGATCTTTTTTTGAAATTTCGATCTTTTGTCGAAATATGATCCTTTATGTTTTTAATAATCTAAGCTTAGTCCTTAAAATTTCAAAATTTCGATTTCGTAAATGCCTATTCTTCAAAATTTTCCTGTTTTATCAAAGTTCGACTTCCTGTGTGAAGTTCTGAAAGTTGGTTTTCGTCGAAATTCGTCTTTTTCTTGAAAATTCAACTCTTTAAGAAAATTGTTTTTTTTTTAATTTCGATTTTATTCGCTAAATTCCACTTATGTTTCAAAATTTGACTTCTTGAAAACTGTGTTCGAAATTTCGCCTTCTTTTCGAAATTACGATATTTTTTCTAACATTGAGTTTTTTTTTGGAAACTTCCTACTTTTGGAATCTTACGTTCCAGAAATTTCGACTAGTTTATTAAAATCTGCCTTTTGCTCGAAATTGTGATCTTTATCTCGATATTTAGATTTTTTTTCAAAAATTCGTTTTTGTTGAAATTTTGACTTTTTCCTGGAAACACATCTCAAAAGTTCGCCATTTTTGATAAAATGCGTGTTTTTTTCGAAATTTCGACTTTATCTCATCAAATACTTTATGGTTCTGGAATTCTCATCAACTGTTTCCTTAAAATTCGTATTTTTTCGAAGTTTCGATATTTTTCTCAAAATTCGACTTTTTAAGAAATTTCGGGTTAATCTCAAAATCCAATCTTTTCTGTTCCTGGAAATCTGATTTTGTTTTCTTTGCAATTTGCCCTTTTTTTCAAAATTTCGTTTTTTTTTTCAAGTTTCGTCTTTTGATAAACGCCTTATTTCAAGAGTTGACTTTCTGTGTGAAATTCTCATCAACTTTTTCCCTAAAATTCGTATTTTTTTCAAAGTTTCGATATTTTGCTCAAAAATCGACTTTTTAAGAAATTTCGGGTTAATCTCAAAATCCAATCTTTTCTGTTCCTGGAAATCTGATTTTTTTTCCTTGCAATTCGCCTTTTTTTCAAAATTTCGATTTTTTTTCAAGTTTCGTCTTTTGATAAACGCCTTTTTTCAAGAGTTGATTTTCTGTGTGAAATTCTCATCAACTTTTTCCCTAAAATTCGTATTTTTTTCAAAGTTTCGATATTTTTCTCAAAATTCAACTTTTTAAGAAATTTCGGGTTAATCTCAAAATTCAATCTTTTATATTCCTGGAGACTTAATGGAGTCTTTTAAAAAAATTAAAAATAAAATAGATTTTTAAATGACGTAACCTTGTAAAAGAAACCTAAATTTTCTAAACAAAGAAATCAGAGAAAATTAAAAATTTCTACAAAAAATTGTGTAATGAAAAGTGAAAATTTTGAGAAAAAAACTCGTAAGCGAAACTGGGGGTGCTGCAGTTCCACAGTGCCATACGCCAGCCGCCACTGATCATTTCACACATAATAGCTTTCGGTACGAATGCGCTATATTTCAGAATATGACGAATACTTTGAATACTCAATAAATACTCCTACCTCATTCGAAATTTGAATGATAATTTATATTCCATTTCACTTATA
Source organism: Dastarcus helophoroides (assembly GCA_028583605.1). Lineage (NCBI taxonomy): Eukaryota > Metazoa > Arthropoda > Insecta > Coleoptera > Bothrideridae > Dastarcus > Dastarcus helophoroides. The sequence continues at coordinate 44,342,719 of CM053327.1, read as the reverse complement.
ATCGCTTTGAAGTGAATGATTGCTGTCAGGAGACCTGCGCAATTACGTCGCGTTGTTGAATGATTTCTCACCTCCCGCACACTTAAAATATGAAATATCACTCATAATCGAAATAATCGTATTGAAATTGAATGCTCTCTTAGTCGTTCGGTGGGAAGTACGCAGTGGTGCCGCGCTATTGAATGGAATATTGCGAATATGAAACATCATTGGACACTTTGAAATGTGGAATATCACTCATAATCGAAATAATCATTTTGAAATGAATGCTCTCGCAGTCGTTCGGTGGGAAGGAAGTACGCAGGCGTGTCGCTCTAATGAACGGAATATTTCGAATATGAAACATATTTGGATACTTTGAAATGTGGAATATCACTCATAATCGAAATAATCGTATTGAAATGAATGCTCTCTGAGTTGTTCGGTGGAGAGTACGCAGTGGCGTCGCGCGATTGAATGGAATATTTCGAATATGAAACATCATTGGACACTTTGAAATGTGGAATATCACTCATAATCGAAATAATCGTTTTGAAATGAATGCTTTCTCAGTCGTTCGGTGGGAAGGAAGTACGCAGTCGTGTCGCTCTATTAAATGGAATATTTCGAATATGAAACATCATTGGACACTTTGAAATGTGGAATATCACTCATAATCGAAATAATCGTATTGAAATGAATGCTCTCTCATTCGTTCTATGGAGAGTACGCAGTGGCGTCGCGCGATTGAATGGAATATTTCGAATATGAAACATCATTGGACACTTTGAAATGTGGAATATCACTCATAATCGAAATAATCGTTTTGAAATAAATGCTCTCTCAGTCGTTCGGTGCGAAGGAAGTACGCAGGTGTGTCGCTCTATGAAATGGAATATTTCGAATATGAAACATCATTGGACACTTTGAAATGTGGAATATCACTCATAATCGAAATAATCGTATTGAAATGAATGCTCTCTCAGTCGTTCAGTGGGAAGTACGTAGTGGCGTCGCGCTGTTGAATGGAATACTTCGAATATGCAACATCATTGGACAAAACTTTCTTATTCTTTGTACCAATTTTCAATTCATGGTGGACATACTGAGTTACCGTTACTCTGATGTTTTGAAATTGGTCTTTTCATTCTTTCATTTTTTCATTTTCCTCTTTTCATTTATTGTTTCTTTTCTTTGTTCCTGAAGAAGCTCCCTACGATGGTCGGCGATTCTTTGTTCCTGAAGAAGCTCCCTACGATGGTCGGCGAAACGTCGAACACTTTTAGTAGTTCATTGACACTGTCCAATCCCGGAAAAAGTATCCTGTACTGATTCTGGCCGTGGAAGTCTTCGTTATCATCATTGGACACTTTAAAATGTGGAATATCACTCATAATCAAAATAATCGTATCGAATCTCAGTCGTTCGGTGGGAAGTACGCGGTGGTATCGCGCTATTGAATGGAATATTTCGAATATGAAACATCCTTGGACATTTTGAAATGTGGAATATCACTCATAATCGAAATAATCGGTAGCAGTGGTGTAGCGCTCTTGAATGGAATATGAAACATCATTCATCTCTTATTTGCGATCCCAAAATACTCGGTTATTTGGCCATAATCGAAGTATTTTAATTATATCACTGATAATTGGCCATCACCACAAGAGATGTTTAAATTGATGCGTGATCAGATGCATATGCATTATCCTTCCATAATCATTTGACGTAAAAACCAGACACAATCATTATTAGTCGCCTCTTTTTCCGTAATTGGTTTCTATTACCGCATTTAGCGGCTTGCCAAGTTGTTTTCTCCGCAAAAACATGTTTATCGCAGACGTTGGAAATTCCTCTATTTTGCTCATCAGCGATCACCACCGAAAAAATGCTGCGTAGCGAAAACAATTTGTCGGTCCATTTACTTACGCGCCCCGGCCATTTAACAACATCCTGGCATTCGCCCGTCGCTAGTGTGTATCGCAAAAAAAATTAGACGCAGGACAATTCTAGGCGTCCCGAAAGCGTTTGAAATGTGGCAACGTCGAACGACGACTACAGAGGTGTCCTAGCAACCGAATAGCCGCAGATCGTGCGCGTTCCAATTTAGATGTTTCAGATCGTAGTCGGCGAGGAACAAACGCGTAATCATCACTAATATAGCGCGCTGCAAGGTGTTGTACTAGTGCAAGTGAGATGTGCGTGATCTAATCACTTTTAAGTTCGTCACTATGGTGTCAGAGACTAAATGCAGTAATAATCCATATGTTGAGGTAGGATACTGTTTCTAGCGTTCTATTCTGGAAATTGCATTTGCTTTCGTTCGATTGTTATTAGCGCTTAGATAAAAGGAAGTTATTAAGACTTGGCGAGAGTTAAACGTTTTTATGGTGCTAATAAAAACGTTTACGAGATTGCATCGCCAAAGAATCAACATAAACGACGATGCACACTTGCGTAATGTAAAAAGGAATCCGTTCAGAAAAAACACAACCGCGTTTAATTCAGTAATTATGGGTTACTGAAAGATCTATTTAATTATAGTAGCAACAATCATGAGTTCTTCGCAGATATATTAAAATATAAGCAACAGGAGAATTAAATGTTTATTGCTTTTTTATATTCTTGACCAATGTAATGAGAACTTCTCTAACAAAGTCACGTAGGGTTTTAATGCGTGAATTAAAATATTTTAAATAACATCTTTGTATTGTCGATGAGGTTTTCGACGAAGTTCTGAGTTGTTTCCTGAGCATATTACAGTACTTAATAAAAAATAAAGTTGATAATGAGAGGAGAAAAGATAAAATATATAAACTATTTTGATACATTGCTTCACGCAGAATTAATGAATCGCGATTTACTACTTGCAGGATTGGAACATATCAAAGAACGATTAAAAGTATTACTAAAAAGGTATAAATAGAATGCGAGATATAACGTGGCCACAAAAGAAATGCTATAAGCAAAGTAAATAACGCCGCGCCATGCAGTCAAAGTGACACACTTTCGTATTTATGTATTAGTTGGGATTAGTTTTTATCAAAATGGCTCTTTTTTCATAGCGACTTCCGTGTAGCAGAGCAGTCAGTCGTTGATTGTTATAAGTTTGAATCACTGCTACTGAATAATCACAGTTTCTTCACGGTGATTAACTCTACTAAGGATAACGTTCATTAACGCAAAGTCTATAATGGCGTACGCAAGAAAGAAACTACGCTAATTATGTCGTAATGTTTTTAGATTATTCCGGATCTCCCGTGGTGGAATTGTACTTAAGACATTTTTTTCTTCGATAAATGCGAACTTGAACCCATGAGTAAATAATAAATGCTTCAACGACACCGGAAATGCCAAGGTAGCGACAATTATCCATGCGTTTAATGAAACGTACATTATGTCTCAGTCGAGATTAACTAATTTGAATTGAGTAATGGCATTTTTTAAAATTTTTGCAAGAATCTGAGCCGAAATTTTTAAAAATAACGAGGAGAATCATCTTACCATTTAAATCACAAATTCGAATATTAATTACTTCAAGAGATGGACCATACAAGTGGAGCCTTCTATGGACCAAAACCTGGCCTCCAGCGTTGCAGATGATCAAATATTCGAAGGCCCAGGCCGATAGCCTAAGGCATTAGGTCCCATTACAGTATTTGCGCGAGATCTTGTTAGGACGTGCCAATGGCACGTTCCAAGTGGTACGTAAAGTGGTGTTCCAAAAGTTTGTTACTGGAAATGCAACAACAATGAACAAAGCTCAGATACTCAGATATTCGAAGAGACAGACCGATAGCCTAAGGCATTAGCCCCATTACAGAGGCGAGATTTTGTATGGACGCGCCATGGCACGTTCCAAATGGTATGCAAAGGACGTGGTGTTCCAGAAGTGACTGGGAATGCAACGTTCCATTCCCGTTCGGTGGAGAGTACGCAGTGGCGTCGCGCGATTGAATGGAATATTTCGAATATGAAACATCATTGGACACTTTGAAATGTGGAATATCACTCATAATCGAAATAATCCTATTGAAATAAATGCTCTTTCGGTCGTTCGGTAGGAAGTACGTAGTCGTATCGCTCTATTAAATGGAATATTTCGAATATGAAACATCATTGGACACTTTGAAATGTGGAATATCACTCATAATCGAAATAATCGTATTGAAATGAATGCTCTCTCGGTCGTTCGGTGGAAAGTACGCAGTGGCGTCGCGCGATTGAATGGAATATTTCGAATATGAAACATCATTGGACACTTTGAAATGTGGAATATCACTCATAATCGAAATAATCGTATTGAAATTAATGCTCTCTCGGTCGTTCGATGGAGAGTACGCAGTGGCGTCGCTCGATTGAATGGAATATTTCGAATATGAAACATCATTGGACACTTTGAAATGTGGAATATCACTCATAATCGAAATAATCGTATTGAAATGAATGCTCTCTCAGTCGTTCGGTGGAAAGGAAGTACGCAGTGGCGTCGCGCGATTGAATGGAATATTTCGAATATGAAACATCATTGGACACTTTGAAATGTGGAATATCACTCACAATCGAAATAATCGTATTGAAATGAATGCTCTCTCATTCGTTCGATGGAGAGTACACAGTGGCGTCGCGCGATTGAATGGAATAATTTGAATATGAAACATCATTGGACACTTTGAAATGTGGAATATCACTCATAATCGAAATAATCGTATTGAAATAAATGCTCTTTCAGTCGTTCGGTGGGAAGTACGTAGTGGCGTCGCGCTGTTGAATGGAATACTTCGAATATGAAACATCATTGGACAAAACTTTCTTATCCTTTGTACCAATTTTCAATTCAGAAGAGTTTCGCCTCTGGTATGGTGGACATACTGAGTTACCGTTACTCTGATGTTTTGAAATTGGTCTTTTCATTCTTTTCATTTATTGTTTCTTTTCTTTGTTCCTGAAGACGCTCCCTACGATGGTCGGCGATTCTTTGTTCCTGAAGAAGCTCCCTGCGATGGTCGGCGAAACGTCGAACACTTTTAATAGTTCATTGACACTGTCCAATCCCGGAAAAAGTATCCTGTACTGATTCTGGCCGTGGAAGCCTTCGTTATCATCATTGGATGCTTCAAAATGTGGAATATCACTCATAATCAAAATAATCGTATCGAATCTCAGTCGTTCGCTATTTGAAAGGCGCGCGCGATTTGAAAGGAGCGCACTATTTGAGAGGCGCGCGCGATATGAAGGGCGCGCGCGATTTGAAAGTCGTGCGCCAAAACTGCCGGAAAGAGTCCTAAGTTGTGGGCTTGCAAATAGGGTTATATTCCCTCAACATTTTAAATTTCCACTTTCTACTCGACTGAAGAAAGCTGCAAAAAAACGTATCCATTTTTCATTTAATTCAAGGCTGTTTTCTGCACTTAAATGTTATTTGTCGATATCAGTAAATAAAACCATTTCTTATTTAAACTTTGTTAAAATTGAAAAAAAAAATCTTATTTAAACACGGTATTTAATCTATCAGTAAAACAATTATAAATGTTATCAGTGGATAAATAGAGATAAAACTATTTTTCATGTTAAAACCTGTTTTTAGTATTTAATATACGTCAATGATATATAGATCTTCTGCATGCTAAAGAAGTAATAGCTGAATACATAGGGCATAAAAATGGTAAGACATTACTTTAATTTTAATTGTTGTACTCTTAGTGTAATTCACGTTTTTATTACTATATGTAATCTAGATATATGTACATAAAATTGAAGTATCTACCTGCGATTTCAAAATAACATTTGAATAGCTCATGTAGTGAAGAATTATTTGTGAAATTATGGGAAACTTTCAGGCCTCAAAATACCTTATTCCAGTATGTTAGTCCACTGCTAAGCAGTGGCGGCTGGTCTTAAAGAGCGCAAGAGCGCGCGCTCCTCTTGAAATGAGCGATCTATTCTTTTCTGTTTAATGTAAAAGACTTGGATTTATCACATTTTTAAACACAAAATAATGACCTACTACACATAATAATACTTGTGAATGACTTGGAATCAAATACACCAACGTTTGATTCCGTTATACATATTAAATATTATAAGGAAATTTAAATAAGTTGGTGCGCGCAGAATTAGGCACCTAGCGAGGGTGCCGTGAGATGCCTATGAACGGTCTTCACGGGATACGGAGAAATAAACTACAGAACACCACGCACGTTAAAGCTAGCCCGGGGTACGCCGCTCCGCGCATGTGCGATATTGCCAAATGGTGAGTACGAGTCAGAGTTTGGAGTGTGTATTTACGTTTATGATGCTAAGTGCATAGGTCCCGGCTGATCTGATTGCGATTGCTAATTGTACCGCTTACAGGGCTAACTGCTAATAGTACCGCTATTCACAAAGAAATAGCAGTACCCATTCTAAGGTCTAATTATTCATTTATAGATTTAGATTTAAACAATTTCGATGAGAAAGTAATGAAGACTTTATTTCTTTAAAAGATCGTAGAGCGGATTTGTTTTAAAATTTTTTTTTTTGTGTTTTTGTAGAGTTTAACTAAAACCTTGTAATAAAATATATTTTATTTTCAAATGCAGTTTTCATGAAATGGAGATTATAAGATGGTAATTAAATGTAATTCGTAAAATACTATTAAATATCACACCTTTTGTGTCACTTTTGTTTCTCTTAAATTTAATATCTTGCTATGACACTGGAGTCACCTAAACTCTTAACTACTAATACTTCTGTATCTGCGCACCCCTGTTAAAAAGTCACCAGCCGCCACTGCTTTCAACGAATTACATTTTGAATGCATTATCAATCTAAAAGTAACATTTCTTTTTGTCATGTTTTGATTGATCGAAATCGTTGAGTGTTGATCACTCAACGTCGAAATGTCGACTTAAATGTCGAATTAAATTTAATTCGTAAAAATACTATTAAATATCACACCCTTTGTGTTTCTCTTAAATTTAATATCTTGCTAAGACACTGGAGTCACCTAAACTCTTAACAACTAATATTTTTGTATCTGCGCACCCCCTGTTAAAAAGTCACCAACCGCCACTGCTGCTAAGGAATCATCAGAAAATCGAATAACAAGAAACAATTAGTGATTGTCAAGGAAACACTTTCGTAGAAATTAAATGAAAATGAAAAATGTCATAAATTTATAACAATTTCTTGATTCAAGTAATATTGCTTTCGATTTCAGAAAAAAATAGTTGTGTATCTCGTAAAAGCCTGGACTTCGATGTTATTGGCTAACGCCTCGGCCATAATTTACATCGTCGTCTGGGAAGGTTTGGTTTTACTACTAGTTACACAAATGTACCATTTTCACAACCGTTGACATTCGTTTATTTTTGAAATATAAGACTCATATGGGGAATTTTGAGTTTTGGAGATTTTGCAACAATTTGAAAATGTCAGCGTCATATTTTACTGTTTTTTTTAAGTTTAATTCACTCGCAAAGGGTAACCCCGTTATGCTTTCAAAGCAGTGCGAGTAGAATGTGGAAACAAGGATGGATGGCGATGAACTGCCCTTTTAAACAAAGATCGATTGTAATTTTTGGGGAAATTCCTTTCGGGAACAAGCTCCATAACTTGGAAGTTCTATAGAAAAAAAATCTCCGTAAAGGGTAACCCCATTATGCTTTCAAAGCACTGCGAGTAGAATGTGGAAAGAAGGATGGATGGCGATGAACCGCCTTCTTAAACAAAGATCGGTTGTAATTTTTGGGGAAATTCCTTTCGGGAACAAGCTCCATAACTTGGAAGTTGTATAGAAAAAAAATCTCCGTAAACAGAAGTCCCCAATGTGTCAAGTTGGACCGCACAGGAATTTGCTGTCTCCGACTGTCTAGTATGCCTCAGGAATCGTGCCCTTGGGGGGATCAATCCTATTAGTTCCTGCGAGCATCTTCCATGGTAGTACTTGTAGAAAAGAGACAAGTCACCAACCATACGCCTGCGCTCTAGTGTTTCGACAGAATCGGCCAGACTCTCGTCATCGATTAGATGAATCGCTTTTCTTTGAATTGAGTCGAAGAGAGCTAAAGTGTGGTTTGGGGCTGAACTACAAACATGAAAACAGTATCGGCTAGTGTTGGCCTAACTTGAGCTTTGTAGGAGAGGAAGAGGAAGACGAAGAAGAAGATTAAGGACAGAAAGAAGAAGTGGAAGACGAAGAGGAGGAAGGGGAACAAGAAGAAGTGCAAGAAAAGGAAAAAGGAGGGGAAGAAGAGGAAGAACAAGGGGAAGAACAGAAAGAAAAACAGGATAAAGAGGAAGAAGAACAAGAAAGGGAAGGCGAAAAAGATGGGGAAGATAAAGAACAAGACGAAGAAGAGAAAGAACGAGATGAAGGAGAGAATGAACAAAAGAAAGCACAAGAAGAAGAGAAATAAGAAGGGGAGGAAGAAGAGGAAGAAGTGGAAAAGGAAGAACAAGAGGAAGAAAAAGACGAAGAAGAGGAAGAAGAAGAGGAAAAAGGGAAAAAGGAAGAACAAGAGGAAGAAAAAGACGAAGAAGAGGAACAAGAAGACGAACTGTCTAGTATGCCTCAAGAATCTTGCCCTTGGGGGATCAATCCTATTAGTTCCTGCGAGCGTCTTCCATGGTAGTACTTGTAGAAAAGAGACAAGTCACCAACCATACGCCTGCGCTCTAGTGTTTCGACAGAATCGGCCAGACTCTCGTCATCGATTAGATGAATCGCTTTTCTTTGAATTGAATCGAAGAGAGCTTGGGGCTGAACTACAAACATGAAAACAGTATTGGCTAGTGTTGGTCTAACTTAAGCTTTATAGGAGAGGAAGAAGAAGAAGAATATTAAGGGCAGAAAGAAGAAGTGGGAGACGAAGAGGAGGAAGGGGAACAAGAAGAAGCGCAAGAAAAGGAAAAAGGAGGGGAAGAAGAGGTAGAACAAGGGGAAGAACAGAAAGAAAAACAGGATAAAGAGGAAGAAGAACAAGAAGAGGAAGGCGAAAAAAAATGGGGAAGATAAAGAACAAGACGAAGAAGAGGAAGAACAAGACGAAGAAGAGGAAGAACAAGACGAAGAAGAGGAAGAACAAGACGAAGAAGAGGAAGAACAAGACGAAGAAGAGAAAGAACGAGATGAAGGAGAGAATGAACAAAAGAAAGCACAAGAAGAAGAAGAGAAATAAGAAGGGGAGGAAGAAGAGGAAGAAGGGGAAAAAGAAGAACAAGAGGAAGAAAAAGACGAAGAAGAGGAAGAAGAAGACGAACTGTCTAGTATGCCTCGAGAATCTTGCCCTTGGGGGGATCAATCCTATTAGTTCCTGCGAGCATCTTCCATGGTAGTACTTGTAGAAAAGAGACAAGTCACCAACCATACGCCTGCGCTCTAGTGTTTCGACAGAATCGGCCAGACTCTCGTCATCGATTAGATGAATCGCCTTTCTTTGAATTGAATCGAAGAGAGCTGAAGTGTGTTTTGGGGCTGAACTACAAACATGAAAACAGTATTGGCTAGTGTTGGCCTAACTTGAGCTTTGTAGGAGAGGAAGAAGAAGAAGAAGAAGAAGAGAAAGGACAGAAAGAAGAAGTGGGAGACGAAGAGGAGGAAGGGGAACAAGAAGAAGTGCAAGAAAAGGAAAAAGGAGGGGAAGAAGAGGAAGAACAAGGGGAAGAACAGAAAGAAAAACGGGATAAAGAGGACGAAGAACAAGAAGGGGAAGGCGAAAAAGATGGGGAAGATAAAGAACAAGACGAAGAAGAGGAAGAACAAGACGAAGAAGAGGAAGAACAAGACGAAGAAGAGAAAGAGCGAGATGAAGGAGAGAATGAACAAAAGAAAGCACAAGAAGAAGAAGAGAAATAAGAAGGGGAGGAAGAAGAGGAAGAAGGGGAAAAAGAAGAACAAGAGGAAGAAAAAGACGAAGAAGAGGAAGAGGAAGAAAAAGACGAAGAAGAGGAAGAAGAAGACGAACTGTCTAGTATGCCTCAAGAATCTTGCCCTTGGGGGATCAATCCTATTAGTTCCTGCGAGCATCTTCCATGGTAGTACTTGTAGAAAAGGGAAAAGTCACCAACCATACGCCTGTGCTCTAGTGTTTCGACAGAATCGGCCAGACTCTCGTCATCAATTAGAAGAATCGCTTTTCTTTGAATTGAATCCAAGAGAGCTAAAGTGTGTTTTGGGGCTGAACTACAAACATGAAAACAGTATTGGCTAGTGTTGCCCTAACTTGAGCTTTGTATAGTGTAAATAGCTGATGAGCTTGGACTGTTTTCTGATGATTTTTTAGCAACGGACCAAAATATTGGAATAACGTGTTTTGGGGCCTGAGAAAATAGACATTCTCGACAAATTTCAGAAAAACATTCAGTCCATAAATGTTATTTTAACACGTTCAGGGTGTTAACTCATCACTTTAACTGTATATCATATTCTTGGCATGGCGCGGCGATATTTACTTTGCTTATCGCATTTCGTTTATGGCCATTCGATGGTAGAGTTGAGAGTTTTTATTCTGCCGCAGAACGAAAACGTTGATGAAACGTGACGTCGTTTTAACCACAATTTGACTGATTTAAGGGGTTTTGATGTGTCAAAATAGAAATGTTGGCTCGAGAAGACAAAGATTCGAGGCAGCACACGAGATGAAAAGGAGGGTATGCGCAGAGTAGGTTACCCAAAAGTTGACTCCTTAACATTTAGGAAAAATCTGATGGTTGTTGAAATATAATCTTATGGGGTACACCGGCAGTTAATAAATAATAATTTGAATTATTTACTCTCATTGTAATTTGGTACGGAACCCATTTGTGTGAGTAAGACTCGCTACTAACCAACTGATTGCCTGAAATAATATGTAATAAAATGATCTTTGTTCTTGACAAAATCACAAATACTTCTCTAATCTTTAATTGCTTTTTTAACATAAGATTTATTTAAATTTGCAATATCACTGCTACACTGCTACTCGAGTGAGTATCTCGGCTAAGTAAGGATCACTCATTAAAATATCTTAGATTACATCGCGAAACACATTATTTCATAAGGTTATTGTTCTGTCTATCACGTTATTAGTAAATAGTAATTATTACACGGAGCTCATAATTATAGTAATTTAAGTACTATAGAAAATGTCTAGAAAATAAACAGAAGGAAATCAGCATCATCAAGGAGCAGGAAACTGGAATAAATAACTACAATTAAAACAAGTTGAGTCAAAACTTAAAAAGAACAATGATTGAATTTCGTCTACTACTTAGTCATATCTACTTAATTACTTCATGGAAACAAATGGCATTTGATATCTCAAAGGCTTTCGACAGAGTCTGGCATCGATTTCTTTTCGCCAAATCAACATCTTATGGTCTTCCTCCTGGACACTCTGTCATTTGATATCCAACCAGATCTCTTTAGGTCGTCGTCGATGGCACCTCATCCGAGACATTTACGATTAACGCGGGGGTGCCTCAGGGGTCTGTTCTGTCTCCTACTCTATTTCTGTTACACATAAATGATCTCTTAGCGTCAACTTCCAATCCTATATACAGCTACGCAGATGATAGTAACCTTGTGTCATCTTTTTTCTCCGACAAACCATTATCTATCGCTGCTTCAGATAGGATCTAATCGTCGTCGATGGCATTTCATTCGAGGCTTTTGCGATTAACGCGGGGGTGCCTCAGGAGTCTGTTCTGTCTCCTAGTCTAGGAAATTCTTGTATAAGAAAGCGGTATATCGCCATCTATCCTTGTTTCCGCCATCTATCCTTGTTTCCGCATCCTACTCGCAGTGCTTTGAAAACATAATGGGGTTACCCTTTACGAGGGGATTAAACTAAAAAAAAAACAAGAAACCAGTGCAAGATAACGATTTTATTCAAAATTAAATGACAACGAAAAATCCTGAATTTATATAAAAATTCTTCAGTTAAAGTAATATTGATTGCAATTATTTACGTTCACGTTACCATCTGACTTTTGGAAATATTTCCTTTGAAAATTAAAATGTGCTCATTATTAAAATGTTCTTTTTTTTATAGTGCAACTCACTGGATGATTTCGTCAACAATAACACCACCAAAAATGTCGACCTAAAGGACATAGAATCTCAACAACGATTGGCAGTCCTCAGTTTCGAACAAGTACGGAGGCTCAACGATGTAATGGACGAAGTTGTGTACATCCACGGCAGGGGTAACTTTCCAACGTTGGAGGTTCGTCTAAGGGATCTTGTGAATGTGGTGCGGGGTAAATTGGAAGCGGACACTTCGTCAGGTGGTGCGGGGATGAGAGTTCGTGATATACGATTAAACGGTGGTGCCGCGTCCCACGTGCTAGCCACGGAATCTCAACCCTACAACGACTTGGATCTCATCTTCGGCGTAGAACTTTCATCTGTGCGTAATTTTGACCGAGTTAAATCCGCCGTGTTAAGTTCTTTGTACGATATGCTCCCCGATGGAGTAAGTCGAAAGCGCATCTCGACCTGTAGTCTCAAAGAGGCTTACGTTAGTAAAATGGTTAAAGTGAACAGTAGCAACGATGGTGATAGATGGTCTCTAATTTCACTCGGTAATTCCCGGGGACGTGGAGTTGAACTGAAGTTCGTCGACCGGATGCGTAGGCAGTTTGAATTTTCAGTGGACTCATTCCAAATCATACTAGACTCACTTTTACTGTTTTACGATTGCAGTGAACTTCCAATCAGTGAAAATTTCTACCCGACCGTAGTGGGCGAATCCGTCTACGGGGACTTCCAAGAAGCCCTCTACCACCTTCAAAAGAAGTTGATCTCAACGCGGCACCCCGAAGAAATACGCGGGGGTGGTTTGCTCAAGTATTGTAACTTGCTAGTCAAAAACTACAAAGCCGCCCATCCGGACTACATCAAGAGTCTGCAGAGGTATATGTGCTCAAGGTTCTTCATAGACTTTCCGGACATTAATCAGCAGAGATCGAAACTGGAGAACTATCTTTGGAACCACTTCGTCGAGCCGGAGGAAGAGGCTCTCAAACATCAGTACCTTATGCAACTCCACGAGGTTGTCGAAGAATCCACCGTCTGCTTGATGGGACACGAAAGGCGGCAAACTTTACAGCTGATAAAAGGTTTGGCCTGGCAAGTACTCTATCAGGATCAACAGCGCATAATGACGCAACAACCTCCACCTTTGGTAAGTTATACTTAATGGAAACGATACATACAATTAATGATAATCCTGCCAAACCAACCATAGAAGATCTAGACAATGTAAGCTTATTGAAGACATATAAGCAAACTTGCTCACTACGCCTCACTTTCCCCTTTCCGTACTTTTCACTGGTTCTGTAGTATATTTCCTCTTGTTCTTCCTTTTTCCCTTCTTCCTCTTCTTCCTCCCCTTCTTATTTCTCTTCTTCCTCTTGTTCATTCTCTCCTTCGTCTTGTTCTTTCTCTTTTTCGTCTTGTTCTTCCTCTTCTTCGTCTTGTTCTTTATCTTCCCCATCTTTTTCGCCTTCCCCTTCTTGTTCTTCTTCCTCTTTTAAATCCTGTTTTTCTTTCGGTTCTTCCCCTTGTTCTTGCTCTTTTTCCCCTCCTTTTTCCTTTTCTTGCACTTCTTCTTGTTCCCCTTCCTCCTCTTCGTCTTCCACTTCTTCTTCTTCTCCTTTCTCTTCTTCTTCCTCTCCTTTCTCTCTTCTTCCCCGTCATCGCCATCGTTCTTCCTCTTGTTCTCCCTCTTCTTCTCCCTTCTCTTCTTCTTCTTCCTCTTCTTCTTCTTCTTCTCCTTCTTCTTCTTCTTCCTCTTCCTCTTCCTCTTCCTCTTCCTCTTCCTCCTCTTCCTCCTCTTCCTCCTCCTCTTCCTCCTCTTCCTCCTTTTCCTCCTCTTCCTCCTCCTCTCCTCTTCCTCCTCCTCCTCTTCCTCTTCCTCCTTCTCCTCCTCTTCCTCCTCCTCCTCCTACTCCTCCTCCTCTTCCTCCTCCTCTTCCTCCTCTTCCTCCTCCTCTTCCTCCTCCTCCTCCTCTTCCTCCTCTTCCTCCTCTTCCTCCTCTTCCTCCTCTTCCTCCTCTTCCTCCTCCTCCTCCTCTCCTTTCTCTTCTTGCTTGTCATCGCCAACGTTGTTATCTGGACATTATTTTAATAAAATACAGTAACGTTCATTTATAACGAACCCGCTTATCACGTACTTTCGTTTATAACGAACTAATCTGTAAGCCATGGATTAAAGTACTGCAATACGGTTTCTAATTAGCATTTATCGTTTATTGCGAACTTCGGTTATAACGAACCGATTTCTTTGGTCCCTCGTGCTTCGTTATAAGCAGATATAACTGTGCAGGACAGGTCAATTCCCTGTAATGTTCTGTAAACATGTTTCCTCAAAGCTGTAGTCTTTGTTTGTTACTTTGCGACATTTTTTTATGCGAAATCTGTGGCGAAAATAGCAAAAATGCATGAAACGTCAGAAAAGTCGTTCCATATTTTCATCTACCTACTTTCACTCAGCTTCGCAATGCTTATGTAATGTAACCTATAAATGTAACTCGATGAAAAAAGTGCATTCGAATTAAATGCAATGTATTCTAGCAGACACTATTATTTATTTATTGTTGACGCCTTCAAATAATATAAAATGTACAAGACCCACACTGGAGTTAAGTGGTGGGTTTAGACAACTTATTTACCCGTTATTTAACCTTTGTTTTATTCTCCATAAGCTCAAAGTTTAGATGAATCAATTTGATTGAATTTATTGTTAGTTTTAATTTAGACGGATGACGAAACCTTGAAAATTTTCGGTATTAAACTGTAAATTTACGACAAAAAAATGTCCACACAAGAACATATTTCTAATTTGTAGGTGATTTGGTTATAATGTCATTTATTGTAGGCACGTATTCGGAAGGTTTAATTCAGAGAGCAAATCGAAAAAAAAGATAGGCAAATCCACCCATAAACGATTTCTAACATGGCGCTCCTAATTGTAACAACTGGCTTACGACTTTATAGATCAATATATGCTTTATCACATTATCAAGTACAGAGATAAGGCGCTAATTACTGGCAACAAATTTTATTATTGGGCGTGTAAGTCTTTGTATTTCCATACATTTGAAACTACAATAAAAATGATCGCATTTTTTATTTTATAATGATGCATCTACAAAATTTATGTTCAGTGCGCAAACAGCCAGATTGTTTTGAAGCATATTAAACAATTGTCGACTGTTAGTTTGTTTATCATTAACATGCATATTATTCCTCATATTTAAAAAACTTTCATTTTAGAAGACTAATTAAAGCGATAGAAGCTATTCAGTGCCTATTTACTTCTGTTCTTTATTGAAAAACTGGATTTTGTTTCACATAACTCTGCGATTTCTGTTAGTTTAAAAACTTGTCAAGTTGTGTGCAAGTTTCTGAATTCATGGCTTTGAGTTTACATAACTTCTTATCCGGTGTTGAATATGTAAGTTTTAACAAGTACAACTTGCATTAGGAAGCTCTCGGAACTAAAATAAATCAGTAAACATGAACAAGAAAACTTTTAACATTCTTGGAAGCAAGTTAAGTAAAGAATGTGCCATTTAATTCTCGTTTGCTTTGTACCTCCTGTCGCAAGATTAAAATGAAAAGCTTTGTTTAGAATTGGTGGTGTTATATACCCATTTGAAAGGTCTGATTAAGACAGCATTTATCTTTGGAAAGTTATTTCGGATCGTTATTAAATGCAACTGATGAATATTACAAGGTATATATTTTCAAAAAATTATATAATTTCAACCTGTGTTAGTTGCAGGAGTTATAAACGAAGTTTGGAAACCAAAATTGGTTTGGAAATCAAAATTGGTTTGGAAACCAAAATTGGTTTGGAAACCAAAATTGGTTTGGAAACCAGAATTGGTTTGGAAACCAAAGTTAGTTTGGAAACCAAAATTGAATCTAATAATGTTCAAACCTATTGGTCTATGCATTAGAATCCTTGTCTTCTGGGACCTTCCTAAAGAGCAACTGCTTCGCTAGATGTGTGTGTTTCAACTGTTGGTTACCTATGATTCACGTCTAAAGGGCTCCATGATATATTCCAGATTGCATTCTATTTGCATACGACACTTTTGGTGTTGATCAGCCAAAAGTTGGGCACCACTGAACTAGACTAGAGTTTCATTTAGGTATAAACCACTATTGAAAATCAATATGTAGGCGATAACTATTACAAAATTTATAAATTTGATCTGTTTCGTTCTAGGAACAAATTATAAGGCGAAAGTGGTAATTGTAAGTTTATACCTCCATATGTTGAAATTCCCATACTCTTTATTACTGTTATTAGTTTTGTAGACGAATTATAGACTTCTAAAAACAAATGAAAACCTTGAAAATTGTCGATAGTGTTCTCGATACGTTAATGGTCTTTTGTACTATGACGGAGAATGGACATCAACTTTAAAATGATATTTTAATTTGTAGCTATCATACAATATGCTCTTTGGTAGAATTCACCTGAATACTTTACATTTTAAACATTATAAGACCATTTTGAGTTACGCATAAGCTGTGATAAAATTAATATTAATAATAAATAGCTCATGATAAATATAAAATGGTAAGGATTCCTAGATTTAGGTTTAGTGGTAATTCAATCAAGATATAAAGCAGCCAGTGACAACCAAGAATTTATTTTTTATGAATTTGATATATTTATTCGAATCTGACTGTAGTCAATCGTACAGGCTAATTTCAGTTCTAGTGCCGTTAAATGTGCTAAAACAGGATTCTATCAAAGTTAGAAACTACTTATTTAAAAAATGGTCGAAGAAGATCGAAGTGAGCAGGAATCTATAAGTTTCGGAATGTAGCGTTGTGTTCTCATACTAACAACGAGCTAGTTGCAAGTTCGGTTCTCTCATGGGTCAAATTTCTTTCGTTACCAATGTTCTCTGTTTTAATTAACTTTGACATTTGATTTGAAATAGATCTCTAATCTCAGCACATTAAACATTAAATGGAATTTTGTTCGCCCACTTTTTATGGTATTACAGATTATAAGACGGACCATAATTTTTTAGGAGTTTTTTAAAAAGGTAGCATTTTTACCATTTTTATTATTAGATTGCAAAGCCAGACTAAACAAAATTCTTGGTTTTTAAAATCGAACTGACCTGGAAAATCGTCATCTGAATTTTCTTCTTCGAATTTTCTTCTTCTCCTTCTTCGTTCTCCTCCTCTTTTCTCTCTTCTTCCTCTTCGTTCTCTTGTTCTTCTTCTTCCTCTTATTCTTCTTCTTATTCCTCTTGTTCTTTCTCTTCTTCTTCTTCTTCCCCTCCTTCTTCCTCTCTTCTTCCTCTTCTTCATCTTATTCTTGTTCTTCCTCTTCTTCTTCCTCTTGTTCTTCCTCCTGTTCTTCCTCTTCTGCTTCCTCCCCTTCTTTCTCTTCTTCTTCCTCCTCCTTTTTTCCCCTATTTCTTCCTCTTTTTTCCCTTTTTCTTCTTCCTTTTCTTGTTCCTATTCTTCTCTTCTTCTTCCTCCTCCTTTTTCCTCTTCCTCTTGTTCCTCTTATTCCTCTTGTTGTTCCTCTTCTTCTTCCCGTCCTTCTTCTTTTTCATCTTATTCTTGTTCTTTCTCTTCTTCTTCCTCTTGTTCTTCCTCTTCTTCCTCTTGTTCTTCCTCTTCTGCTTCCTCCAATTCTTCCTCTTCTGCTTCCTCCCCTTCTTTCTCTTCTTCTTCCTCCTCCTTTTTTTGTTCCTATTCTTCTCTTCTTCTTCCTCCTCCTTTTTCCTCTTCTTCTTTCTCTTCTTCCTGTTGTTCCTCCTCTTTCTCTTTGTGTAGTTCTTCCTTTTCAACGTTCTATTCTTTCTCTTCTGCTTCCTCCTCCTTTTTCCTCTTCCTCTTGTTCCTCTTATTCCTCTTGTTGTTCCTCTTCTTCTTCTCCTCCTTCTTCTTTTTCATCTTATTCTTGTTCTTTCTCTTCTTCTTCCTCTTGTTCTTCCTCTTTTGCTTCCTCCCCTTCTTCCTCTTCTGCTTCCTCTTCTGCTTCCTCTCCTTCTTTCTCTTCTTCTTCCTCCTCCTTTTTTCCTCTATTTCTTCCTCTTTTTTCCCTTTTTCTTCTTCCTCTTCCTCTTCGTCCTCTTATCCTCTTTCTCTTATTCCCTTCTTCCTCCTTCTTCCTCTTCTTTTTCCTCTTGTCCTTCCTTTTGTTCTTCCTCTTTTCTTCCTCTTATTCTTCCTTCTCATCCTCTCTTCTTCTTTCTGCTTTTCTTCCTTTTCTTCTTCCTCCTCTTCCTTCACTTATTCTTTCTCTTCATCTTTCTCTTCCCCTTTGTCTTGTTCACCCCCTTCTTCGTGTTATTCTTCCTCCTTTTCTTCCTCTTCTTATTTCTCTTCTTCCTTTTGTTCTTCCTCTCTTCCGTCTTGTTCTTCCTCTTCTTCGTCTTGTTCTTCCTCTTTTCCTTCTTTTTCGCCTTCCCTTCTTGTTCTTCTTCCTCTTCTTTATTCTGTTTTTCTTTCTGTTCTTCCCCTTGTTTTTTCTGTTCTTCCCCTTGTTCTTTCTCTTCTTCCCCTCCTTTTTCTTTTTCTTCCACTTCTTCCCCTTCCTCCTCTTCGTCTTCTACTTCTTCTTTCTCTCCTTTCTCTTCTTGTTCCTCGTCATCGCCTTGGTTCTTCCTCTTGTTCTTTCTCTTCATCTAGTTCTTCCTCTTCTTTGTCTTGTTCTCCCTCTCCTTAATATTCTTCTTATTCATCTTGTTCTTCTTCTCTTCCGTCCTCTTTTTCTTCTTCTTCCTCTTCCATTTTTTCTTTCTTCTTCTTTCTCTTCTTCCTCTTGTTCCTCCTTTTCTTCCTTTTCTTCTTCCTCCTCATCTTCTTCACTTTCTTATTCCTCCTGCTCTTCTTCCTTTTCTTCCTTTTTATTCTTCCTCCTCTCCCTCCTTTTCTTCCTCTTCCCCTTCTTAGGTTTCTTCTTCCTTCTCTTTCTTTCTCTTTTTCCTCTTGTTCCTCTTCTTCTTCCTCTTTTTCTTCCTCCTCTTCCTCTTAGTCTTCCTCTTTCTCTTAGTCTCTTCTTCCTCTTGTTCTTTCTCTTCATCTAGTTCTTCCTCTTCTTTGTCTTGTTCTCCCTCTCCTTCCTCTTAATATTCTTCTTATTCCTCTTGTTCTTCTTCTTCTCTTCCGTCCTCTTTTTCTTCTTCTTCCTCTTCCATTTTTCTTTCTCTTCTTCCTCTTGTTCCTCCTCTTCTTCGTTTTCTTCTTCCTCCTCATCTTCTTCATTTTCTTATCCCTCCTGCTCTTCTTCCTTTTCTCCCTTTTTCTTCTTCTTCCTCTCTCTCCTCTTCTTCCTTTTTTTCCTATTCCCCTTCTTACGTTTCTTCTTCCTCCTCTTTCTTTCTCTTTTTCCTCTTGTTCCTCTTCTTCTTCCTCTTTTTCTTCCTCTTCCTCTTATTCTTCCTCTTTCTCTTATTCTCTTCTTCCTCTTCTTCCTCTTTTTCCGTTTCTTCCTTTTCTTCTTCCTCCTTTTCTGTTACTTATTCTTTCTCTTGTTCTGTCTCTTCATCTTCCTCTTCTCCTTCGTCTTGTTCTTCCCCTTCTTCGTTTTATTCTTTCCCTGTTCTTCCTCTTCCCCTTCAACCTCCTCTTCCTCCCCTTCTTATTTCTCTTCTTCCTCTTTCCCTTCCTTTTCGCCTCCCCGTCTTGTTCTTCTTCCTCTTCTTTATCCTGTTTTTCTTTCTAATCTTCCCCTTGTTCTTTCTCTTCTTCCCCTCCTTTTTCTTTTTCTTGCACTTCTTCTTCTTCCCCTTCCTCCTCTTCGTCTTCCACTTCTTCTTTCTCTCCTTTCTCTTCTTCTTCCTCGTCATCGCCTTGGTTCTTCCTCTTGTTCTTTCTCTTCATCTAGTTCTTCCTCTTCTTTGTCTTGTTCTCCCTCTCCTTCCTCTTAATATTCTTCTTATTCCTCTTGTTCTTCTTCTTCTCTTCCGTCCTCTTTTTCTTCTTCTTCCTCTTCCATTTTTTCTTTCTTCTTCTTTCTCTTGTTCCTCCTTTTCTTCCTTTTCTTCTTCCTCCTCATCTTCTTCACTTTCTTATTCCTCCTGCTCTTCTTCCTTTTCTTCCTTTTTATTCTTCCTCCTCTCCCTCCTTTTCTTCCTCTTCCCCTTCTTAGGTTTCTTCTTCCTTCTCTTTCTTTCTCTTTTTCCTACTGTTCCTCCTCTTCTTCCTGTTTTTCTTCCTCTTCTTCTTCTTCTTCCTCTTCGTCCTCTTATTCTTCTTCTTTCTCTAATTCTCTTCTTCCTCTTCTTCCTCTTGTTCTTCCCTTTCTTTTTCCTCTTGTTCTTCCTCTTTTGTTCCTTTTATTTTTCCTTCTCATCCTCTCTTCTTCTTCTTTTTCCTTTTCTTCTTCCTCCTCTTCTATAACTTATTCTTTCTCTTGTTCTGTCTCTTTACCTTCCTCTTGTCCTTCGTCTTGTTCTTCCCCTTCTTCGTTTTATTCTTTCCCCTGTTCTTCCTCTTCCCCTTCAACCTCCTCTTTCTCCCCTTCTTATTTCTCTTCTTCCTCTTGTTTTTCCTCTTTCCCTTCTTTTTCGCCTTCCGTTCTTGTTCTTCTTCCTCTTCTTTATCCTGTTTTTCTTTCTATTCTTCCCCTTGTTCTTTCCCTTCTTCCCCTCCTTTTGCTTTTTCTTGCACTTCTTCCCCTTCCTCCTCTTCGTCTTCCACTTCTTCTTTCTCTTCTTTTTCCTCGTCATCGTCTTGGTTCTTCTTCATGTTCTTTTTCTTCGTCTAGTTCTTCCTCTTCTTCGTCTTGTTCTCCCTTTCCTTCCTCTTAATTTTCTTCTTATTCCTCTTGTTCTTCTTCTCTTCCGTCCTCTTTTTCTTCTTCCTCTTCCACTGCTTCTTTCTTCTTCTTTCTCTTCTTCCTCCTCTTCTTCCTTTTCTTCTTCCTCCTCATCTTCATTTTCTAATTCCTCCTGCTCTTCTTCCTTTTCTTCCTTTTTTCTTCTTCGTCCTCTCCCTCCTCTTCTTCCTTTTCTTCCACTTCCCCTTCTTACGTTTCTTCTTCCTCCTCTTTTTTCTCTTTTTCCTCTTGTTCCTCTTCTTCTTCCTCTTTTTCTTCCTCGTCTTCCTCTTTCTCTTATCCTCTTCTTCTTCTTGTTCTTCCCCTTCTTCTTCCTCTTGTTCTTCCTCTTTTGTTCCTCTTATTCTTCCTTCTCATCCTCTCTTCTTCTTTTTCCTTTCCTTCCTTTTCTTCTTCCTCCTCTTCTTTTACTTATTCTTTCTCTTGTTGTCTTCCTCTTCTCCTTCGTCTTGTTCTTCCCCTTCTTCGTTTTATTCTTTTCCCTGTTCTTCCTCTTCCCCTTCAACCTCCTCTTTCTCCCCTTCTTATTTCTCTTCTTCCTCTTGTTTTTCCTTTTTCCCTTCTTTTTCGCCTCCCCTTCTTGTTCTTCTTCCTCTTCTTTATCCTGTTTTTCTTTTTGTTCTTCCCCTTGTTCTTTCTCTTCTTCCCCTCCTTTTTCTTTTTCTTGCACTTTTTCTTCCCCTTTCTCCTCTTCGTCTTTCACTTCTTCTTTCTCTCCTTTCTCTTCGTCTAGTTCTTCTTGTTCTTCTTCTTCCCTTCCGTCCTCTTTTTCTTCTTCCTCTTCCACTGCTTCTTTCTTTTTCTTTCTCTTGTTCCTCCTCTTCTTCCTTTTCTTCTTCCTTCTCATCTTCATTTTCTAATTCCTCCTCATCTTCATTTTCTAATTCCTCCTGCTCTTCTTCCTTTTCTTCCTTTTTTCTTCTTCGTCCTCTCCCTCCTCTTCTTCCTTTTCTTCCACTTCCCCTTCTTACGTTTCTTCTTCCTCTTTTCCACTTCTTCCTTTTTTCTTCTTCCTCTTTTTCTTCTTCTTCCTCTTCTTCAACTATTTCTTCCTCCTTCTTTCTTTTCTTCCTCTTGTTTCCCCTCTTCTTCCTTTTCTGTTTCCTCTTTTCATTTTTTTTCCTCTTCCTCTTCTTCTTCCTCTTCTTCTTCCTCTTCTTCTTCCTCTTCTTCTTCCTCTTCTTCTTCCTCATCTTTTTCCTTTTTCTTTCTCCTTTTCTTCGTCGTCCTCTTTCTCCTTTTCTTCTTCCCCCTCCTCCTATTCTTCCTTTTCTTCTTCCTCTTTTTCTTCTTCCTCTTCTTCTTCCTCTTTTTCTTCTTCCTCTTTTTCTTCTTCCTCTTCTTCTTCCTCTTTTTCTTCCTCTTTTTCTTTCTTTTCTTGCTCTTCTTCTTCCTGTTCTTCCTCTTCCTCTTCTTTCTCTTCTTCTTCTTCCTTTTCTTCTTCTTCCTATTTTCATGTGGTGTTATAAAAAAAGTTGTTAAGAAAAGCAACCAGATCCTCTCACTCCGTCAGTGGTTATAATTTTGAGAACTGGGCTTCACCAAAGTTCGGTTACCACTTTCTAAATTTGCATATTCTTGATGTTATCAAGTTTGACTTTATAATTAAAACTTATTGGTGGTGAAAAATGGTCGAAAATATTTAAATAGATGAATTTATTTTGCTTTCGTTACAGGTTTACGCCAATGGGTTCGTATACGCCCCCGTGATGCAGCCCTGCTACTGCACGTGCAACTCCTGGATGTCGTGCTGCTCATCGTCGTGATGTGCGTGAGTCTGTGCGAGAAGACCAAACAACCTTCCAATCAAAGCCCGCCAGCATCAACTCTATCATTTGTAGATTTGGTGACTGAAGTGCATGCGTAACAATCGAAACTTATATGTATCATCAGAGTTAGTATCAGTCTTGACCTCGTACAGACAAAACAATGACCGATCGACTGAGGTTTTCCATTTTTAACGGAAAAACCCACCAATGAACTCAGCGTTGATCTTGCGCGAGATCAAAAACCATTCCGGAAATAAAAAAAAAAAACACAAAGCTGTTTGAAAAACATGAGGCTGAAATTTCTTAAATTATGACGCATCATCGGTGTGTGGCTGTGAACTCATTTAAAACGTTGGGTTGTGCATATATGGTATCAAAATTGGATTGTGCTTCGCCTTTTAGTGATTTTACCTGCAGTCATTTAATTTTCGTTACAGTTATTTAGAATAAGTTTTTTTTTTTTGTTGTAAATATATAGTATTAACTAAAATACTTAGCGGAGATCCAGCGAAAGAAACAAAAAAAAATAATAAATTATTAAGCGTATTTGTAATATTGTTTTGAGAAAAAAAATTAAAAATTAAATCGTTTAGGATATAATAGAACGTAATATTAAAAATTATTGATAACAATCAAGTGACTAGATATAAATTTTAGCTATTATGTTATTATGCCTCTTGTAATCTTATAAAAATATTTTTGACGTAAATTAAATTACATTTTTTTAAAATTCTATCTATAAAATTAGAAAATCTTTGATTTAAATATAATACGTATTGTTTGCATTTTTTTGGGTGCCAAATTAAAAACATTATTTATTTATTGCTAATTTTTTATTAATGCTACTCTAAATTGATTTAAATATAAAATCTCTTAAAACGGCCAAAATTAAAAAGCCTTTTTCAACTTTAGGAAGTATCTGTAGTGCATTTTAAATTTCAACTCTTCGAAATTCCATCTATCGTAAATCTCTTGATCTTTATAAGATATTTGTCCATAATACTTAAATCTAGAAAACTCAAATTATTGACTTTTCTGGTATTAGACTCAATTGTATATAGCGAAATTGAATTATACTTGCAAAAGTTACAAATTGGTTAAAATTTTATTGAAAATTCGAAACGTGACATAACTTTAATGGTAAGAGGGACGTTAACTTCAACAGTAAGATGAACGTAACCTAACCTAACCAAACTGCAGGTTATAACAGGAACTTTTAGTTTTCATTTGGTTTGTAACACCCTTAAAAAGAAAATTATTTTTAATGGCAGCTCTTTTCAATAACAAAAAAATTAATAAAGGTGGACACAAATTTTATAACACGGTTTACAACGTTGCCATTTTTTATTATTTATATGCTTCCTGTAGTATCTGATCGTGGGTGGTTTATATTTAGTTTAAAACGTAAAAAAAGCGATAATTTTCTTTGCGTCATTATCCTGGAAGTTGAAGATTTTATAACAAATTCAGTAGTTCAGTAGTTGAAATTCCACTCATTTTGTGAAATATTTCCTAAAAAATGTTGCACAAAAAAAATGTTGACAACCCGATTCTCGAAGTTTCAATTCAGTTTAATTTTCTTTACTTTTGTCCACTACAAAAGTCACATTTTTAGACTTCAAATCCAACCAATTCTACTTTGTTTCTGAAATTTCTTAAAAAATATTGCCCAAAGAAAACTCGATTTTCGAAGTTTCAATTTAATTCAGTTTTATTTCTTTACTTTTGTCGACTACAAGTGACATTTTTAAACTTCAAATTCCAGCAATTCTACCTATTTTTTGATGATTTTTTTTGATTTAATGATTTCATAGAAAATGTTGCCCCAAAAAAAATATCGGCAACCAGATTCTCGAAGTTTCAATTTAATTTTATTTATTTAGTTTAGTCGACTGTAATTTTAGACTTCAAATTCAACCAATTCTGTTTTGTTTATAAATTTTTTTTAAAAATGTTGTCCTTGAATTAAACTGAATTGAAACTTGGAAAATAGAGTCTTTTTTTCTCTATTTCCCAAGTTAAAGTTCAGTTCAGTTTAATTTTCTTATTTTTGTACCACAAATGTCACATTTTTAGACTTTAAATGCAAGCTTTCTGTTTTTTTTTTCTGTTTCTTAAAAGACATTTCCCAAAATTTAAGTCTCAATTCAATTCGAAGCGCTTCAGCCAGAACTTTTCGAGTTGAAACTCGAATTAGACTTCAAATTTCGAGTTTTAAGTCGAGAGAAAGCGAATTTGTAAAGAAAAAAACTTCGGATTACCAGAAAAATACCTACATGTGGAATTGGTAGTCACAATTTTAAGAAAAAAAAACAACTCTTCGTAATATTTTAGAAATCAAAGCCTACATTTTGTGGTTAATAAAAGTCTTGAGAAAAAAAATGTAGAAATATGGAGAGTTTTCGTAGTAGTACGGGGGGTAATTTCGGTTTTTTTGGGAAAGGGGGGAATTTCCTCGTTTGAGAAAAACTCGAATTTTTTCCAGTCGTAGCGAAATTTGGAGAAAAAACCTAATTTTTGAAGTAGCAAAATTTTTTCTGGGTAATTCCAGTTTTTTGGGAGTAGGGGGGTAATTTCCGTTTTTTCGTAGTGTAAAGATATGGAGACGTAAATTTAAATTTCGAAATTCAAATCAAGAGTTGAAGAAAAACTCGAATTTTTTCCAGTAAGGGCGAAATTTGGAGAAAAAATTGAATTTTTGAAGTTGCAGGTTTTTTTTGGATAATTCCAGTTTTTTGGGGGTAGGGGGGTAATTTCCGTTTTTTGGTAGTGTAAAAATATGGAGACGTAAATTTAAATTTCGAAATTCAAATCGAGAGTTGGAGAAAAACTCGAATTTTTTCCAGTAAGGGTGAAATTTCGAGAAAAAACTTAATTTTTGAAGCTGCAAGGTTTTTTCTGACTAATTCCAGTTTTTTGGGGGTAGGGGGGTAATTTCCGTTTTTTGGTAGTGTAAAAATATGGAGACGTAAATTTGAATTTCGAAATTCAAATCGAGAGTTGAAGAAAAACTCGAATTTTTTCCAGTAAGGGTGAAATGTTGAGAAAAAATTGAATTTTTGAAGTTGCAGGTTTTTTTGGGTAATTCCAGTTTTTTGGGGGCGGGGGAGGTAATTTCCGTTTTTTGAGGGAGAGGGTAATTTCCTGGTTTTGAGAAAAACTCGAATTTTTTCCAGTCGTAGTGAAATTTCGAGAAAAAACTTAATTTTTGAAGCTGCAAGCTTTTTTCTGGCTAATTCCAGTCTTTTGGGGGTAGGGGGGTAATTTCCGTTTTTTGGTAGTGTTAAAATATGGAGACGTAAATTTAAATTTCGAAATTCAAATCGAGAGTTGAAGAAAAACTCGAATTTTTTCCAGTAAGGGTGAAATTTCGAGAAAAAACTTAATTTTTGAAGTTGTAGGATTTTTGGGGTAATTTGGGGTAGGAGGGGTAATTTCCGTTTTTGGGGGGAGGGGAGGATTTCTTCGTTTGTGAAAAACTCGAATTTTTTCCAGTCGTAGTGAATTTTTTCCAGTAAGGGTGAAATTTCGAGAAAAAACTTAATTTTTGAAGTTGCAAGGTTTTTTCTGAGTAATTCCAGTTTTTTGGGGTTAGGGGGGTCATTTCCGTTTTCTGGTAGTGTAAAAATATGGAGACGTAAATTTAAATTTCGAAATTCAAATCGAGAGTTGGAGAAAAACTCGAATTTTTTCCAGTAAGGGTGAAATTTCGAGAAAAAATTGAATTTTTGAAGTTGCAGTTTTTTTGGGGTAATTCCAATCTTTTAGGGGTAGGAGGGGTAATTTCCATTTTTGGGGGGAGGGGAGGAATTCCTCTATTGAGAAAAACTCGAATTTTTTCCAGTCGTAGTGAAATTTCGAGAAAAAACTCAATTTTTAAAGTTGCAAGGTTTTTCTGGGTAATTCCAGTTTTTTGGGGGTAGGGGGGTAATTATTGTTTTTTGGTAGTGCAAAAATATGGAGACGTAAATTTAAATTTCGAAATTCAAATCGAGAGTTGGAGAAAAACTCGAATTTTTGCCAGTAAGGGTGAAATTTCGAGAAAAAATGGAATTTTTGAAGTTGCAGGTTTTTTTGGGGTAATTCCAATCTTTTAGGGGTAGGAGGGGTATTTTCCATTTTTGAGGGGTGGGGAGAATTTCCTCGTTTGAAAAAAACTCAAATTTTTTCCAGTCGTAGTGAAATTTCGAGAAAAAACTTAATTTTTGACGCTGCAAGGTTTTTTCTGACTAATTCCAGTTTTTTGGGGGTAGGGGGGTAATTTCCGTTTTTTGGTAGTGTAAAAATATGGAGACGTAAATTTGAATTTCGAAATTCAAATCGAGAGTTGAAGAAAAACTCGAATTTTTTCCAGTAAGGGTGAAATGTTGAGAAAAAATTGAATTTTTGAAGTTGCAGGTTTTTTTGGGTAATTCCAGTTTTTTGGGGGCGGGGGAGGTAATTTCCGTTTTTTGAGGGAGAGGGTAATTTCCTGGTTTTGAGAAAAACTCGAATTTTTTCCAGTCGTAGTGAAATTTCGAGAAAAAACTTAATTTTTGAAGCTGCAAGCTTTTTTCTGGCTAATTCCAGTCTTTTGGGGGTAGGGGGGTAATTTCCGTTTTTTGGTAGTGTTAAAATATGGAGACGTAAATTTAAATTTCGAAATTCAAATCGAGAGTTGAAGAAAAACTCGAATTTTTTCCAGTAAGGGTGAAATTTCGAGAAAAAACTTAATTTTTGAAGTTGTAGGATTTTTGGGGTAATTTGGGGTAGGAGGGGTAATTTCCGTTTTTGGGGGGAGGGGAGGATTTCTTCGTTTGTGAAAAACTCGAATTTTTTCCAGTCGTAGTGAATTTTTTCCAGTAAGGGTGAAATTTCGAGAAAAAACTTAATTTTTGAAGTTGCAAGGTTTTTTCTGAGTAATTCCAGTTTTTTGGGGTTAGGGGGGTCATTTCCGTTTTCTGGTAGTGTAAAAATATGGAGACGTAAATTTAAATTTCGAAATTCAAATCGAGAGTTGGAGAAAAACTCGAATTTTTTCCAGTAAGGGTGAAATTTCGAGAAAAAATTGAATTTTTGAAGTTGCAGTTTTTTTGGGGTAATTCCAATCTTTTAGGGGTAGGAGGGGTAATTTCCATTTTTGGGGGGAGGGGAGGAATTCCTCTATTGAGAAAAACTCGAATTTTTTCCAGTCGTAGTGAAATTTCGAGAAAAAACTCAATTTTTAAAGTTGCAAGGTTTTTCTGGGTAATTCCAGTTTTTTGGGGGTAGGGGGGTAATTATTGTTTTTTGGTAGTGCAAAAATATGGAGACGTAAATTTAAATTTCGAAATTCAAATCGAGAGTTGGAGAAAAACTCGAATTTTTGCCAGTAAGGGTGAAATTTCGAGAAAAAATGGAATTTTTGAAGTTGCAGGTTTTTTTGGGGTAATTCCAATCTTTTAGGGGTAGGAGGGGTATTTTCCATTTTTGAGGGGTGGGGAGAATTTCCTCGTTTGAAAAAAACTCAAATTTTTTCCAGTCGTAGTGAAATTTCGAGAAAAAACTTAATTTTTGACGCTGTAAGGTTTTTTCTGAGTAATTCCAGTTTTTTGGGGGTAGGGGGGTAATTTCCGTTTTTTGGTAGTGCAGAAATATGGAGACGTAAATTTAAATTTCCAAATTCAAATCGAGAGTTGGAGAAAAACTCGAATTTTTTCCAGTAAAGGTGAAATTTCGAGAAAAAATTGAATTTTTGAAGTTGCAGGTTTTTTTGGGTAATTCCAGTTTTTTGGGGGTAGGGGGGTAATTTCCGTTTTTTGGTAGTGTAGAAATATGGAGACGTAAATTTAAATTTCGAAATTCAAATCGAGAGTTGAAGAAAAACTCGAATTTTTTCCAGTAAGGGCGAAATTTCGAGAAAAAATTGAATTTTTGAGGTTGCGGTTTTTTTTTGGGTAATTCCAGTTTTTTGGGGGTAGGGGAGGTAATTTTCGTTTTTTGGGGGGAGGGGGGAATTTCTTGGTTTAAGAAAAACTCGATTTTTTTCCAATCGTAGTGAAATTTCGAGAAAAAAGTCAATTTTTGAAGCTGCAAGGTTTTTTCTGGGTAATTCCAGTTTTTTGGGGGTAGGGGGGTAATTTCCCATTTTTGGTAGCGTAAAAATATGGAGACGTAAATTTAAATTTCGAAATTCAAATCGAGCGTTGGAGAAAAACTCGAATTTATTCCAGTCGTAATGAAATTTCGAGAAAAAACCTAATTTTTGAAATTGCAAGGTTTTTTCTGAGTAATTCCAGTTTTTTGGGGGTAGGGGGGTAATTTCCGTTTTTTGGTAGTGCAGAAATATGGAGACGTAAATTTAAATTTCGAAATTCAAATCGAGAGTTGGGGAAAAACTCGCATTTTTTCCAGTAAGGGTGAAATTTCGAGAAAAAATTGAATTTTTGAGGTTGCGGTTTTTTTTGCGTAATTCCAGTCTTTTGGGTGTAGGGGGGGTAATTTCCGTTTTTTCGTAGTGCAAAAATATGGAGACGTAAATTTAAATTTTGAAATTCAAATCGAGAGTTGAAGAAAAACTTGAATTTTTTCCAGTAAGGGCGAAATTTCGAGAAAAAACTTAATTTTTGAAGTTGCAAGGTTTTTTCTGCGTAATTCCAAATTTTTGGGGGTAAGGGGGTAATTTCCGTTTTTGGTAGTGTAGAAATATGGAGATGTAAATTTAAATTTCGAAATTCAAATCGAGAGTTGAAGAAAAACTAGAGTTTTTTCCAGTAAGGGTGAAATGTTGAGAAAAAATTGAATTCTTGAAATTGCCGGTTTTTTTGGGTAATTCCAGTTTTTTGGGGGTGGGGGAGGTAATTTCCGTTTTTTTGGGGAAGGGGGGAATTTCCTGGTTTGAGAAAAACTCGATTTTTTTCCAGTCATAGTGAAATTTCGAGAAAAAACTCAATTTTTGAAGCTGCAAGGTTTTTTCTGGGTAATTCCAATTTTTTGGGGGTAAGGGGGTAATTTCCGTTCTTTGGTAGTGTAAAAATATGGAGACGTAAATTTAAATTTCGAAATTCAAATCGAGAGTTGGAAAAAACTCGAATTTATTCCAGTCGTAATGAAATTTCGAGCAAAAACTTAATTTTTGAAGTTGCAAGGTTTTTTCTGAGTAATTCCAGGTTTTTGGGGGTAGGGGGGTAATTTCCGTTTTTTGGTAGTGCCGAAATATGGAGACGTAAATTTAAATTTCCAAATTCAAATCGAGTGTTGAAGAAAAACTCGAATTTTTTCCAGTAAGGTTGAAATTTCGAGAAAAAATTGAATTTTTGAAGTAGCAAGGTTTTTCTGGGTAATTCCATTTTTTTGGGGGTAGGGGAGGTAATTTCCGTTTTTTGAGGAAGGGGGAAATTTCCTCGTTTGGGAAAAACTTGGAATTTTTTCCAATCGTAGTGAAATTTCGAGAAAAAACTCAATTTTTAAAGTAGTAAGATTTTTTCTGGGTAATTCCAATTTTTTGGGAGTAGGGGGTAATTTCCGTTTTTTGGTAGTGTAGAAATATGGAGACGTAAATTTAAATTTCGAAATTCAAATCGAGAGTTGGGGAAAAACTCGAATTTTTTCCAGTAAGGGTGAAATTTCGAGAAAAAATTGAATATTTGAGGTTGCGGTTTTTTTTTTGGGTAATTCCAGTTTTTTGGGGGTAGGGGAGGTAATTTTCGTTCTTTGGGGGGAGGGGGGAGTTTCCTGGTTTGAGAAAAACTCGAATTTTTTCCAGTCGTAGTGAAATTTCGAGAAAAAACTCAATTTTTGAAGTTGCAAGATTTTTTCTGGGCAAGTCCAATTTTTTGGGGATAGGGGGGTAATTTCCGTTTTTTTTGGTAGTGTAGAAATATGGAGACGTAAATTTAAATTTCGAAATTCAAATCGAGAGTTGAAGAAATTCTAGAGTTTTTTCCAGTAAGAGTGAAATTTCGAGAAAAAACTGAATATTTGAAGTTGTAGGGTTTTTGGGGTAATTTGGAGGTAGGAGGGGTAATTTCCGTTTTTCGGGGGAGGGGAGGATTTCCTCGTTTGAGAAAAACTCGAATTTTTTTCAGTCTTAGTGAAATTTCGAGAAAAAACTCAATTTTTGGAGCTGCAAGGTTTTTCTGGGTAATTCCAGTTTTTTTGGGGGTAGGGGGGTAATTTCCGTTTTTTGGTAGTGCAGAAATATGGAGACGTAAATTTAAATTTCGAAATTCAAATCGAGAGTTGGGGAAAAACTCGAATTTTTTCCAGTAAGGGTGAAATTTCGAGAAAAACTCAATTTTTGAAGCTGCAATGTTTTTTCTGGGTAATTCCAATTTTTTGGGGGTAAGGGGGTAATTTCCGTTCTTTGGTAGTGTAGAAATATGGATAAGTAAATTTAAATTTCGAAATTCAAATCGAGAGTTGAAGAAAAACTCGAATTTTTTCCAGTAAGGGTGAAATTTCGAGAAAAAATTGTAATTTTTGAAGTTGCAGGTTTTTTGGGTAATTCCAGTTTTTTGCGAATAGGGGAGGTAATTTTCGTTTTTCGGGAAAGGGGGGAATTTCTTGGTTTGAGAAAAACTCGAACTTTTTCCAGTCGTAGTGAAATTTCGAGAAAAAACTCAATTTTTGAAGTTGCAAGGTTTTTTCTGGGTAATTCCAAATTTTTGGGGGTAGGGGGGTAATTTCCGTTTTTGGTAGTGTAAAAATATGGAAACGTAAATTTAAATTTCGAAATTCAAATCGAGAGTTGAAGAAAAACTCGAATTTTTTCCAGTAAGGGTGAAATTTCGAGAAAAAACTGAATATTTGAAGTTGCAGGGTTTTTGGAGTAATTCCAGTTTTTTGGGGGTAGGGGGGTAATTTCCGTTTTTGGAGGGAGGGGGGGGTATTTCCTCGTTTGAGAAAAACCCGAATTTTTTCTAGTCGCAGTGAAATTTCGAGAAAAAACTCAATTTTTGAAGTTGCAACGTTTTTTTGGTTAGTTCCAGTTTTTTAGGGGACGGGGGGATTTCCGTTTATGGGACTGAAGGAGGGATTTCCGTTTTTGGGAGCGGTGGGGGGGGGGGGTAATTTCCTCGTAATCTGAGGTTTTATAGCGTTACCAATTTTTTTGTATTTCCTGCGCAGGAACCTGAAAATTTCTTATAAAATCGACCATTTTTATGTAGATTTTCTTGTAACTTGTAAATGGTAATGGGGCCCTTAACGGACCCCTCTCGATTAATCAACTACTGAAATCGGGTGTGTACATTAACTGGTCAATTGAGGAATGTGTTAAAAAAAACTTTTATGTCAGTTTTGTCAGGATTAATCCAACTAGGATCGAACAAAGGCGTTATCCACTTTTTTTTTAATTCGAGCAATTATTTTCGACTTCCAGCGATTATTTCGACTTCCAGCGATTATTTCGTTTTCCAGAAAGTGCCGCCGATGTGTAACTAGATCAAAATGTTAAGTAGTCGATTCCACGCCCTCTTACAAATGTAAATAGTTTGGCATTACATAAGCAATAAAATTAAATGTCTCAAATTACATAATCATGTCATCATTTTTAACTCGTATCGTACGAACCTTGAGGAAATTCATATAGACCTATTTTTGTCATTTACCTTTTAAAATTTATAATTATCCATTAGCGTATATGTAAATTAACAGAATTTTAGATGTCAAAAGCAAACTAGATAACTGTAATTTTAAATAAATGACAAGTTTAGACAATTTCTAGATGCACAATCTGATTTATTTATTTAGATATTTTAGCGATCGGAGCATGTTTATAAAGCAGCCTGAAGTGTTCCTTATTCCGCTTCTTTTTTTTTTTGTTCCGATAAGAAACACTGTTTGACATTTTTGTGTAATATTTATTAGTCACATTCACCGATATTCAATGTTTTTTTTTTGGGGGAAGGTCGTTTTCCATTTTTTAAACTTTTAGGTTAAGAATTTAGTCTGTGATCAAGTCGAGATATGTGTGTAAATTTATAAAAGTAGGTCTTCGTTATTATAACGTTTTTGTGTATAAATAACACCACTAAAAACAAAAGATGGTGTTTTGGGTGGGCCTAGCTAGTCGACGTTACTCAATCTGTTGTTAATTTAAACAGTTTAATTTAATGACGTTGCCTTGAATTTTTTTATTGAATTATAAATAACAGAAGGCAGGTCGTAAAAAAACTAACTTAACTAGTAGTGAATTTTGTAAAGGTATATTATACGTATAAAATTATGGTTAAAAAAATGCAAAACTTCCTTCTGTTTCGTTTAATTTTTGTAGTACTAAGGGGCGGTGGTATCAGCATCGATTAAATTTAGTCTGAACAGCTTCAGATTGAACTTGATCCTCTGCGAAAACCGCATCGGTTACTTTACGAGTCAAGCGCGATTTGGACCATCAGATTCCACTTTTAAAATATCCATTATTTACGAAAACTTGGAGGGCTTAGACCCTGATCTGTGTTATAACAGTTCTACGACAGGCGCCATGTTTAAACCACTTTTGTTAATTTTATAATCGCCCCCATGTTCCCTAGATTTATTTTCACATTCGAGGATAAATTGCATTACGTTTTTGGTTATCACTTTGACTTTCACAGTCTCTGGCTTTCACAGTCTCTGGCTTTCACAGTCTCTGGCTTTCGCAGTCTCTGGCTTTCGCAGTCTCTGGCTTCATACTCTCTGGCTTTCACTGTCTCTGGCTTTCACTCTCTGGCTTTCACACTCTCTGGCTTTCACACTCTCTGGCTTTCACAGTCTTTGGCTTTCACCAACGGAAAGCATGTGTCCAAACTATGACTTTAAACTTGTTTAATTTATGATTTAATTACGGGGGCACTTTTGAATGAAAGCTTTCAATTTAATTTCATGTTTCATTTAATTGTCATATCTTGAAATCCCACCCTAGCAGACTTCAGAAGTCTTACGTCTCGGCCTCCATTTTTGTGTCTGAAAATCAAGGAAGTTAGAACAGCGTTTCCCAAATTTTTTCTCTCATGGTCTGGTTTTTATGTGTCCCCTTCGTGACCCATTGAAAGATTATTTTAACTATCATAAAACCTCGTTTATCTTCTCAAAATTTCAACCACATTTTGAGGTTAGAAGTGTGCTAGAATTTTTTATGAAAACTTTGTAGATTTATTTTTGTAGCTACATTTTTAGACTCAAAATTGGACCATTCTGCTTTGTTTCTGTTTCTTAAAAGACGTCTTTTCTTTTCTCGAATTTTTGATTTTCTCAAAATTTCGAGTTTGTTCCCAAAATTTCGACTTTGTTCCCAAAATTTCGACTTTGTTCACCTCTAAATCCCGAGTTGAAGTTTTAAAGTTCGACCTATTACACTTTAATCATAAAACTGGATTTTTTCACCGTGCTGAGTTTCTTCCAAAATTTCGGTACTTTTCCGAAACATTTTCAAGTGGATTTTATTGTTTACATTTGCCTGAAAATTCGACCTTAAATGGAGACTTATTTTCTCAAAATTCGGTTGAACTCTTGCTGTTTTAAATTTCAAAGTTAAAATTGAAAGAAAAGTGTATGGCATTTTGAAAATAAGCTCAAATGTGTGAGAGGAAACGTGAAATTGCAAAACTTTTCTAAAAAAAAATCAAAATTTAAACTCCCAATTTTTGATGTTTTTTATTTCGACTTTTTTCTGAAAACTTTGACTCTTAAAATCGTAAGGTTTGTTTCAGATTTTCTGTTAATTAGAATAAAATGTCATTTCGTTTTTTCCACCACAAACGATTTTTTTTGTCGTAAGGTTTTTTTCAAATTTTTTGTTAATTAGAGTTAAAATGTAATTTTCTTTTTTTCCAACACAAACGTTTATTTTTTTTTTTTTTTCAAAATATTTCTAGACTCCAAGTCGTCTTTTTTCTCGAACTGTTATGATTTTAGCTAACATTTTTCTCAATATTGAAATTGATTAACTTTGATTTTTTATCAACTTTTAGCGAAAATGGTAAATTTTTTAAACGACTTTTTTCTTGAAAATTGGACATTGAAAGTTATAATTGGGTGTTTTTTTTAGAATTTTTCACAAATTGATTTACAAATCTTCTTCCCTGAAACCAAGAAAGAATAAAAAATACGAAAACAGTTGCTCTGAGCAACTGTTGCTGTATTTATACAGACCAACTGTTGTTGTTGTATTTTTTAATTTTTGTTGGTTTCAAAGGATAAGATTTGTACATCAATTTTTGAAGATAACCAAGGACAAGTCCGTTCCACAAAAAAAAAGAATTTTTCACTATTTTTCTTATAATTTTCATTTTCGAAATCGATTTCTGATTAAACATATCGAACTTTCAAAGGTTTAAAGTTGAAGGTTTCATTTGTATTGTAAGGCGAATGTTTCAAGTTTTATCAATGCCCCAAAGTTAAACCTTCACTTTCCAATTTCTAAATTGGAAATTGAAAGTTATAATTTGGTGTTTTTTCTAAAATTTTCACAAATCGATCTACAAATCTTGTCCCCTCGAACCAAGAAAGAATAAAAAATACAAAAACAGTGGCTCTGAGCAACTGTAGTTGTATTTATACAGAGCAACTGTTGTTGTATTTTGTAATCTTTTTTGGTTTCAGAGGACAAGATTTGTACATCAATTTTTGAAGATAACCAAGGACAAGTCCGTTCCACTAAAAAAAAAAAGAATATTTCACCATTTTTCTTATCATTTTCATTTTCGAAATCGATTTCTGATTAAAAATATCGAAATTTCAAAATACCAGTTTAAACGTGAAGGTTTTATTTTTATTGCGAGTCCAATATTTCAATTTTTTTTAATGCCCCAAATTTTCACTTTCCAATTTTTAGAAAATTTCCATTGTTTTCAATTTTTTCCAAATTTCGACATTTTGCAAAACTTTGACAGCTGAAAGTTTTATTTTTCAAAAAATGCATTTTTTCAGAATTTCTATTTTTGTTCGAAATGTTGGGCTTTCGTTAAAATTTCACTTATTTTGGGAATTTTTATAATTGCTTCGAAATTTCGACTTCTTCGCGTCTTTTTCAAAAATTTTTGTTGGAAGATTATTTCTTTTAAAAATGTCGATTCAGCATTTCGACTTTTTCTCAAAAGTTTGATTTCAAATTTTCTTTTTTTTTTGAAATTTTTTGCTGTAAATTTACCTTTAAAAAAATCAACATTTCAAAATTTTCAATTTTTTGAATATTGAGACAGGGAATTTTGATTTTTTTTTAATACATTTTGGCTTTCTCGAAATTTACTTTTTGTAATAATTGACTCGAAAAAATTCTACCTTTTTTTATTTAAACTTTTGTGCATTAATAACTTTTTTTTTTTGAAAATTCGCCGGTTTGGCTCTCAGAATTAGAGCCCAAAGTTTTCCTGAAAATTTTACCTTCGGATTTCGTAATATCTACTTTCATTTTCAAAATTTTCCCTACTTTAAAACTCCTAGTTTTTTTCGAAATTAAAAAAAAACAATACGTTAAACTGAAGTGAGCAAAGCCTAAACGAATTTATTTTTGACCTTATTGATGGTCTAAGACTTCCTAGATCACAGATGCGTAAGCTGAGAACCCTAGAACTTAAAAAAATCATTTTTATACCAAATAATATAAGTGCCAAATTAAAGGTGCCATAAAATGGCATGACTAGCACGTATTTCTGCGCTTGACTTGCAAAGTACTCTTCCGTTTAAGTATCTTATTGTACTCTTAGCACTTGGCCATAGAATTTTTGCTAATTTTATTAAATAATACGAATAAATATTTTAATTTTGTGTTTCTATGCCCGTGTTATATGTTATCCAAAGGGCTGTACCGTTTTTCTAAGCTTACACATTTAATATGTATATTTGTATATGTATATACATGAGACCTTCAGGCTGACCACTCTGCTGTCATCAGTGCAGTGTTGCCCTATCGCAATAAGTGTCTATGTATATTTCATTCTCATCGTTCTTATTACCATTAAACTAGAAATGCTTCCATATTTTTCGAAGTAATGTTTTTTGTCTCTCAATTAAGTGTAGACGTAAACGATATTTAATTTTTTGATACCCTAGATGAAACTTTAGAAATAGATTAAGGCCAATTTATGTATGTATCACACGGGTTTATATTACCGTGGTAGGCCTAAATATTTTTTAAATTAATTCTGTGTATAATTCTAATTTAATGACTGCTGCATAAAATGGTACAAGGTCTAAGAATTGACGTTCTCATTTTTGTTTAAAACGCTCTCTAAATTTTCAAAAACTTGACCCGACGGTGTAAAAAAATTACAAAAGCTTTAATTTTTAAATACTTTTTTTAATACGTGCAGTAGCTACCACGTGAAAGTTATTCGATTCGAAATTGAAATATTTTAAATTTTAATCAACGAAAATGTTCAATTCTTGGACAATTTTTTTAAAAATAAATATCTCTTAGAAGTACTTATGTCGCGAGGGTGACCGACTGAAAAATTAAATAAAATGACGCTGGGTCTCTAAGGATTCTGCTAATATAAGTTATCGTAAATAGTTAATTATTATAAAATAAAAACAAATTGTCTATTTTGAATGAACTATATGTATGTTACTATGGGCCAATCTGTATATTTTTATTGTTCCATAGGCCCGATAAAATATATAAAAAATGTTAAAAAAACCCAATAAAAATTTTAAAATGTGTAAACATTTTTTTTAAACCGCATTTTAGTTTTATTTTCAGCCACGTTGTCCCCCATCCCTTAACTCCTATCGCAGCTTTAGTTGATTTTTTTTATTTATGGCAACTTGACACCACCAAAGTGTTTAAACGACTGAAGAGTCGTTTTGCAATAATTCAGTGAACAAAGGTAAGTGGGACAAATTATGCTCAGCTTTAATTAATTTTTTATTCATGGCAACTTAACACCACTAAAGCTACGACTAAAGAGTTGTTTTGCAATAATTCAGTGAGTAGGTGGCACGAAATTGTATTCAGCTTTAGTTGATTCATGGCAACTTAACTCCACCAAAGTACCAAAGTGTTTAAACGACTAAAATGAAACTAAAATCGATACAAACCACATTGTTAGTGCTAGTTATAATCGAGCTGGATTTCAGAAAGGGAAAGCACTTACATGCTATCATGGCATTAAAAATGAATCATCTTTCATATTACATCCAAATCTAATGATAAAAACAGTACTTGATTCAAGTATTCTCATAAGAATATTCACCTAACTGTACAAGTTTCACATTTTTTTACATATTATTAATTAGCAAGTTAATTGAAAGCAATTTTTCTTCTCTTATAATATACTTATTAGCAGCTTTATCGTGTAAAATAAAAAGAAAAAAAAGCCAGTGAAAGCACGTGATTCTATTCACTTTTTAATTCATTCCCGCATCTTCAAAACATATGAATAATTATTTAAGGACGTACACGATGGCGTCGTACATTAATGACAAATTACTAGTTTCCGATAAACTTCCTGTTTTTTTCATATTTAATAGTGTACTTTTTAGTTGTTTACAACGGAATACCCAATTTTAATATGGTGTATATAGACATTCTCGATTTATTTATAGATAATTGTTTTCACTTATATACCGGATGATGCATTTTTGTTTGAAGTTCGTTCTGAGGTAACTAACGTATGGTATATCTTGCATTAATTTCAATTGAAAGCTTGACAATATTGAAATGAAATCAAATCAATGCTTGATTTGTTCCCATTTTTTGTAATGAGTTCAGTCTCCTGTCTTCCTCAGTATCCTGCCTACTTCAGTCTCCTGTCCCCTCCAGTCTGCTACCTTCTTCTAGTCACTTATATCGTCTCGTGTCTACGGGAAAGTTTTATGAATTTCAGAAGATATATTCTTCTTGTTCAGTCTCCGGTCTTCCTGAGCACCCTGTCTGCTTCAGTCTCCTGTCTTCTCGAGTCTACTGCCTTCTTCTTGTTACTTCCATCGTCTTGTGTCTATAGGAAAGTTTTATGAACTTCAGAAGATATATTCTTCTTCGTCAGTTCCCTGTCTTCTTCAATATTCTGTCTTCTTCAGTCTCCTGTCTTCTTCTAGTTACTTCTATCGTCTCGTATCTATGAAAAAGTTTTATGAACTTCAGAAGATATATTCTTCTTGTTCAGCCTCCGGTCTTCCTGAGCACCCTGTCTGCTTCAGTCTCCTGTCTTCTCGAGTCTACTGTCTTCTTCTAGTTACTTCCATCGTCTTGTATCTATAGGAAAGTTTTATAAACTTCAGAAGATATATTCTTCTTCGCCAGTCTCCTGTCTTCCTGAGCACCCTGTCTACTTCATGCTCCTGTCTTCTCGAGTCTACTGTCTTCTTCTAGTTACTTCCATCGTCTTGTGTCTGTAGGAAAGTTTTATGAACTTCAGAAGATATACTCTTCTTCGTCAGTCTCCTGTCTTCTTCAATATCCTGTCTTCTTCAGTCTCCTGTCTTCTTCTAGTTACTTCTATCGTCTCGTATCTATGAAAAAGTTTTATGAACTTCAGAAGATATATTCTTCTTGTTCAGCCTCCGGTCTTCCTGAGCACCCTGTCTGCTTCAGTCTCCTGTCTTCTCGAGTCTACTGTCTTCTTCTAGTTACTTCCATCGACTTATGTCTATAGAAAAGTTTTATGAAATTCAGAAGATATATTCTTCTTCGTCAGTCTCCTGTCTTCTTCAATATCCTGTCTTCTTCAGTCTCCTGTCTTCTTCTAGTTACTTCTATCGTCTCGTATCTATGAAAAAGTTTTATGAACTTCAGAAGATATATTCTTCTTGTTCAGCCTCCGGTCTTCCTGAGCACCCTGTCTGCTTCAGTCTCCTGTCTTCTCGAGTCTACTGTCTTCTTCTAGTTACTTCCATCGACTTATGTCTATAGAAAAGTTTTATGAAATTCAGAAGATATATTCTTCTTCGTCAGTCTCCTGTCTTCTTCAATGTGCTGTCTTCTTCAGTCTCCTGTATTCTTCTAGTTACTTCTATCGTCTCGTATCTATGAAAAAGTTTTATGAACTTCAGAAGATATATTCTTCTTGTTCAGCCTCCTGTCTTCCTACGCACCCTGTCTGCTTCAGTCTCCTGTCTTCTCGAGTCTACTGTCTTCTTCTAGTTACTTTCATCGTCTTGTGTCTATAGGAAAGTTTTATAAACTTCAGAAGATATATTCTTCTTTGTCAGTCTCCTGTCTTCTTCAATATCCTGTCTTCTTCAGTCTCCTGTCTTCTTCTAGTTACTTCTATCGTCTCGTATCTACGAAAAAGTTTTATGAACTTCAGAAGATACATTCTTCTTACTAATTAAAGCCAATTCGCTTTAATTAGCTTGTATCAATCCGAATCCTGTCTTTTTTTAGTTATTTTTATCGTCTCCTGTCTACAGGACAGTTTTATGAACTTCAGAAGATACATTCTTCTTCTCCAGTCTACTGTCTTCTTCTAGTTACTTCTATCGTCTCGTGTCTATAGGAAAGTTTTATGAACTTCAAAATATATATTCTTCTTCGTCAGTCTCCTATCTTCTTCAATATCCTGTCTTCTTTAGTCTCCTGTCTTCTCTACTTACTTCTGTCGTCTCTTATTGACGAGAAAATTTTATGACCTTCAGATAGATTCTTTTTCTTCAGTTTCTTGTCTTCTTCCAGTTACTTCTATCATCTCGTATCTACGAGAAAGTTCTATAAACTTCGAAAGATACATTCTTCTTCTTCAGTCTCTTATTTTCTTCCAGTTAATTCTATCATCTCGTATCTACAAGAAAGTTTTATGAAATTCAGAAGATACATTCTTCTTCTTCAGTCTCCTGTCTTTTAATATCCTGTCTTTTACAGTCTCCTGTCTTCTCCAGTCTACTGTCTTCTTCAAGTTACTTCTATCGTCTCGTGTCTACAGGAAAGTTTTATGAACTTCAGAAGATATATTCTTCTTCGTCAGTCTCCTGTCTTCTTCAATATCCTGTCTTCTTTAGTCTCCTGACTTCTACTTACTTCTGTCGTCTCTTATTGACGAGAAAGTTTTATGACCTTCAGATAGATTCTTTTTCTTCAGTTTCTTGTCTTCTTCCAGTTACTTCTATCATCTCGTATCTGAGAGAAAGTTTTATAAACTTCGAAAGATACATTCTTCTTCTTCAGTCTCTTATTTTTTTCCAGTTAATTCTATCATCTCGTATCTACAAGAAAGTTTTATGAAATTCAGAAGATACATTCTTCTTCTTCAGTCTCCTGTCTTTTTTAATATCCTGTCTTTTACAGTCTCCTGTCTTCTCTAGTCTACTGTCTTCTTCAAGTTACTTCTATCGTCTCGTGTCTACAGGAAAGTTTTATGAACTTCAGAAGATATATTCTTCTTCGTCAGTCTCCTGCCTTCTTCAATATCCTGTCTTCTTCAATATCCTGTCTTCTTCAGTCTCCTGTCTTCTTCTACTTACTTCTGTCGTCTCTTATTGACGAGAAAGTTTTATGACCTTCAGATATATTATTCTTCTTCAGTCTCTTGTCTTCTTCCGGTTACTTCTATCATATCGTATCTGCGAGAAAGTTTTATAAACTTCGAAAGATACATTCTTCTTCTTCAGTCTCTTATTTTCTTCCAGTTAATTCTATCATCTCGTATCTACAAGAAAGTTTTATGAAATTCAGAAGATACATTCTTCTTCTTCAGTCTCCTGTCTTTTTTAATATCCTGTCTTTTACAGTTTCCTGTCTTCTCCAGTATACTGTCTTCTTCAAGTTACTTCTATCGTCTCGTGGCTACAGGAAGGTTTTATGAACTTCAAAAGATATATTCTTCTTCGTCAGTCTCCTGTCTTCTTCAATATCCTGTCTTCTTTAGTCTCCTGTCTTCTACTTACTTGTGTCGTCTCTCATTGACGAGAAAGATAACCTTCAGATAGGTTATTCTTCTTCAGTCTCTTGTCTTCTTCCTGTTACTTCTATCATCTCGTATCTGCGAGAAAGTTTTATAAACTTGGAAAGATACATTCTTCTTCTTCAGTCTCTTGTTTTCTTCCAGTTAGTTCTATAATCTCGTATCTACGAGAAAGTTTTATGATCTTAGGAAGATAGATTCTTGTTCTTCAGTTTCCGACCTTCTTCTAGTTACTTTTATCGTCTCGTATTTACGAGAAAGTTTTATGAGCTTTAGAAGATACATTCTTCTTCTTCAATCTCCTGTCTTCTTTTAGGATCTTCTATCGTCTCGTGTCTACAAGAAAGTTTTATGAACTTTAGAAGATAAATTCTTCTTCTTCAGTCTCCTGTCTTCTTCAGTATCCTGTCTTTTACAGTATCCTGTCTTTTAGAGTTTCCTGTCTTTTAGTTACTTCTATCGTTTCGTATTTACGAGAAAGTTTTTTGAACTTCGGA
Source organism: Dastarcus helophoroides (assembly GCA_028583605.1). Lineage (NCBI taxonomy): Eukaryota > Metazoa > Arthropoda > Insecta > Coleoptera > Bothrideridae > Dastarcus > Dastarcus helophoroides. The sequence continues at coordinate 44,300,906 of CM053327.1, read as the reverse complement.
AGATACATTTTTCTTTTTCGATCTCTTGTCTTCTTCTAGTTACTTCTATCTATCAATAAAATTTAGTTGGTTCTATCGTCTCGTGTCTACGAGGAAGTTTTATGAACTTCAAAAGATACATTCTTCTTCTTCTTCTTCTTCAGTGTCCTGTGTTCTTCAGTATCCTGTCTTTTACAGTCTCCGGTCTTCTTCTAGTTACTTCTATCGACTCGTATTAACGAGAAAGTTTTGTGAACTTCGGAAGATAGATTCTTTTTCAGTGTCTTCTTCCAGTTACTTCCCTAATCTCTACAAGAAAGTTTTTTGAACTTCCGAAGATACATTCTTCTTCCTCAATCTCCTGTCTTCTTTTAGAAGAAGATACGTTCTTCTTCTTTTTCTTCAGTATCCTGTCTTCTACAGTTTCCTATTTTCTTCTAGTTACTTCAATCGTTTCGTATTAACAAGAGAGTTTTATGAACTTCGGAAGATACATTTTTCTTCTTTAGTCTCCTGTCTTATTCTAGTTACTTCTATCGTCTCGTGTCTACAAGAAAGTTTTATGAAGTTACGAAGATACATTCTTCTTTTTCAGTCTCCTGTCTTATTTTAGTTAGTTCTATTTTTGCTTGTCTACGAGAAAGTCTCCTGTCTTCTTCTAGTTACTTCTGTCGTCTGGTATTTACGAGAAAGTTTTATGAACTTCGGAACATACATTCTTCTTCTTCTTCTTCTTCAGTCTCTTGTCTTCTAGTTACTTCTATGGTCTTGTGTTTACGAGAAATTTTTATGAAATTCAGAAGATATATTCGTCTTCAGTCTCCTGACCTTTTTGGTATCCTGTCTTCTACAGTCTTCTATCTTCTTCTAGTTACTTCTATCGTCTCATATTAACGAGAAAGTTTTATGAATTTCGGAAGGTACATTCTTCTTTCTCAGTCTCCTATGTTTTTCAGTATCCTGTCTTTTACAGTCTCCTATCTTCTTCTAGTTACTTCCATTGACTCGTATTAACAAGAAAGTTTTATGAACTTCGGAAGATAGATTCTTCTGCAGTATCTTGTCTTCTTTCAGTTATTCCTCTCATATCTACAAGAAAAATTTATGAACTTCCGAAGATACATTCTTCTTCCTTGATCTCCGGTCTTCTTCTAGTTACTTCTATCGTCTCGTATCTTTGAGAAAGTTTTATGAGCTTTAGAAGATACATTCTTCTTCTTCAGTCTCTTGTCTCCTTTTAGTTACTTCTATCGTCCCGTGTCTACGAGAAAATTTTATGAACTTTAGAAGATAAATTCTTCTTCTTCAGTCTCCTGTCTTCTTCAGTGTCTTGTCTTGTTTTTTTTTACTTTTATTATCCCATATCTACGAGAAAGTCGTATGAACTTCAGAAGATACATTCTTCTTTTTTAGTCTCCTGGGTTCTTTTAGTTACTTCTATCATCTTGTGTCTAGAAAAATGTTTATGAAATTTAGAAGATAAATTCTTTTTCTTCAGTCTCTTGTTTTCTTCATTATCATGTCTTCTTCAATCTCCTGTTTTCTTCTAGTTACTTTTTTATCGTCTCGAATCTACGGGTAAGTTTTATAAACTGCAGAAGATACATTCTTCTTCTTCAGTCTCCTGTCTTCTTTTAGTTACTTTTATCGTCTCGTGTCTACGAGAAAGTTTTATGAACTTCAGAAGATACATTCTTCTTAAAAAAATAAAAATCAAAATAATCTTCAATAGTTTTCCTAAAATGAAGAAAATTTTCTTCTTGACCAGATTTTAGCCCACCTATATGGGTCGACAAATTCCCCAATTGTGCCAAATTTCAAATGGATAACATTACTTTCCGAGATAATTGGCGGGCATACGAACATACGCAGAGCGAGGGTTATATTTTCCATTTATAGTACAGAACCTTAAAAGTTCTGCAGTGCATGCTTCAGAAAATTAATTAAGCGATTACTTAATTATCTAAAGCTGGGCTGCATCGTGTGCACAGTGCACAGTCGAAATATTCCAACAATTTCAATCTCAGCAAACCAGACTTCCAGCAAGTTTGTTTTCCTTCCTTAATTAGATTATTATTTCAACTTTGAAGAACTTGCTTTTTGTTAAAATAATTTAAAATTCGTTATAACTATAAAACTATTAAGCTTGTTATCCCAATTACTATATTTGCAGTGCATTAAACATACGAAGTCTTGGAATAAAGTTTTATCGACTGAGGAATTCTGATGAGACCCCTTCATTACCCCATTCGTTATTTTTGTCCTTCTAAGTGTTTTATGGTAACGTTGAAAACCAAATTTTCGCCAAGGTGTTAATTAGTCGATTCATTTTATTGCATCAGCACCAGTGGCGTCTCGTAGCCAAAACTATTGGGGGTGCTGCGACAATGTTTAACGTTTTAAGCTTTTTATGATTTCGACTAAAAATTTTGACATTTTTAAAACGTTACATTTCAAAAATTTTAGATTTCTTTGAAAACTTGACAATGAAAATTTTTGATAATGTCACTTTTTTGAAACGTTGGATTTTTTTCCAAATTTCGACTGTATTGCAAAATTTAGATTTTTTTCTTGTAATCTCGATCTTATTTTATTTTGAAGTATTGACTTTTCTGAAAAACTGTGAATACTCTTTTAAAAATTTCCGTATTTTCGTAAATATTTAGACTTTTTGATGTGCGGTTTTTTTTGTAATTTTTTTGAAAATTAATTATTAGATTTTTTAAATTTTTAAGACTCTTCTAAAAATGTTGATTCTTTTTCTCCAAAATTTCAATAATTCCCACTTTAAAAGTCGAAATTATAAGAATATTTCTGACAATTAATTTATTTAAAAAATACTTTTTTTTCTTTAATTCTGAAACTGTTATTTTTTATGAATAATGTTACTAAAAAAAATTAAATTAGAACAGTAAATTGTTAATGAATTTTTCTCAACATTTGAAAAATTGAAATACAAAAATGGTCCCTCTGAAACCAAGAAAGACTAAAAACACAACAAAGGTTGCTCTAAAAAATATGGCTTCAACATTTTGCTTAATTTTAATTTCGAAATTTTGAAACCCTTTGAGAAATGTTGACTCTTTTTTTCAAAAATTTCAATAATTCCTACTTTAAAAGTCGAAATTATAAGAAAATTTTTGACAATTAATTTATTTCAAAAAAAATTTTTTTTCTTTATTCCGAAAATAATATTTTTTCTAAAAATGTTGTTTACAAATAGGAAATTTCAACTTTTTCTAGAAATATGATCTGCTTTCTCTTGAAATTTTGGGTTTAATCTTTAAATTTCGATCTTTTTTTATCGAAATTTGAATTTTAAATTCGAACTTGAGAATTTCAACAATAAGTAGAAAAATAGGAAATTCAGATTCAGAATTTTCTTCGGTCTACAGTATTAGTAATTTTTTAGAGAAATATGAAATTGTAAAACAGGTTGAAATTTAGAAGGTTCATTATTTCTTCAAATTTCAATATTTTTCCCAAAGTTTTCTTATTTTTATGCAGCTTTGAAGTTTATTTTCCGTAAATTTATACTTAATAATTTTCAGTTTCTTATTAAAATTACAAAATAAAATGAACTTTAAAATATTAAAATTTCAGTACAAAACTTTTAAATTTCCACAACAAATTAGAGAGAAATCAAAATTTCTACAAAAAAAAAATATTTTAAAGACAAAATCTCCAGGAAAATTCGAAATTCCAAAAAAAATTCTTTGTATAAAATGTTTAGAAAAAAGCACAAACGGAATTTTTTAGAGAAAAAATGGAAATTTGAAAAAAAGCTAAAATTTTGAAAAAAGTCGAAGTGAAGTATCTAGAAAAAAGTCGAAATTTTTTGTTTATTCCAAAATGTTGAAATTTTTATAAAGCTTTCAGGGTTTTTTCCAAACATTTTTTGTCAAAACTATAAAATAAAATGAACTTAAAATTGTCAAGTATAATAAGTAACTTAACATTTCGACTTTTTTCTACGACATTTTGACTTTAGTATCGAAATTTCGACATTTTTCTTGAGATTTTGGATTTTTTCTCAAATTTTGAATTTTTTCTACGAAATTTTGACCTTAGTATCGAAATTTCAACATTTCGGCTTTCAACTCAACATTTCGACCTTTTTTTCTCAAAATTTCGACATTTTTCATAAATTTCGACTTTTTTCTCAAAATTCGACGTTTTTCTGAAAATTATTTCGACTTTGTTCTGAAAATTTCAACTTTTTCGAAATCTTACAAAGACGTAGAAAGGACATTGATTAAAAAAAACTGTTATTTTTAGAAAGCTCGATATTTTGACTTTTTTCTCGAAATTTTGACTTTTTTCTTAAATTTCGACTTTTTTTTCTCAAAATTTTGACTTTTTCTCCCAAAATTTTGACTTTTTTCTTGACATTTCGATCTTTTTCGCGAAATTTCGTTTTTTTTCTCCAATTTCAACTTTTTTCTCGAAATTTTGACCTTAGTACCGAAATTTCGACATTTTTCTGGAATTTTGAACTTTAAAGTCAAAATTTCGACTTTTTTTTCGAAATTTCAGCTTTTTTTTCTCAAAATTTCGACTTTTTTCTCGAAAGCTCCGTTTTTTATCAGATATCTATTTTTTCTTAAAATTTCCACGTTTTTCTACAAATTTCGATTTTTTTTATCAAATTTCTAGTTTTTTCTCCGAATTTTCACTTACGTTTTTCTCAAATTTCGACTCTTCTTGAAATTTCGAGCTTATAAGGTTAAAGTTTCGACTTTTTCTCAAATTTCGACTTTTTTTCTCAAATTCCGACTTTTTTCTCGAAATATTTCGAAATTTCGTCTTTTTTCGTCCAAAAATTTGTAGTTTTTTCAAATTTCGACTTTATTTTACGAAATATTAACCTTGCTATCGAAATTTCGACTTTAAACTCAACATTTCGATTTTTTTCTCAAAATTTCGGCATTTTTCTTAAATTTCGACTTTTTTCTCAAATTTTGACTTTTTTCTGAAAATTTTTTCGACCTTGGTCTAAAAATTTCAACTTTTTCGAAATGTTACAAAGGCGTAAATGTTATTTTTGGAAATTTCGACTTTTTTTCTCAAATTTCGGTATTTTTGACGAAATTTCGACTTATTTTCTCGAAATCTCGACTTTTTTTCTCGAAATTTCCATTTTTTTCTCAAATTTCGACCTTTTTTCTCAAAACTTCGACTTTTTTTCCTTTTTTCTCAAAACTTCGACTTTTTTTCTCGAAATTTCGACTTTGAACTAACTTTTGACCTTAATATCGAAATTTCGACTTTTTTTCTCGAAATTTCGACTTTTCTCGCAAATTTCTATTTTTTCTCGAAATTTCGACTTATTTTCTTGAAATGTCGACTTTTTTTCTCGAAATTTCCATTTTTTTCTCAAATTTCGACCTTTTTTCTCAAAACTTCGATTTTTTTCCTTTTTTCTCAAAACTTCCACTTTTTTTCTCGAAATTTCGACTTTGAACTAACTTTTGACCTTAATATCGAAATTTCGACTTTTTTCTCGAAATTTCGGCTTTTCTCGCAAATTTCGATTTTTTCTCGAAATTTCGACTTATTTTCTTGAAATGTCGACTTTTTTTTCGAAATTTCCATTTTTTTCTCAAATTTCGACCTTTTTTCTCAAAACTTCGACTTTTTTTCTCGAAATTTCGACTTTGAACTAACTTTTGACCTTAATATGGAAATTTCGACTTTTTTTCTCGAAATTTCGACTTTTCTCGCAAATTTCGATTTTTTTCTCGAAATTTTGACTTATTTTCTCGAAATTTCGACTTATATTTTCGAAATCTCGACTTTTTTTCTCGAAATTTCCATTTTTTTCTCAAATTTCGACCTTTTTTCTCAAAACTTCGATTTTTTTCCTTTTTTCTCAAAACTTCGACTTTTTTTTCTCGAAATTTCGACTTTGAACTAACTTTTGACCTTAATATCGAAATTTCGACTTTTTTTCTCGAAATTTCGACTTTTCTCGCAAATTTCGATTTTTTCTCGAAATTTCGACTTATTTTCTTGAAATGTCGACTTTTTTTCTCGAAATTTCCATTTTTTTTCTCAAATTTCGACCTTTTTTCTCAAAACTTCGACTTTTTTTCTCGAAATTTCGACTTTGAACTAACTTTTGACCTTAATATCGAAATTTCGATTTTTTTTTCTCAAAATTTCGACTTTTCTCGCAAATTTCGATTTTTTCTCGAAATTTAGACTTATTTTCTTGAAATGTCGACTTTTTTTCTCGAAATTTCGACTTTTATCGCAAATTTCGATTTTTTTCTCGAAATTTCGACTTACTTTCTTGAAATCTCGACATTTTTCTCGAAATTTCCATTTTTTTCTCAAATTTCGACCTTTTTTCTCAAAACTTCGACTTTTTTTCTCGAAATTTCGACTTTGAACTAACTTTTGACCTTAATATCGAAATTTCGACTTTTTTTCTCGAAATTTCGACTTATTTTATTGAAATGTCGACTTTTTTTCTCGAAATTTCGACTTTTCTCGCAAATTTCGATTTTTTTCTCGAAATTTCGACTTTTTTTCTCGAAATCTCGACGTTTTTCTCAAATTTCGACTTTTATCTCGAAATATTTCGAAATTTTGTCTTTTTTTGTCGAAAATGCGGAGTTTTTCTCAAATTTCGACTTTTTTCTACGAAATTTTGACCTTAGTATCTAAATTTCGACATTTTTTTTCAAAATTTCGACTTTAAACTCAACATTTCGATTTTTTTCTCAAAATTTCGACATTTTTCTTAAATTTCGACACTTTATTAAATTTAGACTTTTTCTCGAAATTTCGACGTTTTTCTACAAATTTAATTCCTATTCGAAATATTGGTTTCTTCCTCAAAACTTTTACAAAAATTAGTTTTTGAAAATGTGATTAAAAAAATAAAAAAATAAAATTTATTTATTTAATTTATTGTATCTTTCAGAAAATTTTTGTACTTCATTTTAAACGGAGCAGATCTGATTTTCACTAAATTTTGAAGAATAAGGAATTTAAGTTTTATTTAAATACTGATAGTCACTTTAGCGTAACATATTCGTGAATAGAAATGTAAGATGAATGAATTTCCGCCAGAAATTGTTTCTACTTAATCGGTTGGAAAATTTTTCGTTCGGTTAGATCGCGAGCCAAATCCCAAATTCAACAACCTCGCTTTTAATAAATTGTTAATGCCAATAATATCCAAGATAGATAACATTTTCTAAATGAATGTTGGAATTTATATTTTAGCCAAATTAGGATACGTTTGACTCGAGTTCATTGTCAGTTCCCTTCTGTTATGTCATCGAAAAACCTCAATTTTACCAAATCAGATGTAAATTCATGTATGGAATATGAAACGGACGTAACCGGATACCACTTTCAATCTCGGTGATGAATTAAATAAATATGAATCAATTAGTTCGCACTGAGCATAATAATTACTGTCGGAGTAGGTGAGTTACAACTAGGATGACTTTTATAGCCGCCAGTGGGATGATATAAAAGTGCAAGGACTTATTCAAGAAAACATGACATTTGATATCGAATGTATTTTATGTTGTTTTAAAATTCATTTTACAACATCTGTATCACTGAATTATTGGAATCATTAAATATTATAAATAACACTTTAAATTTATTAAGGTTATTTGTCCATGATCTTAATTAAAATTAATATGTTGTAGTATCACCTTTAATTACAACTTAAAACGATTTTGATGTCATCTGCAAGTTGGACTTTTTCGATGCCACTTAGTCACATTACCAAATCACCAGAAGTCAGTACAGCGTTGGGCGCCAAATGTATCACATCAAATCAACACGTATTTTAACATACGTATCACTGAAATACAGAACTTGTCCCCTGAAACCAAGAAAGATTAAAAAACACAACAAAGGTTGCTCAAAGTTAAGAACAACGATTGTTGTGTTTTTTAATCTTTCTTGGTTTCAGGGGACAAGATTTGTATTTCAATTTTTGAGGATAACCAAGGACTAGTTAGTTCCACCAAACATACGTATCATATTTAATAGTAACGTATCTTTAGATTGCCCACACTGTTAGAAATATTTCTTTAAACGAATGGCTTTTCGTGTTCAAAGAAGCCTAATTTAGAAATCGTAAACAAAAATCTCATAGCGCCATCTTTCGCGATAGGAGGCAACTTCCCACATCCATAGAATTCTATCTATTAAAAGAACTGTAATGCGCGAACCGTTTGTGACTTCAGATAGTTCGTTGTTATGAAGGCTTTTAAAAGCTTTCTCATTTAAAGTTCCAAATGTTTGAGAAATATTTCTAACGAAACGCGTTTTCTTGTTTTGTATTATTCGGTTCATTTTTCGTTTTCAGGTTTTGCTTTTTTTTGTGTATGTATAAGCGTGCTTCTCTGATCGAATGATTAATTATTGGGAATGGGTTCCAACGGATTATTTACATTTACAAAACTCTTGCAACATAAAAGAAGTCAATAATTTTGCTCCCAGCAGCTTGCGATACTTCAAATGTGATATAGGAGGCCGCTATTAAATAAATCTATTTTGATGGACATCGGATTACAACATAGTTGCAGCAGAGTATTTCATACTTTCACCGCAGACCAGGCGATGTTCAATTTTCAGCCTTCCGTATTGTAATCTTACTTTTAATAATTACGTGTGTACTATTTTATTATAAAACTGCTACTTTACATATTTTACTTTCATTCGACCGTTAATGCGCATTCAGGAAATTCAAGAGCGCCATTTCGAATAATGTCCTATTTGTTGCTAAATACAGTCACTTCGTTTCAACACGATCCGCTCTTATAAATCCTAGTACTCTGCCTGGTTACATAAAAAATTTAGGTCCAATTTCGAATTCTTATGAGAATTTTAGCGTGAATTTGTTTTAATCACAAAATTAGAAATACTTTAAAAATTGAAATTATATCCCCTGAAACCAAGAAAGATTAAAAAACACAACAGAGTTTGCTTGTGTTTTTTAATCTTTCTTGGTTTCAGGGAACAAGAGTTTTATTTTAATTTTTGAAGATCACCAAGGTCCAGTTCGTTCCACCAAAAAAAAAATACATTAAAATTTTATAGAACACTGTTTTAGGTAGGGTACATTAAATCTACAGCAATTCATCACCCAACTAATAACAAAAATTAATCACCTGACTTGAATATAATTAAATGTAAACGATTACAAATTTCTATGACTTGGGTAACTCCTGACGGTTCGATTAATTAAATGGAAAAAAAATTTAAAAATCTTTGATTCGTCTTCGATATATTAATATTTCTTACATTGTGTGCATGCAAATATATCTTGAATTTCTTAAAATTTCATATAAATTATGCATCAAGACGATTTCGACAAGTACAGTTTGGAAATATTTAAAATCGTTTAAAAGTTAAAGCTAATTGCATAATGTTATGGTATGTGATGATATTGTGTACAATATTTTTCAGCGCCTAAAATATCCTACTTGTTACAGTACAATTTTAAGAAATTTGCCACAACTTTTGAAGGCTGAACGTGAAATATATTTCATAAACTTAATTATGTCACCTAACCATTAATTATACTAATTCTGTGGCTTTTAATTTTAAGCTGAATATCTCAATCAGTCGATCGATATCTCAATCGGATCGTTCAAACATAAGTTCCTCAAAAATCTGCCATCTGAATATTCGGTTTGAACCTCGGACCCGCCAATCCCAAAGCAATTGCCCTACTACTGTGCCACGGTCGCTCGTTGAATTCAAAGCTAAATTTGCCTGATAATCTAACCCTAATGCTGAAGTTAAATTGAATATGCGAAAATATGTATGCTATAATTTTTATATTGTGTTTTAATTTGATTATTATTATTCCTATTCTCTCCGTAAACGAAAGCTGACTATATTAGAAAAGAAAAAACGCAGACAAAGCGATGTCGAAATTTGGAAGAAATCTTTCTACAATTGTGCGAAGAGTGTAATTTTAAAAAATATATCTAAATTTCGATTTTTGCTTTATACATTTCTTGAAAAAAATTTAAAGTAATTCCTAGAAATTTTTTTTACAAAATTTAGAATTTTTTGTAAAATTTCTTTAAAAGAATGTTGAAATTTGGAAAAAGGAGTCAAAATTTCAATGCTCGAATTGCTAAAAAAAAAATATAATTGTAGAAATAGTCGAAATTTCTACAAATAAATTTACACAAACAATAAAACGAAAATCGAAATTTCTCCAAAAGCAACATTTCTTTTACAGAAATATGGAAATTTGGTCTTCGTGAAATTTTGCGAAACACGTGAAATTTTCAAAAAAAAATATCTTAAATTCGATTTTCCTCTATAAATTTCTTTACTTTATAAATTTCTTTAAAGGAATTTTTAGTGATTTCTGGAAGTTTATTTTACAAAATTAAGACTTTTTTTCTTAAATTTCGACTCTCCTCGAAATGTCAATTTTAAAACCAAATAATTGACCAAAAAATTCAAATTTTAAGTTTAATCTATAAAATTTGCGAAAAAACGAAATCTTCACAACATTTATTTAGGAAAAAACCAAGATTGAAATTTTTAACCCTTTCATGACGTGATATTTTCCTATTTTTAAGTATGCCCATAAGGCGGGCAGTTTTCGAGGTTTACGGAATCGTACGGTTTTCGTTGTTATAGCATACATTTACCGGAAAAGTACGATAATCGGCGCCTCTACAAGAATATTGTACTAAATTAAAAATATAATTCGGATAAATGCAGTCTTCGACTATTTGTTACATTTTTTTAACACGGAAATATAAGGACTTCGGCGCGAAAGGGTTAATTTGGTCAAGAATTCTTAGAAAATAGTTAAAATTTTGAGATAAACACGAAATTTACAAAAAGAATTTATATAAACTCGAAGTTTCGATTTTAAAGCTGAAACTTCGAAAATTTTAGAGTTTAAACTGAAAAGTTTCAAAAATTTAAAATTGATTATAAAAACTTTTTTGAGTTTAACAAAATTTTGGGAAAGATTTTAAACTTATTGAAAAAAGTACATATTTTTATGTTTTAGCACCGAAACTTCGAGAAAATGAAGAAAATTTCGTTCGATTTGAAATAAAAATTTCAAGAAAAAAATTCGAAACTTTGGGATTAGTGACGACATTTTGACAATAAATTCAATATTTCGAGCAAAAAGTGGTGAGCACTATTAGGAAGATCTAAAATTTGAACCTTAAGTCGAAATTTTGGGTAAAGATAACTAAAAATTGTAGCTTAACATCCGATTTTTTGGTTATCTTCAAAAATTGAAATACAGAACTTGTCCCCTGATTTTTTTCTCGAATCACCTTTTAGAATTTCCCAATTTTTTCTCTTTTTAATTTTTGTGGGACGAACTGGTCCCTGGTTATCTTCAAAAATTGAAATACAAATCTTGTCTCCTGAAACCAAGAAAGATTAACTAACTAGTATATCTCTGAAGATGATAGCTTGGCTATCGAAACGCGTTAGAGCAACTTCTGTTGTGTTTTTTAATCTTTCTTGGTTTCAGGGAACAAGATTTGTATTTCAATTTCTCTTTTTAACTTTCTAACTTTGAGCTCGGGGCACAAAATTTCAAGAAGAGACTAACTTGAGATATAAAAAAATCGTCGGCATTTTGATAGAAACTGGAATATTTAACTTTATTCTTAAACTTTCAACATTTCTAAAAAAAGTACAAAAATAAAAAATTTCAAAGAAAAAAATCAAAATATTAAAAAAATAACCTGAAAACTTCCACTTTAATTTTATAATTTTGATGTTGTGTGGGAGTGCGAGTGGGAGTTAAAAAAAGTCAAAAATTTTAGAAAAGTGCAGATTTAAGAAAAGGGTAAACTTTTCAAAAAAAGTCGACATTTTTTGACATTTTGATTTTTCTAAATTTTTAGAAATATACAAAATATATAAAAAAATTAAGGATAAGGCAAAAATTTTCAAAAACTTTAAAATTTTTAAAAGAAGTCAAAATTTTAAAAATGAAGAAATTTTTAAACGGATAGTTCGAAATTAAAAAAATATCAAAACTTTAAAAAAGTAGACATTTAAAATATCTACGAATTATTATGGAGTTCTTAAAATAATTGGGAATTTTAAAAAAAGTTTAAATTTAGAATAATTGGGAAATTTTCACTCAAATTATCAATAAAAAACAAAATTTTCGGAGGCGGAATATTGAAAACAAGTCAAAAATTATCAGATAGGTCGAGGTTTTCAAAAGTTGAAATATTAAGAAGTTGAAAAAAGTTTAAGTTTTTGGTAATTAAAATTTTGAACCAAAGTTGAAGATTTTTTTAAAAAAGATTGAAATTTTAGATCAACAAAATTAAAATTTTGAAAAAATGTCAAATTTTTCATAAAACGTCAAAATTTAAAAAAAAGTCGAAATTTTGAAAGAATTTTGAAAATTAAAAAGTAACCAAATTAAAAAAAAAACAAAAATAGTCGAAAATGTAAAAAAAGTCGAAATTTAATAAAATGTCTCCATTTCAAAAATCGAAACTTTCCAAAAAGGTCGAAATTTTGAAAAATGGTTGACACAAAAAAGAAATCAGTCGAAATTATTAAGAATCGAAATTTTCAATAAATATAAAATTTTCAAAAAAAATGATGAAATTTTGAAAGATCGAAAATTTAAAAAGTCAAAAACCCAGTTTTAAAAAATTTTACATTTTCAGAAAAAGTAAAAAGATGAAAAGAAGGGTCAAATAGTCAACGTTTTTTTTTTCTAAATTTACAGTGAAAATTTGAATTAGTTATTATAACTTAATTAGTTAATACATTCAAGAAGTCTTTAAGGTTTAAACTCAAAATTCCAACTCTGAATGCTTTAAAAAAGGAATTTCAAAATTGAAGTATTTTCAAAGGATAAAATTTTTGAAACAAGATAGAACAACCTTTGTTGTATTTTTTAATCTTTCCTGGTTTCAGGGGACAAGTTTTATATTTCAATTTTTGAAGATAACCAAAGACCAGTTCGTTGTATCAAAAAAAAGGTACTTAATTCCCCAAAAAAAAATAATAAAAAAAAACACCGAAAAGTTCAAAAATTTTCGAAAATGGAGATATTTTTAAAAAAATATACACAGATTTTCCGAAAATTCAATATTTAAAAATAAAATAAATTTGAAATTACAAAAAAAGACTAAATTTTGGAATACAACTGAAATTTGGAAAAAAAATCTAGTCTTTCAAAAAACGCGATATTATTAAAAATTGTCTTTATCGTTTTCTAAGAAATGTAAAATTTTCGAAAAGTTACATTTTGAAAATGTCGAAATTCTCAGTCGAAATTTTAAAAAGTTGAATTTTGAAGAAATTTACATTTTGGATCAAAACGCTAAACATTGTCGCAAAACCCCCTACGGGCCTACGGGCCGCCAATGTTCAGGGGACAAGATTTGTATATCAATTTTTAAGGATAACCAAGGACCAGTCTATTCCATCAAATAACTAAATTATACATCCATTACATCACAAAAATTGTATTAGTATCGATCTGGTTTCTTATTTTTAAACGAAATCACGTAAGATGGCAATCCTGTCGATTACAGGATATACTTCTTCCGGGATTGGACCGTGTCAAAGAACTGCTAAAAGTGTTCGACGTTTCGCCCACCATCGTAGGGGACTTCTTCAGGAACAAAGAAAGAAAAATAGATGAAAAGAGCAATATGAGGGAATATGCAACAGAAGAGTTTCGCCTCTGGTATGGTGGACATACTGAGTTACTGCTCTTCTGTCTAAACTTTCTTATCCTTTGTACCAAGTTTCAATTCAGAAGAGTTTTGCCTCTGGTATGGTGGACATATTGAGTTACCGTGCTCTTCTGTCTAAACTTTCTTATCCTTTGTACCATTTTTCAATTCAGAAGAGTTTCGCCTCTGGTATGGTGGACATACTGAGTTACCGTGCTCTGATGTTTTGAAATTGGCCTTTTTATTTTTCTTTTTTGCATATTCCCTCATATTCCTCTTTTCATCTATTTTTCTTTCTTTGTTCCTGAAGAAGCCCCCTACGATGGTGGGCGAAACGTCGAACCCTTTTAGTAGTTCTTTGACACGGTCCAATCCCGGAAGAAGTATATCCTGTACTGACTCTGGCCGTGGAAGCCTTCGTTATCAAATCCTGTCGATTATCTGAGCAACAAATACCCCTTATAACTTCTCTAAAGCACTGAACTAAACACTGTGGCTTGTGATTAAGTCCAAAGAAGGTTTCACCCCTTTACCACATCGGCAATTAAATGAATAATTACGCGATACGTAATTCGCCAGCAGAACTGGCATTTTTCAAGCGCACTAATCTAAAAAGATTAGCAAAAGATGCATCGACGTCATCTGCATTGAGATTCAAATCGATACTGTATCGATTTGAATCGCTTGGAAAATGCCAGTGGCGAAATACGTATCGCGTAATTATTTATTTAATTGCCGATGTGGTAAAGGGGTGAAACCTTCTTTGGACCCTTATAACTTGTTCAGCTAATGATTTAATGTTATTTGTCTAGCTGTAGATGCCCTATATTACAATCTAGATGCAATGCAGTTGTTTCAATATTTTAAGTTCTAGTCACGTAAACTCTGAATGTGCTCGGTGCATGTATTAAACAGAATTGTACTCTAACAGTGCATTTGTGTCATCAATGTTAGCAGTGTACTTCGAATTTAAAAATACGTTTGTTAAACGCTTCAATTTAATCTTAAATTTCGTCGTCCTTGTCCCTTCGATTGCAATGCTGAATATTTTCCGTCCCTTCTAGAGAAAGAAATACCAGCTGGAGTCGTTGTCTTCGTACAGTAGAATTTTCTACTACTCTGCATTTGCAGAGTTTCTCCATTAGTCCCTTGAGCTGCCATCTGGTTAAATATCGCTTTTGATATCTCATTTCAGTCACCAGTTTGCAAAGTTTTGGATCTAATCTTACGCAGATACTTCTGCAACATGTTTTACTACTTTGCACTCGTATACTCGTCTATGTTGGATTCCATTTTAGTCTCTGATTCCATAGCTTGATGGGATGTCCAACGATTGGATGAACAGGTTTCTTTGCTAACACCTAACTTGCATAGTGTAAACATTGCTGTCTGACGCTACTGACCTGTTGCTGAATAAGGCGATAAAATGCTAATGTTACATAAATGTAATATTTATTTAGACCGCTCTTATGGTATCCATGCATACCAGTGATTTATTAACGGCCTCATCTACACTTTGCCCAACCCTATTAAAGAGATACGTACATTACGGTAATTTGCAAGAAAGCTTTTAGTTTGATATATAATAAACATAAACAAAGTTTGGCAATATTCGCTTAAATAATAATGACGAAACATCTAACAAAATTAACTAAACTGTAGACGTTCAAATGCATTCACTTATGTAATGGCTTTCTTTGCATTATAATGCAATCTGTATATGGTGGAGATATGTCGGCTGTAGTGAATGGTCGCGTACCATCTGGAGGTCGGAGGTTAGTAGAAATCAATTGGCGGAAGCAATCATCAAGCTCATCTGCCTAAAAAGATAATGAACATTTCGAAATTCACAGAAATTGTTAATCAATGGCTGGTTATACTATTATACAATGATGATTCGGTCATTGTGTTTGGCAAGTTTTGTTTTTATTCCTATCATTAAGGCGCTTCAACGAATAAGCATTGAAGCATTGAAGTCGACCAAATTGTTCTTACCCCATTCCAGAATAATCTCGAGATCCCCATTAATCGTCTGTATCTGCTGTTCCCTTGGTCGATCTGAAGCAGCGATAGATAATGGTTTGTCGGAGAAAAAAGATGACACAAAGTTACCATCATCTGCGTAGTTGTATATAGGATTGGAAGTTGACGCTAAGAGATCGTTTATGTGTAACAGAAATAGAGTAGGAGACAGAACAGAACCCTGAGGCACCCCTACGTTAATCGCAAATGATGAGATGCCATCGACGACGACCTGAAGAGATCAGTCAGCGAGAAAATTGGATATCAAATGACAGAGTCTTGGAGGAAGACCATAAGATGTTAAATTAGGATTAGGATTAGATCCCATCGGAAGGATTTTATCGTCCATTAGTATGTTTGTTGCATTATCCCTTGATGTTTTCTTAGAGAAAACCGCGGCCTGAGTTTTTGAAGCATTGAAGTCGACCAAATTGTTCTTATCCCATTCCAGAATAAACTCGAGATCCCGAATAATCGTCTGTATCTGCTGTTCCCTTGGTCGATCTGAAGCAGCAATAGATAATGGTTTGTCGGAGAAAAAAGATGACACAAAGTTACCATCATCTGCGTAGTTGTATATAGGATTGGAAATTGACGCTAAGAGATCTTTTATGTGTAACAGAAATAGAGTAGAGGACAGAACAGAACCCTGAGGCACCCCTACGTTAATCGCAAATGATGAGATGCCATCGACGACGACCTGAAGAGATCTGTCAGCGAGAAAATTGGATATCAAATGACAGCGTCCAGAAGGAAGACCATAAGATGTTAAATTAGGATTAGGATTAGATCCCATGGGATTCTGCCACAACAGGGAGAGGGACTCATCGCTACCTGGGAAGAGTGGAAGACTACAGACGTCTAAAAGGAAGGCAGCTTACGCAGCAGTGCGTGCAGCCGCTTACAGGCCACGGAAGGTTTTAGGAATACCTCCACAGGATGGGAAAAAGGAACTCACCATTATGCCAATGCGGAGAGCCCGAGGATGCTAATCATGTAATGTTCGTATGCAGGAATCGAGAGGAATGGAGGAACAGAACAGAGCAACTAGCGATAAGAAAGGCAGTTCTCTGGCCAAGAAGTATCGAGGAGGTTGATGAAGCGGCTCGGAACCGAAATTTCTTTGAAGCTCTGAACCAAGCCGTTGGAAAGCTTGACGAACTCAAGTCCTCATTTGAGGAACAGTAGATTTCGAGTACCGGGGGGTCGAGTACCTGGGAAATGAATCTACGAGAAAGCGGAATAGGACAATATGGGAGGAAACCTACGCCGAACTCCAAGTTCTGACCTGGAACCATCCGAAGCCAAGGGGATCGAGTACCTTGGCAGGGGGGATTGAGCACCCAGCCTTAGACGTAACGCAAGAGGAAGGAAAAAGAGACAACGTGAGGAGGAACGTTAGATTAGAACTTTAGGTTAAATAGGTTAGACTAGGTTAAGGTGAAGGATAGGTTAGATAGATTAAAATATAGGTTAGAAACTAGACTAGACTAGGTAATATATTGCAAACAGAGGTAGGAATTAAAATTGTAATTAAATAAGGATATTATGTAATAGTTAAGGTTAGAGGGGTATGCATGTGTAGGAACCCTCAAAAAGAAGTGTAAATTACTTCAGTTAATATATACGTGTATACAGGATTGGAAGTTGAAGCTAAGAGATCATTTATGTGTAACGGAAATAGAGTAGGAGACAGAACAGACCCCTGAGGCACCCCCGCGTTAATCCCAAATGTCCCGGATGAGATGCCATCGACGACGACCTGAAGAGATCTGTCAGCGAGAAAATTGAATATCAAATGACAGAGTCCAGGAAGAAGACCATAAGACTTGAATTTTGCGAGAAGAGATCGATGGCAGACCCCATTATGCTTTCAAAGCACTGCGAGTTTGATGCCAAAACAAGGATAGATGGCGATGGACGCCTTCTTAAACTTAATAGGTTGTAATTTTTGGGAAAAATTCCTTTCGCAAACGAGTTCCATAGCTTGGAAGTTCTATAGAAAAAAGAGTCTCCGCAGACAGAAGTCCTCACTGTGTCAAGCTGGACAGCACAGGAATTTGCTGCCTTCGACTGTCTTGTATGCCTCAAAAATTACAATTTAAAAAAAAATATACAATTTAGAGAAATAAAGAGAAAAAGATCGCCCTTTCTAGAAAATAGAAATATTTTCTGGAAAGAGCGATCTTTTTCTCTTTATTTCTCCAAATTGTATGTATTTTTTTTTAAATTGTCATTTTTTGTCGAAATCCGTTTTGTTAATTATCTATTTTCTCTAGAAAATAGAAACATTTTCTGGAAAGAGCGAAAGTTAAAAAACTTTCCAAGAGAAAATCAAATTTTAAGATCAAAATTGGAATTTTGAACATAAACTAGTAATTTCGAAAAAGACGAATTTCGAGGTAAACATTTTTTGTAAACAGTTTTTAGTAAATCACATTAAAAATAAAAATCTAACTTTTTACAGAAGCTCCAAAATGTCCAAAATTCAAAAAAAGTTACATTTTCAATGATCTAATTTTGTGACAAAGTTAAATTTTGAGAAAAAAAATCGCAATTTCCAAAAACCTTGTTCTCAAAATTCAAAGTTCAGTAAAGACGTTGAATTCTTAAGAAATCTTTTTCTGTAAATCCTCAAAAAATATTTCAAAAATTGAAATACAAATCTTGTCCCCTGAAACCAAGAAAGATTAAAAAACACAACAGAGGTTGCTCTAACGCGTTTCGATAGCCAAGCTATCATCTTCAGAGAGATAATGAGTATGAATATGAGCATAATTATGAGTATGAGTATAAGTAGATATAAGTATGAATATGAGTATGAGTATGAGTATCAGTATGAATAAAAGTATGAGTATAAGTATGAGTAGGTATGAGCATGAGTATAAGTATGAGTATGAGTATGAGTATGATTATTAATATGAGTATGAGTATGAATATGAGTATGAGTATGAGTATGAGTATGAGTATGAATATGAGTATAAGTATGAGTATAAGTAGGAGTATAAGTAGGAGTATGAGTATGAGCATAAGTATGAGTATGAATATGGGTATGAGTAAGAGTAAGAGTATGACTATGAGTATGCGTTTAAGTATGAGTATGAATTAGAGTATAAGTATAAGTGTGAGTATGAATATGAGTATCAGTATGAATAAGAGTATAAGTATGAGTATAAGTATGAGTATAAGTATGAGTAGGTATGAGTATGAGTATAAGTATGAGTATGAGTATGATTATTAATATGAGTATGAGTATGAATATGAGTACGAGTATGAATATGAGTATAAGTAGGAGTATAAGTAGGAGTATGAGTAAGAGCATAAGTATGGGTATGAATATGGGTATGAGTAAGAGTATGAGTATGAGTATGCGTTTAAGTATGAGTATGAATTAGAGTATAAGTATAAGTATGAGTATGAGTATGAGTATGAATATGAGTATAAGTATGAGAATAAGTAGGAGTATAACTATGAGTATGAGTATGAGTATGAATATGAGTATGAGTATGAGTATGAGTATGAGTATGAGTATGAGTATGAGTATGGGTATGAGTATGTCTCTGAAGATGATATCTTGGCTATCGAAACCCGCAAGAGCAACCTCTGTTGTGTTTTTTAATCTTTCTTGGTTTCAGGCTACAAGATTTGTATTTCAATTGTTAAAGATAACCAAGGACCAGTCCGTTCCACCAAAAAAAATATTTTACTCGACATTTTTATTACTATTTCGATCTAATTTAGAAAGAAAACATTTTCAGAACCATACAATATCACATTTTGACATAGAAGTGGAGTTAAAAAAGACAAATATTAAAAAAAATTGCGGAATTTCGAATTAAAAAAATGACTTTTGATACAGAAGTTGAAAAAAGTAGAATTTTGACAATAAAATCGAAATTTCAAAAACGTCGAATTCTGGGAAAAGGCAAATTTTAGGAAAAAGACTATTTTAGGAAAAAGACTATTTTAGGAGAAAAAGTAAAAATGTTGGGAAAAAAGACGAATTTAGCAAGAAAATATAAAGCCTCGGATATTGGGATAAAATTCAAAATTTTATGAAGAAGAAACCAGTTGAAATTTCCAAAAAATTAGCTTTGGAAATTTGGAAAAACAGCTAAATGTTCAGAAAATTCCGAAATTTGAAAAAAAAACGAAATTTCTAGAAAACTTCGGAGAGGACAAACAATTCAAAATGTTCCAGAGGAAGTTAAAATTTAGGAAAAAAGTCGGAATTTTGAAAAAATATACTAAACTCTGAGAAATTAAGGGAAAATGATCGAAATTCTGCGAAAAAGATCCAAATTTTGAGAAAAGGCGTTTAACCTGTTAGTAAAAATTTGAAGTTTTTCAAAACAAAATGACAGATTTTATCGAAACTACGAAAAAAAGCGAATTTTAAGGAAAAACAAATGAAATTTTGAGAAAAAAAAACGGCAATTTTTTGGGTGAATATTTTCTCTAGACTGCTTGACTCAGAGGAAGACATATGCCCTACCTTACCTCATATGGCGTCAGAAAATTTCCAATATTTTAATGGAAAATACGAAATTAAAAAAAAATGGTACTTTCCTGGCCGAATATTTATTTTTTCTTGACTGCTCGACACAGAGGAAGACATTGCCCCATGTAGCGTCAGAAAATTCCATTATTGTGATATACGTCGAAATTTTGACAAATTGACAGAAATTTTGTTCGTTTTTTTACGGCGTGTGTAGTGAATCATAGGTAGCTGAACTATCAACAGTTGAAACACTGCCACCTAGCGAAGCGGTTGCTCTCTAGGAGAGTTCCCAGAAGACAAGGATTCTATAATGCACAAACCAAAAGGTTTGAAGATTTATTAGATTCGAAGTTTGGAAACCAGTAGTTTAGCTACCTATGATTCGCCACTATACACGCCGCCTGGAGGGCTGCATGAATTTGTAGTCTAGGTTGCATTCTTCTTGCATGCGACATTGTTGGCGATGGCCATAGTTTCTCTATGGACCAATAGGTGGTAGTACCAAAGATTCACTCGCTTGACGCCTGTGAACGTTTTAGTACTTACTTGCGGAACATTTATTAGCATTCGAGTTGGATATTCCAAACTGACGAGATCTAACAAGATCGAAACCGGTATTTGGTTTGCAAACTTCGAATCTAATAAATGTTCAAACCTTTTTGGTCTGTGCATTATAAGAATCCTTGTATTCTGGGGAACTCTCCTAGAGAGCAACCACTTCGCGGCTAGGTGGCAGTGTTTCAACTGTTGGTAGCTCGGCTACCTACGATTTTACTATACACGCCGCCTGGAGGGCTGCATGGAATTGTAGTCTAGGTTGCATTCTCCTTGCATATAATTTTTTCAAGTTTCGATCGATTTTAAAAAATTTAATTTGTTCTCTCAATTTTTACTTAACTTGAAGATGTTGACTTGAAAAATTTTTTCGAAACTTATGACCTCATTAAAATATTTATTTTTGTGGAAATTTTTAACATTTTGAATCTTTCAAAATTTAATTTTTTCAGAAATTTGTCTTTTTCTCAATGTTTTTCAATTTTTTTGGAAAATTTCCATTTTTTTTTCTTCAAAATGTCAGATTTCCCTACAAATTGTGACATTTTTCTCGATAACTTTCTTGCAACTTTTCATTTTTTCAAAATGTCGACTTTGAGAATTTTGTTCGTTCTTACAATTTTGACTTGACAAAAATTTCAACCACTTTTCAAATTTTAGATCGTTTCTTAAAGTTTCGACTTTTTTTGAAAGTTATGACAGACTTATTTTCAAAATCTCAAAATTTCTGACATTTTTTTTAATATTATCCATCTTTGATCTAAACATATTGAAAGACATTTTTCAAATTTAGATTCTTTTTTAAAATTTCTAGGTTAGTTTCGAAAATAATGATAATTTTAAAATGTAAACTCAGAATTTTGAGAAGGAAATGCAAATTTAGCGAAAAATTTCGACATTATGCAGTGGCGGCAGGTGACTTTTTGACAGGGGGTGCGCAGATGCAAAAATATTAGTAGTTAAGAGTTTAGGTGAATCCAGTGTCATAGCAAGATATTAAATTTAAGAGAAACAAAAGTGACACAAAAGTTGTGATATTTAATAGTATTTTTACGAATTAAATTTAATTACCATCTTATAATCTCCATTTCATGAAAACTGCATTTGAAAATAAAATATATTTTATTGCAAGGTTTTAATTAAACTCTACAAAAACACAAAAAAGATATTTTTTAAAACAAAATTCGCTCTACGATCTTTTAAAGAAATAAAGTCTTCATTACTTTCTCATCAAAATTGTTTACATCCTAATCTATAAATGAATAATTAGACCCTAGATTGGGTAGTGCTATCTCTTTGTGAATAGCGGTACTATTGGCAGTTAGGCCTGGAAGCGGCACAATTAACAATCGCAATCAGATCAGCCGGGACCTACGCATTTAGCATCATAAACGTAAATGCACACTTCAAACTCTGAGTCGTACTTACCATTTGGCAATATCGCACATACGCGGAGCGGCGTACCCCGGGCTAGCTTTAACGTGGTGTTCTGTAGTTTATTTCTCCGCATCCCATGAAGACCGTAAATAGGCATCGCACGGCACCCTCGCTAGGTGCATATTTGTGCGCGCACCAACTTATTTAAATTCCCTTATAATATTTAATATGTATAACATTCACAAGTATTATTAGTTAATTAGTATGTCATTATTTTGTGTTTAAAAATGTGATAAATCAAAGTCTTTTACATTAAACAAAAAAGAATAGATCGCTCATTTCACGAGGAGCGCGCGCTCTTGCGCTCTTTAAGACCAGCCGCCACTGACATTATGAAAACATTGTCGAGCTTTTTTTTAAGTTTTTATTATTTTTTTATGGATATTAAATAATCGAGAGTTATAAAAAAAATTCTTAATTAATAAAAAACGTTAAAATTTCAACGGGAACCTCATTCAACACAAAGAAGAGCTGAATGCAGCGCTCAGGGCCGCATTTGCCCACCCTTGACATAGACCGATATGGAAAAGCGATGTGTAAAAATTTTTAATTATTGAATGGCTGAAATTATATTTTGATTTAGTTGCTTATGCCGCCCCTTCAAGGTGCCGCCTGATTGCGTTTACCTCTTTCCATCACAGCACGGCACGGCCCTGATTTCTCGGTAGCCCAGCAACTCCATTAATTACTAAAGCACTGAACTAAACAAATCGATTTGAATTTCAATGCAGATGACGTCGATGCATCTTTTGCTAATCTTTTTAGATTAGTGCGCTTGAAAATGCCAGTTCTGCTGGCGAAATACGTATCGCGTAATTATTTATTTAATTGCCGATGTGGTAAAGGGGTGAAACCTTGTTTGGACTTAACTCGATTGATGATAATTAATTGTTCAAAAAAACGTAACTTTTATTGCATTTGAAAAATATAGATTTTTTGCGGAACAGCATTTTAGCATCATCCGGGAATGTATTGCTTTTACTAGTAGATATACAATATACTCTACTAGCTTAACTGCACTTTTGATTTATCTAACAATTAAGACGTAATTTAAAGCAAATAAAATAAGTGTTTAATGTTATAGATTCGTGCTACTATAAGATTTTTGTCCTGTTATTTTCTTCATGTTGAAAAAAAAAACACATGACACAAGCAAATGTAAAAGTGTAAAGGAATGTGATAAAATTCAAAAAGGTGTCGCCCAACGTGGGGCTCGAACCCACGACCCTGAGATTAAGAGTCTCATGCTCTACCGACTGAGCTAGCCGGGCTTGTGAAATTAGTTCATAAGACAACATATAAACCACAACAGCCATATTCAAACAAAGAGGCGTTTAGTGTAAAAGTGGCTTAACCAACATGTTTGGACTTTCATGATTTTCTCTTTGTTTTACTCAGAACATTGATATATATATAAGTGCAAACGCTGATAGTGCAACAAAAACAGGTCCGGATCTGCTAGGTGCGGGGCCCGATTATTTTTTTTTGCGGGCTCTCTATTTTTTTTTGTTTTTGTTTTAGTTGAGCAGCTAGCAGAAATAGAATAATGTTTGCGCTGTTATCGAGTTTATATGTAAAACAAAACAAATCGAATTCTCTCAATTTAACAAACCAAGAAATTGCATAAACTGTTGTAACTTTGGATAGTTGATTGCATAAACTATTTGTAACTTTGGATAGTTGATTGCATAAACTGTTTGTAACTTTGGATTGTTGATTACATAAAGTTTTATTTCTGTTAACTATTTTTTTTAATAGTACTTTAGACTGTTTTGCTTTATTACCTTTTACACGTAACATTAAGGAATATATTCTAACTAACCATAGGCGTAGCTAGAATAGAGTAGAATAGGGCGCCTGCCCCTCTTTAGTCCATGCATCAAACCGAAAATTTATGTATTCAACAATGTTCTTTGCAGCTTCAAAATTTATTCTTTCCTTGACATATTTTTTTCGAAATTTCGACCTTTTTCTAAAATTTCGTAATTTTTTACAAAATTTGTCTTCGTTTTAATGTTGCATTTATTCCTAAAATGCGACTTCTTGTATCAAACATGACTTTATCAAAATTTCAAATTTTTACTTCATAGTTCGTCGTTTTTCCGAAATTTCGCCATTTCTGGAAATTCCATTTTATCTGAAAATTTCGACTTTTTTAATTTTGTAAATTTCAGCTTGTTTAACTAAAATTTGCGTTTTCCTCGAAATTTGGTCGATCTTCTGATAAAGAAAAGTATATTTTTTTGAAATTTAAATTTTTTGTAAGAAAACGAACAAAATTTCTGTCAATTTGTTTGTCAAAATTTCGACGTGTATCACAATAATGGAATTTTCTGACGCTACATGGGGCAATGTCTTCCTCTGTGTCGAGCAGTCAAGGCCAGGAAACTACAATTTTTTTTTTAATTTCGCATTTTCCCTTAAAATATTGGAAATTTTCTGACGCCATATGGGGCAAGGTAGGGCATATGTCTTCCTCTGAGTCGAGCAGTCTAGAGAAAATATTCACCCAAAAAATTGACGTTTTGTTTTCTTAAAATTTCGTTTGTTTTTCCTTAAAATTCGCTTTTTTTCGTAGTTTCGATAAAATCTGTCATTTTGTTTTGAAAAACTTCAAATTTTTACCAACAGATTAAACGCCTTTTCTCAAAATTTGGATCTTTTTCGCAGAATTTCGATCATTTTTCCTTAATTTCGTCTTTTTCTCAGAGTTTAGTATATTTTTTCAAAGTTCCGACTTTTTTCTTAAATTTTAACTTCCTCTGGAACATTTTGAATTGTTTGTTCTCTCCGAAGTTTTCTAGAAATTTCGTTTTTTTTTCAAATTTCAAAATTTTCTGAACATTTAGCTGTTTTTCCAAATTTCCAAAGCTAATTTTTTGGAAATTTCGACTGGTTTCTTCTTCATAAAATTTTGAATTTTATCCCAATATCCGATGCTTTATATTTTCTTGCTAAATTCGTCTTTTCTCTCAACATTTTTACTTTTTCTCTTAAAATAGTCTTTTTCCTAAAATTTACCTTTTCCTCAGATTTCGACTTTTTTGAAATTTTGATTTTATTATCAAAATTCTACTTTTTTGAACTTCTGTTTTAAAAGTCGTTTTTTTAATTCGAAATTCCGCAATTTTTCCTAATATTTGTCTTTTTTAACTCCACTTCTATGTCAAAATGTGATATTGCATGGTTCTGAAAATGTTTTCTCTCTAAATTAGATCGAAATAGTAATAAAAATGTCGAGTAATTTTTTTTTTTTGGTGGAACGGACTGTTCCTTTGTTATTTTTAACAATTGAAATACAAATCTTGTACCCTGAAACCAAGAAAGATTAAAAAACACAACAGAGGTTACTCTTACGGGTTTCGATAGCCAAGCTATCATCTTCAGAGACATACTCATAATCGTACTCATACTCATATTCATACTCATATTCATATTCATACTCATACTCATACTCATACTCATACTCATACTCATACTGATACTGATACTGATACTCTTATTTTTACTCATACTTTTACTCTTACTTTTACTCTTACTCTTACTCTTACTCTTACTTTTACTCTTACTTTTACTCTTACTCTTACTCTTACTCTTACTCTTACTCTTGCTCTTGCTCTTGCTCTTGCTCTTGCTCTTGCGCTTGCTCTTGCTCTTGCTCTTGCTCTTGCTCTTGCTTGCTCTTACTCTTTACTCTTTACTCTTTACTCTTTACTCTTTACTCTTTACTCTTTACTCTTTACTCTTACTCTTACTCTTACTCTTACTCTTACTCTTACTCTTACTCTTACTCTTGCTCTTGCTCTTGCTCTTGCTCTTGCTCTTGCTCTTGTTCTTGCTCTTGCTCTTGCTCTTGCTCTTGCGCTTGCTCTTGCTCTTGCTCTTGCTCTTGCTTGCTCTTACTCTTTACTCTTTACTCTTTACTCTTTACTCTTTACTCTTTACTCTTTACTCTTTACTCTTTACTCTTACTCTTACTCTTACTCTTATACTTATACTCATATTCATACTCTTACTGATACTCATACTTATACTCATACTCTTACTCTTACTCTTACCCTTACTCTTACCATTACTCTTACCCTTACTCTTACTCTTACTCTTACTTACTTTTACTTACTCTTACTCTTACCCTTACTCTTACTCTTACCCTACTCTTACTCGTACTCGTACTCGTACTCGTACTCGTACTCATACTCATACTCATACTCATACTCATACTCATACTCATACTCATACTCATACTCATACTCATACTCATACTCATACTCATACTTATACTTATACTCATACTTATACTCATACTTATACTCTTATTCATACTCTTACTCATACTCATACTTATACTCTTACTCTTACTCTTACTCTTACTCTTACCCTTACTCTTACCCTTACTCTTACTCTTACTCTTACTCTTACTCTTACTCTTACTCTTACTCTTACTCGTACTCGTACTCGTACTCGTACTCGTACTCGTACTCGTACTGGTACTTGTACTCATACTCATACTCATACTCATACTCATACTCATACTCATACTCATACTCATACTCATATTCTAACTCTTACTCATACTCATACTTATACTCATACTCTACTCATACTCACACTCATTCTCATACTCATGCTCATACTCATACTCATATTCATACTCATACTCATACTCATACCCATACTCATATTCATACTCATACTCTTACTCTTACTCTTACTCTTACTCATACTCATACTCATACTCATACTTATACTCATACTCATACTCATACTCATACTCATACTCATACTCATACTCATACTTATACTCATCCTTATAGTCATACTTATACTAATATTCATACTCATACTCATACTCATACTCACACTCATACTCATACTCATACTCATAAAGATCAGTATCTCTCTGAAGATGATAACTTGGCTATCGAAACGCGTTGGAGCAACCTCTGTTGTGTTTTTAATCTTTTTTGGTTTCAGGGGACAAGATTTATATTTCAATCTTTAAAATATTTTTCGGGATTTAAAGAAAAAGATTTCTTATGAATTCGACGTCAGTTACTTTAATTTAAATTTTGGGACCAATGTTTTTGGAAATTGCGATTTTTTTCTCAAAATTCGACTTTGTCACAAAATTAGACCATTGAAAATTTTAACTTCTTTTGAATTTTGGACATTTTTGAGCTTCTGTGAAAAGTTGAGTTTTTATTTTTAATGTGATTTACTAAATACTCCTACTTTTCCAAAAAAAATTTTTCCTCGAAATTCGTCTTTTTCGAAATTACTAGTTTATTTTCAAAATTCCAATTTTGATCTTAAAATTGGATTTTCTCTTGGAAAGTTTTTCAACTTTTCCTCTTTCCAGAAAATGTTCCTATTTTCTAGAAAAAATAGATAATTAACAAAACGGACTTCGACAAGAAAATTACGAATTAAAAAAAAATACACAAAATTGAGAGAAATAAAGAGAAAAAGATCGCCCTTTCTAGAAAATGTTTCTATTTTCTAGAAAGGGCAATCTTTTCTCTTTATTTCTCTAAATTTTGTGTATTTTTTTTAATTGTAATTTTTTTGTCGAACTCGTTTTGTTAATTATCTATTTTTTCTTAATTTCTTTTTAAATTTGACTCCCAGTGATTTCAAATTATTGTTCGAAATTTGTCTTATTCGGCAAATTATGACTTTTATCTGAAAATTCAATATGTTCTGTTTCTGGACATTTCCATTTAAAATGGATTTTTTTTTGAAGAGTTCGATTTTTTTCACAAAATTCGTTTACTTTTTAAAAATTGGATCGAAATTTTAATAGAAATCCAAGTCTGAGATCAATATTTTTAGGAAATTTTGAGAAAAAATTTCTTGTGAACTTGTAGAATATGTTACCATTAAAATAAAAATTCTGAAAGAAAAATGTTTGAAAGTTGCATTTTTTATTATGTAAATTTAACTTGTTATGGAAATTGCCACTTTTTTTCACAAGAATCAATCTTTGGAAATTTCGTCTTTTTTTTAAATTCCACTTTTTCGAAATTTTAACATTTCTTGAAGTTTTTTGAAAAGATTTCTACTTAAAGTTTGGGTCTTTTCCAAAAAGCAATAGGACGATAAGCATAGTGAATCGGCCCCAGAAAGATGCCTGACTGGTTTTTTGAAAATGTATTGTTACTAATGAGATTCCTTGATCCTGCAAGTTTGAGATCTCTATCTAGTTTAGTTTTTGAAAAAAAAACGAAAAAATTCTAAAAAAATCGAAAAATAGAAAACATTTTTTTTTCCTCAAAAACGACTTAACCGATTTAAATAAAATTGAAAAACGTTATAGAAATATACATAGACTATATTCCAAAAGATTAACAGTCTATAATCATCATGTTATTTAGGAAAAACGGGCAATTTTTTTCAAAATTATTTTATTTCTTTATGATAACGTTCTAGAACAATTTTGAAACTAGTTTCTGTTTATGTCTTTTTTAATGTAAAATACCCTTGCAAATTTTGAAACTGATCAAAAAAGTACGCCATATTGAAAAAAAAATAAAAAAAACCGATTTTTTTTATTAAAAAATTGATTTATATTTCAATTTCTGGAATATTGGGCTCGTCTCAGAGAGAAATTTTGATAAAAGTCTTTTAAAAAGGGTGAGACAAAATTTTGTAAAAGTGCCAAGCTTTATAAATATCGAAATTTTAAAGAAAAGTGAAGTTTCGAGAAAATATCGAATTTTGAAAATTTTGTGAAAAGAATTCAAATTTTTTAAAATACGAAATTTTTAAAAAATTAAAAATTTTCCTAAAATGCTGACATTTTCAAAGAAACCTGAGTTTTTTCTTAACATTTTAATTCTTGCTCGAAATATTGATTATTTTTTCAAAACTTTTACAAAAATTAGTTTATGAAAATGTGGTTTTGATCAAAGTTAAAATTAAAATAGGTTTTTAAATGTCGTAACTTCGTGAAAGAAACCTAAAATTTCTTTAAAAACAAATCTGAGAAAATTTAAAATTTCTACAAATTGTGAAATAAAAACTCTTAGGCGAAATTGGGGGTGCTCCAGTTATACAGTGCCTATACGCTAGCCGCCACTGGTTATATCATACATGAAAGGGGACAAATTAAAAACAAGCAAAATTGCAATTCGGTAAAAAATATTTAACAAAAATTCATTTTTTGACCGATAGAAGCAGTTTAATCAATTGCCTTATTTTTTTTACACTAAATGACTTGACTAACAGCATCTTGCTGCCATTTAAGATAGAGGTAATTGCATACCGAAACAATTAGCCAACCCCCAATCCCCTAACATCCAACCCTATATAATTAAAAATGTTTCAAACAAACCTAACATGTTTTGCAATACAAATTGCAATTAATTAAAATTAACCACATATTAATGGGGTCTTTTGATCATGTTTAGTAAATAATAATTGTCAGCGTCATGACTCATACAAAATATTTTATCAAAAATTGATCTGGAACATATTTTAAATGTTATATTTGCTTTGCATGATTGAATTTTTTTCCAATAATTAAATCCTTTGATTATGAGAATATTATAAAATTTAAAATGCAAATGTTATCCCCTGAAACAAAGGAAGATTAAAAAACACAACAGAGGTTGCTCTGGCGCGTTTCGATAGCCAAACTATCATCTTCAGAGAGATACACTAGATAGCTTGGTTATCGAAACGCGTTAGAGCAACCTTTGTTGTGTTTTTTATTCTGTCTTGGTTTCAGGGGACAATTTTTGAAGATAACCAAGGACCAGTCCCCTCCTCCAAAAAAAAAAGAATATTACAACACAAATAAATATCACATTCATTAATATAAATATAATTCGATGTCAATGAGACAGCCCCAGCTGAATGGATACCAAATATTTGAAAGTTGAATAAACTCTGGGATTGGGCGAATTTACTTATTTGGCATCAACTTGCAAATTAATCAAACTATTAATAACATATTAATGAGTCCATTAGCATAGATTTTCGATTGCAAAATGGAAATGCAATTCTTTGTTTACACCACAAAAACCCGAGATCAAATTAGATTGTTTACGTGCTTTAAGGCGTAAACCACATTATGGATTCTAATCAATGATTTGGCAATAATTAATTTGCAGCTAATTTAGAAATTAGCATTAAATCTAAATGCTAAACGTTTACTGAATAATTTTATATTATGGTTCTTTGGAGGTTTTTATCTAATTACCGCGAAACAGTGTAAAAGCGAAAGTAAAGAATGCATTGCGAACGGTGATAGTTAGCAGTTGTCCAGAAATGGGGGAGCACAGAAACAGAATCGAGAGGTGTTCTCAGGGCCGTCCGGTGTCCGCGAGGTAAACCACCTTGTATCTTTCTCGAGCGACAGCGAACTATATCTTTGGTTTTAGGTGCGTCCATGTTGACATTTAGCGCCACTGACATCACCCTCTAATTTCAATAAACACGTTTCATTGACGAGATGCTCGGCATTCTAGTCTAGATGATGCAAATGCAAATGAGCACCAGGTTCGTCTCCGTCATATGGCTTTGTGAACTTGTTCCATTAAACAGGTGTGCTTTTTGAATGCTGCATTCCACATATTATACTTCTTAATGGTTCAGGTGACGTTTGATTAAATATTATGCCAGAAAAAAATCGGATTTTACCAAGCGATTGAATGGACAAGATGACGATGACGAAATCAGTGACATTTTACTTATTGTTTAGATTTGAAATGCATTTTTGCCAAACGCTCTTTGAAAAAGAATATCTGCTCGATATTCTCTTCCAAAGAGCATTTAGCACATTCATCAGGAAAAAAAGTCGTTTCAATTTAACAAGATGTCTTAATGTGCAGACCAATAGGTTTGAACATTAATTAGATTCGAAGACCTATAGACGCCTGGAGAGCTGCATGAATTTGCACTCTAGGTTCTATTCTACTTACACACGACATGGTTGGCGATGGCCATAGTTTTCTCTATGGACCAATAGGTGGCGGTAGTCTGAGAGTCACACCCTTGACATTCGTTGATTCTTTAGTACTTGTCGGAATATTTGTTAGCATTCGAGTTGGATATACCAAACTGACGAGGTCTAACAAGATCGAAACCGGTCTTTGGTTTCCAAACTTCGAATCTAATAAAAGTTTAAACCTATTGGTCTGTGCATTAGAATCCCTGTCTTCTGGGAACTTTCCTAGAGAGCAACCGCTTCGCTAGGTGGCAGTGTTTCAACTGTTGGTAGCTCAGCTACCTATGATTCACTATACACGCCACCTGGAGGGCTGCATGAATTTTAAGTTTAGGTTGTATTCTACTTGCATTAACAACACGGTGGCAGGTTTCAACTGTAGGTAGTTCAGCTACCTATGATTCACTATACCCGCCTGGAGGGCTGCATGAATTTGTAGTCTAGGTTGCATTCTTTTTGCTTAACAACACGTGATAAATTTATAAGAAACTGATTTTTTGTTTTTGAAAATTTAGACTTTAACCTAGAAATATAGACTAAATTTTAAGTTTAATTTCGACTTTTTTTCGAAATTTCGACTTTAATCTCCAAATTTCCACTTTAAACTAGAATTTTCGACTTTTTCTCGAAGTTGCGATTTTAATCTTCGGATTTCGCTTCAATCCCGAGATTTCGACTTTTTTCTTGAAAATTTCTACTTTAATCTGGAAATTCCACTTTAAACTAGGATTTTCGACTTTTTTTTTCGAAATTTCGACTTTAACCTTCGGATTTCGCTTTAATCCCGAGATTTCGACTTTTTTCTCAAGATGTTTACCTTTTTCTCGAAATTTCAACTTTAAAAGTCTAAATTTCGATTTTTTTTCTCGAAATTTCAACTTTAATCTCGAAATTTTCACTTTAAACCAGGAATTTCGACTTTTTTTCCCGAAATTTCGATTTTAATCTTCGGATTTCGCTTTAGCCCCGACATTGCGACTTTTTTCTCGAAATTTCGACTTTAATTTGGAAATTTCCACTTTAATCTAGGAATTTCGACTTGTTTCTCGAAATTTTGACTCTAACCTTCGGATTTCGCTTTAATACCGAACTTTGGACTATTTTTTTTTTAATTTTTCTTGACTCTAATCTTGGAAGTAGAAATTTAAAGTTTTTTCCCAAAATATCAACTTTAATCTCGAAATTTCGAGAAAAAGAGACGAAATTTTGGTAATTTAAAATAGAGATTACTGAACGCACCCTACTGCCAACTGTCAATATTGTTGGGAACGGGGAATGGTGGGATGCAACTATCATCTGTCGAAATTTGTATACTCTAAGATTAAGTTTAACCGTAGAGTATAGACATTTCGATTTTAATCTCGAAATTTCGATATTTCTTTTTTGAAATTTCGAGAAAATACTAGAAATTTCGAGATTGTAGTCAAAATTTCTATTTTAATCACGAAATTTTAAGAAAAGAGTCAAAATTTCGAGAAAAAAGTCGAAATTTCGAATTTAAAGTCGAATTTTCGAGAATAAAGTCGAAATTTCAAGTTGGAGTCGAAATTAAGATAAAAAAGTTAAAATTCCGAGAAAAAAGTCGAAATTTCGAATTTGAAGTCGAATTTTCCAGACTGAAGTCGAAATTTTGGTAAAAAAGTCGAAATTTCGAGTTAAGGTCAAAATTAAGGTAAAAAAGTCAAAATTCCGAGAAAAAGACGAAATTTCGCGTTTAGAGTCGAATTTTTTAGATCAAACTCAAAATTTTAAGAAAATAGTCAAAATTTTCAAAAAACAGGTCGAAATGTCGAAAAAAGAAGTCCAAATTTCGAGATTAAAGTTGAAATTTTCGAGAAAAAAGTCAAAATTTCGAATTTGAAGTCGAATTTTCCAGACTGAAGTCGAAATTTTCAGAAAAAAGTCGACATTTCGAGTTACAGTCAAAATTAAGATAAAAAAGTCAAAATTCCGATAAAAAGACGAAATTTCGCGTTTAGAGTCGAATTTTTTAGATCAAACTCAAAATTTTAAGAAAATAGTCAACATTTTCAGAAAAAGGTCGAAATGTCGAAACAAAAAGTCCAAATTTCGAGATTAAAGTTGAAATTTCGAGAAAAAAAAGTCGAAATTTCAAGTCTAAAGTCAAATTTTCGAGATTAAAATCGAAATTTTGAAAAAAAAGTCGACATTTCGAGAAAAAAGTCGAAAGATCGACAAAAAAGTCGAAATATCGAGGAAAAAAGTCCAAATTTCGAGATTAAAGTTGAAATTTTGAGAAAAAAGTCGAAATTTCGAGTTTAAATTTGAATTTTCGAGATTAAAGTCGAAATTTCAAGTTAGAGTCGAAATTAAGATAAAAAAGTCAAAATTCCGAGAAAAAGGTCGAAATTTCGAATTTGAAGTCGAATTTTCCAGACTGAAGTCGAAATTTTGAGAACAAAGTCGAAATTTCGAGTTAAAGTCAAAATCAAGATAAAAAAGTCTCAACTCCGAGAAAAAGACGAAATTTCGCGTTTAGAGTCGAATTTTTGAGATCAAACTCAAAATTTTAAGAAAATAGTCAAAATTTTCAGAAAAAGATCGAAATATCGAAAAAAAAAGTCCAAATTTCGAGATTAAAGTTGAAATTTCGAGAAAAAAAGTCGAAATTTCAAGTCTAAAGTCAAATTTTCGAGATTAAAATCGAAATTTTGAAAAAAAAGTCGACATTTCGATAAAAAGCAGTCGAAATTTCGAGAAAAAAGTCGAAATATCTAGGAAAAAAGTCCAAATTTCGAGATTACAGTTAAAATTTTGAGAAACAAGTCGAAATTTCGAGTTTAAATTTGAATTTTCGAGATTAAAGTCGAAATTTCAAGTTGGAGTCGAAATAAAGATAAAAAAGTCAAAATTCCGAGAAAAAAGTCGAAATTTCGAATTTGAAGTCGAATTTTCCAGACTGAAGTCGAAATTTTGAGAAAAAAGTCGACATTTCGAGTTACAGTCAAAATTAAGATAAAAAAGTCAAAATTCCGAGAAAAAGACGAAATTTCGCGTTTAGAGTCGAATTTTTGAGATCAAACTCAAAATTTTAAGAAAATAGTCAAAATTTTCAGAAAAACGTCGAAATATCGAAAAAAAAAGTCCAAATTTCGAGATTAAAGTTGAAATTTTCGAGAAAAAAGTCGAAATTTCGAATCTAAAGTCAAATTTTCGAGATTAAAGTCGAAATTTTGAGAAAAAAGTCGACATTTCGATAAAAAGAAGTCAAAATTTCGAGAAAAAAGTCTAAAGATCGACGAAAAAAGTCCAAATTTCTGGATTAAAGTTGAAATTTCGAAAAAAAAGTGGAAAATTCGAGTTTAAAGTCGAATTTTCGAGATTAAAGTCGAAATTTTGATAAAAAAGACGAAATTTCGAGTTGGAGTCGAAATTAAGATAAAAGAGTCAAAATTTCGAGAAAAAAGTCGAAATTTTGAATTTGGAGTCTAGTTTTCCAGACTGAGGTTGAAATTTTGAGAAAAAAGTCGAAATTTAGAGTTGGAGTCGAAATAAAGATAAAAAAGTTAAAATTTCGAGAAAAAAGACGAAATTTCGAATTTGAAGTCGAATTTTCCAAATTAAAGTCGAAATTTTGAGAAAAAAATCAAAATTTCGACTTTAACTCGAAATTTCGATAAAAAAGTCAAAATTTTCTGGAAAAACGGCTCGAAAATTTTGACCATTTGATCGATATTTCGACTTTAACTCGAAATTTCGATAAAAAAGTCAAAATTTTCTGGAAAAAAGTCAAAATATCGAAAAAAAGTCCAAATTTTGAGATTAAAGTTGAAATTTAGAGTTTAAGGTCGAATTTTCGAGATTAAAGTCGAAATTTTGAGAAAAAAATTAAGATTTCAAATTGGAATCGAAATTAAGGTGAAAAAGTCAAAATTTCGAGAAAAAAGTCGAAATTTTGAGAAAAAAGTCGAAATCTCGATAAAAAAGTCAAAATTTTGGGAAAAACGTCGAAATTTCGAGAAAAAAGTCCAAATTTCGAGTTTAAAGTCGAATTTTCGAGATTAAAGTCGAAATTTTGAGAAAAAAGTCGAAATTTCGAGTTGGAGTCGAAATTAGGATAGAAAAGTTAAAATTTCGAGAAAAAAGACGAAATTTCGAGTTTAAAGTCGAATTTACGAGATTAAAGTTGAAATTCCGATAAAAAAGTCGAAATTTTGAGTTTAAAGTCGAAATTTTGAGAAAAAACTCGGAATTTCGAGTTGGAGTCAAAATAAAGATAAAAAAGCTAAAATTTCGAGAAAAAAGTCGAAATTTCGAATTTGAAGTCGAATTTTCCAAATTAAAGTCGAAATTTTGAGAAAAAAATCAAAATTTCGACTTTAATTCGAAATTTCGATAAAAAAGTCAAAATTTTCTGGAAAAACGGCTCGAAAATTTTGACCATTTTATCGATATTTCGACTTTAACTCGAAATTTCGATAAAAAAGTCAAAATTTTCTGGAAAAAAGTCAAAATATCGAAAAAAAGTCCAAATTTTGAGATTAAAGTTGAAATTTCGAGTTTAAAGTCGAATTTTCGAGATTAAAGTCGAAATTTTGAGAAAAAAATTAAAATATCAAATTGGAATCGAAATTAAGGTGAAAAAGTCAAAATTTCGAGAAAAAAGTCGAAATTTCGAATTTGGAGTCGAATTTTCCAGATTGAAGTCAAAATTTTGAGAAAAAAGTCTAAATCTCGATATAAAAGTCGAAATCTCGATATAAAAGTCAAAATTTTGGGAAAAAAGTCGAAATTTCGAGAAAAAAAGTCCAAATTTCGAGTTTAAAGTCGAATTTTCGAGATTAAAGTCGAAATTTTGAGAAGAAAGTCGAAATTTCGACTTGGAGTCGAAATTAACATAGAAAAGTTAAAATTTCGAGAAAAAAAGAGAAATTTCGAGATTAAAGTCGAATTTACGAGATTAAAGTTGAAATTCCGATAAAAAAGTCGAAAATTTGTGTTTAAGGTCGAAATTTTTTAAAAAAGTCGGAATTTCGAGTTGGACTCAAAATAAAGATAAAAAAGTTAAAATTTCGAAAAAGAAGTCGAAATTTCGAATTTGAAGTCGAATTTTCCAAATTAAAGTCGAAATTTCGACTTTAACTCGAAATTTCGATAAAAAAGTCAAAATTTTCTGGAAAAAAGTCAAAATATCGAGAAAAAAGTCCAAATTTCGAGATTAAAGTTGAAATTTCGAGTTTAAAGTCGAATTTTGGAGATTACAGTCGAAATTTTGAGAAAAAAGGTAAAATTTCAAATTGAAATCGAAATTAAGGTGAAAAAGTCAAAATTTTGAGAAAAAAGTCGATATTTCGAATTTGGAGTCGAATTTTCCAGATTGAAGTCGAAATTTTGAGAAAAAAGTCGAAATTTCGAGTTTAAAGTCGAAATCTCGATATAAAAGTCAAAATTTTGAGAAAAAAGTCGAAATTTCCAGAAAAAAAGTCCAAATTTCTAGTTTAAAGTCGAATTTTCTAAAATAAAGTCGAAGTTTTGAGAAAAAAGTCGAAATTTCGAGTTGGAGTCGAAATAAAGATAAAAAAAGACGAAATTTCGAATTTGGAGTCGAATTTTCCAGATTAAAGTCGAAATTTTGAGAAAAAAATCGAATCTTCGAGTTAAAGTCGAAATTAAGATAAACGAAATTTCGAGTTTAGAGTCGAAATTTTAAGAAAAAAGTCGAAATTTCGAGTTAAAATCGAAATCTCGATTAAAAAGTCAAAATTTCGAGAAAAAAGTCGAAATATCGAGAAAAAAATGTGAAATTTAGAGATTAAAGTTGAAATCTTGAGAAAAAAAATCGAAATTTCGATAAAAAAGTCAAAATTTCGAGGAAAAAGTTGAAATATCGAGAAAAAAGTTCAAATTTCGAGATTAAAGTTGAAATTTCGAGAAAAAAGTCGATATTTCGAGTTAAAGTCGAAATCTCGATTAAAAAGTCAAAATTTAGAGAAAAAAATCGAAATATCGAGAAAAAAAGGCGAAATTTCGAGATTAAAGTTGAAATTTTGAGAAAAAGATCGAAATTTCGAGTTAAAGTCGAAATTTCGATAAAAAAGTCGAAATTTCGACGAAACAGTCGAAATTTCGAGAAAAAAGTTGAAATTTCGAGATTAAAGTTGAAATTTCGAGAAAAAAGTCGATATTTCGAGTTAAAGTCGAAATCTCGATTAAAAAGTCAAAATTTAGAGAAAAAAATCGAAATATCGAGAAAAAAAGGCGAAATTTCGAGATTAAAGTTGAAATTTCGAGAAAAAAATCGAAATTTCGAGTTAAAGTCGCAATTTCGGGAAAAAAGTCAAAATTTCGAGGAAAAAGTCGAAATATCGAGAAAAAAGTTCAAATTTCGAGATTAAAGTTGAAATTTTGTGAAAAAAGTCGAAATTTCGAATTTGCGGTCTAATTTTCCAGATTGAAGTCGAAATTTTGAGAAAAAAATCGAAATTTCGAGTTAAAGTCGAAATTAAGATAAAAAAAGTCAAAATTCCGAGAGAAAGACGAAATTTCGAGTTTTGAGTTGAATTTTTAAGATCAAAGTCGAAATTTTGAGAAAAAAAAATCGAAATTTCGAGTTAAAGTCGAAATTAAGATAAAAAAAGTCAAAATTCCGAGAGAAAGACGAAATTTCGAGTTTTGAGTCGAATTTTTAAGATCAAAGTCGAAATTTTGAGAAAAAAAAATCGAAATTTCGAGTTTAAGTCGAAATTTCGAGTTTAAGTCGAAATTTCGATAAAAAAGTCAAAATTTCGAGGAAAGAGTCGAAATATCGAGAAAAAAGTTCAAATTTCGAGATTAAAGTTGAAATTTCAAGAAAAAAGTCGATATTTCGAGTTAAAGTCGAAATCTCGATTAAAAAGTCAAAATTTAGAGAAAAAAATCGAAATATCGAGAAAAAAAATGCGAAATTTCGAGATTAAAGTTGAAATTTCGAGAAAAAAATCGAAATTTCGAGTTAAAGTCGAAATTTCGAGAAAAAAGTCAAAATTTCGAGGAAAAAGTCGAAATATCGAGAAAAAAGTTGAAATTTCGAAATTAAAGTTGAAATTTTGTGAAAAAAGTCGAAATTTCGAATTTGCCGTCTAATTTTCCAGATTGAAGTCGAAATTTTGAGAAAAAAGTCGAAATTTCGAGTAAAAGTCGAAATTAAGATAAAAAAGTCAAAATTCCGAGAGAAAGACGAAATTTCGAGTTTTGAGTCGAATTTTTAAGATCAAAGTCGAAATTTTGAGAAAAAAAAATCGAAATTTCGAGTTTAAGTCGAAATTTCGATTAAAAAGTCAAAATTTAGAGAAAAAAATGGAAATATTGAGAAAAAAATGGCGAAATTTCGAGATTAAAGTCAACGACATTTTTCGATGAAAAATGATAAAGTTCGAATTTTAATACCCAAAAAAATGTTCAAATAAAAATTTCAAAAGAGTCGAAATTTCAGAAAAATGTTAAATATCTTTAGTTTAAATGGAACGGACTGGTCCTTGGTTATCTTCAAAAATTGAAACACAGAACTTGTCCTCTGAAACCAAGAAAGATTAATTAGACTACTAACTAGATTAATTAATCTTTCTTGGTTTCAGGGAACAAGTTCTGTGTTTCAATCTTTAATTTAAACTCGTAATTATGAGGAAAGCCTAAATGCGTGAAAACCTGGATTTCGGTTTTTGATTCAGTTCTGATTCAAAATTTCAATTACAAATATTATTATAAAACGCTCAGAGAACAAGTGCATGGAACACGTGATAAGTGTAAATATAATTAATTCTTTAACGTGTTTTTGAAAAATAGTTTTTATTGAAAAAATTAGAAACTAGTTAAATCCTCCCATAATTAAAAGATATTTACGCCACTGTCCTATCTAATAATCAAAATAGAACACCTGTGAATCTAAATATTTAAGCAACGTTAGGCAACACATAAAACGCTTTCTTGTTTGCGCCATCTATGATCTACTGCCCAAACTTTAATCCACAATTACAATTACAAGCAAGCAATTGCTCACTCTTTATGAAAGCAAAGAGATTGTGAGTTATATTGGTCACAACTTATAGTTATACTTGAGAACAATATTTAATTTAATCTTTTGGATACCCACAATTATTATAGACATTATAATTTACAGTATTCTACAATGTAAATTCAATTTTAGTGTGCGGTACACTCTATCGCTTAGAGATGTCACTAGCTATAGCCTGGTCCAGCATAGAACGAGATTGTGGAGTTGCGCATGAAAACAAATCTGTTTTCCTCTGTAGAAACGTCACTCTCATTGCTTTGACAATTGTCGGAGGTGTGTGTTTCCCTGGTGTATTACTTTTGTTGATAATTTGTTACACCTAGTTGATTGTTTACAAATTAAGGTGCGGGTGAGTGATTTATTTATAACACCAACTAACTCGTACCGAATTAGTCTTCGGTTTTACTTCGTATTATATAAAAATTGCACTTCAACGTGACCTTGCCCTTGTCTGTCTAAGTTTCCCTTTTATTCAATATTTTGCAGCTTCAGACACGATATCTTGATTGGCATGAATAATTAGATAACATTGTTTGCATTTTCGGCATAATGAATCGAAATGTTTACCCAAGTTTACTGACATAAGAATTATTGCAGTTCTATTGATAAATTTGAATGTTTTTATAGTCATTGACCTCACATCTCTTTAGATGTTTCCATTAATTAGTAATTTATTACAGTAGGATGCATTGCTTATTATCTAGGCTTTGGGGTTATCTGTTGCTACCGTAAATCTTGCGCTAATGCACGATAAAATAAGATATATTTGTTGTTATGTACTTTGTTATTGAAATATCTTATTGTTTGTTCTTTCCTAGTTAATTATAGGATAGTTATCTGTCAAAAATCAAATTCATAGTCGACTTTATCTTCGCTAAGCCGTACCCGCTTTAGCACGGTGGGGACTTAACTATTCTAAAAATTTTGACTTGCGCAAATTAATAAGGAAATTTTCTCCTCAATTAGAATCTGATCCTAATTAAGGATACGATTTCCTTAATAATTTGTTTGGAAAATTGTCAACAAACCATAAAAATTTAAATATTGCCAAACTGGGCCGAAGAAATGTTAAATAAATTGAAAAAAACATAATTTGAGGAAGTTAAAATTTTTGGAATAGGTAAGTCCCCACCATGCAAAACTTATTAAACCAGTAGGAAACTATTAAGAAAATCATATCAATTAGGATCTGATCCTAATTGAAGATATGATTTCCTTAATGATTAGACTTTGTAATCTTTGGGCAGGAATTCTGAACGAATTTTAATTTCTTTTGTTACGCGTAATTTTAATAATTTTGATTAGTGCTGTTGCTTAAGGGAGCCATAGTTTAATTAATAATAAATTGCTTCCTGTCCTGTCATTCTTTTTTACAGAGCAAATGTGGATCATAGTTTTTTTATCTAAAAAAACAAATAGTTATTCATGAAACGATACGTTCATACAGTTTATTACAAAAATTTACTGTCAACAGTCGTAAGACTAAATATTTTTTATCTAGTTTTTCATATAATAATTTACTATTCTTCATGGTAGATCCTTATTGACCGGAAATATTATGTTTTTTACTACATCAAAAAAAAACGAAAATAAATTTTTCATATAAAGATTTGCTAACACCGAACCAGGGTTCGCTTTCATTTCATTTTAAGGAAATAACGTTTCTTAAAAAGGACCTCACTGACACAAATATCCTATATAGCCCATAACTAATAGGATCTGCGTCTGAAATAAAAAAAAAATTAGTGGTATCAATTCTTTTTCGTAAATCAAACTGTGTTCTTCCACATCAGCATTTCTTTCGTCTCTGATATGGTTGGCTTTTCTTTTTTTGGTGGAACGAACTCGTCCTTGGTTGTCCTCAAAAACTGAAATACAGAACTTGTCTCCTGAAACCAAGAGAGATTAAAAAACACAACAAACGTTGCTCTAAAGCGTTTCGACAGCCAAACTGTCATCTTCAGAGAGATACTAACGGTATCTCTCTGAAGGTGACAGCTTGGCTGTCGAAACGCGTTAGAGCAACGTTTGTTGTGTTTTGTAATCTTTCTTGGTTTCAGGGGTTCTTCTTCTATTTTAATTTTTTGTTGGTCTTTTCATTTTCCTTTCAGAAGGATTCGCCTCTGGTTGATAAAAACGCACATAATGCTGACATATGAGCTGTGAGGACGGAAGGATACGTTCTAACTCAAGCTACATTTTTAAAATTTCGTTTTATCGAAGCAACTATTGTCAAAATTTTTTGATCGTGGTCAACATTTTTCATTTATTTCTAGGAGAATTCCAAGCTTCTTTTGTGTTCATTGGGACCACAATTCATCAATCATCAGTTTAGTTCTTATATTTAGCTGTTTTTTAACAGAGGTATTTGAAAGGACATATCCGCTTTCTTGCTAAGACGAGACCTTCACTAAATCGTCTTGTAAGCCCTTCGCAACTTACTGTGAATCAAGTAAAGAAGCACTTTTCAAATGAAGTAGTTTTTTCTCCGAATCCCAAAAGACTTTGAGAGCAAATCTTTAATTGGGTGCAATTTTTGGGGCTGTCCTACATAATTGAGTATTGAGTATTTCAAGAACTTAAATTCTTATAATATTGTTTCAGGTAAAGTTGGCTCCAGTCTAGAAAATCAGTTTTTAAACATCGAACTAAAAGTAGAACGCTCCCTAAAGTTTCAACGAGATTTGAAGATTTGTTTTGCCGGAGAGCGAGAATTATACAGAGAGATTAACAGACCAACGGCTAACGCAAAAAAATTGGCCATTATAATTGCTGAAAATTTCATAATTTTAGGACACTTATGGATTTTAGAATGTTTCCCTTTTAACTCGCTGGAGTCGGAAAACTTCGTCACATACTCACGCTTCCTTTTAAGCTGGCTCTTCACTCTCGCCGAGACGATACGAGGGATCTCGATTGCGAGAATGTGGACTTTTTGACTCGCTTTGTTTCCGTTCGCCTCTGAAGTGCTCCGAGTCAGTTTTTGGGATCGAGTCAAAGGAAACAAGCTCGACAACCGAGAGGATAGATATAGCGCTCGCAGTTACATTTGTCCTGTCAAATGTCTGTTCGGCGAGAAGCCTCGGCGAGGAGCCTCGACGAGAGCGAAGAGCCGCCATTAAGGAAGACTTGAGTG
Source organism: Dastarcus helophoroides (assembly GCA_028583605.1). NCBI lineage: Eukaryota > Metazoa > Arthropoda > Insecta > Coleoptera > Bothrideridae > Dastarcus > Dastarcus helophoroides. The sequence continues at coordinate 44,258,627 of CM053327.1, read as the reverse complement.
CGAGACTGCATCTGTTTGGGAAGCAGCGGCCGCACTCTTTGGGAATCAGCTGATGCACCTCTTTGGGAAGCAGCGGCTGCACCTCTTTAGAAAGCAGCGGCTGCACCTCTTTAGAGTCTGTGTCTCTTTGGGAAACAGCGGCTACACTCTTTGGGAAGCAGCGGCTGCCATCTTTGGGAAGCAGCGGCTGCACTCTTTGGGAAGCAGCGGCTGCACTCTTTAGGAAGCAGCTGATGCACTCTTTAGGAAGCAGCGTTTGTATATCTTTGGGCAGCAGCGGCCGCATCTCTTTGGGAAGCAGCGGCTGCACTCCTTGAGAAGCAGCTGATGCACTCTTTGGGAAGCAGCTGCTGTACCTCTTTTTGAAGCAGCGTTTGTATCTCTTTGGGAAACAGCGACTGCATCTCTTTGGGAAGCAGCTGCTGTACCTCTTTTTGAAGCAGCGTTTGTATCGCTTTGGGAAGCAGCGACTGCATTTCTTTGGAAAGCAGCGACTGCATCTCTTTGGGAAGCAGCGACTGCATCTCTTTTAGAAGCAGCGACTGCATCTCTTTTAGAAGCAGCAGGTAACCTTCTTTATTAAGAAGTGTATATTGGGCTCCTTCGACCTCGACGTTTCGTGGCATCCACTTTCTTTTTAAAGAAGGTCGGCGGAATCTCGTTGGGACACGTCTGCGCCTGTCGACAGCTAAGCTCTCGCAGTAAGAATATGCATCTGGTCCGATCGACGAACAATAAAAACCTCCCATGGTTTGCGAAAACCTTGTCCACATGCCATTTATATCTGCTTAAAAAAATCATTGAGCATGAGATGATTAATCGTCTTTTTCTGTTCATTCGAATCCAAAATGTTATCGCGCATTGAAAGAAGGCTTGCGCGTGCAACTGAACCTATTTGGGAAGCACTGGCCGAGCGTCTGTTAAGACGTGTACCTAGGATTCGTTCGATTTCGAGGTTTCGTCGCATCCACTTTCTTTTTAAAGAAGATCGGCGGAATCTCGTTGGGACACGTCTGTGCCTGTCGACAGCTAAGCTCTCGTAAGAATATGCATCTGGGCGGATCGACGAACAATTAAAACTTCCCCTGGTTTTCCAAATCCTTGTCCTCGTGCGATTTGTGTCTGCTTAAAAAAATCATTGAGCATGAGATGATAATCGTCTTTTTCTGTTCATTCGAATTCAAAATGTTATCACGCATTGAAAGAAGGCTTGCGCGTGCAACTGAACCTATTTGGGAGGCACTGGCTAAGCGTCTGTTAAGGCGTGTACCTAGGATTCGTTCGATTTCGAGGTTTCGTCGCATTCACTTTCTTTTTAAAGAAGGTCGGCGGAATCTCGTTGGGACACGTCTGTGCCTGTCGACAGCTAAGCTGTCGTAGTAAGAATATGCATCTGGGCCGATCGCCGAACAATTAAAACTTCCCCTGGTTTTCCAAATCCTTGTCCTCGTGCGATTTGTGTCTGCTTAAAAAAAATCATTGAGCATGAGATGATTAATCGTCTTTTTCTGTTCATTCGAATCCAGAATGTTATCGCGCATTGAAAGAAGGCTTGCGCGTGCAACTGAATCTATTTGGGAAGGCACTGGCCGAGCGTCTGTTGAGACGTGTTACCTAGGATTCGTTCGATTTCGAGGTTTCGTCGCATCCACTTTCTTTTTAAAGAAGGTCGGCGGAATCTCGTTGGGACACGTCTGTGCCTGTCGACAGCTAAGCTCTCGTAGTAAGAATATGCATCTGGGCCGATCGCCGAACAATTAAAACTTCCCCTGGTTTTCCAAAACCTTGTCCTCGTGCGATTTGTGTCCTCGTGCGATTTGTGCCTGCTTAAAAAAACCATTGAACATAAGATGATAATCGTCTTTTTCTGTTCATTCGAATCCAAAATGTTATCGCGCATTGAAACAAGGCTTGCGCGTGCAACTGAACCTATTTGGGAAGCACTGGCTGAGCGTCTGTTGAGACGTGTACCTAGGATTCGTTCGATTTCGAGGTTTCGTCGCATTCACTTTCTTTTTAAAGAAGGTCGGCGGAATCTCGTTGGGACACGTCTGTGCCTGTCAACAGCTAAGCTCTCGTAGTAAGAATATGCATCTGGGCGGATCGACGAACAATTAAAACTCCCCCTGGTTTTCCAAAACCTAGTCCTCGTGCGATTTGCATCTGCTTAAAAAAATCATTGAGCATGAGATGATAATCGTCTTTTTCTGTTCATTCGAATCCAAAATGTTATCGCGCATTGAAAGAAGGCTTGCGCGTGCAACTGAACCTATTTGGGAAGCACTGGCCGAGCGTCTGTTAAGACGTGTACCTAGGATTCGTTCGATTTCGAGGTTTCGTCGCATCCATTTTCTTTTTAAAGAAGATCGGCGGAATCTCGTTGGGACACGTCTGTGCCTGTCGACAGCTAAGCTCTCGTAAGAATATGCATCTGGGCGGATCGACGAAGAATTAAAACTTGCTCTGGTTTTCCAAATCCTTGTCCTCGTGCGATTTGTGTCTGCTTAAAAAAATCATTGAGCATGAGATGATAATCGTCTTTTTCTGTTCATTCGAATTCAAAATGTTATCGCGCATTGAAAGAAGGCTTGCGCGTGCAACTGAACCTATTTGGGAAGCACTGGCCGAGCGTCTGTTAAGACGTGTACCTAGGATTCGTTCGATTTCGAGGTTTCGTCGCATCCATTTTCTTTTTAAAGAAGATCGGCGGAATCTCGTTGGGACACGTCTGTGCCTGTCGACAGCTAAGCTCTCGTAAGAATATGCATCTGGGCGGATCGACGAAGAATTAAAACTTGCTCTGGTTTTCCAAATCCTTGTCCTCGTGCGATTTGTGTCTGCTTAAAAAAATCATTGAGCATGAGATGATAATCGTCTTTTTCTGTTCATTCGAATTCAAAATGTTATCACGCATTAAAAGAAGGCTTGCGCGTGCAACTGAACCTATTTGGGAGGCACTGGCTAAGCGTCTGTTAAGGCGTGTACCTAGGATTCGTTTGATTTCGAGGTTTCGTCGCATCCACTTTCTTTTTAAAGAAAGTCAACGGAATCTCGTTGGGACACTTCTGTGCCTGTCGACAGCTAAGCTCTCGTAAGAATATGCATCTGGGCTGATCGCCGAACAATTAAAACTTCCCCTGGCTTTCCAAATCCTTGTCCTCGTGCAATTTGTGTCCGCTTAAAAAAAATCATTGAGCATGAGATGATTAATCGTCTTTTTCTGTTCATTCGAATCCAAAATGTTATCGCGCATTGAAAGAAGGCTTGCGCGTGCAGCTGAACCTATTTGGGAAGCACTGGCCGAGCGTCTATTAAGACGTGTACCTAGGATTCGTTCGATTTCGAGGTTTCGTCGCATCCACTTTCTTTTTAAAGAAGGTCGGCGGAATCTCGTTGCGACACGTCTGCGCCTGTCGACAGCTAAGCTCTCTTAGTAAGAATATGTATCTGGTCCAATCGACGAACAATAAAATCCTCCTATGGTTTGCCAAAACCTTGTCCACATGCCATTTATATCTGCTTAAAAAAATCATTGTGCATAAGATGACAATAGTCTTTTTCTGTTTATTCGAATCCAAAATGTTATCGCGCATTGAAAGAAGGCTTGCGCGTGCAGCTGAACCTATTTGGGAAGCACTGGCTGAGCGTCTGTTAAGACGTCTACATAGGATTCGTTCGATTTCGAGGTTTCGCCGCATCCACTTTCTTTTTAAAGAAGATCGGCGGAATCTCGTTGGAACACGTCTGTGCCTGTCGACAGCTAACCTGTCCTAGTAAGAATATCGATCGACGAATAATAAAAAAGTTCCCTTGGTTTGCCACAAAGACCTTGTCCTCGTGCCATCCAATTGTATCTGTCTAAAAAATGCATTGTGCATGAGAGGATAATCTTTTTCTGTTCATTCGGATCCAACATGTTATCGCGCATTGAAAGAAGGTCTAAACGTCCAGCTGAACCTTTCTGGGAAGCATTGGTTGAACGTCTATACATAAGATAGTGTTCATAGGATTCGGTCGATTTCGGGGTTTCGTCGCGTCCACTTTCTTTTTAAAGAAGGTCGGCGGAATCTCTTTGGGACAGAGCTCTGCATATGAACACTTAAGTTGTCTTACTAAGAATATGCATCTGAGCCGATCGACGAATAATAGAAACTTTTCTTTGGTTTGCCACAAAAACCTTGTCCTCATGTCATTTGTATCTGCTTAAAAAATCATAATGCATGAGATGGCAATCGTCTTTTTCTGTTTAGTCGAATTCAAAGTTTTATCGTGCATTGACTTCTTCTTAAAAGAAGGTCTGCGCATGCAGCTGAACCTAGTAGGGAAGCTGAGCGTCTTAATTAAGACGTGTACATTGGATTCGTTCGAATTCGAGGTTTCGTCGCATCCACATTTTTAAAGAAAGTCGACGCAACCTTTTTGGAACAGGAGGGCTTTCCTCATGTCGACAGTTGAGCTTCTTTATTAACAAAGTCACGTCTAGAGTTACATAAATGCATTTGAAATTGATGCGAAAATGCAACACTTGGTATGGATTAAGAAGGCCCAATCAACCAATGAAAATGTTGGTGCTCTACAAAAACCAAAGAGTTTTCTTTGTCATACGCTCATTCCATTCCAATATTATTTAACGACTGACTCCTTATAACGTAATTGATTACGTAATAGGAAGTGAAGTTTTGCTGGAAGGAAAGTAAAGAAAGCCGTGTAAACTTCTTTGGGACAGAATATCCAAATCGATGGCAGATCTTTATTAAGAAGAGCTCTCCTTTATTAAGAAGAGCTCTTCTTTATTAAGAAGTATGCATCAAGGTTTCCTTTAGTTTACCGCAAAACTAAAGAAGTGCAAAATGTTTCTTGTACATTATTATACACTTATATCGTTCCAGTGTCATTTAACCCCCCCCCCCCCCGTAACCGATGTGATAGCCCCTGTAATACAGGAATAAGCCAATTGAGTTACAGCTAGAGTTACGTGTTCGCATTTCAAATTGATGCGAAAATGCATCACTCGGCATGCATAGGTTAAGAAGGCCCAATCGACTAACGATCAAGACTTCCTTTGGTATGCAAGTAGAATGCAACCTAGACTACAAATTCATGCAGCCCTCCAGGCGGCGTGTACAGTGAATCATAGGTAGCTGAGCTACCAACAGTTGGAACACTCCCACCTAGCGAAGCGGTTGCTCTCTAGGAAAAAGTTCCCAGAAGACGAGGATTCTAATGCACAGACCAATAGGTTTATTAGATTCGAAGTTTGGAAAGCAAGTACCGGTTTCGATCTTGTTAGATCTCGTCAGTTTGGTATATCCAGCTCGAGTTGGCTATATCAAGCTGACGAGATCTAACAAGATCGAAAATGGTATTTGGTTTCCAAACTTCGAATCTAATAAATGTTCAAACCTATTGGTCTGTGCATTAGACTTCCTTTGATGTTCTACAAGAATGAAAGAGTTTTCTTTGTCATACACTTATTCATTCGAATATGATTTACCAACCCAGACTCCTTATAACGTAATTGATTACGTAATAGGCGGTGAGATTTTGCTGGAAGGATAGTGAAGAAAGCCGTGTTAACCTCTGGGATAGAACATCCTCTGTAAATCGATGGCCTAGCTTCTTTATTAAGAAGTATTCATCGAGGTTTCCTTTAGTTTACCGCAAAACTAAAGAAGTGCAGAATGTTTCCTATACATTATTATACACTTATATAGTTCTAGTGTCATTTAACACCTGCCCCTCCCCCCGTAACCGCTGTGATAGCCTCTGTAAGGCAGGAGTAAGCCCATTGAGTTACAGCTAGAGTTATGTATTTGCATTTCCAATTGATGCGAAAATGCATCACTAGGCATGCATAGGTTAAGAAGGCCCAATCGACCAACATTCAACACTTCCTTTGGTATGCAAGTAGAATGCAACCTAGACTACAAATTCATGCAGCCCTCCAGGCGGCGTGTATAGTAAATCGTAGGTAGCTGAGCTACCAACAGTTGGAATACTGCCACCCAGCGAAGCGGTTGCTCTCTAGGAAAAAGTTCCCAGAAGACGAGGATTCTAATGCACAGACCAATAGGTTTGAACATTTATTAGGTTCAAAGTTTGGAAAGCAAGTATCGGTTTTGATCTTGTTAGATCTCGTCAGTTTGGTACATCCAACTCGAGTTGGATATACCAAACTGACGAGATCTAACAAAATCGAAAACGGTATTTGGACTTTTTGAATGGACTGTTACATACATTCCATCTGTACCTGGTAATTTGCCATTTTTTGCTGCTGCTATGATATGTTTTATTTGGAATTGTTTATATTCATTACGCAGGTATTGCCATTACTCAAATTGAGAAATAAGACTTTGGCGACCATCTCCTAGCACGTGCGTCAGCTGCTTGGGTAAATTGAACGCAGCTTGGGTAAACTGAATACTTGTCGGTTTTATAAACCTTTGATAGCATCAATAATAACATACAACTCTATGCTTTTTTATCAACATCGATTTGTTATTGTGATGCATCGAAGCTATAAAGAAGAAAACCTTATTTGGTCTTGTGACTTGTGAGCATAATATATTTTAACTTGAATTGTAAATCTTGTCCTCTGAAACCAAGAAAGATTAAAAAACACAACAGAGGTTGCTTTAACGCGTTTCGATAACCAAACCATCGTCTATAATCATCATCATTTTAATTTGTAAAATTGAACAAAGTGGGGGTGTTAGGAATTGGATATCTTTTTTTTAATATTCCCTCTATAAGAAATGTGGACAGGGGGTTTCACAGACCCAGCCAAAATTTTGAATAGCCATTTGCTTATACACATCAGGAAAGTCAAACACTGTCCATGGGGAGAATGTTAAAGAGAGAATTAACATTCAGAGCTAATAGTGGGATAGATGGGCGGCGCCTTGTATTCTCCTACACCGGTGTAAACAATTCAACGCAGAGCGAAGCGATCAGTGCTGGTGGAGATTTCAGTAATACATCATAGCTTCTAACGTGCTTTGTTACGGGGTTACTTATGGTAGGCAACAATTTTTAATAAAATTTGCGTCCCACATGCTGTTTGTTCTTTTAGTCCGTCGATTTAATCAACGTCTGAGGCAAAATAAAACTGATATTCTTTGATAACCAAAATAAACGAGATTTTTTAAACAAAATTAATAATTCTAATACAGAATATAACATAATAACTCTAAACATTACAATGTAAGGAGTTCAAATGGGCCGCCGGACTGTGCTAAACGATATTTAAGTCTGTTGTAAAACTCTCGACGAGTTTTTTTTTCCAACATCTCAACTGAAAGATACGAGCATGATGCGTCGAAGTGGGGGAAAACGTTCAGCGACCGTAGAAAACTATGAAAGGGACAATTCTTAGTTTTAACATGGACAATGAAAATTTTTCCTTATCTGTATAAAACGCACCGAATACATAACTTCATACATAGGCTTTTTGGTGATTAAATTCGAAGCTACTGAGAGGCTGGGGCGACAACGAGATGTCACGATTCTCAAAAATCACAATCTGAGACCCCTTGTCCACACTTGAAGGTTAATAAAAGTTGAAACTCCCAAATTGGTAGTTATTGCCTTAATAATTAATAAATATGGCACCTGTTAACTGAATCAACATTCTTTAAAATTGAGAAGTGTCATTTTCAAACAAATTATCACCAAATAACTTACTATTAAATTCCCAAAATAGCAAAGCCTAATTGTAGAACCATTAGCAAAGTAAAAGATACCATAACCTTGTATTAAATTACAAATATGTGGTGGTCAATTAATTTTGTACAGGAAGTTATTTAAAATCGTTGCCAAGTCTTAACAGGTAATGCTTTTGTGACTTAAAAATTACATAATAATGTTGGCGTTTTTAAAGAGCTAAGTATAATAAATACCTGGTGATTGGGTAAGCATATTTAAATACATTTTCTACAGTAAACGTTGGTTAAGAAAGTAGATTGATAAATCCGGTAAAAATGAATGAAGCTGTTATACAAGTTATAAAGTGTTAGGAAAGGACATTGTTTTAAGTACACATACACATATCATACTGATATTTAAATTAGTATTGCTTTGTCGATCGTTTAGACCTGACAAATCGGTGCTGTTAAAATGTTTAAATAAAATAATGTTAAAATGTTTAACAAACGCATTACTTTTTTTTTTAAGTTTAATCCACTCGCAAAGGGTAACCCCGTTATGCTTTCAAAGCGAGTAGTAGTATGCTTTTCAAGCGAGTAGGATGCGGAAACAAGGATAAATGGTAATGAACCGCCTTCTTAAACAAGGATAGGTTGTAAATTTTGGGGAAATTCATTTCGGTAACGCGTTCTATAGTTTGGAAGTTCTATAGAAAAAGGAGTCCGTAGGCAGACGTCCTCACTGTGTCAAGCTGGACCACACAGGAATTTCCTGTCTCCGACTGTCTAGTACACCTCAAGAATCTTGCCCTTGGGGGGATTAATCCTATTAGTTCCTGCGTGCATCTTCCATGATAGTACTTGTAGAAAAGAGACAAGTCACCAACCATACGCCTGTGCTCTAGTGTTTCGAGAGAATCGCTTAAACTCTCGTCATCAGTTAGGCGAATCGCTCTTCTTTGAATTGGACCCACGCAGAAAAAACCATCACGGAAACGAACAAATTTCTTGAAAAGTATTATGGTGAATCGTCTCAGTCACATAAGATGATTCGTAAGTAGTTAATAGAGTTTTCTTTTAGTAGAACAAGCACGCAAGACCTTCCTGGCTCAGGACGTCCAATGGAGGTAACCACTCCAGAAATGATCGCGAAGATCCACGATATCGTATTAGGAGGTCGACGAGTAAAGTTGAGAGAAACAGCAAACACTGTAAATATCTCATAAGAACGAATTTCCAACATTTTGCATGAACATTTTCATGTGAAAAAGCTTTCGGCAAGATGGGTGCCGCGTTTGTAGACAATTGACCAAAAACGTGAAAGAGTGACACTTTCCTAGTCTTAATTTGCCTCCGTTTGAACGAAACCCAGATGAGTTTTTCCGTCATTTCATCACTGTATTTGAAACAAGGATTCTTTTTACACACCACTACGGAGACTCTTTTTTCTATAGAACACAGGGAGGACTTTTGTCTACAGAGACTCTTTTTTCTACAGAACTTTCAAGTTATGGAACTTGCTACCGAAAGGAATCTTGCCCAAAAATTACAACCTATCCTTGATTAAGAAGGTGGTTCATCGCGATCTATCCCTCTTTCCGCATCCTACTTGCAGTGCTTTGAAAGCATAATGGGGTTACCCTTTGCGAGTGGTTTAAACTTTTAAAAAAATAAAGACAAAACAAGTGGAAGCTGGTGGCAGTGCTCCAAAGAAGGCCAAGATGGTTCCATCAGCAGGCAAAGTTTTCTGGGACGCAAAAGGTACAATCTTAATTGGTTTCCTCCAGAAGGGAAAACAATAAATGGAGAGCATTACGCTTAGGCCAGTTAAATCAAGAAATCAGAGAATAACGGCCTCATTTTGCCAAGAAGAGACTCCTGTTTCACCACGATGATGCTCCTGCCCATTTTCCGCCATTGCAAAGGCCACGTTACGAAATGCTTCCCCATTCACCATATTCTCTTCATCTAGCTCTTAAGTGATTTCTTCCTTTTTCCAAACATCAAAAGATGGAGGATTTGGAGGTTATCTTCGAAACTAAGGCGTATTTTGAGGGCCTTGGAAAAGATTACTACAAAGAGGGGATCAAAATGCTCCAGCATCGTCTTATTAAGTGTATAGCTCTAAAAGGAGATTAGGTTGAAAAATAAGTGACACTCATTCGAAAAAGTAACTCTTTGTGTCATTTTTACCGGACTTATCAATCCACCCCCGTATATATTGAGTGAAGTAAAAGCTCTATTTTTTTATCTGCTTATTTCTCATTCAAAGTTTCCGTTTACTGCCAATCATCTGCTTTTCGTGTTTTAGGAAAGCGTTGGTTGCACTCTGTAAATGGAACAATCTGAATTTGAAACACACGCAAGGTTTGTGGATTTCGGATATTGTAGAATTAGGTATTAACTCCTTGTAAATTCAACAAATTCCCTGATTGTCCATTGTCATGCAATAGCTTGTTAACCTTTGCATAGTTAATTTTAAAGAAAGATATACAGTCTCAATATTCTATCAGTACAATTTATAATTTTGTAAATATTTAGTTTTGTCTTCTTAGTAGAGAGATAATAAGCCTTGTATATACGAATATATACAAGTTTTGTTGCGATGCAATTGAAATCTAATTTCATTAGAATCTAATGAAAACTAGACTGCAATTGCAAAGTTCACGTAGATGAGGCAAAGCTTGTATCACGGGTTGCATCGCTATAGATACAAACGTCCTCGGCGTGACTTTCATCTAGTTTAGACAAATGACAAATTAAATGTTCTGCAATTAAATAGTTAAACGTGCTTAAAATTGAAAATATGTACAACCGCAACCATAGACTAGTTTCGGCCTTCCTTGACCTCATCTGCATGGTACGGTGGTTGTATACACTTCCAACTTAAACCGTTAGTCAGTCGTATAAGTATCCAAAAGAGCAAACCTTCATTGGGTGGCCTGTAACTGACTTTTAACTGTTTATTACGCAAACATTTTCGCTACATGCTAATTGAAGCATTACTCTCTGCTGAGATAATAAGCCTTGTATATACGAATATATACGAGTTTGTTGCGATGCAATTGAAATCTAATTTCATTAGAATCTAATGAAAATTAGACTGCAATTGCAAAGTTCACGTAGATGATGCAAAGCTTGTATCACGGGTTGCATCGCAACATCCATAGATACAAACGTCCTCGGCGTGACCTTACTTTCATTTAGTTTTTGACAAATGACCAATTAAATGTTCTGTAATTAAACAGTTAAACGTGCTTAAAATTGAAAATATGTACAACCGCAACCATAGACTAGTTTCGGCCTTCCTTGACCTCATCGGTATGGTACGGTGGTTGTATACACTTCCAACTTAAAGCCGTTAGTCAGTCGTATAAGTATCCAAAAGAGCAAACTTCCATTGGGTGACTTGTAACTGACTTTTAATTGTTTATTACGCAAACATTTTCGCCACATGCTAATTGAAGCATTATTCTCTGCTGAGATAATAAGCCTTGTATATACGAATATATACGAGTTTGTTACGATGCAATTGAAATCTAATTTCATTAGAATCTAATGAAAACTAGACTGCAATTGCAAAGTTCACGTAGATGAGGCAAAGCTTGTATCACGGGTTGCATCGCAACATCCATAGATACAAACGTCCTCGGCGTGACCTTACTTTCATTTAGTTTTTGACAAGTGACCAATTAAATGTTCTGTAATTAAACAGTTAAATGTTCTGTAATTAAACAGTTAAATGTTTTGTAATTAAACAGTTAAACGTGCTTAAAATTGAAAATATGTACAACCGCAACCATAGACTAGTTTCGGCCTTCTTTGGCCTCATCAGCATGGTACGGTGGTTGTATACACTTCGAACTTCTTAGTACACTTTAAATTTTATTTTGGTTTAGCATTATGGACTTTTCACTTTTTTTTTTCGAAATTTCTACACTGAATGAAAAATTCGACTTTGTTCGAAAAATAATTATTTTTTATTTTGAAATTTCAACCTTAATTTGGAAATGTCGTTGTTCTTGGAATTTTAAAACAGGTTTTATATAAATTATGACTTTTTTTTTCAAATTTGCTGGTTTGTCAAAATGTGCACTTTCAATTTTTAAATTGAAACTTCGACGTTAATAAAACTTCGATTTTAATCAGATGTTTAAGCTAATCTGAAATTTCAATTTTAGTTACATTTCAAGAAAAATGGAAATTCTAGACAATCTTATAATTTATTTAAAAAAAATTACAAGTTTTTGATGAAAGTGGGCAATTTTTTATAAAAATGTTAACTCCAAACTCAGAATTCTTATACAATTCGAAGTTCTTATAAAATCGGATGTTCCACTAAGAATTCTAGAGAAATCGAAACTTTTGTTTAGAAATGAAACGTTTTAGAAACGAAACGTTTTAGAAACGAAACGTTTTAGAAACGAAACGTTTTAGAAACGAAACGTTTTAGAAACGAAACGTTTACATTTATTTTTTTAATTTTTAAATTTTCTTTTTTTAGTTTTCACGTTGATTCAAAATTTAGATTATTTAAAAATATGTCCAACCCTCTTCCCCTAAGCTGCGCAATCATGACTCGCGAAAAACCTTTGTTTGCTTGTCAGTCATCGGAGCTTTAAAGTACCTTTCAAAACGTATAGGGTAGATGTACCGTTTGTAGCCACTTTAAGCTTTTTTGTATGTTTAATTGAGATTTAAATATATTTAAATTAAATATTTAATAAGAAAAAATAAATTAATCAAATCTTCAATTTATCAGGAATTAAAATATCAAAAGCCCAAATGTTTAAAATTTAATTTGTCATGCAAAATTAATTAAAATTAATAATTACACCAATTTCACCAGTAGTGGCCATAGAAGCACTATTTTTGGCCATTTGCTGTTCCAGTTTTGGTCATAGTGCCTGAAATTTTTTGCTGGAAGGGAATTATTAATAATATTATCTTAATTAACAATCAATGCATCACTTTATTTATTAAATAGCTAGACAAGACACAAAAATTAGTAATACACATAAAATCATCAATTTTTTTTAGCATTTTTGCGCGGTTTAACTGATTTTTTTGGGGCTAATTTTTTCTTAGCTTTTTCTTCCAATTTTTCTTCTTTAATTTTTTTTCTTCTTTCCTTATTTTCTTCCCTTTCGATTTTTTTAAGCTCTTTTTTTTCTTCTCTTTCGATTTTTTTAAGCTTCTTTCTTTCTTCTTCTGCGCTTTTCTCATTCTCTTTAGCTTCCATTAGTTCGATCCACTTGTCAGCTGTGATTACGGAAGGTAAATGTTCTACCTTACGTTTTCGTGTCGTAGTCTTCTTTTTAGGCCACATACAAATTCCATCAATAACTTCGTCCAAAGACTTTCGACGCATTGAAATACTGTTCAAATGAGAAACATTAGTTGTAGTAACGTCCTCAACTACAGGCTCTATAATACCTTCCATAACAACAGGTTCTTGAATAACTTCATCACTAGGAGGGATTACAATATTCGGGTTTTTATGATTATCTACGAGGATAGGAAATTCAATCGCAAGAGGTACTTCACAGTCGGTAATTTGGTTAAGAGTATCAGAAGGATAGGAATCCAACAGTTCATCGACTAAAAAAGTGCAAAAAAAATATCAAATTAAAATATAATTTAAAAATTTATAAATTATCCAAAGAATAGATCACTGAAATAAATTCAACATTGGGAGATTATTTTTTAACTGTTTTTTCAATTTTACTCACCTTCATGAAGATTAGACGCATCAAACTCAGGAAAAGGAAATTCGAAAACATTATCATTATGAGAAGCCAAAGGAGAAGGATTTTCAGGAACTAGAGGATGACAAAGTGGGGATTGCAATTCATTTTCCGGTTTGTCATCTTCAACAGCCTGGGCCCAAAAATTGTACAATGACTCGTGTTTATCACCAGTTTCCCAATCAATACCTGTAGCTTTGGCATTTTTGAATCGTTGTAATAGCTCAGGATTTATTTTACTCTCGATGTATTCTTGATGAGATAAGGCTTGCTGCATGGTTCTTTGCGAATTTATTTCATTAGAAATATTTTGATTGTTTTCTCGATCTTTCATTTCGACACACTTGCTATAGTCAACTGAATTCGCATTAAACGGACATAAACCGCAAGCTTTAAATCCATTCTTTATGACAGTCGTAAAATCTTCTTCAGTAATAAGTTTAGATAAAAAAGCTGGAACGTTATGTTTCTGAACATCAACACCATCATTTTGTATACGCCAGTTTCTTATCAAATTTTTCCATCTTTGCTTCAAAGGAAAAAAAAAGAAACGTCCAATGGTTGTAAAATATGCGTGGAGTGAGGTGGAAAACAGCACAGGATAATCTGTTTATCCTTACAAAATTTACTCAGATGAATGGACATATGAGAAACATGGCCATCCAAGAAAACTATCACAGGAAGTTGAATTTTGCGTTCAAGCAGGAATGGATAGAAAACATTCGTGAAATATTCGTAGAAAGATTCACTAGTCATCCACCCATTCTCGGATTTTCCTATCCCCCAACCTTTGGGTGCCGAGTCAACGCAAATCTTAGGTAGTCGCTCATACTTGAAAATTGTCAGTGATGGTGCAAATTCTCCGGCAGCGTTTACATTAAAAAGTGTAGTAACATTTTCTTTTTCGTTTCCAGCAACATCATACACAGCTTTTCCCCTTTCTGCTAAAACAAGACCACCTTTTGGTGATAAATGAACTCCCGTCTCGTCCATGTCGAATACTCGTCGAGGATCATCAAGGATTTTAATATTTTCTCCCAGTTCTTCAGCTATATGAGAGAACCATGACCGTATACCAGATTCAGTGACGATGGCTCGAGCCTTACAGAGGTGTTCAGCCCTTTTTTGACCCACACGTGGATGCCTCTTAAGAAATCCTTCAAACCACTTTCTTCCCGGGATATTATTTTTAAAAGGATTTTTTAAACCTTCTGCGTCGACTAATTGTTTCACTGAATGAATTAAGAAATCTCTATTTATAGGAAAACCCATTCTGCTGGTTCCTAATAGCCATTCTTCTAATTTTTCTTCAATATGATGGCCAAGTATAGACTCAGGTCCTACTCGACCTGTAGTTTCTGGTACTTTGCCTCGAAGTTTACTACGTAATGTAGTTCTTGGGACTTTATATTGATTACACGCCGTTGCAATAGCACAACCATTCTTCACTAATTCCAAAGCTTTTTGTAAGTCAGTTTCTGAGTAATTAAAAAATGTCCTTTTAGATTTTTCCTTTTGAATACCAGTTTTTGTTGATTTTGGAATTTTTTCAACGGGCTTCTGATTTTTCCTTGATGGCATTTTAACCTGCAACAGATAAAAAATAATCTTTCAACACTACGTTTCTTTTCCAGTCTCTATTTCGAAATATTATCTTAATTGTTTGAATATTAATTATTAAATAACATACAGTTGGGCAGCAAAATACATTAAATGAGTAAAAATTATGGCCAAAACTGGATAGTGTATGCACCATTTGTGGCCATGGTATGGCCACAAATAGCAATCACATGTTTTTATTGTTCCACTTATGGCCATAGGATATTTTGTTAGTATTTGATGTTATTATAAGTAAATTATTTTTTTTTTAACATACTATTACGTTATCTAGCTACTATAGAGCTTAAAATTTTAAAGAATATTAAGATTTGCAATAATTATGATTAATTTACTTACCAGGCCTTTCTCGAGATTCTTATAAGAATTAGTTATAATTTGGTGAGATACACCACGCGTCCAGATATTTTTTTAATAATCACTCAAACTATACTTTCAATCAGTATAGGGAAAAGTTTACAGCGTAGCCAACACACACAAAAACCCTATAAATACACTATAAAATGCTATCATAAAATAATATATATAATATATCCCTATACATCTCAGACTGGCCACAAACGGAACAGTGGCCACAAACGGTACATCTACCCTAATCTTCATGAGTCGGGAGCTCGGTAGCTGCCCCTCATAAATGTGTCATTAAAGCTCAAAGAGGAGCGGATAATTCGGATGTTAAAATTTGCAAAGCAACACGGTAAATAGAGTTGACGTCACTGCATCGCCCGTGACGTCATGTGGATTAGATATCTGACCCAGTTTCGGTTCAAAAGCCCAGATTCCGCAATTTCAGGCCATTCACCAGAAATCCTGAATGAAGTCTTTAATAATAAAATATATCCATTTTTACGGTGTCCCGTTTTTATTTTTAGCTCGACTTGACGTTTTCGCACAATGGTGGTATCGATTTTGTTGAGAATTTAATTCTAAATTAAACATTTTCGATGTGCTGCCGTAAAAAAAAAAGACACTACTTCGGTTGGTCTTGTATTCAATGGGATTGTGCTTTTTATCCCCAGTTTAGGTTTCCATTTGTATCTCGGCAGTTTCCAATTTTTTTCTGATATATCGAACGATAAGCTCATATGATTGAATTTACGACGGGTAAGCTGTAGTGAGAATTGGTTTTTATAAGTTTGGAACGAACGGTTTGCCTTATGAATAGCTCTTCGATTTTTGTCGGGGAGATTTTAGCTCAAGAGTCATTTGTACTAAAAGTTTCAGTCTTTTTAACTTTTCGGAAGCGTTCACTTGTGAATTTCTTGCTAAAGCTTTAATTAACGACAAAATGAAATAGTTTTACATTCACTTGATATGCTTTACGGTGTAGGCAAAACGTGTCCTTATTTGATCACGATTTTATTAACTCGCTCTCTTGTCTGTGTGAATTGATGCTGCTCTACGTTGATGTGTTCAAATAAAAAAGGTATATTAAATTTTGTTTTGTAATTCAATACAAAATCATTCCTGAATCAATATAAAAAATCATGTTGTAATCTTTCAAGGTAAAGGTGCGAATCTTACGCTCGTGTCTCCTTAATTACTCACGCAGACAAGTATTAAAGCGTCGAGTGATTCGATAAAAAAAAATACGCATTACTATTGGCCCAGTATTTCGGTTTGGTGGCAGCTCTGTTAAAATTCTATTCATTTTTCAGGCGCGTAGTGAATTGACTTTCGTGCGAATGAATTTTCATCGATATTTTCATTAGAATTACAGACTCGTAGGTTGTTGAGTAACGATAACAATACCATAAAAGTGTCATGAGTCACTTCAGCTGTTTGCGTTAATGTTAACTAGAACAAAGATTAAAATCGAATAGTTAAAGCTTTGTCCGGAAAAAAGTAATAATATCCGCTACATACACGCCAACAACACGTTAACGGAAAATGTACTACCTGTTGCGCATAAAGCATTGGCACGTTATTAATCATCGGTTAGACGTTTACAGTATGATCATTATGATAATAGCAGGTGACTTGTAATTTTTGTCGATACGTGAATGCAGGACATACCTACGTAAACTATTTTGGAATAATGATCCCACGACAATCTGTTCAAACAGCATAATTAATGCCCTGTAATTAGGGAATTCGATCCTGATCCTTATTTCTAATCCCAGAAAAATTCCTATTTTAGGTTTGCATAAAAAAAAAGATTAAAATTGGTGAAAAAAACCTGAAATTTATTCAAAAGTTGTCAAATTTATTTGAAATAATTCCATTTTCTTCTCAAATCTTCCACTCCAATCTCTAAAATTAAAACCCAGAAATTTCCACATTTCTAGATTTCAAATGAAATCCAAATTTGTAAAGTAGTGCAAGAATCAGAATCGGCATTGTTTTTAGAAATATCGAATTTTCAGCTTTGAAAGAAAATCTCAATAAAAAACTTGGAATTTCCAAATTTTAAAAAAAATAGAATCTTTGGAAAGACGAAATATTGAAGAAAACCCAAAATTGTAAGAAAATTTGAAAGCCTTTAAAAATGCTCAAAGTTTTGAGCGGTTAAAATTTTGGACAAATTAAAATTTTCGGAAAAAAAAAACCAACATTTGAAAAATGCGAAATTTAAAAATCAAAATTATCAAAAAAAACAAGCACTATGTGAAAAGGAGTAGAAATTTTGGAAAAACCCAGATTTACGAAAAAAATATTGAAAAATCAAAGATAGGGCGTCAGAATTTAAAAAAAAAATGTCAAAATTTTCGTAGAATGTAAAAATTTCTAGAAAAAAGCTGCGATTTTAAAAAACATGGATATTTTGAAAAAAAAATTCAAATATTAAAGAAATCGACAATTTCAAAAATTCTAAAATTGGAAGAAGTGACGAAATTTTCGAAAAAATTCGTAATTTTGAAAAAAGCTGAAATTTTGAATTTATTCAGTTTTCATATTACCGTTGACTTTTAAAAAATAATAAAACTTTTGAACTTGAACTAGAAACTTTTAGAAGGAGGAGAAATTTCGATAAACTTGAAATTTATTGAAAAAATTCTCGAATTTTGTGGTTCTTGAAATTTATTAAAAAAATTCTCGAATTTTGTGGTTTAAAAAACTGAATTTAAAAAATAGAGTTTTTTTAAATACATATTTTCACGAAAATAGAAAATTTATTTGGATAATTCAAGTTTTAAAATAACATTTCCAAAAAACGGTCTATACTTCGAATTTCATCTAGAAACGAAAGATATTGTGATTTTGGACAAAACGAAATTTTTGAAAAAGTAGAATTTTTGGAAAGACGAAATATTGAAGAAAAACCAAAATTATAAGAAAATTTGAAAGCCTTTAAAAATGCTCAAACATTTCCAAAAAACGGTCTACATTTTGAATTTCATCTAGAAATGAAAGATATTGTGATTTTGGACAAAACGAAATTTTTGAAAAAGTCTAAATCTTAGAAAATATGACGAAATTTTTAAAAGCAGTTGAAATTTAAAGAAGACAAAAAGTCAAATTTAAATTTTCAAAAAAAAAAAGGTTGAAATTTTGAAAACAATGAGAATTTTCAAAAGAAAGTTAAAATTTTCGAAAATATCGTAATTTTGAATAATGTAAAAATTTTCATGGTAAATTAAAATTTCCAAAATTTTTAAAAAGTATTCGAAATTCTAAAAAAAATTTCAACACTTTGAAGAAATTGACATTTTCAAAATTTGAACATTTGAAGAATTTTTTTAAAAAATTTGTAATTTTTAAAGATTTAACCTCTTTAAAAATTACAAATTTTTGGAAATTTGGTGGAATAAAATTTCAAAAATCGTCAAGATTTTGAAAAAAATTGAGATTTTAAAAAATTAAAAAATGTTTGGTAAAAAATCGAGATTTTGAAAAATTGAAAAATGTTTGGTCAAATTTTCGAAGTAAAACGATTTTTTTTTAAGTCTTCATATTGAAGAAATCCCAAAATTATTAGAAAAGTTGAAAAAATGGTTTAAATTTTGAGTTAAAATTTTCGAAAAAATCAAAATTTTGGATAGTTACAATTTTGAAAACAGTAGAACATTTTTTAGAAAATTAAAAATTTTAATTGGAACGTAAAAAAACAGTTTTAAAATTTCCAAATAAAGTCAACATTTTCAAATAAAGTCAACATTTTCAAATAAAATTGTCGACATTTTCAAAAAAATCTTTTAAATGGAATTTAAAAAGAATTTAAAGAGTCGAAAATTTCAAAAAAATCGATATTAAAAAAAATTCTCGATTAAAAAAAAACAATTGAAATTTTCCAAAAAAAAATGGAATTTCGAAGAAACTCCAAATTTTCAAGAATTAAAAAAATTTTAAATAGTCGAAAATTTCAAAAAATTCGACTGAAAATTTTGATTGTTAAGTTAAAAAAAAATGAAAATTTTGCAACAGTTATGAAATTTGCAAATAAAGTCAACATTTTCAAATAAAATTGTTGGCATTTTCAATTAAAATGGAATTTAAAAAAAATTTAAATGGTCGAAAATTTCAAAAAATTCGATATTAAAAAAATTCCCCTCTAGATTCAAAAAAAAACAATTGAAATTTCCAAAAAAAATGGAATTTTAAAGAAACTCCAAATTTTCAAGAAAATGTAGTGTGAAAAACTCAAAATTTTTAAAACTAACAAAGTCAACATTTTTAGGAGTAACCAACATTTTTATCATTTAAAAAAATATGGAAATTTTCAAAGAATTTTAAATTTAGAAAAAAGTGAAATTTTGCAAAGATTGAAAAACTTCAAAAAGTACAAAATTTGGACAAAGTCCAGTTTACAAAAAACTCGACATTTTCGAATAAAATGAGAATCTTCAAACAGCAAAAATTTTGAAAATATAACAAAATGTTAAAAAATTCAACACTTGGAAACTTGGAAAAGTCAAAAGTTTCAAAAGAAGTAAAATCTTGAAAATACTTAGTCGAAAATTTTGTCAAATAAGTCAAAATTTTTAGAAAAGTATCGCCTTTTTGAAATTAAACTTTTTGTGAATATCGATTCTCTGATATATTTACTTTTTTCAAAATTTTTAGAAAAGTTTCGAAATTTTGAAAAAAGTAATTTTTTTTGAAAGACTGCATTCACAAAAAGTTTAAATTTCGAGAAAAAGAATAAAGCTAGAAAATGAAGAAATTTTCAAAAGAAATCCCGAAAAATGTCGAAATTATTAGAAAATGTCAAATTTTTTAGGAATTGAATTTTTCGAAAAAAGATCGAAATTGAAATCTAATTTTTCAAAAAGTCTACATTTTCACGAAAGATGACATTTTAGAAAATATTCGAAACTTTTAAAAAGGCGAAATTCCTCAAAAAAAAGAGTCGGAACTTTGTGACGAAGCGTGACTCGTCTCGCCCTTGACACAGGATATCACACTATTGACCCCCTTGCCCCTTGACCAGAGAAATAACAAAGCGTCCGGTGTCTCATCATCAAATCTTTTAGTTTAAGATGCAAGATTTTTATTTGAAACAAGCATACCAATCCCAAAGCAGTGCTTCTTGTTTGGAATAAAACTTCTATTTTATATTAAAATGATAGACTAGTATCGTTGAAAACATTGACATTGAGCGTTTCGATAGATGCAGTCTGTTTTACAACTTTTTTAAAATGATGTCAATCTCGAAAATCCCGGGATCAAAAAAACCTAATCTCGAAAATTTCGGGATTAAAAAGCAGGCGGGATACCGAAATTCAGAATCCCGGGATCAAATCCTCTACCTGTAATGCTTGCTGTATTATAGGCCGTCGAAGTTATTCATTGGAATTTTACTTCTACTCAAGGCCAGGCATTAATTTACCATTAAAAATAAGATTGTCATAGATTTCGTTTTCTTCGCCAACTGAAACAGAAGTTTTACCTCCGTGACACTCATTACAAAAACCAACTTGCAAATTCTTTTTAAGATACATTTTTTTTTTCAAAATGTCAGTGGCGGCTGGTGACTTTTTAACAGGGGTGCGCAGATGCAAAAATATTAGTAGTTAAGAGTTTAGGTGACTCCAGTGGCATAGCAAGATATTAAATTTAAGAGAAACGTGATATTTAATAGTATTTTTACGAATTAAATTTAATTAATCTCCATTTCATGAAAACTGCATTTGAAAATAAAATATATTTTATTACAAGGTTTTAATTAAACTCTACAAAAACACAAAAAAAAAATTTTTAAAACAAAATCCGCTCTACGATCTTTTAAAGAAATTACTTTCTCATCAAAATTGTTTAAATCCAAATCTATAAATGAATAATTAGACCTTAGAATGGGTACTGCTATTTCTTTGTGAATAGCGGTACTATTAGCAGTTGGGCCTGTAAGCGGCAGAATTATCAATCGCAATCAGATCAGCCGGGACCTATGCATTTAGCATCATAAACGTAAATATACACTCCAAACTCTGACTCGTACTCACCATTTGGCAATATCGCACATGCGCGGAGCGACGTACCTAGCTTTAACGTGGTGTTCTGTAGTTTATTTCTCCGTATTCCGTGAAGACCGTTCATAGGCATCGCACGGCACCCTCGCTAGGTGCATAATTCTGCGCGCACCAACTTATTTAAATTTCCTTATAATATTTAATATATATAATGGAATCAAACGTTGGTGTATTTTATTCCAAGTCATTCACAAGTATTATTAGTTAATTAACATGTCATTATTATGTGTTTAAAAATGTGATAAATCCAAGTCTTTTACATTAAACAGAAAAGAATAGATCGCTCATTTCACGAGGAGCGCGCGCTCTTGCGCTCTTTAAGGCCAGCCGCCACTGCAAAATGTGTAGACCTTTCCCATGACGCTGCCGATTTTGAAGGCATATAAATCTGAAAATAGTAATAACTAGACTATTAGAATTAGAAACCACCAAGCAGCTACATATTCTCTTCCAATATGACAGCTTATTTGGCCCCATTTGTTTTTCTTTCAGGCTATTCTTAGATCGTTTCTGATGAACAATAGCACTAAATAAAGGCGCACTAAATTCTAATGATAACTATTTAATTTGAAAACGGTAAGTCTCGGATATTGCCCGTTTAAACTTAATTATCCCAGAAATTTACTCGCTTCTGAACGGCAAGGTTAATTTGTGATTTCGTACACGAGACGCCCAAACTGCTGCAAGTTGCATTTTCGTTTAAGCTGTCGCTTAAGGGAATATATATTTCCGTTTATAAGGCCTCCGACGTTGCAGGAACTGTTGTTAAAATTTAATATTCAATAAAATTACAAATGCCGATGTACACCGTGAAATTTATTCCGCATCGTTGACAAATTGGGTCATGATCGCAAAAGCTATCTTTGTGACAAGGGACGGATAGGTCTCGTTTATACCTGATGGTCTTGCCGCATCAGGCTGCTATAGATTGATATAATTATACGAAAGTTTAAAATTTACTACTCTTTACAGTTATATTTATTCTCTTTTAATAAATTGTTCCGATATTATGCAACTTAATTGTTATTGCAAGATAAAAACTGCTTCGGCGACAGCTGGGTTTATTTAGTAACTTGCATTGGCCGGTATATACCGGATAATTAAATCGTTTCATCAAAGTAAACACCGCAATATAATAATGTTTAAAATATGTGCAGAACAAATATCGGTTCGTTTCGGACGCGTCATAATTTCTATGAAACATATCGTTGCGATTCCCGTGACTTTCATAATGTTGAAAACGGTCAGAAGAATAACACGAAAGCCATTAACGTCGAATCAGCGAGACGTACAAAAGCTCGTCTGATATTTTAAAGTTCAGAGTGAGGTAATAAGACGGCTCGTCCGTCCTTTTAAATAAAATCAATGGCACATGGAGACCTTAAATTTTCAAAAGGGACATGCAAGCACGCAATAGAATTTACAGATTTCGCTTTGCAATTCCAGGAAACAGGCAGATCGATTGGTATTATTGATACGCCATTTTTAATACCTGGGACACTAGATGACCAAATTATGGTCAGCGTTAGACCGTTAACTTTTCTTTTTATTTGGAACTTATCTTTTTTCGATGTGTTCATCTTTTCTGGAAAGTTTGACTTTTAAATTTTGCCTCGTTTTGAATATTTCGATTTTTTAAATATTTAAACTCTTTTTTTTAAGTGAATTCTTCTTTAGGCGACTAAAGATAGGGGACAAATGAATGGTTTGGGTTTCCAATAACGCTAATTGGAAGTACCAACAGGCTCTTATGTCTAGTAGGTATATGTATCTATGAGTAGATCCCGCCATAGAATTAAAAAAAAGTGAATCTCGGACCATCCACGCCCGTAGCAAATGCGCTACGACCGCTCGTTGTATTGAAAGCTAAGCTTGCCTGATAATCTAACCTTACCAATTATGCGAAAAGTGTAGACTGTCATTGTTTAAATTGTCTTTTAATTTGATTATTCTTATTCTCTCCGTAAACGAAAGCAGACTATAATCAGACAAGAAAAAAGGATGACAAATTATGAGCACGCGTCAATCGAAAGACGGATGCGACGTGCGAGATTAAAATCGGCGTAATAAAGGTATGCTTCACGCAGGGCCGTGCGGTAAGTTTTCTCAATATGGAAATGCCGTCCTTTAACAGTTTTTTCTACTTTTTTTTTTGAAAATTCTAATTTTTTCTCAGAATTTCGAACTTTCTTCGAAATTTCGACTTTTTTGAATATTATGAATTTTTATTGTTAAAAATAATGAACTTGCGACCTTTTTAAAGTCTCAATTTAAGAAGAAACCTTTCGACATTATTTTTCAAGATTTAAATACATTTCAAATGTTTTGAAAATTTTCACTTCAACTCATCGTAGAGCCGCATTTGCCCTCTAGTGATGTAACGAATATTCGCATGTTTTTTATATTCGTATTCGCAAGAAATTATGCGAATGTATGTGGCAACAAAACAGGAAATTATTTATAGAATAATAATGTTCATAACTATTAAACTTTATTCACGATAAAAACGCAACAAAATTTAAAAATTATGTCAATTATTAGAATAATAATGCAACTGCTACGGCAGGGTTCCTTATATTAGGGTTCATGGACCCTTGAAGTATCTATATCGTGAGTGTGCTTATCCATTAGTAGTGTACCTAACAAGTAATGCGGTAATTATCCAGTCTCACCTAATAAGTATTTTTAATTCCCTTTCTTTTTTTTTTGGTGGAACGGACTGGTCCTTGGTTATCTTCAGAAATTGAAATACAGAACTTGTCCCCTGAAACCAAGAAAGATTAAAAAACACAACAAAGGTTACTGGCTAACGCGTTTCGACAGCCAAGCTGTCATCTTCAGAGAGATGTTCTCTGAAGATGACTGAGTATCTCTCTGAAGATGACTCTGAGTATCTCTCTGAAGATGACATCTTGGCTGCCGAAACGCATTAGAGCAACTTTTGTTGGGTTTTTTAATCTTTCTTGGTTTCAGGCGACAAGTTTTGTGTTTCAATTTTTGAAGATAACCAAGGACCAGTCCGTTCCATCAAAATTTTCAGTCTAAACTCAAATTTCTCAACTCCAGAAATTTATTTAAACATTTCTAATTTTTCAACGAATAGTGTATTTTTCTCAGATTTTTTCTTTCTTTACAAAATGTTCTGTATATCAGTTCCCTTTCTTTTTTTCTTCCTTTTCTTCTTTTTTTTATTTTCTTCCGTATTAGCTAAAGTAGGGCACTAGGGCGCTTGCTCTCCCCTGGTTCATACAACCAACCGAAAATGTATATTCTCAACTAGGGGACCTTTTTCCAAAAATTTTCATTTGTTCCTGAAAATTAGCCTCTTCTTGGAAATTTCAACGTTATCTTGAAATTTCGACTTTTTTCTAAAAATCCATCTTTTTCCACAAATGTTCTGTTTTTCTTTTGATATTTCGAATTTATCCTAAAATTCGAGCTTTTTTATCGAACTGCGACTTTCAAAATGTCAACTTTTTATCTTAAAATTCGTCATTTTGTGACTTTTTCTAAGAATTTCAGTTTTTTTTAAATTTGTCTTTATGCAAATTTAGAGCTGTGTATCGAACTTCGCCTTTCTCTCGAAATTTGATAAATATTTTAATGAATAAGTAAAAATATTTAAAACAATACTACTTGGAAATTTTGAAAAATATATTTTTAAAATGTTGAATTTTTGTAAAAAGACGAAAATTCCAGAAAACTTAAATTCCAACTTGTTTCTCAAAATTTCAACTACTATCTGAACAGAGGAGATTTTTTGACTTCATAATGGAGCAGAAGGCAGCTTGTCTTGCTTTGTAGTAATTTAAAGATCAAATGTAGTTTTCAAAATAAATTGATTCGCAATTTGTCTGAATTTAAAGTCGAAATTTTAAGAAAGAGCATAGAAATTTTAAGTTTAAATTTTTAGACTAAAAAACTTGAGTTTCATGAACTCCGTAACGTTATAAATTCGAAAAATGGATCAATATAAAGCTGCACACCTCCAAAGGTAAAAAAGATGGGTGATTATGTTACGTTCATCCGTGATGTTGACGGTCGAGTTCTCGTTATTTCCAGGCTCCTAGTGCGCTTCGAGAACCCTACTTTCTCTACGCTCGTGTTTCGTTGTGTTTTGTCATTTTGTATAATGAGTTGATTTCTCAAAATTTTGTACTTAAAGCACAAAATTTCAAGAAAAAGTTGATATTTTGAGGAAAGCTTAGTAAGCTTAAGTAATTTAAAGATTAGTTGCAGTTTTTGGAGAAAAAAAAAATTGAATTTCGAATTATTTGAATTTGGAATCGAAACTTTAAGAAAGACCACAGACATTCTGAGCTTAAACTCTTAGACTAAAAAAGTCGAAAGTTTTATGAAGTCCATAAACATTACAAATTTGAAAAATGGATCAATATAAAACCACACACCTCCAAAGATAAAGTGCGCCAAGTGGACAATTTTATCACGTTCATCCGTAAGGTTGACGACCGAGTTCTCGTTTTTTCCAGGCTCGTTGTGCGTTTCAAGAACCCTACTTTAAAAAAAATATTTAGTGATTTAGGTTGAAATTTTGGGAAATCAAGTTACTATACAAAGTAACAAAATACAAGGAACGTTTGAAAGTAGGGTTCTCAAAACGCACTAGAAGGAATCTCCATTTGCCGAAATTTTAGGAAAGTTCAAAGACATTTTGAGTTTCAATTCTTAGACTAAAAAGGTCGAAAGTTTCATGAAGTTCGCAAACGTTATAAATTCGAGAAATAGATCAACATAGAGCCGCACATCTCCAACGGTGGTGATTATGTTAGGTTCATCCGTAAGGTAGACGGTCGAGTTCTCGTTATTTTCAGGTTCCTAGTGCGAGAACCATGCACGCCCGGGTTTCGTTGTGTTTTGTCATTTTGTATAGCGTTTTGATTCCTTTAAATTTCGTGCAACAAAACACGTCGAACGTTTAAAAGTAGGGTTCTCAAAACACACTAGAAGGAATCTCGATTTGTCGAAATTTTAAGAAAGTCCAAAGACATGTTGAGTTTCAATTCTTAGACTAAAACAGTCGAAAGTTTCATTAAGTTCGCAAACGTTATAAATTCGAGAAATAGATCAACATAGAGCCGCACATCTCCAACGGTGGTGATTATGTTAGGTTCATCCGTAAGGTAGACGGTCGAGTTCTCGTTATTTTCAGGTTCCTAGTGCGAGAACCATGCACGCCCGGGTTTCGTTGTGTTTTGTCATTTTGTATAGCGTTTTGATTCCTTTAAATTTCGTCCAACAAAACACATCGAACGTTTAAAAGTAGGGTTCTCAAAACGCACTAGAAGGAATCTCGATTTGTCGAAATTTTAAGAAAGTCCAAAGACATGTTGAGTTTCAATTCTTAGACTAAAACAGTCGAAAGTTTCATTAAGTTCGCAAACGTTATAAATTCGAAAAATAGATCAACATAGAGCCGCACATCTCCAACGGTGGTGATTATGTTAGGTTCATCCGTAAGGTAGACGGTCGAGTTCTCGTTATTTTCAGGTTCCTAGTGCGAGAACCATGCACGCCTGGGTTTCGTTGTGTTTTGTCATTTTGTATAGCGTTTTGATTCCTTTAAATTTCGTCCAACAAAACACATCGAACGTTTAAAAGTAGGGTTCTCAAAACGCACTAGAAGGAATCTCGATTTGTCGAAATTTTAAGAAAGTCCAAAGACATGTTGAGTTTCAATTCTTAGACTAAAACAGTCGAAAGTTTCATTAAGTTCGCAAACGTTATAAATTCGAGAAATAGATCAACATAGAGCCGCACATCTCCAACGGTGGTGATTATGTTAGGTTCATCCGTAAGGTAGACGGTCGAGTTCTCGTTATTTTCAGGTTCCTAGTGCGAGAACCATGCACGCCCGGGTTTCGTTGTGTTTTGTCATTTTGTATAGCGTTTTGATTCCTTTAAATTTCGTGCAACAAAACACGTCGAACGTTTAAAAGTAGGGTTCTCAAAACGCACTAGAAGGAATCTCGATTTGTCGAAATTTTAAGAAAGTCCAAAGACATGTTGAGTTTCAATTCTTAGACTAAAACAGTCGAAAGTTTCATTAAGTTCGCAAACGTTATAAATTCGAGAAATAGATCAATATAGAGCCGCACATCTCCAACGGTGGTGATTATGTTAGGTTCATCCGTAAGGTAGACGGTCGAGTTCTCGTTATTTTCAGGTTCCTAGTGCGAGAACCATGCACGCCCGGGTTTCGTTGTGTTTTGTCATTTTGTATAGCGTTTTGATTCCTTTAAATTTCGTCCAACAAAACACGTCGAACGTTTAAAAGTAGGGTTCTCAAAACGCACTAGAAGGAATCTCGATTTGTCGAAATTTTAAGAAAGTCCAAAGACATGTTGAGTTTCAATTCTTAGACTAAAACAGTCGAAAGTTTCATTAAGTTCGCAAACGTTATAAATTCGAGAAATAGATCAACATAGAGCCGCAGATCTCCAACGGTGGTGATTATGTTAGGTTCATCCGTAAGGTAGACGGTCGAGTTCTCGTTATTTTCAGGTTCCTAGTGCGAGAACCATGCACGCCCGGGTTTCGTTGTGTTTTGTCATTTTGTATAGCGTTTTGATTCCTTTAAATTTCGTCCAACAAAACACGTCGAACGTTTAAAAGTAGGGTTCTCAAAACGCACTAGAAGGAATCTCGATTTGTCGAAATTTTAAGAAAGTTCAAAGACATGTTGAGTTTCAATTCTTAGACTAAAACAGTCGAAAGTTTCATTAAGTTCGCAAACGTTATAAATTCGAGAAATAGATCAACATAGAGCCGCAGATCTCCAACGGTGGTGATTATGTTAGGTTCATCCGTAAGGTAGACGGTCGAGTTCTCGTTATTTTCAGGTTCCTAGTGCGAGAACCATGCACGCCCGGGTTTCGTTGTGTTTTGTCATTTTGTATAGCGTTTTGATTCCTTTAAATTTCGTCCAACAAAACACATTGAACGTTTAAAAGTAGGGTTCTCAAAACGCACTAGAAGGAATCTCGATTTGTCGAAATTTTAAGAAAGTTCAAAGACATGTTGAGTTTCAATTCTTAGACTAAAACAGTCGAAAGTTTCATTAAGTTCGCAAACGTTATAAATTCGAGAAATAGATCAACATAGAGCCGCACATCTCCAACGGTGGTGATTATGTTAGGTTCATCCGTAAGGTAGACGGTCGAGTTCTCGTTATTTTCAGGTTCCTAGTGCGAGAACCATGCACGCCCGGGTTTCGTTGTGTTTTGTCATTTTGTATAGCGTTTTGATTCCTTTAAATTTCGTCCAACAAAACACATCGAACGTTTAAAAGTAGGGTTTTCAAAACGCACTAGAAGGAATCTCGATTTGTCGAAATTTTAAGAAAGTCCAAAGACATGTTGAGTTTCAATTCTTAGACTAAAACAGTCGAAAGTTTCATTAAGTTCGCAAACGTTATAAATTCGAGAAATAGATCAACATAGAGCCGCACATCTCCAACGGTGGTGATTATGTTAGGTTCATCGGTAAGGTAGACGGTCGAGTTCTCGTTATTTTCAGGTTCCTAGTGCGAGAACCATGCACGCCCGGGTTTCGTTGTGTTTTGTCATTTTGTATAGCGTTTTGATTCCTTTAAATTTCCGTCCAACAAAACACATCGAACGTTTAAGAGTAGGGTTCTCAAAACGCACTAGAAGGAATCTCGATTTGTCGAAGTTTTAAGAAATTTCAAAGACATGTTGAGTTTCAATTCTTAGACTAAAACAGTCGAAAGTTTCATTAAGTTCGCAAACGTTATAAATTCGAGAAATAGATCAACATAGAGCCGCACATCTCCAACGGTGGTGATTATGTTAGGTTCATCCGTAAGGTAGACGGTCGAGTTCTCGTTATTTCCAGGCTCCTAGTACGTTTCAAGAACCCTGCGATTTTTACCTCAAAAATCATCTTATTCTCTAAATTTTGATATTTTTCAAATTTTCCAAAAGGTCAGGTTTTTGAATTAAATTCATTTCTTGAAAATTTCCACTTTATTCCGAAACTGATTTTTTTAAATTACAATTCGTTTTTTTCTTAATTACTACTATAAAGTCAAGTTTTGAGAAAGCACAATTTTGAGTATATACTCAAAAATTTTACTTTTTTTCTCTTAAAATTGGATTGTACTGAAGCTTGAATATTTCATGGAAATTTCGGAGATTTGACCGCCCGGAAATTTCAACCTGTTTCTCAAAATTCTTTCTATTCGTGAAGTTTAGACCAAATGTTTTCGAGAATTTTCTTTTTAAAATCGAACTTTCAATCCAAAATTTGACTTTTTATCCAAAATTTGACTTTTTATCAAAATTCGTTTTTTTCAGAACCGGATTAACATTTTGCTAAAAACATAACAATTTTGAGAACAGTATTTCTACCAAATTTAAAGAAAAACAATTCTTGTAAATTTCGAAATTATGTCAAAATTTAAATGAAAATTGTAAGAGAAATATTCTTGGAAACTGGGCTTTTTCTCTCTAAAGTCGATTTATTTTGGAAATTTCGATTTTTCTCTCAAGATTTCTTGGGTATTTGGAAGTTTCGATTTTTACCACGAAAACCATCTTTTTTTATTTTTCAATTTTTTCCAAAAGGTCAGGTTTTTATATTAAATTCATTTCTTGAAAATTCCCACTTTATTCCGAAACTGATTTTTTTAAAAATTATAATTCGTCTTTTTCTTAATTACTATTATAAAGTCAAGTTTTGAGAAAGCAGAATTTTGAGTATATACTCAAAAATTTTACTTTTTTTCTCTTAAAATTGGACTGTACTGAAGCTTGAATATTTCATGGAAATTTGGGAGATTTGACCGCCCGGAAATTTCAACCTGTTTCTCAAAATTCTTTCTATTCGTGAAGTTTAGACCAATTTCGACAATTTTCTTTTTAAAATCGAGCTTTTTAACCAAAATTTGACTTTTTATCCAAAATTTGACTTTTTATCAAAATTCGTTTATTTTTTCAGAACCGGATTAAAATTTTGCTAAAAACATAATTTTGAGAATAGTATTTCTACGAAATTTAGAGAAAAACAATTGTTGTAAAATTCGAAATTATGTCAAAATTTAAATGAAAATTATAAGAGTAATATTCTTAGAAAGTGGGCTTTTCTCTCCACATTCGATTTATTATGAAAATTTCGATTTTTCTCACAAAATTTTCCAAGTGCCAGTGAAAAAACCAACATTCGCATTTGCATTCGCGAATGTTGGAAATGAATATTCGCATTCGCGAAGGTGGGAAAACCAACAATCGTTTCATCCCTATTGCCCACCTTTGACATAGAGCGATATAGAGAAGCAATGTGTAAACATTTTTAGTTATTGCATGGGTCTAATTATATTTTAATTTAGCTCCTTATGCTGTCCCCTGATGGGGTTGCCTCTTTGCATTATAGCACGGCACGGCCCTGGCTTCACACGACGCACATAATTTCGCCTGCGTATTACGAACCACTCCGGACAGAGTGATAAGAATTAGTAACATTTGGCTGAGCGTTTGGCGACGTTGTTATAATTTGAATCACATTTCTTAAAATCTTCTTTCAATATTTTGATTTGAGTAATATTATATCTCTCTGACTTTTATGCTTTTGTAACCTAGTTATTTCTTGTAAAGTGCAAAATAGCAGAGTATATTTTGCTTTTATAAAATAACTACGAAATAATTGTAATGAATACATTGGATAATTTTATGATGGATAAATGGAAAGATTCCGATAACACCATAATCGAGGCTAACTAGTATTACTGGCTTGTCATCTGACTTTAATGTAAATGATAAAAAATTTTAGGTATTTACCCCTTAGATATCAAAATATATAAACATTTTAGGTTAGTTCCAGTACAATTAAATTACTTCATATTCAGTAACGTCAGGAGCAATTCTATCACTGCTATTTTGTAGTTTTAAATTTTCACTTCTATCGGCAGTCCAAATGACTGCTTAATTTTTTTTTTTTTGACTCGTGAAGTAGCGATTGAACAACATTAAGGACTCTTAATAAAATACTGAGTGTATACCTGGAAAATCGTCTTGAATAATGCGCGTAAAGCATTAACGATGAATAAGTTTATAAAATATGGACCATATCGTCTGTAGTAGATTTAAAACTTGATTTTTCCTATATGTAGTTGATAACGTTTTTTTAACGCACCTTCAATACTTCAAACAAAATTATCTAGGACGTATAATCTCTGAATGTCGAATAAAAATTTTATTTTTTCATCTCTAACTAAGAGTTGCGCGCCAATCGTAAATTTTAAAATAGCTACATAATTTAGATCAGTTGTGGTAACGATGTTTTGTATTTGGAACGCAAATTCAATTCTCAACTGCGTCGAATTTGCTCAAAGAAGCAAACCATACCAAAGTTTCAATCAACACTAGCCCACGTAAACAGAACCAGGTAGAGAACAAACATTTCAGAGTGTTATACTACCTCCAGTTATAGACTAAAAAAATGTAACTATTACTTAAAACTTAAGAAGAAATTATAGAATATGTTTCGTTGACAAGGAATCAAACAATTATTATTACATTATCTACAGAAATTGAAATTGTCTTCTCAATATAATTTCATTAAATGCTGGAAACTATTGATGTCTTATTCGAAGGTGTTTCAAAGTTCAAGGATGGATTAGCAATCAAATTTATTTACCTTGCAAAACTGCTGTATTTGATTCCCATAAAGCTCCTTACTTTGAACTTGGTAACGAATCAAGGGAATAAAGTTAAACAACTATCTCGACAACAGAAAAAAAGACCAACGTTGGCGGTGCATTCCAAGCTTAAATCAATCAAAATATAACTTGTTAATTGATTGTCCTTCATTTTTGATTATAAAATTTATCTTGGTACCTATTGTTAAGCTGTTTAAACACTGGGATCAATTTAGTAGTGGTGGGCATAATCCACAAATTTTCATAATCGAGTGAACCGAAATAATCACTTGTAATAATCGAATGATTGATTATGAATGAAATGTTCCAAAAATTCAGGATGTTATTTGTATTATATTTTATTTCCAATTTCATTTCGGGACCTCAAAATAGTAAATAGTTCCTGAAACCTCTTATATGGTTTTCCAAGATTGCTTTTTTTGCTTAATGCTTATAGATGTGGCAAAGGGTAAATGAAAAATGGTATTTAATCGTCAGAAAAATGAATAAAATAATGTAAATTTATTTCATAGAAAACTCAACTCAATGCATTATTCATAATTTATACCAATTTTAAAAATTGAGATACAAATCTTGTCCCGTGAAACCAAAAAAGATTAAAAAACACAACAAAGGTTGCTCTAACGCGTTTCGATAACCAAACTATCATTTTGATGAGTATCTTACTGAAAATGATAGCTTTGCTTCGAAACGCATTAGAACAACCTTTGTTGTGTTTTTTAATCTTTCTTGGTTTCAAGGGACAAGATTTGTATTTCAATTTT
Organism: Dastarcus helophoroides; assembly: GCA_028583605.1. Taxonomy (NCBI): domain Eukaryota; kingdom Metazoa; phylum Arthropoda; class Insecta; order Coleoptera; family Bothrideridae; genus Dastarcus; species Dastarcus helophoroides. The sequence goes on along the minus strand of CM053327.1, from coordinate 44,225,750 downwards.
TGAAGATAACTAAGGACCACAATTATACCAATTTTATTTAAAAAAAAGATCCAATTTTTTACTCAGAAATTTGTTTACTCACTCATTCGAAGTCGAAGCCATCATAATTCATATTCCATTTCACTCATAATCACTTTGAAATGAATGATCGCTCTCAGTAGAAGTGCGCAGTTGCGTCGAAATATTGAATGATATCTCACTTCTCGGACACTTCGAAATATGGAATATGGAATGTCACTCATAATCGAAATAATTGTATTAGAATGTTAGCTTTGAAATGAATGATAGCTCTCAGTAGAAGTGCGCAGCTGCGTCAAAATATTGAATGATATTTCACTTCTCGGACACTTCGAAATATGAAATATGGAATGTCGCTTATAAGCGAAATAATCGTATTGGAATGTTTGCTTTGAAATGAATGATCGCTCTCAGTAGAAGTGCGCAGTGGCGTCGAAATATTGAATGATATCTCACTTCCTGGATACTTCGAAATATGGAGTATGGAATGTCACTCATAATCGAAATAATCGTATTGGAATGTTCGTTTTGAAATGAATTGTTGTGAAATGCCAAATCAATATTTGAACTATTTACTTTCTTTAGGTTGGCATTGCTTTGTTCTATGTTTGCTAAAACTGTCAATGTCAATCAATAATAATGAGTAAACAGTTAGTCATGCAGTAAGAAGTTTCTCTATGCAATATATTAAAAGAATCCAGCATCCTGCCTAAAAGATATTCCACTAATCAAAATTAACAACATGAATGATCGCTCTCAGCAGAAGTGCGCAGTTGCGTCGAAATATCGAATGATATCTCACTTCTCGGACACTTCCAAATATTGAATATCTAATGTCACTTATTATCGAAATAATCGTATTGGAATGTTCGCTTTGAAATGAATGATCGCTCTTAGTAGAAGTGCGCAGTTGCGTCGAAATATTGAATGATATCTCACTTCTCGGACACTTCGAAATATGGAGTATGGAATGTCACTCATAATCGAAATAATCGTATTGGAATGTTCGGTAGAAATTGCGCAGTGGCGTCGAGTTATTGAATGGAATATTTGGAATATGAAACGTCATTCATTTCTCATTTGCAATCATCGAATGGTCGATTATACGACCATAATCGAAATACTTCGATTATATCTCTCATAATCACCCAACCCTAGATAAAGTTGAACAATTATTTTGACAACAGAAAAGTCTTTTTTCTGTGGCCTGACAAACTTAAACCAATCAGAATATATATGTAACTTGTTAATGTTGCTTTATTGTTGATTGTATTGGGTTGGCAAGAAAGTAGTCACGGTTTTGTGGTATGAAAAAAACACATTTTTTTTAATACAAAGAATACTTGTCGGAACATTTGTTAGCATTCGAATTGAATAAACCAAACTGACGAGATCTAACAAGATCGAAACCGGTATTTGGTTTCCAAACTTCGAATCTAATAAATGTTCAAACCTATTGGTCTGTGCATTAGAACAAAGAATAGACTTTAATCAATTATATATTTTCCATTTAGTCCAATGACCTTTTGCCATCTTTCCTGCAGCTTTATGATTCCGCGATCATAGAATTTTCTATCCAAAGATCACTCCAACGGAATAGGACTTCTCCAACACCAAGACGGAAGTTACACCAAGAGCTGCCTGGAAAGTGTAAGGTTAATTATACGAACTCACTTTCCGGGATCTATAGAAATTGGGAATACCCACAACAGTGCTGCGTTTGCTGGGGGCCATTTACGCCCCTACAATCGAGTAAAAAGCCTGGCGGGAAAAATAAGATAAAATGGGCGGTGAATTCCTTTGAGCCCTACAAATCACCAGGAGAAGATAAAATCTTCCCAGCCCTACTACAACACGGCATAATGGAACTTATAAATCCACTAGCTACAATTTTCAAAGCTAGTTACACGTTAAGCTACATTCCAATAAGTTGGAGAGACGTAAATGTGGTCTATATACCAAAGGTAGGCAAACAACCATCTGCGCAGCCTAAATCATATAGACCCATTAGTCTAACGTCATTTCTCTTTAAAGCAATGGAGAAAATTATGAACCAACACATTAGAAGCGAAGTACTGTTAAAGAATTCGCTTCATGATAATCAATTTGCCTATCAAGAAGGCAAATCCACAGAGACAGCCTTACACAATCTTGTCAAAAAGTTAGAAAGTGCACACTCAAACAAAGAAATAGCTCTTTGTGGATTTATAGACATAGAGGATGCTTTTGATAACACCTCATATGAATCCATAAAAGCAGCAGCTATCAAAAAAGGTTTTGAGAAACCTACCATCGACTGGATTGTCTCTATGTTAGATGGTAGGAGGATCAAAGCAACCTTAGGCAGCGATTCAGTCACAGTGAGCGCAGCAAGGGGTTGTCCCCAAGGAGGTGTTTTATCTCCACTGCTGTGGTTCATCGTGGTTGATGATCTCCTAAATATACTGCATTACTCGGACGTTGAAGCAATAGGTTATGCAGATGATATTACTTTTATTATCAGGGGCAAAAACGATAAAATTCTGTCGGATTTAATGCAAAACGCCCTAAACACCATAAACAACTGGTGTTCAAACCAAGGGTTAAATGTAAACCCAAATAAAACAATTATAATTCCTTTCACGAAGAGAAGGAAGCTAAATCTAACAGCTCCTACTATGAATAGAGTTCAACTCAACTTCTCAAGTGAGATTAAATATCTAGGAATAGTCCTAGACCAAAAGCTCACCTGGAATCCTCATTTGACTAGAATAATCAAGCGAACCACGACAGCGTTCTGGACATGCCGCAGATTGTTCAGCAAAACCTGGGGTCTGAAACCGAAAATGATCTATTGGTCATATAGGATGACCCTTGATCACATACGCTTCTTTAGTATGGTGGCCAAAAATAATGAAAAAGACAGCACAAAACCAACTGAACATAGATCAAAGATATGCATGTCTGGGCATAAGAGGCGCAATGAACACCTGCCCAACAGCAGCAATGGAGGCAATGCTAGATCTAACTCATCTCCACCTTTTAGTGAAGAGGGAAGCGATCAAAGGAGCCTCAAGATTACTGCAATTAAAACAATTTAAAGAAGGATACTTCGCTGGTCACATGGGAATCCTCAAGGAATGTAGCCCGGTGATTTTAGCAAAATCGGTTGATTACATGCAACCCAGGTATGAATTTGATCATTTCTTTGAGGTGGACTTAGATAGCCACACTGACGCTCAATCAGTACCTGAGGAAACACACAAATTATTCCTCCGATTTACAAATGGATCAAAGACAGCACATGGGACTGAAGTGAGAATTCATGGCCCTAACTATAGGTTTTCTAAAGCCTTGGGAAAAGACCCAACTGCCTTTCAAACTGAAATACATGCAATAGAACTCTGCTCCTACGAGTGTCTTCGAAGAAGCCTGAAAGGAACAAAGATCTACATTAACTCTGACAGCCAAGAGGCAATAAAGGCTCTCAGCAGCTGCCTTGTCAAATCCAAACTAGTTTGGGACTGTTGACAAACGTTAAAGCAACTGGCTAAACACAACAGGATCAGCCTTAAGTGGGTGCCAGGGTACAAAGGAATACAAGGAAATGAAGCTGCGGGCCAATTCGCTAGAGAAGGATCTGCATCATCATTTCTTGGACCTGAACCGGCTTTTGGTTTCTTCAAAAGTCAAATCAACAATGAGGTCAAAAAATGGGAAACAAAGTCAAGAATCTCCCACTGGAGACTATATCCAGGACTACGGCAGGCGAAAAGATTCATAACTGGAACGCTTGAAAAGACAAAGGTCTACTTAGAACTCAGCAAATCCGAATTGAGGATCCTAACCGGCTTCTTAACGGGCCATTGCCCTATGAGGTACCACCTCAAGAAAATGGGCCAGGCTGAAACGACCTATGTCCCTTTTGCGCAGAAGCTGAGGAAACTGCAGAACATCTGCTATGCAAGTGCGATGCAGTACGAGGGAAGGTAGTGCGCTTCAGCCGCCTATTATTACCTCGAGTTACACCCGAGTACTCATTTCACCGTAAGGCTGAGTCGACTTTGGGAATCAGAGCGTTTCTTGAAAACGGGGGTGGATGAAGCCGCCAGCTCGAATCGAACCCAGCTCTCTTTGGTTTGTAATCCAGCACTCGTACTACTGGACCACGGTACCCCATGGTGGAACACAATTCCTTTCCGATTTGCCAATTCTAGCTTTTTTCTTTGATTGCTTCATCCAGTTTCATTAGCTGTTGGCAGTACACACCTGAATTGTCTGGTTCCTTGAAAACAGCTCAAAATACACAACACCTTGATAATCCCACCAAATCGACAGCTTTTTTTTGATGCAATTCAGATTTTGTTGTGGTTTGTGCTGGTTCATCGTGCTTGGACCATGATCGTTTTCAAATGATGTTACTGTAAGTCACCAGTAATGATTCCTTTTAAGAAGAGATCATTTTCATTGCGCTTAAGATGCGTATCGCAAATATTATTAATTCGTTGTGTCAAATAAATATCTTTCAATTTATGCGGAACCCAAATATCGAGCTTTTTAACGAGTCCAAGATATTTTAAGTGATTCTAAATGGTTGTGTACATTTAACCTCATCGAAATTTCTAGAACGGTGATATGACGATCCTCTTTAATGATGATATTAATTTGATTATTATCAACTTTAGTAGGTCGACCAGAACATTGGTCATCTTTGAGTGAAAAATCTCCAGAACGGAATTTCTTAAACCAATTCTGGCAAATGCGTTCTGTTATGCAATCACCACCATAAGCTTCACACATTTCTTTATGAGCCTCTGCAGCTTTCCGTCCTTTACGGAAATAAAAAAGTAAAATATGCCGAAAATGTTCGTTGTTGCACTTCATGTTAAAATTGACCCTCAACTATCAGTTACAAATAAAATCTCTCACCACGTGCTTCAAAATGCAGCTCGATCTGTCTGATATCAAATGTCAAAACGTAAAGAACGTCACCCACAGAATGTATTCAAAAAAAATTAAATAACGCCGTCTATGTGAAAAAAAAAACGAAATTACTAACTTGCCAACCCAATACAATTGTTTAGGTGTTTAAACAATGGGAACAATTTAATAAGCGACCAGCAACTAGCTGGTAAAGCCCATTGTCAAAGTAGTCGAAAAGCGATATCAAAGTGAGCAGCAGACGACTAGGGAAAATAAAATCTGCAATTGGTTTTTGAGGTAAAAAAAATTGGGGATTTCGTTTTAGACTAATAAGTATATTTTTTGCTACATCAGCGTGGTACTGTAGGTAACTGAACATTACGACAAATTGTTGAAAACGCTTTAATATTGGACTAGACTGAAATCAATATTCTTATGCACGTAGACAGTCTAAATAATAAAAAAGTAGTTGTACTATAGTAGGGCATTAACCCTCTACCTGACTATGTATTTGTGACAATATTTTTCTTAACCATTATAGTCATGAATTTCTTAGAGTTTATACGTTTCCAACATATCACCAATTTTATTCGTTCGTAGTAATTTAATTCAATTATTGACTATTATTTAAATGTAATTCGCTTTTATTATTTCCAAGCATCACTATAATTTTATTACTTGAAAATTGTTTTCAGCCGTTGATTACGCATAAATATATGTAATTTGAGACGATTATATTTGACGTGTACAAGCTAAAATAAGAGCTTATGGATTATTAAATTAACTCAATCAAAATTATTAAACAAAATGGTTTTCTGTTCTATAAAATTTTGACATGTTTGATACATAATGCTTCTAGTCTATTATAGAGTTATTTTCCATCACATAGTGAATTTTCCTAAAGAGTAGTTCATTTCATCCATTATTGGCTCCTAAATGAACTGTGAAGTTAACATTTTAAGTTGTTGGATGCATAACGAAGTTTCTAAAAATAAGTCTCCAGTAATTACTTTGGCGATATCAATTGCATGTCTGAAAATTTAATAAATAATGAAATTGATCAAACTGCTACAATATAACACTAAATATAACTCCCTCCTGCCTACGATTTTAATCCTTTTAAATAAATTTGTAGGTTAATGTGTAGCTGAAGCCAATTAAGAGTCAGTAATGGCTGTTGTAATGGTATTGTTTCAAAAAAATTCGTGATTAGATGTGTCTTCATAAATTTAATGAAACTTATTTGTTACAGGTGGTACTACATGCGGATCATTATGAATCAAGAACCCTTAGGGGTAGCGTCTGACATAATACTGCCAAATAATTTACCAAGATGGAGCGATCTAGCTCCAGCACATTATTTGACTGATTACAGTGCTACAGGAGAAATTCCAGCGCACAACACATCTCCCTTTCCTTATGACTCTGAACTGAACCACAAAATTATTCTGTGGTAAGTTCCCTTTGAAGGAATCGCATCTATTCGACTTTGAACCAACTGCACATCAACGTTAAATTCTGGAGGACGTCGTAACCATCGTATTTATTATCAAGAAGTCATTTTGATAACGTTGATATAAACATTGAAATACAAATCTTGTTCCCTGAAACCAAAAAGGATTAAAAAACACAACGGAGATTGCTCTGTGTCACTTGATACAGATTACATGCAAAACTCAGTTTTTAGTTTGCAAATACAGTGTTTTGCTTCTAGTGTACTCATATGTATTCCACGGAAAGCATACACTCTATTTTCAATTAATCAATTAACAATTATTAAATGCCCTGTAATGAAACTAGACACAGGTGCTATGTAACCCTTTAGGGTTGCTTTATACTTCTGGTTGTGCTACACCCTACTGGTTGTACTACTATTTGTTCCATTTCAGGTCAGGTGATATTTCCGCTTTACAAGTAGATGCGATAGTCAATTCAACAAATGAATCAATGAGTGATAGTAACCCTGTCAGCAATCGTATTTTTCAAAGGGCAGGTTCGGAATTAAAAGAAGAAATTAATTTAGATATTCGAGGTAAATAGTTTTCTGAGTCCATCTCTCTGGTTTTTCAATATTTTTTTGGATCTATCGGGTCGGTTTTGTAAATATTTCTTTGAATGTTTTAGAGTGCAGAACGGGCGAAGTTAAAGTTTCACAAGGCCATGCACTGCCAGCTCGATATATAATTCATACTGTAGGGCCTAAGTACAACATAAAGTATCAAACGGCATCCGAAAACACCTTACACATATGTTACAGGTTGGTAATGCGTTGTCGTGTTCAAAATATTTCGATATGTGCTGTTTTTAGAAATGTGCTACAAAAAGCGAGAGAAATGGGACTTCATTCGATAGCCCTTTGTGTTATTAATTCCGTTAAGAGGAATTACCCGCCAAACGAGGGGGCTCACATAGCGTTACGTAAGTATCGGCGATGTTAGGTTGATATAAAAAAAGTTTGGGTCGGTTTTACAACGCAATCGCTTTTCAGATTTATCCGCCAATTATCCAGTATTTCTAAAAATTTCGCTTAAAGTTACCTCTTAAGAATTTCGCTTAAAATTACCTCTTCAGTTTGCATAAAATTACCTCTCAAGAATTTCGCTTGAAGTTACCTCTTAAGAATTTCGCTTAAAATTACCTCTTAAGAATTTCGCTTCAAATTACCTCTTAAGAATTTCGCTTAAAATTACCTCTTAATAATTTCGCTTAAAATTACCTCTTAAGAATGTTGCTTAAAATTACCCCTTAACAATTTCGCTTAAAATTACCTCTTAAGAATTTCGCTTAAGATTACCTCTTAAGAATTTCGCTTCAAACTACCTCTTAAGAATTTCGCCTAAAATTACCTCTTAAGAATGTTGCTTAAAATTACCCCTTAAGCATTTCGTTTCAAATTACCTCTTAAGAATTTCGCTTAAAATTACCTCTTAAGATTTTCGCCTCAGATTACCTCTTAAGAATTTCGCTTGAAATTATCTCTTAAGAATTTCGCTTGAAATACCACTTAAGAATTTTGCTTGAAATACCTCTTAAGAATTTCGCTTAAAATTACCTCTTAAGAATTTCGCCTAAAATTACCTCTTAAGAGTTTCGCTTAAAATTACCTCTTAAGAATTTAGCTTAAAATTACCTCTTAAGAATTTCGCTTCAGATTACCTCTTAAGAATTTCGCTTAAAATTACCTCTTAAGAATATCGCTTAAAATTACCCCTTAAGAATTTCGCTCAAAATTACCTCTTAAGAATTTCGCTTAAAATTACCTTTTAAGAATTTCGCTTAAGATTACCTCTTAAGAATTTCGCTTCAAACTACCTCTTCAAAGTTTCTCTTAAAATTATCTTTTAAGAATTTTGCTTAAAATTACCTCTTAAGAATTTTGCTTAAAATTACCTCTTAAGATTTTTGCCTCAGATTACCTCTTAAGAATTTCGCTTAAAATTATCTCTTAAGAATTTCGCTTGAAATACCTTTTAAGAATTTCGTTTCAAATACCTCTTAAGAATTTCGCTTAAAATTACCTCTTAAGAATTTCGCCTAAAATTACCTCTTAAGAGTTTCGCTTAAAAATACCTCTTAAGAATTTAGCTTAGAATTACCTCTTAAGAATTTCGCTTGAAGTACCTCTTAAGAATTTCGCTTTAAATTACCTCTTAAGAATTTCGCTTAAAATTACCTCATAAGAATTTCGCTTAAAATTACCTCTTAAGAATTTCGCTCAAAATTATCGCTTAAGAATTTCGATTCAAACTACCTCTTAAGAATTTCGCCTCTTAAGAATGTTGCTTAAAATTACCCCTTAAGCATTTCGTTTCAAATTACCTCTTAAGAATTTTGCTTAAAATTACCTCTTAAGATTTTCGCCTCAGATTACCTCCTAAGAATTTCGCTTCAAATTATCTCTTAAGAATTTCGCTTGAAATACCACTTAAGAATTTCGCTTGAAATACCTCTTAAGAATTTCGCTTAAAATTACCTCTTAAGAATTTCGCCTCAGATTACCTCTTAAGAATTTCGCTTAAAATTACCTCTTAAGAATATCGCTTAAAATTACCCCTTAAGAATTTCGCTTAAAATTACCTCTTAAGAATTTCGCTTAAAATTACCTCTTAAGAATTTCGCTTAAGATTACCTCTTAAGAATTTCGCTTCAAACTACCTCTTCAAAGTTTCTTTTAAAATTATCTTTTAAGAATTTTGCTTAAAATTACCTCTTAAGAATTTTGCTTAAAATTACCTCTTAAGAATTTTGCTTAAAATTACCTCTTAAGATTTTCGCCTCAGATTACCTCTTAAGAATTTCGCTTAAAATTATCTTTTAAGAATTTCGCTTGAAATACCACTTAAGAATTTCGCTTAAAATTACCTCTTAAGAATTTCGCCTAAAATTACCTCTTAAGAGTTTCGCTTAAAAATACCTCTTAAGAATTTGGCTTAGAATTACCTCTTAAGAATTTCGCTTCAAATGCCTCTTAAGAATTTCGCTTTTACTTACCTCTTAAGAATTTCGCTTGAAATTACCTCTTAAGAATTTCGCTTAAAAGTACTTCCTAAGTATTTTTTAGTGTAGCCTGCCATCATTAGGGTGAGACCATCCATCTAGACTTTTTATCATTCTGTGCTCCAAAATAAGAAAATGCAGGAAAAGCATTTTGTGAATATTTTACGCAAGAATTGGAAACGTTATGACAAAGCTGATAAAATGAAATCTACTCTAAGTGACAAATATTTGTATTTTCTTGTTAGTTACCAGCTACCTTAATTAATGTATATTAAACCTAACATTCGAGACGCGGTTACTTTTTTCGACAAATAATACATTTTCGAAAATTCGGGGTGTATTCTTTTTTAACGTTGATTACTTTTAACGCCATTTACGTATCCTTTTCTTGTTGGATTTTGTAAACTTAAAATTCCGTAACCGAAATCGATTTCCAAATCACAGACCGAAACGTACCCTTGTCAAGTTAAATTTGAAACTCGTGGTAAAGAATTTTTTAACGATATTTATATATAGACGACTTATTATGTCGCGAAAATTTGGATTCACCAATTTCTAAGTTGGTTATGCCAAACTGACGAGATCTAATAAGATCGAAACCAAACCTTCTATAAAGGAAAATCCAAGCATTATTTTCTTGAGAAGATTTCCAGGTTTCAAAAAGTTATTCAAAATTTCTGAACAAAAAATATGTATTTTAGGAATTTCGCGCGTTTCTTGTAAATGTCCAATTAATAGAAAGACAGTAAGACCCCGCTTAATGCTGCTCCGTTTAGCGCTGTTTCGGTTTAACGCTTTTTTATTGAAATAGTGAGATTCGCTGAAAATTGCACGCATCCTTAGGTTTTCTCTAAATCCAAAGTACACATACAACATACATTATTAATTTTTTTTGAATGAGGTAATAAAAAAATGTTTGAAAGCAATGTGAAAAAACGTTTAGTCTGATCTAAACGATGACAGTTGAAAATCTGTTGTTGATATAAATGAAATAGTCGAATTAGCGAATCAAACCGGTTTAGGAATAGGGAAGATTTCAAAAAAAAGTTAATGATGAGCTCAAGGAAATAGTGGATCAGGAAGAACACAAAAATATTGAAAATAGTGATTCTGAAGAAAAGCAAAAAATAAACGGTCAAGGTCATTTCTGAAAACCAGTTTAGCTACAGAAATTAGGAAACAATTTATTAAAAATGAGGCATAATTTGATAGGAGTTCAAAGGCAAGACGGAGTGCCAACTTCTTATAAGGCGCAAAAGAAAATTACAAATGGCATTAGGCACCTTCTTGATATAAAAACAAAAGAATTGGAAAAACAGAATATGATTGATCTAAATATAAATGGCGACTTACTTTTTATGCCCGTTTTCGCCTAACCCCATTATGTACATATGATGACCTCGTTTAACGCTGTTTCGTATAACGCTCTACTTGGTTGGACCGTAATTCCCGCGTTAAACGGAGTATTACTGTATAAAATTAATTTTATAATCAAAGGTTAAAGTTCAATTCAGTTGCGATTGAAATGTAAAAAAAGGTTCTGTAAAAACCCAACACTCTTAATTTTTTCACGGAATTGCGATTTTTTTCTCCAAGAAGGGAATGTTTCGCGGCAAAACAATTAAAATGCTGATGAACTATCAAATGTTCAACATTTTCGGTCAAAATTATTTTGATCAGGATCCTCCATGACAACATCAGAATGCTCTATGATGGCATATGCGAATTTTAGAGAAGATTTCATGGGAAAAAATCTGGAAAACTGATGAATCACCAAATACCCAACCAAAAACCCTAGGGGTTCTCCAAGAAGGGAATGTTTTGCGGCAAAACCATTGAAATTCTGACGAAGTACCAAATGTTCAACATTTTAGCTCAAAATTATTTTGATCAGGATCCTCCATAAAAGCTTTTGTGAACTTTAGAGAAGATTTCATGGGAAAACAACTCCAATACTGATGAAAAAACAAATTTCCAACTTTTTAACATAATATTATTTTGCCTATGAACCACCAAGAGCACATTTGTGAATTTTAGAGTCTTTTTTTGTAAATAAACACGTGAGATATCGATGAACTACTAAATACCTAACGTTTAGCTTTGGAGATAGCGTGGGAAAACAATCGCCAAATCAAATACGAACTTTCTAACACAACACTATTTTGCCTATGGTTCTCCAAGAAGGGAACGTTTCGCGGAAAAACCATTGAACTACTGACGAACTACCAAATGTTCAACATTTTAGCCCAAAATTATTTTGATCAGGATCCTCCATGACAACATTTTTGAATTTTAGAGAAGATTGCGTGAGAAAAGAACTGCAATACTGATGAATCACCAAATACTCAACTTTTTAACGTAATATTATTTTAGCTATGGACCACCAAGGGCGCATTTGTGAATTTTAGAGTATTTTTTGTAAATAAACAATTGAAATATTGATGAACTACGAAATACCGATGAACTACTAAATACGTAGCTCAAAATATTTAAGAAATTTAGAGATGCTGTGGGAAAACAACTGCCAAATGTAGCACCAAGTACCACCTTTTTAACCCAACACTACTTTGCCTGTGGTTCTTCAAGAAGAGAATGTTTCGCGACAAAACAATTGAAATACTGATGGTGAAATATCAAATGCTCAACATTTTCGCTCAAAATTATTTTGATCAGGTTGCTTCATGGTCCATGATGGCATGTGCGAATTTTAGAGAAGATTTCATGGGAAAACAACTGCAATACTGATGAACCACCAAATACCCAAACCCAAAAACCCTAGTGGTTCTCCAAGAAGAGATTGTTTCGTGGCCAAACAATTGAAATACTGATGAACTGCCAATTGTCCACCAGTTAAACTCAAAATTATTTTGATCATAATACTCCATGAAGACATTTGCAAATTTTGGAGAAGATTTCATGGGAAACCAACTGCAACTCTGATGAACCAACAAATTCCCAACTTTTTAACATAATATTATTGTGCTTATGAACCACCAAGAGCGCATTTGCGAATTTTTAGAGTCTTTTTTTGTAAATAGACAAGTGAAATACCGATGAACTATTAAATACCTAACGTTCAGCTCAAAACATTTACAAACTTTAGAGATAGCGTAGGAAAACAACCGCCAAATGTACCATCAAATACGAACTTTTTAGGACAACACTATTTTGCTTATGGTTCTCCAATAAGGGAATATTTCGTGGCAAAACAATAGAAATACTGATGAACTGCCAAATGTCTAACAGTTTAGCTCAAAATTATTTTAATCAGGATCCTCCATGAAGATTTTTGCGAATTTTAGAGAAGATTTCATGGGAAAACTGATGCAATACTGATGAACCAACAAATTTCCAACTTTTTAACATAATATTATTTTGCCCATGAACCACCAAGAGCGCATTTCTGAATTTTAGAGTCTTTTTTTTGTAAATAAACACGTGAAATATCGATGAACTACTAAATACCTAACGTTTAGCTCAAATCATTTGCGAATTTTAAAGATAGCGTGGGAAAACAACCGTCAAATGTACCATCAAATACGAACTTGTTAACACAATACTATTTTGCCTATGGTTCTCCAAAAAGGGAACTTTTTGCTGCAAAACCATTGAAATACTGACGAACTACCAAATGTTTAACATTTTAGCCCAAAATTATTTTGATCAGGATCCCCTATGACAACATTTTTGAATTTTAGAGAAGATTGCGTGGGAAAAGAACTGCAATAGTGATGAACCTCCAAAAACCCAACTTCTTAACGTAATATTATTTTGCCTATGGACCACCAAGAGCGCATTTGTGAATTTCATAGTATTTTTTGTAAATAAACAATTGAAATACCGATGAACTACTAAATACCTAACGTTTAGCTCAAAACATTTTCGAATTTTAGAGATAGCGTGGGAAAACAACCGCCAAATGTACCATCAAATACGAACTTTTTAACACAACAGTAATTTGGCTATGGTTCTCCAAGAAGAGAATGTTTTGCGACAAAACCATTGAAATACTGACTACCAAATGCTCAACATTTTAGCTCAAAATTATTTTGATCAGGATCTTCTATGAAGACTTTTGTGAATTTTAGAGAAGATTTCATGGGATAACAACTGCAATATTGATGAGCCAAAAGTACCCAATTTTTTACCCTTATATTATTTTGCCTTTGTACCTCCAAGAGCACATTTGTGAATTTTTCGTGATCAAACAATTGAATTCTGATGAACTATTGAATGCCCAACGTTTTAGCCCAAAATAATTTTGATGAGGATCCTCCACGAGAACATTTGCGAATTTTAGAGGAGATTTCAAGGGAAAAAAGCTGCATTACTGATGAACTACAAGTACCCAACTTTTTAACCTAATATTATTTTGTCTTCGTACCTCCAAGAGCACATTTGTGAATTTTGGAGATTTTTTTTCGTGACCAAACAATTGAATTCTGATGAACTATCGAATGCCCAACGTTTTAGCTCAAAATTATTTGTATCGACATTCTCCCTGAGAGCATTCACGAATTTTAGAGATTTCATGGGAAAACAACTGCCTTTTGAATCACCAAATACCAATTTTAACATATCATTATTTTGCCTGTGATTCTTTAACAAGAGAATACTTCGTGGCAAAACAATTCAAATTCTGATGAACTATCAAATGTCTAACGTTTGTGCCCAAAATCATTTTGTTCAGGATCCTCTGTGAGAACATTCGCGCATTTTAGAGAAGGTTTCAAGGGAAAAAAGCTGCATTACTGATGAATTACAAGAACCCAACTTTTTAACCTAATATTATTTTGCCTTCGTACCTCCAAGAGCACATTTGTGAATTTTGGAGACTTTTTCGTGTCCAAACAAATGAATTTTGATGAACTATCGAATGCCCTACGTTGTAGCTCAAAATTATTTGGATCAACATTCTCCCCGAGAACATTCACGAATTTTAGAGATTTCATGGTAAAACGGCTATCTCTTGAACCACCAACTACCCATTTTAACATAGCATTATTTTGCCTGTGATTCTCCAAAAAGAGAATATTTCGTGGCAAAACAATTGAAATACTGATGAACTATCAAAAGTCCAACGTTTGCGCCCAAAATCATTTTGATTGGGATCCACCATGAGAACATTTACGAATCTTAGAGAAGATTTCAAGGTAAAAAAACTGCCTTACTGATGAACTACAAGAACCCAACTCTTTAACCTAATATTATTTTGCTTTTGTACCTCCAAGAACACATTTGTGAATTTTGGAGAATTTCTCGTGACCAAATAATTGAATTCTGATGAATTATCGAATGCCCAACATTTTAGCTCAAAATTATTTTGATCGACCTTCTCCCCGAGAACATTCACGACTTTTAGAGATTTCATTGAAAAACAACTGCCAGATGAACCACCAAATACCCATTTTAATATAGCATTATGTTGCCTGTGATTCTCCAAGAAGAGAATATTTCGTGGCAAAACAAATGAAATACTGATGAGCTATTAAATGTCCAACGTTTTAACCTAAAATCATTTTGATCAGGATCCTCTATGAGAACATTTGCGAATCTTAGAGAAGATTTCAAGGGAAAAAAGCTGCATTACTGATGAACCACAAGTACCCAACTTTTTAACCTAATATTATTTTGCCTTTGTACCTCCAAGAGCACATTTCTGAATTTTTCGTGATCAAACAATTAAAGACTTTTGCGAATTTTAGGGAAGATTTCATGGGAAAACAACTGCAATACTGATGAACTAACAAATTCCCAATTTTTTAACATAATATTATTTTGTCCATGAACCACCAAGAGCGCATTTGTAAATTTTAGAGTTGAAACATTTGCAAATTTTAAAGATTTCGTGGGAAATCAACTGCCAAATGAACCACCAAATACCCAACTTTTTAACATAATATTATTTTGCCTATGATTCTCCAAGAAGAGAATGTTTCGTGGCAAAACAATTGAAATACTGATGAACTACGAAATATATAACGATTTAGCTCAAAATTATTTTGATCGGGATCCTCCATGAAGACTTTTGAGAATTTTAGAGAAGATTTCATGGGAAAACAACTGCATTACTAATGAACCAACAAATTCCCAACTTTTTAACGTAATATTATTTTGCCCATGAACCACCAAGAGCGCATTTGTAAATTTTAGAGTCTTTTTTATAAATAAACAAGTGGAAATACCGATGAACTACTAAATACCTAAGGTTTAGCTCAAAACATTTTCGAATTTTAGAGATAGCGTGGGAAAACAACCGCCAAATGTACCATCAAATAAGAACTTTTTAACACAACACTATTTTGCCTATGGGTCTCCAAAAAGGGAACGTTTTACGGCAAAACCATTGAAATACTGACGAACTTCCAAATTTTCAACATTTTAGCTCAAAATTAATTGGATCAGGATCCTCCATGAAGATTTTTGTGAATTTTAGAGAAGATTTCATGGGAAAACAACTACAATACTGATGAACCAACAAATATCCAACTTTTTAACATATTATTTTGCCTATGAACCACCAAGAGCGCATTTGTAAATTTTAGAGCCGTTTTTTGTAAATAAACAAGTGAAATACCGATAAACTACTAAATACCTAATATTTAGCTGAAAACATTTACGAACTTTAGAGGTAGCGAGGGAAAACAACCGCCAAATGTACCATCAAATAGGAACTGTTTAACAGAGCACTGTTTTTCCTATGGTTCTCCAAAAAGGGAACGTTTTGCAGCAAAACCATTGAAATACTGACCAACTGCCAAATGTCCAACAGTTAAGCCCAAAATTATTTTGATCAGGATCCTCCAGGAAGACTTTTGTGTGAATTTTAGAGAAGATTTCATGGGAAAACAATTGCAATACTGATGAGCCAACAAATTACCAACTTTTTAATATAATATTATTTTGCCCATGAACCACCAAGAGTGCATTTGTGAATTTTAGAGCCGTTTTTTGTAAATAAACAAGTGAAATACCGATAAACTACTAAATACCTAACATTTACCTGAAAACATTTACGAACTTTAGAAGTAGCGAGAGAAAACAAGCGCCAAATGTACCATCAAATAGGAACTGTTTAACAGAGCACTATTTTTCCTATGGTTCTCCAAAAAGGGAACGTTTTGCAGCAAAACCATTAAAATACTGACCAACTGCCAAATGTCCAACAGTTAAGCCCAAAATTATTTTGATCAGGATCCTCCAGGAAGACTTTTGTGTGAATTTTAGAGAAGATTTCATGGGAAAACAATTGCAATACTGATGAGCCAACAAATTATCAACTTTTTAACATAATATTATTTTGCCCATGAACCACCAAGAGTGCATTTGTGAATTTTAGAGCCGTTTTTTGTAAATAAACAAGTGAAATACCGATAAACTACTAAATACCTAACATTTAGCTAAAAACATTTACGAACTTTGGAGGTAGCGAGGGAAAACAACCGCCAAATGTACCATCAAATAGGAACTGTTTAACAGAGCACTGTTTTTCCTATGGTTCTCCAAAAAGGGAACGTTTTGCAGCAAAACCATTGAAATACTGACCAACTGCCAAATGTCCAACAGTTAAGCCCAAAATTATTTTGATCAGGATCCTCCAGGAAGACTTTTGTGTGAATTTTAGAGAAGATTTCATGGGAAAACAATTGCATTACTGATGAACCAACAAATTCCCAATTTTTTACAGTCTGTCAAGTAAGAGCGTGGTCGACTTTACCGACAGTTAATGAAAGATTTTGCTCTAATTCCTTCGCGAGCCGATGCAGGGAAGCTTTGTCCTTGATGCATTGTCAACAAAGGTTCAGTTGTCGTTGATCTTTTGAAAGAGAATCACGTTAAACGCCATGAGTGCTAAGTACGCGTCGCGCTACGAGGCTGTGTTCCTTTGAATCCACCCGAAAGGTCCCAAAATGTCGCAATCAGCGGCTGCTAAATATATGAGAAAGTCGAAGGCATTTGTACAGAAGTGGATTCAGCGATATAAAGTGGTTAAAAATGTCGATGATTTACCAGAACGTGGTTCGATAGGAAAAGTGAACAAAAAAGATGAAAAAAGAATAGTGAATCTGTTTTCGCGAAATCCTGCTTTAACACTGCGGCAAGGACAAGCAAAATTAATGGCAAAAGGTTTAGATATATCCTACGGAACTATCCGAACCCTTCTTCGTACTCATGATCTGAAATGGCGCACCACAATGAAGAAGCCTCTGTTGACTGAAAAACATGTGACAAAGCGACTCGCTTGGGCGCATGAGAATATTGATAGAGATTTTAAAAATGTCATTTTTACTGATGAATGTTCTATATGGACACGTTCTGTCCTCACGCGAGCCTGGTCAACTTCCACCAATAGGCTTGTTCAGCGGACCGTAAAACATGGAATAAAGGTGCATCTTTGGGGCTGCTTCTCTAAGCAGGGATTCGGCACTTTGTACCTCTTTACTGACAACCTAAATGCCGAGAAAATGATAAAAATCTACAAAAAGGCTTTACTGCCATCTGCCAAACGATGGTTTATCACAAAAAATGAAGATTGGATTCTGCAGGAGGACAACGATCCTAAACACCGCAGCAAGATCTGTACTCAGTGGAAGACTCAATCTGGCATCGTTACATTGGATTGGCCGTCGCAGTCGCCCGATGCAAACCCTATTGAAAATGTGTGGGCATATATTAAACAGAAGCTTCGTGGAAGACGCACATACACTTTGAAGCAGTTGTCTTACGAAATTCGTCGGATCTGGAGATCCTTGCCACTAGAATACGCCGTCAAATTAGTAGAAAGCATGCCTCGGAGATGCCAGGCAATTATTGACGCCGGACACATTATTGACCGAATTGCATCGTTGTTTGTAATGTGTACAATGTATATAAAAATATGAAAGTTTCATAAAATAATTTTTTTTATAAATTAACACGACCACGCTCTTACTTGACAGACTGTAACATAATATTATTTTGTCCATAAACCACCAAGAGCGCATTTATGAATTTTAGAGACTTTTTTGTAAATAAATAAGTGAAATAACCGATGAACTACTAAATACCTAACGTTTAGCTCAAAACATTTTCGAATTTTAGAGATAGCGAGGGAAAGCAAGCGCCAAATGTACCATCAAATACGAACTTTTTAACACAACACTATTTTGGCTATGGTTCTCCAAGAAGGGAACGTTTCGCGGCAAAACCATTGAAATACTGACCAACTGCCAAATGTCCAACAGTTAAGCCCAAAATTATTTTGATCAGGATCCTCCGGGAAGACTTTTGTGAATTTTAGAGAAGATTTCATGGGAAAACAATTGCAATACTGATGAGCCAACAAATTACCAACTTTTTAACATAATATTATTTTGCCCATGAACCACCAAGAGTGCATTTGTGAATTTTAGAGCCGTTTTTTGTAAATAAACAAGTGAAATACCGATAAACTACTAAATACCTAACATTTAGCTCAAAACATTTACGAACTTTAGAGGTAGCGAGGGAAAACAACCGCCAAATGTACCATTAAATAGGAGCTTTTTAACAGAGCACTATTTTTCCTATTGGTTCTCCAAAAAGGGAACGTTTTGCAGCAAAACCATTGAAATACTGACCAACTGCCAAATGTCCAACAGTTAAGCCCAAAATTATTTTGATCAGGATCCTCCATGAAGACTTTTGTGTGAATTTTAGAGAAGATTTCATGGGAAAACAATTGCAATACTGATGAGCCAACAAATTACCAACTTTTTAACATAATATTATTTTGCCAATGAACCACCAAGAGTGCATTTGTGAATTTTAGAGCCGTTTTTTGTAAATAAACAAGTGAAATACCGATAAACTACTAAATACCTAACATTTAGCTAAAAACATATACGAACTTTAGAGGTAGCGAGGGAAAACAACCGCCAAATGTACCATTAAATAGGAGCTTTTTAACAGAGCACTATTTTTCCTATGGTTCTCCAAAAAGGGAACGTTTTGCAGCAAAACCATTGAAATACTGACCAACTGCCAAATGTCCAACAGTTAAGCCCAAAATTATTTTGATCAGGATCCTCCAGGAAGACTTTTGTGTGAATTTTAGAGAAGATTTCATGGGAAAACAATTGCATTACTAATGAACCAACAAATTCCCAATTTTTTAACATAATATTATTTTGTCCATGAACCACCAAGAGTGCATTTGTGAATTTTAGAGCCGTTTTTTGTAAATAAACAAGTGAAATACCGATAAACTACTAAATACCTATCATTTAGCTGAAAACATTTACGAACTTTAGAGGTAGCGAGGGAAAACAACCGCCAAATGTACCATCAAATAGGAACTTTTTACTGTTAAAAAGTATTTGATGGTACATTTGGCGGTAGTGCTCTGTAGCACTATTTTTCCTATGGTTCTCCAAAAAGGGAACGTTTTGCAGCAAAACCATTGAAATACTGACCAACTGCCAAATGTCCAATAGTTAAGCCCAAAATTATTTTGATCAGGATCCTCCAGGAAGACTTTTGTGTGAATTTTAGAGAAGATTTCATGGGAAAACAATTGCAATACTGATGAGCCAACAAATTATCAACTTTTTAACATAATATTATTTTGCCCATGAACCACCAAGAGTGCATTTGTGAATTTTAGAGCCGTTTTTTGTAAATAAACAAGTGAAATACCGATAAACTACTAAATACCTAACATTTAGCTAAAAACATTTACGAACTTTAGAAGTAGCGAAGGAAAACAACCGCCAAATGTACCATTAAATAGGAGCTTTTTAACAGAGCACTATTTTTCCTATGGTTCTCCAAAAAGGGAACGTTTTGCAGCAAAACCATTGAAATACTGACCAACTGCCAAATGGCCAACAGTTAAGCCCAAAATTATTTTGATCAGGATCCTCCAGGAAGACTTGTGTGAATTTTAGAGAAGATTTCATGGGAAAACAATTGTAATACTGATGAGCCAACAAATTACCAACTTTTTAACATAATATTATTTTGCCCATGAACCACCAAGAGTGCATTTGTGAATTTTAGAGCCGTTTTTTGTAAATAAACAAGTGAAATACCGATAGACTACTAAATACCTAACATTTAGCTAAAAACATTTACGAACTTTAGAAGTAGCGAGGGAAAACAACCGCCAAATGTACCATTAAATAGGAGCTTTTTAACAGAGCACTATTTTTCCTATGGTTCTCCAAAAAGGGAACGTTTTGCAGCAAAACCATTGAAATACTGACCAACTGCCAAATGTCCAACAGTTAAGCCCAAAATTATTTTGATCAGGATCCTCCAGGAAGACTTTTGTGTGAGTTTTAGAGAAGATTTCATGGGAAAACAAATGCAATACTGATGAGCCAACAAATTACCAACTTTTTAACATAATATTATTTTGCCCATGAACCACCAAGAGTGCATTTGTGAATTTTAGAGCCGTTTTTTGTAATTAACAAGTGAAATACCGATAGACTACTAAATACCTAACATTTAGCTAAAAACATTTACGAACTTTAGAAGTAGCGAGGGAAAACAACCGCCAAATGTACCATTAAATAGGAGCTTTTTAACAGAGCACTATTTTTCCTATGGTTCTCCAAAAAGGGAACGTTTTGCAGCAAAACCATTGAAATACTGACCAACTGCCAAATGTCCAACAGTTAAGCCCAAAATTATTTTGATCAGGATCCTCCAGGAAGACTTTTGTGTGAGTTTTAGAGAAGATTTCATGGGAAAACAATTGCAATACTGATGAGCCAACAAATTACCAACTTTTTAACATAATATTATTTTGCCCATGAACCACCAAGAGTGCATTTGTGAATTTTAGAGCCGTTTTTTGTACATAAACAAGTGAAATACCGATAAACTACTAAATACCTAACATTTAGCTGAAAACATTTACGAACTTTAGAAGTAGCGAGGGAAAACAACCGCCAAATGTACCATCAAATAGGAACTATTTAACAGAGCACTGTTTTTCCTATGGTTCTCCAAAAAGGGAACGTTTTGCAGCAAAACCATTGAAATACTGACCAACTGCCAAATGTCCAACAGTTAAGCCCAAAATTATTTTGATCAGGATCCTCCAGGAAGACTTTTGTGTGAATTTTAGAGAAGATTTCATGGGAAAACAATTACAATACTGATGAGCCAACAAATTACCAACTTTTTAACATAATATTATTTTGCCCATGAACCACCAAGAGTGCATTTGTGAATTTTAGAGCCGTTTTTTGTAAATAAACAAGTGAAATACCGATAAACTGCTAAATACCTAACATTTAGCTGAAAACATTTACGAACTTTAGAAGTAGCGAGGGAAAACAACCGCCAAATGTACCATCAAATAGGAACTATTTAACAGAGCACTGTTTTTCCTATGGTTCTCCAAAAAGGGAACGTTTTGCAGCAAAACCATTGAAATACTGACCAACTGCCAAATGTCCAATAGTTAAGCCCAAAATTATTTTGATCAGGATCCTCCAGGAAGACTTTTGTGTGAGTTTTAGAGAAGATTTCATGGGAAAACAATTGCAATACTGATGAGCCAACAAATTACCAACTTTTTAACATAATATTATTTTGCCCATGAACCACCAAGAGTGCATTTGTGAATTTTAGAGCCTTTTTTGTAAATAAACAATAACACCGATAAACTACTAAATACCTAACATTTAGCTAAAAACATTTCCGAACTTTAGAGGTAGCGAGGGAAAACAACCGCCAAATGTACCATCAACGAGGAACTGTTTAACAGAGCACTATTTTTCCTATGGTTCTCCAAAAAGGGAACGTTTTGCAGCAAAACCATTGAAATACTGACCAACTGCCAAATGTCCAACAGTTAAGCCCAAAATTATTTTGATCAGGATCCTCCAGGAAGACTTTTGTGTGAATTTTAGAGAAGATTTCATGGGAAAACAATTGCATTACTGATGAACCAACAAATTCCCAATTTTTTACAGTCTGTCAAGTAAGAGCGTGGTCGACTTTACAGACAGTTAATGAAAGATTTTGCTCTAATTCCTTCGCGAGCCGATACAGGGAAGCTTTGTCCTTGATGCATTGTCAACAAAGGTTCAGTTGTCGTCGATCTTTTGAAAGAGAATCACGTTAAACGCCATGAGTGCTAAGTACGCGTCGCGCTACGAGGCTGTGTTCCTTTGCATCCACCCGAAAGGTCCCAAAATGTCGCAATCAGCGGCTGCTAAATATATGAGAAAGTCGAAGGCATTTGTACAGAAGTGGATTCAGCGATATAAAGTGGCTAAAAATGTCGATGATTTACCAGAACGTGGTTCGATAGGAAAAGTGAACAAAAAAGATGAAAAAAGAATAGTGAATCTGTTTTCGCGAAATCCTGCTTTAACACTGCGGCAAGGACAAGCAAAATTAATGGTAAAAGGTTTAGATATATCCTACGAAACTATCCGAACCCTCCTTCGTACTCATGATCTGAAATGGCGCAACACAATGAAGAAGCCTCTGTTGACTGAAAAACATGTGACAAAGCGACTCGCTTGGGCGCATGAGAATATTGATAGAGATTTTAAAAATGTCATTTTTACTGATGAATGTTCTATATGGACACGTTCTGTCCTCACGCGAGCCTGGTCAACTTCCACCAATAGGCTTGTTCAGCGGACCGTAAAACATGGAATAAAGGTGCATCTTTGGGGCTGCTTCTCAAAGCAGGGATTCGGCACTTTGTACCTCTTTACTGACAACCTAAATGCCGAGAAAATGATAAAAATCTACAAAAAGGCTTTACTGCCATCTGCCAAACGATGGTTCATCACAAAAAATGAAGATTGGATTCTGCAGGAGGACAACGATCTTAAACACCGCAGCAAGCTCTGTACTCAGTGGAAGACTCAATCTGGTATCGTTACATTGGATTGGCCGTCGCAGGCGCCCGATGCAAACCCTATTGAAAATGTGTGGGCATATATTAAACAGAAGCTTCGTGGAAGACGCACATGCACTTTGAAGCAGTTGTCTTACGAAATTCGTCGGATCTGGAGATCCTTGCCACTAGAATACGCCGTCAAATTAGTAGAAAGCATGCCTCGGAGATGCCAGGCAATTATCGACGCCGGTGGTGACTGGACACATTATTGACCGAATTGCATCATTGTTTGTAATGTGTACAATGTATATAAAAATATGAAAGTTTCATAAAATAATTTTTTTTATAAATTAACACGACCACGCTCTTACTTGACAGATTGTAGCATAATATTATTTTGTCCATGAACCACCAAGAGCGCATTTATGAATTTTAGAGACTTTTTTGTAAATAAATAAGTGAAATAACCGATGAACTACTAAATACCTAACGTTTAGCTCAAAACATTTTCGAATTTTAGAGATAGCGAGGGAAAGCAAGCGCCAAATGTACCATCAAATACGAACTTTTTAACACAACACTATTTTGGCTATGGTTCTCCAAGAAGGGAACGTTTCGCGGCAAAACCATTGAAATACTGACCAACTGCCAAATGTCCAACAGTTAAGCCCAAAATTATTTTGATCAGGATCCTCCGGGAAGACTTTTGTGAATTTTAGAGAAGATTTCATGGGAAAACAATTGCAATACTGATGAGCCAACAAATTACCAACTTTTTAACATAATATTATTTTGCCCATGAACCACCAAGAGTGCATTTGTGAATTTTAGAGCCGTTTTTTGTAAATAAACAAGTGAAATACCGATAAACTACTAAATACCTAACATTTAGCTAAAAACATTTACGAACTTTAGAAGTAGCGAGGGAAAACAACCGCCAAATGTACCATTAAATAGGAGCTTTTTAACAGAGCACTGTTTTTCCTATGGTTCTCCAAAAAGGAAACGTTTTGCAGCAAAACCATTGAAATACTGACCAACTGCCAAATGTCCAATAGTTAAGCCCAAAATTATTTTGATCAGGATCCTCCAGGAAGACTTTTGTGTGAATTTTAGAGAAGATTTCATGGGAAAACAATTGCAATACTGATGAGCCAACAAATTACCAACTTTTTAACATAATATTATTTTGCCCATGAACCACCAAGAGTGCATTTGTGAATTTTAGAGCCGTTTTTTTGTAAATAAACAAGTGAAATACCGATAACTACTAAATACCTAACATTTAGCTGAAAACATTTACGAACTTTAGAAGTAGCGAGGGAAAACAACCGCTAAATGTACCATCAAATAGGAACTTTTTAACAGAGCACTATTTTTCCTATTGTTTTCCAAAAAGGGAACGTTTTGCAGCAAAACCATTGAAATACTGACCAACTGCCAAATGTCCAACAATTAAGCCCAAAATTATTTTGATCAGGATCCTCCAGGAAGACTTTTGTGTGAATTTTAGAGAAGATTTCATGGGAAAACAATTGCAATACTGATGAGCCAACAAATTACCAACTTTTTAACATAATATTATTTTGCCCATGAACCACCAAGAGTGCATTTGTGGATTTTAGAGCCGTTTTTTGTAAATAAACAAAGGAAATACCGATAAACTACTAAATACCTAACATTTAGCTGAAAACATTTACGAACTTTAGAGGTAGCGAGGGAAAACAACCGCCAAATGTACCATCAAAGAGGAACTGTTTAACAGAGCACTATTTTTCCTATGGTTCTCCAAAAAGGGAACGTTTTGCAGCAAAACCATTGAAATACTGACCAACTGCCAAATGTCCAACAGTTAAGCCCAAAATTATTTTGATCAGGATCCTCCAGGAAGACTTTTGTGAATTTTAGAGAAGATTTAATGAGAAAACAACTACAATACTGATGAACCAACAAATACCCAACTTTTTAACATAATATTAGTTTGCCTATGAACCACCAAGAGCGCATTTGTAAATTTATGAGTATTTTTTGTGAATGAACGCTGAAAATACAGATGAGTTACTAAAAACCCAAAGTTTAGCTCAAATCATTTGCGAATTTTAGAAAAACAACTACCAAATGTACTACCAAATACCAATTTTTTAACACAACATCATTTTGCCTATGGTTCTTCAAGAAGAGAATATTCCGTAGCAAAACAATTGAAATATCGATGAATTACCAAATGTTTAACAGTTAAGCTCAAAATTATTTCGATTAGGATGCTCCATGAGAACATTTGCGAATTTTGAAGGCAATATTTTGCCTTTTACGTGGACTACTTGTACATTTTGATAAATTTTGATTTCTTCTGAATGTTGACTTTCTTTAGATTTCCGAATTAAACCTTGCAATGTAATTTTAGTTATAATTTTCCAATCTTTGATTCCTTACAGTAATTTTTTTTGTTTTTAGAGACTTTGGCAATATTTTTTGAAAATTGATCCCCTAAAACCAAGAAAGATTAAACAACAGTCGATCTACGCTGTTGCTGTGATTTTAAGGTGTCTTGATTTTAGGGGACAGACGTAATTTGCTAAACAAAGCAAAATCTGCAGAAAATCGAATTTAAAAAAAGTCGAATTTTTAGAAATGTAATTTTGAAAAAAAAACGACGAATTTTGAGATAAGAATTCGAAATGTTGGGAAAATGCGATATTGACAGAATAAATCGAATTTTATAATAAATTTGAAACTTCAAAGGAAAAAGAAGAAGAAGGAAAGAAGAAATTTTCTGAATAAAAATGGATTTTGAGAAAAAAAGTCCAATTCAAGAAAAAATCGAAATTTCGAGTAAATGGCGAAATTTCGCGGTCGAATTCGCCCGCGTGCAAAAATTCCTGGTAGACATTTAAATGATGTGTTTTTCAAAACATAAAAATTATGTGTTTTTCAAAATATTTGTGATGAACTGCTCTTCAGAATAATATAAATATTTTAGTGTTATTAGAATGCTTTTTGTTTTAATTTACTGTAAAATCAATTAATGTTCGTTGAAAAGGAGTGTTGAGGTAACGATGAGGTTACAACAATGTTCCCAATTTATAATTTTGGTTCTATTAATATTAATGTTTACATTTCCGTCCACTTTAATTCAAAAAATAGAATATGACAGCCAAAAATAACGATGATACTTTAATACCGTTCCCCAGATGTTTATCTTGACAACACTTTATTTTTCAATATCCTAAGCAGTTTTAGCCGAAGCCTTTTAATAATCGAAGGTCATATAATCCCATTACCGACGTGCAATACCGGAATTTATTAAATGTTTGTACTGTGCATCACGAATAGGTCTAACAATGACTTCATTCTAAACCGAATGGAGGACACAACTTTACGATATTTTCATTGCAGGTACCGTTCGTAGATTTTTAGAACACCACGGCAGTTCCCTCGATACGGTCATTTTCGCCGTCGGTAATTCGGATTACGGAATTTACGAAGTACTGATGCCTTTGTACTTTCCCCGATCGAAATACGAGGAAGAAGCGGCGAGATGGCAGCTTCCATCGGATATCGGGGGGACCGATGGCGAACCCATATTGCCTGATCGACAAATACGGATTATTGATAATCCACAACATACGCTTCATCGTAAGTATTTAGAAGAAGGAGATTTTTATAAAAGTGTTAAATAGATGTTTAAAATGTCACAATTCGCGCGCAAACTTTGAAATAAATTTAATAAAACCCAAACGAAATCGAATTTTGTTTCAGGTTTTCCATATTTTAGGATAGTTTTTTTTTCAAGTGCGTTACAATGTACTAGGTGACTACGATTATCAGAAACAAAATTTAAAAAAAAATGGAATTTTTGTAGGTAAATGATTAGGTAGACAAGGTTGCAAATGTGTATTATTTGCGTGTTGGTAAAGTTCAAGTAAATAATTAAATGTGCTCATTATAGACGTATTTATCCTTTTTTTTACTATCTACAAGTTTCCAAGAAGTTATACATGAACAAATTATGAAATTGGAACAAGCAACATAAAGTACGTCGGTGTTGTGATCAATATTTTGAATAATGGAAGACTAAGATGATTAGAGTTAATAACAGAAGAGATACTTTCAAAGCAATAAGCCGATTAAACTAGTTAAATAGCAAGTATTTAAGATCACAAGAGAAAAGTGTATTTATTATTCATTTTTTACTAATTTGGTTAGCTGGCGTGTGACTTTCTCAAAATTTCGAATTTTCATCTTAAAATTGCTCAAAAATTGAACCACAAATCTCGTCCCCTGAAACCAAGAAAGATTAAAAAACACAACAAAGGTTGCTCTAACGAGTATCTCTCTGAAGATGGTAGCTTGGCTATCGAAACGCGTTAGAGCAACCTTTGTTGTGTTTTTAATCTTTCTTGGTTTCAGGGGACAAGATTTGTATTTCAATTTTTGACGATAACCAAGGACCAGTCCGTTCCACCAAAATTAAAATTTCTCGTTTTTTTCTTAAAATTTCGACGTTTTTGACTTTTTGCAAATTTCGACTTGTTTATCAAATTTCGCTTTTGTCCTCGAAATTCGATACATCTTTTGATAAAGAATTTTTAGCATAATATTAATTAAAGTGGAAATTTTGAAACATATTTTTTGAAAATTACAAATTTGTGTAAAAAGGCATTAATTTGAGAAAATTCAATTTCAATTTGTTTATTAAAATTTCGTCGTTTTTCCTCATGGAATATATTTTATGACGTCTCAGTGGGGTAGGAAGGGGAGCTTGTCCTTCACTTAAACAGTCGTTAAAAAATAAATATTCATTCGAGAAATTTCGTTTTTTTTTAATTTCGACTTTTTTTCTGAAATCTTCCTATATTTCGATAAAATTTGCGTCTCTCTGGGAAATTCCCAATTGTTATGATATGTCGACTTTTTCTTGACATTTCGAGCTCTCTCTCAAAATGTCGATCTTTTCCTCAAAAGTTTGCTTCTTTTTTCAAATTTTGTTTGAATTAAAACTTTCAATTTTTATCTGGAAAACCGTTTTTTTTATTCGAAGTGTTATTGATTTTTGATAAAAAAATAACAATTTTTAGACTAATATCAAGTTATCGGGATATTTTAAAAAAATATTTTTTAAACATTTTGAATTTTTCTAAAAAGACAAAAATTCCAGAAAATTCAAATTCCAACTTGTTTCTTAAAATTTCGACGTTTATCTTAATAGTCCTTATTTTTTTGACGTCACAGTGGGTCTTGTCCTTCATTTACGCAGTCGTTAAAAAATTTAGTCAAAAAATTTCAATTTTGTTCTTGGCATTTCAACTTATTTCCTGAAATGTTCCTATATTTTAATCAATTGTGATTAGTCCTGAAAAATTATGAATTTTTACTAAATTTCGACTTTTTTCTTGAAATTTCAAGCTTCTCAAAATGTCGATCTTTTCCTCAAAATTTTATTTTTTAAAAATTTGTTAGCGTTTTCGAAACTTTCAATTTTTCATGAATTTTTACTAAATTTCGACTTTTTTCTTGAAATTTCAAGTTTCTTCTCAAAATGTCGATCTTTTTCTCAAAATTTTGATTTATTTTTTCAGAATTTGTTAGCGTTTTCGAAACTTTCAATTTTTACCTCTAAAATCGTCTTTTTCTCGAAATTTGATAGATTTTTGATAAAATGTTAAACATTTGTAAAATAATATTAAATTAGCTGGAAATTTTGAATTTTTTTAAATGGGGAAAAATTGCAGAAAATTCAAATTTTTGTTTCTCAAAATTTCGACATTTTTCCTAATAGTCGGTATTTTTTGACGTCACAGTGAAGTAGGGGAGTCGGCGGTTGTTAAAAAACAACTTCAATCAAGAAATTTCATATTTTTTTCTTTAAATTGCGACTTTTCTGAAACTTTCCTAAAAATCCGCCCTTCTTTCGAAATTGCGACAAAATTGGATTTTTTCTCAAAATCTGGATCTTTTGTAAAATGTTGACCTTTTCCTCAAAATTTTGATTTTTTTTGATATGATTTCTTTACAAAATGTGTGTGAAACTTTCGAACTTTACCTCGAAAATCGTCCTTTTGTCGAAATTTTGATATTTTTAAAGTTTTTTCAAAAGATGAGGTTTTTATTTTATATTAGATTTGCTGACAATTCTGGCTTTATCCCACAACTGGGCCATATGGAAATTTTGAATATTTTATAGATATACGGGCCTTTTTCTCGAAATTTTAACTGTTCGGGATTATAACCTGTTTCTCAAAGACGTCTTATTCTCGAATTATTGACTAAATGTCCCATGTTTCTAAAAATGTCTATTTAAAATTGAGCTATTTAACCAAAATTTGACTTTTCGTCAAAATTCTCCTGTATTTTGACACAATTTGACTGGGAAATTTCGAATTTTTTCTCAAAATCTAGACCTTTTGCAAAATGTTGATCTTTTCCTCAAAATTTTGATTTTTTTTACAAAATGTGTGTGAAACTTTCGAACTTACTTCGAAAATCGTCCTTTTGTCAAAATTTCGATATTTTTAAAGTTCTTTTCAAAGATCAGGTTTTATTTTAAATTAGATTTGCTGACAATTCTGGCTTTATCCCAAAACTGGTTTATTTCTAATATAATTCATTTTTTTTTTCTAAATTACGACTTTATACTCAAAAGTTTACTTTTCCCCTTCAAAATTGGACCATATAGAAATTTTGAATATTTTACAGATATAAGGGTCTTTTTCTCGAAATTTTAACTGTTCAGGATTATAACCCGTTTCTCAAAGTCGTCTTATTCTCGAATTATCGACTAAATGTCCCATGTTTCTGAAAATTTCTATTTAAAATTGAGCTTTTTATCCAAAATTGAGCTTTTTATCCAAAATTTGACTTTTTCTCAAAATTCTCCTGTATTTTGACACAATTTGACTGGGAAATTTTGAATTTTTACTAAATTTCGACTTTTTTCTTGAAATTTCGAACTATTTCTGAAAATGTAGACTTTTTCCTGGAAATATTCATTTTTTTTTTAAATTTGGATGGGTTTTCGAAACTTTCAATTTTTACCCCGAAAATCGTCTTTTTCTCGAAATTTTTAGATTTTTCGAGTTTTTCCACAAATTCAGGTTTTTATTTTGAATTTGATTTCCTCAAACATTCTGACTTTATCCCAAAACTAGGTGGGTTTTTTATAATAATTTGTCTTTTTCTAAATTACGAATTCATACTCAAAATTGTACTTTTTCCTCTCAAGATTGAACTGTATTGGAAATTTTGAATATTTTTTAGAAATAACGATCTTTTTCTCGATATTTTGACTGCCCAGAAATTTGGACTTGTATCTCAAAATTTATTTTATTTTCTCGAAGTTTCAAATTTCTATTTCTACTTAAAACTGAGCTGTTTATTCAAAATTTGACTTTGCATGAAAATTCCTTTATTTTTCTAAAATTGGATGAAATTTTAATGAGACACATTTTTTTACGAAATTTAGACAAAAAGATTTCTCGTAAATTTCGAGATTATGTCAAAATTTATACGAAAATAAAAAATGTGAAAGAAATATTTTTAATAACTGTTTTGCTTTTACCAAATTCGTTTTATACTGGAAGTGCCAGTGAAAAAGCTAACATTCGCGAATGTGGGAAAATCAACATTCGTTGCATCCCTAATACAAAAATTGAAATACAAATCTTGTCCCCTGAAACCAAGAAAGATTAAAAAACACAACATCTCTCTGAAGATGATAGCTTGGCGTCAGAGAGATGTGTTTTTCAATCTTTTTTGGTTTTAGGGGACAAGATTTGTATTTCAGTATTTGAAGGTAACCAAAGACCAGTGCGTTCCATCAAAAAAAATTCCTACTACAGTATAAGTTTTGGGAAGGTCAAAACTTAAAAAATATTAAATCTATAGACCGTCCTGTCTTAAAATTAATGAAAAAAGCTATTTTTGAGAAAAAGGTTTACCTGACTCCGAAAACTAGGTGGTTTTTTTATTATAATTTGTCTTTTTCTAAATTACGAATTTATACTCAAAATTGTACTTTTTCTCTCAAGATTGAACTGTATTGGAAATTTTGGATATTTTTTAAAAATAACGATCTTTTTCTCGATATTTTGACTGCCCGGAAATTGGACTTGTAGCTTAAAATTTCTCTTATTCTCTCGAAGTTTCAAATTTCTATTTCTACTTTAAACTGAGCTGTTTATTCCAAATTCGACTGTGTATCAAAATTCCTTTATTTTTCTAAAATTGGATGAAATTTTAATAAAAGAAATATTTTTTTTACGAAATTTAGACAAAAATATTTCGCGTAAATTTCGAGATTATGTCAAAATTTATAAGAAAATGAAAAATGTGAAAAAAATATTTTTAAAAACTGTTTTTTTTTCTCCAAATTCGTTTTATTCTGGAAGGTGCCAGTGAAAAAGCCCACATTCACGAATGTGGGAAAACCAACATTCGTTGCATCCCTAATACAAAAATTAAAATACAAATCTTGTCCCCTGAAACCAAGAAAGATTAAAAAACACAACAAACCTTGCTCTAACTCGTTTCGACAGCCAAGCTGTCATCTTCAAAGAGAAGATGACAGCTTGGCGTCAGAGAGATGTGTTTTTCAATCTTTTTTTGGTTTCAGGGGACAAGATTTGTATTTCAGTTTTTGAAGGCAATCAAAGACCAGCGCGTTCCACCACAAAAAATCCCTAATACAGTATAAGTTTTGGAGAGGTCGAAACTTAAAAAAAATTAAATCTATAGACCGTCCTGTCTTCAAATTATTATGAAGAAAGCTATTTTTTGAGAAATAGGTTTACCTTTTAAAAAAGTTACAATAGATACCCAGTAATTTAGAAATTTTCACAATTTCCTTAGGTCATTGAGAAAAATTTAATATATTTAAAAAAAAATTAGATTTCGGGACAAAATTCAACAAATTTTCAACAGATTCACGATTGAATTAAAGACTCAACTCAAATTAAAAAAACAGTTTCCGAATAAAAATTAACAATGCAAAACTAAACACTTAAGTGAAGGGAGATGATAAAAATTTCCGGAAGATGACAAAATTTCCAGTTTAGAATCTAAAAGTGTTAGACTAAATTGAACAAAAACTCAGAATCATAAAAAATTTTCTTGATATTACAAAGTTACGGTAAAAATCTTTGCTTTCGTTTGAAATATAAATTTTTCTCGAGTTGATACTTTTATTATTTTTTATTATATTTTAAAGTGTGAACTTAAAATTTGGGAAATGTTCTCAAATAAATGAAACAACTTTTGAAATTTTAAAATTACTTAAATTTTTAAAAAAGTTCCTAAATTTTCGAGTTTATTAATTTTAAGCAGTTAAATTCAAATTTAAAATACGAACGAACAAGTTCAAATTTGAGTGTAAAGTAAAGTAAGCTAAAATTTGAGAGTAAAGTAAAGTAAATTTTGAGGAATCTTTGGAATTTAAAATTTTGTTGTTGAAATGGTTTCCTAAACCCGCATTTTTGATTCGACTTGCTCGGAACCTTCAAAATCTCCAAAA
This sequence comes from Dastarcus helophoroides, assembly GCA_028583605.1. NCBI lineage: Eukaryota > Metazoa > Arthropoda > Insecta > Coleoptera > Bothrideridae > Dastarcus > Dastarcus helophoroides. The sequence goes on along the minus strand of CM053327.1, from coordinate 44,192,991 downwards.
AAAAAATCGAAATTTCTTTGATCATTTTTCTTAACAAGTCTAGTTCTTCTTTCAAATCTTTTGAATTCAAAATTGCAAGTTTCTTTATGGCATTGAAAGGTATCAAAAATAACAGTTCGTGTTTAAATAAATCCAAAATTTTGAGAAAATAGGCTATTTGACTCTTATTTTTAAATTTAATTAAAATGTTTATTTTTTTTCAGAACAAACACAAAACTTGTTTTTTTTTTTCTCAACTTGGATTTTCCCTTTTATAATCTGATACCCCTGTTTTTGAAGATATTAATAGAGTATTCTTGAATTCTTCCTTCAAATTTCACTTTAATTTAAATATGCCAATTTTTTTCACGAAATTTAAAATTCTATGATTTTTTTACGATGCCGACTTCATAAAACTTCCCAGAATTCCTGAATTTGGCTTTTTTTTCCAAAAATTTGCAATAAAGTCTCGCTATTGCTAATTTTTTCTGGAAATCGGGAATTTCAGTCAAAATTTCAAGAGAAAAATGCAACATTTATATTCCAATTTAATGCCGGAATCTTGAAATTGGAATCAAAATTTTGAGGGTAAACTTGAAACGATGACATGTCTACGTTAAACTTCCAATCTTTATCTGGTTTTGTTTTCGCTATATTTGACTTTTTTCTTAAAATTTCGACTTTCGCCTCGAAGCTGCATTTTTTTTCAGATTGTTTTGAATTTAGCCAGCTTTAAAATCGAAATTTAGTTAAGTCAAATTCGTTTTGCAGAATTCCTTCAAAATTTAAAAATTGGTTATTTGGAAAATTAGATTCCTTAAAAAAATTAAAAAATTTCTGGAGCGGGCGAATTTTGAAAAAATGTCGAAGTTATCACAAAAAGTCGAACTTTTAAAAAAAATGGAAATATCGAAAAAAAACTTTAAATTTTCAATGAAGCTATAACTTCGAAAAAAGTCCCAATTTCGATGATAACAGGTAAAAATTTTTAAAAAAGATTAAAATTCTGAAAATATTGAAATATTTCAAAAAGTTGTAATTTTGAAAATAGTGAAAATTCTCGGAAAAGTTAGAATTATTAAAAAAAGAAGTTACAACTTCGAGAAATAGTAAAAAAATTGAGCTACAGTGGAAATTTTCAAAAAAAAAGGTAAAGGTTTTCAAAAAAAAATATAATCATATAATAAAAAATCCAAAATTTTGAAAAAATTGAAATTTTGTAAAAAAACTTTGTGCTGTCAAATTTTTTACAAGAAATCAAAATTTTGAAGAAAAGAAAATTTTCCAAAAAAAAAATCAAATTCTGAAAATTTACAGCTTCGAGAAAAAGTCGAAATTTTGATGATAAAAGTTCGAAATTTTCAAAAAGAAAGTCTAAATTCCGAAAATGGTTCAAAGGTATTAAAAATGTCGAAATTTTGAAAAAAAATTAATTTTTTAAAAAACAAAAATTAAAGGAAAATTTAATTTTTCAAATAAAAGTTCAGTTTACTACATAAAAGCCGAAACTTCGAGAAAAAACCAAAATTTTTAAAAACTTCAGTTTTCAAAAAAGATTAAAGCATCAGTAAATTTACAGAAAAATCAAAATTTTGAAAAAAATAACAATTTGGAGAAAAGATCGAATTTATATGTAAAGATTTTCAAAAAATTCAAAATTTGGAAAATAAATTAAAATTCTAAGGAAAGGTCAAACTGAAAAAAACCTTGCGATCAATAAAATAAATAAACCTTTGAAAAAAGCGGAAGTTAAAAAAAAGAACATTTGAATTTTAAAGTTTTTAAAATATAAAGACGAAATGCTTTGAAGAAGTCGAAAAATGTTTAAAAGAATTTTCATTAAAAATCGAAGACAAAATTTTCAAAAAAAAGTTGAATGAAAAAAAACAAATACTCGAGAGAGTCGATATTTGCAAAAAGTTAAAACTTTAAAAAAATTAAAATTTTGAAAAAAGAATTGCAATGTCATGAAAAAATCGAGTTTAAAATTAGTTAGATTTGCAAAAAAAAGATGAAATTTCGAGCCTGAAGTTTCTGATATTTACAAAAATATGGTAAAACATTGAAACTTCAAGATCAATTCCAAGTATTTAAAAAAATTTGAAATTTTCAAAAAATAAAATCTTTAACAAGATTAAAAGTTATAAAAGTAAAATGTTCAGAAAAATCAAAACCAACCAAATAAGACAGAATTCTGAGGAATTTGGAATATTCAGAAAATCAAAACTGATATGGTTTTTTTCCGGAACGAAAACCGAAAACCGGAACTAAAAAAATTAGTGGTTCGATGCCCTGGTATTTTTTAAGCTTTCTTGGTTTCAGGAGACAAGATTTGTATATCAATGTTTACAAAATTTTGAGAAGTCGAAATTTAAAGAGAAGAAAAGCGCGAAATGTCGCCAAAGAACTAGTTTCTATAAAAATTGATCACATGTCAAGTAATATCAGCAATATCGGTCAAAGTAATATTAGCAATAGATGACCCAAGAATCTTCTTATTTCACGCAGACCGAGGGTACCCTTGTATCAGCTTAGTCATGAAATTTATCAACTTTTAGCATCTCGAGAATATGATTTTTGTTCGCGATACAAAACAACAAATCAACACTTGTAATTATCGTGTTTTGTACATTTTATGGCGCCTATTCCGTTGGTAGATTTAAAAATAAAGAAGTAAACTTTAAATTTACTGAATAATAAAACTTCCATAAAGAATGTAGTCAAAGTTGCGTTTAAATATTATTTAGGGATTATAAAGATAAGACGGAGTCTGTGAAATCTCGCTTTATTTCATTTCAGTATCTTTCACTGTTTATGGTATTAACATGATAAATGAATCATACGAGTATTCCTGTAAGTTTTCGTATTTCCGCATTTTGTCTGTCAAACTTGTAGAAAGGGGCGTGTCATTTCCTTAAGACATAATTTATTGCATTTGGGTCGAGTACGCACTAACAACTTGGAACTAATAGAAGGTGCTGCTGTGTGTAGTAGTTTAACCAGAGTGCATTAAAATAAGGTATGCTCTTGTTTTGAGGTGGAACGGACTGATCCTTGGTTATCTTCAAAAATTGAAATACAAATTTTGTCCCCTGAAACCAAGAAAAGTTAAGAAAACACAATAGAGGTTGCTCTAACGCGTTTCGATAGCTAAGTTATCTTCAGAGAGATGTTGTGTTTTTTAATCTTTTTTGGTTTCAAGGGACCAGATTTGTTTGTCAATTTTTAAGCTCTCCCAAGAGATAAGTTCTTTATATTCGGGATACCCACTAGCTGTCATATTATCAGCTGTTACAGAAAAATTAAATTGAATTAAAATCTGACATTGGCGCCAATGATAATATCAGTTCTACGTAAAATATAATTTTGATAACAGCAAATTACTAAATAAAACATAATTTTGATAACATCAAGTTACTAATTCAGTCCCAGCAGCGTACCTTATTGTAATGTCAGTTGAATAATTGGAGCATTTATTATCGAGAATTACAACCAGATTCTGCATGATGTAACTACAGTTACAAATGTCGCTAATAGTGAGATGGCGTTCTTGTATTTTGGGTTGCATACCAACACCCATTAAATACGAGTGCCCTTGGAGTGTGTTAAACTCAACAAGAAACTCGCAGGATGCAGTCACACATCAGTTGCAAATTACTTAATGAGATTTTTTTTAAGTAGGGGAAAATCCGTTACAGGCATCTGGGAAGATGATCCAGATAGTGTCGGACTTCCGCTCAAACTATGGGTACCGAATAAAAGCTCCTACTTCTTCGGGCCGGGCTCTTGGCCCCCAATCCCTCCATCGGAACAGTACAATAGTGGTGGAGCACTATTGTATTTAAGTCCAAAGAAGGTTTCACCCCTTTACCACATCGGCAATTAAATAAATAATTACGCGATACGTATTTCGCACAGTGACTATTGTTTTTTTTGCCTGAAGCATAAGAAACAAACAAAACAAAAATTTCCGAAATAGAAGTCGTAGCCTAGAGGACCATCCTTGGTCTCCTAATTCTGGTTGGGATGTCTGGATCGTAATCCGCTGCCTGTCGAACTAGTTCGTTGGGATGCGTTTTCGCTCTCATCATCGTCCTGAAATTAATTTCGCTAAGAAAATCTCTTACCAAAGGTAGTGCAGCTTCCCTATGGAGTTGATTGTTTCTCATAAACCACGGAGCGTCCGTGGCTTTTCTCAGAAAGACGTTCTGGAACACCTGGAGTTTCTTCATCTGATTATCCGTCGCCTGTGACCAAGCTACAGATGTTTAGGTCATCGCTGGTCTTATGATTGATTTGTCTAGCAACATTTTAAGTCCAATGGACAGGTTACTATTTCTACCATTCATCGCTTGCAGCAGTCCCTTCACATTTCTATGAAAAGAAATTAAAGAAAATTTAAAATCTCGACAAAAAATTGTCTAAGGAGTCTAAGGAAAAGTCTTCGGACAATTTTCGAGAAAAAACTCGTAAGCGAAATTGGGGGTGCTGCAGTTCCACAGTGCCTTCAACATTTTGGCTTTGGACACTGCATAATCGATGTGTGCCTGGAATGTAAGTTTTTTTTATCAAGAATTACACCTAGATACTTCGCCTGAAGTCTCCAGTCGACGTTTTGCCCATGAACATTTATATATCCATACGGTTGGAGTCTTCTTCGGATGAAAAAAACTACTTGGGTTTGTCTGCGTTGACTTGGATTCTCCGATCGAAGTAATCTAATAGATTGTTGCCTCCTGAAGTCGTCTGGTGACCAACCCTGGAATGTAAGAGTACGCCACCAAAGCTGTGTCGTCTGTGTAACCGCCAAAAAGCTGTGGTCGATTGTTGGATTGGTTCTCGGGATGTCCGCTGTGAACAGAGAATCCAGCAGAGGTGACAAGGTAAAACCTTGAGGCACCCCATACTGTAACCTAAACTGGTTTGATAGTTCCTGTCCCACCTTTGCTCTGAATGAGCGCTGGTGCAGGAACGAGCTTACCATTTGAATCATCGTTAGAGTACGCCACCAAAGCTGTGTTCTCTGCATAAGTTGTCAATAAGGTGTGGTCGATTGTTGAATTGATTCTCGGGATGTCCGCTGTGAACAGAGAATACAGAAGCGGCGACAAGGGAGAGCCTTGAGACACCCCATACTGTAGCCTAAACTGGTTTGATAGTTCCTGTTCCACCTTTGCTCTGAATGAGCGCTGGTCCAGGAACGAGCTTACCATTTGAACCATTTTGAACGGGTTAGGTTAGGTTAGAGAGATCGTTAGAGGTATTCCAAACCGGTGCATCTTATAGACTAATCCTTGATGCCAAACTGTGTCAAATGCCTTGGAGATATCGAAGAGAATAGCTCCAACTACCTGGTTCCAGTTAATGCGTCGAGTGATTGTTTCAACCACTCTCAGCAGCTGGTCTGTGGTAGAGTGCATAGGTTGGAACCCAAATTGTTGCTTAGGAATGATGTCGCGATCGCCGATGATAGTCTGCAAACGCTTCCTCAAAATCCTTTCCGCCACCTTCCCCAAATTAGATCTCAAATGCCTTGGAGATATCGAAGAAAATAGCTCCAACTACCTGGTTCCAGTTAATGTGTCGAGTGATTGTTTCAACCACTCTCAGCAGCTGGTCTGAGGTAGAGTGCATAGGTTGGAACCCAAATTGTTGCTTAGGAATGATGTCGCGATCGCCGATGATAGTCTGCAAACGCTTCCTCAAAATCCTTTCCGCCACCTTCCCCAAATTAGATCTCAAATGCCTTGGAGATATCGAAGAAAATAGCTCCAACTACCTGGTTCCAGTTAATGCGTCGAGTGATTGTTTCAACCACTCTCAGCAGCTGGTCTGAGGTAGAGTGCATAGGTTGGAACCCAAATTGTTCCTTAGGAATGATGCCGCGATCGCTGATGATATTCTGCAGACGCTTCCTCAAAATCCTTTCCGTCCCGTTACCCGAATTGGATCAGAGGCTGCTTGGGCTGTAATTTTGGGGAATTTGCCATCCTTGCCTCGCTCAGAAATGCAGATAAAATTTGCAGACTTCCACCTTGTGGGAAAATACCGCTACTTAAACATGGAGTTGACTATTTCTCCAAAGTATTTGATAGCGTGGTCCGGAAGATTCTTTAGAGCTTGGTTTAATTCCGTCTGGATCTAGGGCCTTCTTGACGCTTAGCTTGCGCAGAACGCTTTGGATTTCCTGCTCGTTAGTCTGGATGAGGTCCTCTTTTTTAGGAACTTCCTCCTGAAGAACTTGAATCTCTTCTTCCACCTACTCTACGAAGTCTAAGTCCACTTCTTCAGGTGTGGCCTGACAGTGTCGTTCAAAGGTCTCAGGAAAGCTGCGGCCTTATTCTGATCTGATTAAGCCATTTCTTGAGGTGCGTGTATCGGTGGAATAGGTTTCCTATCTCCTTTTAGAGTTTTGGTTGTGCGCCAGAGATCTGATGGAGCTTCGAGGTTGCAACTTCTTAGGTGTTCCTCTTTTTCAGGCACTTCCTCCTGAAGAACTTGAACCTCTTCTTCCACCTCTTCTACGAAGTCTAAGTCCACTTCTTCAGTGTGGCCTGACAGTGTCGTTCAAAGGTCTCAGAAAAGCTGCGGCGTTATTCTGATCTGAATAAGCCATTCCTTGAGGTCCGTGTATTGGTGGGATAGGTTTCCTATCTCTTCTTAGAGCTTTGGCTGTGCGCCAGAGATCTGATAGAGCTTCGAGGTTGCAACTTCTTAGGTGTTCCTCTTTTTCAGGCACTTCCTCCTGAAGAACTTGAACCTCTTCTTCCACCTACTCTACGAAGTCTAAGTCCACTTCTTCAGTGTGGCCTGACAATGTCGTCCAAAGGTCTCAGCGAAAGCTACGACTTTATCCTGATCTGATTTAGCCATTGCTTGAGGTGCGTGTATCGGTGGAATAGGTTTCCTATCTCCTCTTAGAGTTTTGGTTGTGCGCCAGAGATCTGATGGAGTTTCGAGGTTGCAACTTCTTAGGTGTTCCTCTTTTTCAGGCACTTCCTCCTGAAGAACTTGAACCTCTTCTTCCACCTCATCTAGGAAGTCTAAGTCCACTTCTTCAGTGTCGCCTGACAGTGTCGTTCAAAGGTTTCAGGAAAGCTGCGGCCTTATTCTGATCTGATTAAGCCATTTCTTGAGGTGCGTGTATCGGTGGAATAGGTTTCCTATCTCCTTTTAGAGTTTTGGTTGTGCGCCAGAGATCTGATGGAGCTTCGAGGTTGCAACTTCTTAGGTATTCCTCTTTTTCAGGCACTTCCTCCTGAAGAACTTGAACCTCTTCTTCCACCTCATCTAGGAAGTCTAAGTCCACTTCTTCAGTGTGGCCTGAAAGTGTCGTTCAAAGGTCTCAGCGAAAGCTGCGACCTTATCCTGATCTGATTAAGCCATTTCTTAAGGTGCGTGTATCGGTGGAATAGGTTTCCTATCTCCTTTTAGAGTTTTGGTTGTGCGCCAGAGATCTGATGGAGCTTCGAGGTTGCAACTTCTTAGGTGTTCCTCTTTTTCAGGCACTTCCTCCTGAAGAACTTGAACCTCTTCTTCCACCTCCTCTACGAAGTCTAAGTCCACTTCTTCAGTGTGGCCTGACAGTGTCGTTCAAAGGTCTCAGGAAAGCTGCGGCCTTATTCTGATCTGATTAAGCCATTTCTTGAGGTGCGTGTATCGGTGGAATAGGTTTCCTATCTCTTCTTAGAGCTTTGGCTGTGCGCCAGAGATCTGATAGAGCTTCGAGGTTGCAACTTCTTAGGTGTTCCTCTTTTTCAGGCACTTCTTCCTGAAGAACTTGAATCTCTTCTTCCACCTCCTCTACGAAGTCTAAGTCCACTTCTTCAAGTGTGGCCTGACAGTGTCGTTCAAAGGTCTCAGGAAAGCTGCGGCGTTATTCTGATCTGATTAAGCCATTCCTTGAGGTCCGTGTATTGGTGGGATAGGTTTCCTATCTCTTCTTAGAGCTTTGGCTGTGGGCCAGAGATCTGATAGAACTTCGAGGTTGCAACTTTTTAGGTGTTCCTCTTTTTCAGGCACTTCCTCCTGAAGAACTTGAACCTCTTCTTCCACCTCATCTAGGAAGTCTAAGTCCACTTCTTCAGTGTGCCCTGACAGTGTCGTCCAAAGGTCTCAGCGAAAGCTGCGACTTTATCCTGATCTGATTTAGTCATTTCTTGAGGTGCGTGTATCGGTGGAATAGGTTTCCTATCTCCTCTTAGAGTTTTGTTTGTGCGCCAGAGATCTGATGGAGCTTCGAGGTTGCAACTTCTTAGGTGTTTCTGAAACTTAGAAATGTTGTGCTCTCGGAGCTCATGGTTGAGTCTGTTGACTTCCGCCTTATCTGTTTGCAGATTGGTTCGTCTTGCTCTCTTCCTGGCACGATTTTTCCTTCCAATCAGCTCCATCAAGTGATTTGGTTCCGTTCCTTCTACACGCCGGATGGTCGCTGCCAGAATTGAATCTGTTATGGTGATTTCCAGTCTTTCCACCGCCGCGCTGATGTCATCGTTTGTGCTTAATGGGATTTAGATCTCTTGAGTATTTATATGGTTGACGAAGTGTACTGAGGGCTTCACGGCCAAATGGGGGACGTTCATTTGGGAATTTTTCTCATGTCTAAGAAGCTGAAGTACTAATATAAGACGGGACAGTATCCCCCTTGTCCCCAATAATCCAAAATGTCAGTTATCAATTAGCTATAGCTATTAGCTAGTATATATTCGTATATACAAGGCTTATTATCTCAGCCAGCAGAGAGTAATGCTTCAATTAGCATATAGCGCAAATGTTTGCGTAATAAACAGTTAAAAGTCAGTTACAAGTCACCCAATGGAGGTTTGCTCTCTTGGATACTTATACGACTGACTAACGGCTTTAAATTGGAAGTGTATACAACCACCGTACCATGCTGATGAGGTCAAGGAAGGCCGAAACTAGTCTATGGTTGCGGTTGTACATATTTTCAATTTTAAGCACGTTTAACTGTTTAATTACAGAACATTTAATTGGTCATTTGTCAAAACTAGATGAAAGTAAGGTCACGCCGAGGACGTTTGTATCTATGGATGTTGCGATGCAACCCGTGATACAAGCTTTGCCTCATCTACGTGAACTTTGCAATTGCAGTCTAGTTTTCATTAGATTCTAATGAAATTAGATTTCAATTGCATCGTAATAAACTTGTATATATTCGTATATACAAGGCTTATTGTCTCATCAATTAGCTAATTTTAATTCATAATTGTCTAAAGGTTTAATTAACAATCCAGTTTCATTTCCTTGCTCTTTACGTGACTATGTCTTGACCTACATTACGAGTCGCCTATACACATTCGCCCTTTAAATATTTTACGCAGAACGGTTTATATCTGATTAAATTTACTCATCACGGTTTCCGTTCTGAGGGCGAATAACTTGCATACAGAAGCAATAACAATGGAGCGCCGTCGTCGTAGTCGCGCCATAATATAAAACAAGTGTTATCAGTTGAGGTATTGATTCGGACGTCATGTCATTCCTTACACAATCGGATTAATTTATAATGTCATATTGATTGTTTCAGCTGACGAGGAGTCTATAGATTTGTCCTCACAATTGGAGACGTCCATTACAGTCGGTGAACATGCCTTCAGTCAAATGCAAGGTGATCTCGACCAACAGAGGCTGCTTGGGGAAAGACCTTATAACGATCCGCTGGCAGATATCATGGTTAAAGAGATCCAACACCAAGAGCGGTGAGTGATTTATTATGTTTTTGCACTCGGTGTCATCAAGTTTAAAAAGATTATTTTTCCATCTATTACTGACATACCTGACGACCAGTATAACCAACAATGCTACTCAACGTTTTATATGCGGGATGTCCTAAATCGTGTTATTTAATTTAACGTTAGAGAATTTCTTAGTTTATAAAGAGCATCAAACTTTGAGACTTTAATTGTAAGATGGCAAAGCAAACCGCTATGAATAGTATCGAACGTGTACGGTACGTTTACAAGGTTTATCACGTGTTTTTGTGGGTGCAGAGATTCGTATTTTCACATTATTTTTTATTTTTGTTTGTATTAAAACGACCGTCAGTCTGTGAACGGACGATAGTTGTTTACTGAAAGTAAATTTTAAAATTTCACCTTCTAGTGAAAAATGATACATTTGTTTTTCACCACAAAGCGACTGACGTTTTTCTCGGAATTTCCTATTCAACGTGTTTCGAAAAAGTCAACATTTTTCGAAATACGTCGAATTTTTTTTCTTTCAAATAAAAAAAAGTCCATAAGAATAGAAACTTCGAGAAAAAGTGGAAATTTAAAAAGTCGAAGTTTTCAAGAAAGGTTAAAATTCCAAAAAATAGTCAAAACTTGAACAGAGCTGGAAATGTTCAAAAAAAAAGTGGATATTTTGGAAAACGGTAGAGACTCTCAAAAAAAAAGTATTTCAACATAATCAGATTTATAATTAAAAAATTCAACATTTAAAAGAAGAGCTCAAAAAAGATTAAAATTTGACTTTTTTATCTTCTGTATTCTGACACAATTTGACTGAGAAACTTCGAGTTTTTACTAAATTTCGACTTTTTTTTTGAAATTTCGAGCTTTTTCTGAAAATGTAGATTTTTTTCCTAGAAATTCTGATTTCTTTTAAAATTTGTATGGGTTTTCGAAACTTTCAATTTTTACTGTGAACAGCTTCTCTCTGAAGATGACAGCTTGGCTGTCGAAATGCGTTAGAGCAACCTCTGTTGTGCTTTTTAATCTTTCTTGGTTTCAGGGGACAAGTTCTGTATTTCAATTTTAGAGAACATATAAAAGAGAAACCAGTCCGCAATCCTAGGGGACAGTAGAATAACCAACGCTAACGTTTAAATCTATTACTCTATTAAAATCAAATGAGAAATTATTTTATTTTGAAATTGAAATATGCGCGCACACAAAGTCGCTCCGAATAATCACAAAGAAAAATAAATGTTTAACGTGCTTCGCTTTTTTAATGCACTTTCCTAGTTCCCCGAATTAATGGTAAAAGAAAATCAATGACCTCTTACTAAAATAGATATTGGTTAGAGTAAATGGTAAAATTTATTGACTTAGAAGTTAATATTCCGATGCTTAACGTCACTGAACTGACGCTAGGAGGTCTAATTTTAGTACAGAGACTAATCGAATGCTTTGGAAAATGTGGTTCAGTTAAATGGAAAACTACGTACTGCATTTTCATGACTAATACATAAGAACTTGGCTGGACTCGAACGTCCACAATTTGATTGAATATTTATCGTGAAAACTTTGTTACGTAAGTTTAAAAAGCAATGAGTGAAACAGTCAACCTTCTAAGCCTCCGTATAACTTGGTGCATGTTAAAAACTGGGCGTATTATATCCAACTAAGATTAGAAAACTTGCTAAAAATTCTGTCGAATTCTGGGCTCAAAATCTGTCATTTTCTTACCTCGAAATTTATATCTTTCAGGCTCAAAAAGCTTTTGTTTTCTGTGTTCCAAATCCCTAATTCTATTATCTCAAAAGTTGTTTTCTGATGTTAAATTCGTTATACTTTCTCGTCTTCAAACATTTTGTCTTTGTGCATTAAAATCTTTGTTTTTTGAACTCAAAGTCTTCCCTTTTTTTGAGCCTAAATCTCGTTATGGTTTACATTCAAGATCTCCAGTTTTGTATTTGGATCTTTTGGTTTCTAGAATTAGGATATTTATTTTATCGCTCCAAAATAATTCAAATTTTGCTTCTCAAAAGTGGTTGTTTTCTTGCTAAGAAATGTGTCAAATTCTGGGCTCAAAATCTGTCAAATTCTGGGCCCAAAATCTGTCATTTTTTTACCTCGAAATTTCCCTAGAATATTTATTTTATCGTCCCAAAATAATTCGAATTTTGCTTCTCAAAAACGGTTTTTTTTTGCTAAGAAATGTGTCAAATTCTGGGCTCAAATTCTGTCGAATTCTGGGCTCAAAATCTGTCGTTTTCTTACTTCGAAATTTATATCTTTCAGGCTCAAAAAGCTTTTGTTTTTTGTGTTCCAAATCCCTAATTCTATTATCTCAAAAGTTGTTTTCTGATGTTAAATTCGTTATACTTTCTCGTCTTCAAACATTTTATCTTTGTGCATTAAAATCTCTGTTTTTTGAACTCAAAGTCTTCCCTTTTTTTGAGCCTAAATCTCGTTATGGTTTACATTCAAGATCTCCAGTTTTGTATTTGGATCTTTTGGTTTCTAGAATTAGGATATTTATTTTACCGCCCCAAAATAATTCGAATTTTGCTTCTCAAAAGTGGTTGTTTTCTTGCTAAGAAATGTGTCAAATTCTGGGCTCAAAATCTGTCAAATTTTGGGCCCAAAATCTGTCATTTTTTTACCTCGAAATTTCCCTAGAATATTTATTTTATCGTCCCAAAATAATTCGAATTTTGCTTCTCAAAAACGGTTTTTTTTTGCTAAGAAATGTGTCAAATTCTGGTCTCAAATTCTGTCGAATTCTGGGCTCAAAATCTGTCGTTTTCTTACTTCGAAATTTATATCTTTCAGGCTCAAGAAGCTTTTGTTTTCTGTGTTCCAAATCCCTAATTCTATTATCTCAAAAGTTGTTTTCTGATATTAAATTCGTTATACTTTCTCGTCTTCAAACATTTTGTCTTTGTGCATTAAAATCTTTGTTTTTTGAACTCAAAGTCTTCCCTTTTTTTGAGCCTAAATCTCGTTATGGTTTACATTCAAGATCTCCAGTTTTGTATTTGGATCTTTTGGTTTCTAGAATTAGGATATTTATTTTATCGCTCCAAAATAATTCAAATTTTGCTTCTCAAAAGTGGTTGTTTTCTTGCTAAGAAATGTGTCAAATTCTGGGCTCAAAATCTGTCAAATTCTGGGCCCAAAATCTGTCATTTTTTTACCTCGAAATTTCCCTAGAATATTTATTTTATCGTCCCAAAATAATTCGAATTTTGCTTCTCAAAAACGGTTTTTTTTTTGCTAAGAAATGTGTCAAATTCTGGGCTCAAATTCTGTCGAATTCTGGGCTCAAAATCTGTCGTTTTTTTACTTCGAAAATTATATCTTTCAGGCTCAAAAAGCTTTTGTTTTTTGTGTTCCAAATCCCTAATTCTATTATCTCAAAAGTTGTTTTCTGATGTTAAATTCGTTATACTTTCTCGTCTTCAAACATTTTATCTTTGTGCATTAAAATCTCTGTTTTTTGAACTCAAAGTCTTCCCTTTTTTTGAGCCTAAATCTCGTTATGGTTTACATTCAAGATCTCCAGTTTTGTATTTGGATCTTTTGGTTTCTAGAATTAGGATATTTATTTTACCGCCCCAAAATAATTCGAATTTTGCTTCTCAAAAGTGGTTGTTTTCTTGCTAAGAAATGTGTCAAATTCTGGGCTCAAAATCTGTCAAATTTTGGGCCCAAAATCTGTCATTTTTTTACCTCGAAATTTCCCTAGAATATTTATTTTATCGTCCCAAAATAATTCGAATTTTGCTTCTCAAAAACGGTTTTTTTTTGCTAAGAAATGTGTCAAATTCTGGTCTCAAATTCTGTCGAATTCTGGGCTCAAAATCTGTCGTTTTCTTACTTCGAAATTTATATCTTTCAGGCTCAAGAAGCTTTTGTTTTCTGTGTTCCAAATCCCTAATTCTATTATCTCAAAAGTTGTTTTCTGATATTAAATTCGTTATACTTTCTCGTCTTCAAACATTTTGTCTTTGTGCATTAAAATCTTTGTTTTTTGAACTCAAAGTCTTCCCTTTTTTTGAGCCTAAATCTCGTTATGGTTTACATTCAAGATCTCCAGTTTTGTATTTGGATCTGTTAGTGTCTAGAATTAGGATATTTATTTTATCGCTCCAAAATAATTCCAATTTTGCTTCTCAAAAGTGGTTGTTTTCTTGCTAAGAAATGTGTCAAATTCTGGGCTCAAAATCTGTCAAATTCTGGGCCCAAAATCTGTCATTTTTTTACCTCGAAATTTCCCTAGAATATTTATTTTATCGTCCCAAAATAATTCGAATTTTGCTTCTCAAAAACGGTCTTTTTTTGCTAAGAAATGTGTCAAATTCTGGGCTCAAATTCTGTCGAATTCCGGGCTCAAAATCTGTCGTTTTCTTACTTCGAAATTTATAACTTTCAGGCTCAAAAAGCTTTTGTTTTCTGTGTTCCAAATCCCTAATTCTATTATCTCAAAAGTTGTTTTCCGATGTTAAAATTCGTTATACTTTCTCGTCTTCAAACATTTTGTCTTTGTGCATTAAAATCTTTGTTTTTTGAACTCAAAGTCTTCCCTTTTTTTTGAGCCTAAATCTCGTTATGGTTTACATTCAAGATCTCCAGTTTTGTATTTGGATCTTTTGGTTTCTAGAATTAGGATATTTATTTTATCGCCCCAAAATAATTCCAATTTTGCTTCTCAAAAGTGGTTGTTTTCTTGCTAAGAAATGTGTCAAATTCTGGGCTCAAAATCTGTCAAATTCTGGGCCCAAAATCTGTCATTTTTTTACCTCGAAATTTCCCTAGAATATTTATTTTATCGTCCCAAAATAATTCGAATTTTGCTTCTCAAAAACGGTTTTTTTTTTGCTAAGAAATGTGTCAAATTCTGGGCTCAAATTCTGTCGAATTCTGGGCTCAAAATCTGTCGTTTTCTTACTTCGAAATTTATATCTTTCAGGCTCAAAAAGCTTTTGTTTTCTGTGTTCCAAATCCCTAATTCTATTATCTCAAAAGTTGTTTTCTGATGTTAAAATTCGTTATACTTTCTCGTCTTCAAACATTTTGTCTTTGTGCATTAAAATCTTTGTTTTTCGAACACAAAGTCTTCCCTTTTTTTGAGCCTAAATCTCGTTATGGTTTACATTCAAGATCTCCAGTTTTGTATTTGGATCTTTTGGTTTCTAGAATTAGGATATTTATTTTATCGCTCCAAAATAATTCCAATTTTGCTTCTCAAAAGTGGTTGTTTTCTTGCTAAGAAATGTGTCAAATTCTGGGCTCAAAATCTGTCAAATTCTAGGCCCAAAATCTGTCATTTTTTTACCTCGAAATTTCCCTAGAATATTTATTTTATCGTCCCAAAATAATTCGAATTTTGCTTCTCAAAAACGGTTTTTTTTTTGCTAAGAAATGTGTCAAATTCTGGGCTCAAATTCTGTCGAATTCTGGGCTCAAAATCTGTCGTTTTCTTACTTCGAAATTTATATCTTTCAGGCTCAAAAAGCTTTTGTTTTCTGTGTTCCAGATCACTAATTCTATTATCTCAAAAGTTGTTTTCCGATGTTAAAATTCGTTATACTTTCTCGTCTTCAAACATTTTGTCTTTGTGCATTAAAATCTTTGTTTTTTGAGCTCAATGTCTTCCCTTTTTTAAGCCTAAATTTTGTTATGGTTTACATTCAAGATCTCCAGTTTTTTATTTGGATATTTTGATTTCTAGAATTAGAATACTTATTTTATCGTCCCAAAATAATTCGAATTTTGCTTCCCAAAAGTGGTTATTTTTTTGCTAAGAAATGAGTTAAATTCTGGGCTCAAAATCTGTCAAATTCTAGGCCCAAAATCTATCATTTTCTTACCTTGAAATTTCCCTAGAATATTTATTTTATCGCCCCAAAATAATTCGAATTTTACTTCTCAAAAGAGGTTATTTTTTTGCTAAGAAAGGTGTCAAATTCTGGGCTCAAAATCTGTCAAATTCTGGGCCCAAAATCTGTCATTTTCTTACTTCGAAATTTACGTTTTTCAGGTTCAAAAAGCTTTTGTTTTCTGTGTTCCAGATCCTTAATTCTGTTATCTCAAAAGTTGTTTTCTGATGTTATTTCCCATTTTTTTACGTCAGTAGCTGCTACCTTCAGTCCCTGTGAAATCCATTTTAATAAACTTCTGTTCTAGTTGCACCTTCCAAACCAAACTTATTAAATGAGCAAGAATAGCTAGCTAAAAGTATATTGCTACTTTCGTCACAGTTGATTGGACTGCGTCAACATCGCGGAGGTGAATTATAATTTTATTTTTCAAGATTTTCGTCAAAGCATTTTGTTAGGATTTCAGTCAGGTTTATTTCATTTAAAAGTATTCGTGCGCTGTAAATTCCCTTTTTATAACCCTAATCGCAACGAAAATAGTTGTTTCTTATATTTAATTATGTCTAACTTAACTTATTCCTTCGAGTTTGTTTACATTACAATTTTACTATTCACACTAATCTCTATGGCACATAAGTATTGGTTTTTCAAATATACGTGCCATAGCAAGCACCCATAAAATAATTATAAACAATTAAACACCGGATTATCCTAAATCTGTATAAATTTAAATCACTTAATTTTCAAGATTATGCTATAGTGTGACGTTGGTAACTATGTCGTCAATGTATTATATTTCTGAGAAAATGACAAGACAGTTATGACGAAAATACTGATAAGCGAGTAGATCTTATATGAAACGTAATTAATAAAAAGAAAAAAGTTTTTTAGGCACAATATATACAAGGCAAAAGTGGGAATTCGCAAGGGATATTTTGAATTAAAAGGAAAACTTACAAAGAAGTAACTGTCGCCTTTTACAAATAAAACAGTTTTCGAAATCAATTTATTTATGAATATACAGTGCCTTCCAGGAGTACTAAAGAGGGATTCTTTTTTTATTATGTGAAAGTCATTTTATCAGCCAAATGTTCTCTACTCAATGTTCTCTAATGAAAACAGTGCGAGCGGGCTAAAAGTTGAAAACATTTACAACGACGACCGCCTTCCTTCGCCTCATCAGTACGTTAAGGTCGTTGTAAACAGTTCCAACTTTCAGCTGTAACGCAATGTTACTTCACCCGGTGACTAATGTAACCTTTAAAGGTAACCTTAGGGTTGCATCACACCCCTAGAAAGTCATACTTTAGAAACATTTTTGGTGGATCTTAGGTCACCTGAAAGGACATTATTTTTGCTGCTAATTGTTTGTATGTAGCAAGTTACATTATTTGAAAATTTAAAGAACTGATAGTAGTTTACCCCCTTTTCTTTTTTCTTTTTTTTCTTGAATTTTCATATGATTCAACTCTCTGTACAACAATGGAGTGTTCTTCATGGAAGCTAGGGAAGCACAGTTTCCCTTTCAAAATGAAAATGTCTATTTTTTTTGGTGGAACGAACTGGTCCTTGGTTATTTTCAAAAATTGAAACATATATCTCTCTGAAGGTGATAGCTTGGCTGTCGAAACGCGTTAGAGTAACCTTTGTTGTGTTTTTTAATCTTTCTTGGTTTCAGGGGGCAAGTTTTATATTTCAGTATTTGAAAATGTCCATAAACATTTTATTTTAAAACCTCTTTTTCACACAACAGCTGCGACCACTATTTTTTAACATTGGTAACGCTTATGATCGAAATTTAACAATTGTCTCTCTAAAGTAACTTATTTTTGACGTAATTAATCGGAATTTATTTATGTATAAATTCTTAAGGTGTGGGACAGCATGAACAATTCGAATTTTATAGAAAATGTCGATTTTTTCAAACTTGTTCTTTGTTTAAATGTCGAAATATCAAAACCTTTAACTTTTTTTTGAAAATTTTGGCTTTAAAATTCAAGTTAATATTGAAAATTCCCACTCTTGTAAATTTGGACATTTTAAAATTTTACCTTTTTCAAAACTTCGGTTTCAAAATTTCAATCTTTTTCGAAATTATAACTCTTTTGAAAATCTTAACCTTTTCAAAATTGCGATTTTTTTAAATGAAATTTCATTTTATTTTTAAATTCGACTTTGAATTGGTAGTTAAGCTTCGATATTTTAAAAACAATCCAATTTAGTGTATTGAAAAGTTCTAGCTTTTTAAAGAGATTGAAATTTTTCAAAAGATGCTTTTAAAAAAATTATACTTTTTAAAATTATGCTTCTGTGAACATTTTTTTGACTTCTTGTTAAAAAATTTGGGTTTTCGCGAAGTTTATTTCTCAAAATTTCGGCTTTTATGTCGAAATTTCGACTTTTTTGTTTTCGACCATTTTGAAAAGTTCGTCTTCTGATAAAAATTTGAGCTTTTTTTTTGAAAAATTCAGTTTCTTTAAATATTTCGAATATTCTGAAAATTCAAAATTTTCAGAATATTCGAAATTTTTTGGTAAAAATTGCGAGTTTTTGCAAATTCAGATAACAAAATTGACACTTTTTTAAAATGTATGCCTTTTCTCGTAATTCTGACTGAAAATTTATACTTTTTTTAAAGTATCGACTTCTAATTTTAGACTTTTTCTGCTAATTCAACTTTTTGTGAATTAAAACTTTTTTTAAAACTACTCTTTGTTGAAAATTTGAAGTATTTATTTGAAAAATGAAAGATTTTTCAAAATATCAACTTTTTTCAAAAATGTATAAACAAACCTTGTTTTTGAAAACTTACACTTTTGTTCAAAACGTCTTAAGTTGAAAATTTCGACTATTTTTGAAAGTTTGATTTTTCTAAAATGTAGTTTTTTTCGTGATGTTTTGACCATTTTTTTTAAAATGTCCTAAAATTCAACTTTTTGTGAATTAAAACGTTTTTTAAAAACTACTCTTTGTTGAAAATTTGAAATATTTATTTTAAAAATTAAAGATTTTTCAAAATATCAACTTTTTTCAAAAATTTATAAAAATACCTTATTTTTGAAAACTTTTTATTGAATTGTGACCTTTTTAAAAATTAATACCAACAAGTTGAAACTATCCAAAATTTCGGCTTCTTTTTGAAATTCTGACTAAACATTTTTGCAAAAATTTCAATTAATTAAAAAATCTTGACTGTTTAATAAAATTTACGCGTTCGTTCAAAACGTCTCAAGTTGAAAATTTCGACTATTTTTGAAAGTTTGATTTTTCTAAAATGTAGTTTTTTTTTTCGTGATTTTTGACAGCTTTTTTAAAAAATGTCCTAGTTTTGACCATTTTTTTAAAAAATGTCCTAGTTTTTCTAAAATTCAATTTTTTGTGAAGTAAAACTTTTTTTAAAAACTACTCTTTGTTGAAAATTTGAAATATTTGTTTGAAAAATGAAAGATTTTTCAAAATATCAACTTTTTTCAAAAATTTATAAAAATACCTTATTTTTGACAACTTTGTATTGAATTGTGACCTTTTTGAAAATTAATACCAACAATTTGAAACTATCCAAAATTTGGGCCTCTTATTGAAATTCTGACTGAAAATTTTTGCGAAAAGTTCAATTATTTAAAAAACCTTGACTTTTTAATGAAATTTACACTTTTGATTAAAATATCTTAAGTTGAAATTTTCGACTATTTTTGAAAGTTTGATTTTTTCCAAAAAGTGTTTTTTTTTCGTGATTTGACAGCTTTTTTAAAAACTGTCCTAGTGTTTCTAAAACTCAACTTTTTCTGGAATTTTGAATTATTTTTGAAAAGATCGATTTAAACATTTCGAATTTTTTTGAAAATTGGGCTTTTTTTCGAAAAATTAGACTTTTTGAAATACAAATCTTGTTCCCTGAAACCAAGAAAGATTAAAAAACACAGCAAAGGTTGCTCTAACGTGTTTCGACAGCCAAGCTATCATCTTCAGAGATTCAGTCAGTATCAGTATATCAGTATCTCTCTGAAGATGACAGCTTGGCTGTCGAAACGCGTTAGAGCAACCTTTGTTGTGTTTTTAATTTTTCTTGGTTTTAGGGGACAATATTTTTATTTCAGTTTTTGAAGATAACCAAGGACCAATTCGTTCCACCAAAATTAGATTTTTTGTCAAAATTTCAATTTTTTCTCCAAATTTCAAATTTTTCTCGAAATTTCGATATCTTTGTAATCTCTTGAAAATCTTCCACTTTTGTTGAAAATTTGATTTTTTTTTAATTCGAATTTTAAATTTCGGTTTAATTCTTATTTAAAATTTCGACCTTTTTTAACAGAGTAGACATTCTTTTTTTCAAAATTTTGATTTATTTCTTAATGTCGACTTTTTTGATCAGAAATTTTTTAACGAGTTTTATTTTTTTTAAAATTTGAATCCTTCTCGAAATTTTCAATTATGATGAACATTTCGACTTCTTTGAAACTTTGGTTTTTTCTACAATTTAGATCTTCTTCCTAAAATTTCGACTATTTTTTAAAATTTACTTCGAGATTTCGAGAAGTTGAAAATTTCGACTATTTTTGAAAGTTTGATTTTTTCCAAAATGTAGTTTTTTTCGAGACGTTTTGAACACTTCTTTTTTAAATGTCATAGTTGTTCTAAAATTCAACTTTTTCTGAAATTTTAAATTATTTTTGAAAAGATCGATTTAAAGTTTCGAATTTTTTAGAAAATCGTGCATTTTTTTCGAAAAATTAGTCTTTTTGTCAAAATTTCAATTTTTTTTCTCCAAATCTCAAATTTTTCTTGAAATTTCGATGTCTTTATAATCTTTTGAAAAAATTTCACTTTTGTTGAAAATTTGAATTTTTTTAAAATTTTTTTTGTTAAAATTTGATTTTTTTTTAAAATTCAACTTTTAAATTTCGATTTAATTATTATTTAAAATTTCGACATTTTTCTAACAGAGTGGACATTTCTTTTTTCTAAATTTTGACCTTTCTTCTTAATGTCGACTTTTTTGATTGGAAATTCTTTGAAGAGTTTGACATTTTTTAAAAATTTAAATCTTTCTCGAAATTTTTAATTATGATGAACATTTCGACTTCTTTGAAAATTTGATTTTTTTCAACAATTTAGATCTTCTTCCTAAAATTTTGACTATTTTTTAAAATTTCTTTCGAGATTTCAACTTTTAGTGGAAATTTTAAAAAATTTTGAATTTTTCAAAATTTTAACTTCTGGAAATTTTGACTTCTTTCAAATAATTTGAATCACCATTTCACCAATTCACCATTTTGACCCATTTTAAAATTTTGTATTGTTAGAAAATTTTGACGTTCGAAATTCTGACTTTTAGAAATGCTGACTTTGATAATTTGGACTTTTTTTGAAAACTTCGACTTTCCCCTAAAATAAATTTAGTTTTTCTTGAAATGTTTCAAAGAAAATCTCAGGAAAAAAAGTATACCTATTCTTGCCCAAGTTCCATTTTGTGATTAAAATGGTTTTTGTAATTCTTTAACATAAATTTTCAATTGAATCATTGAATTTTTGGTCTCCTTTGTGATTAAAACGGTTTTTATAATTCTTTAACATAAATTTTCAATTGACTCATTGAATTTTTGCTCTCTTTTAATTTAGGATTCGAAATCTGGAGTAAAGATCCAAATTTAAAGAGAAAAATTTAAAGTAGTCCGAAGACCAAACTGAACAATAAAGAAATTTGATTCAGTTTAACCTAAAATTTGAAAATCTGAACTTTTTTATAACAAGTTTGGACAAATATCTGGATTTAGACTCGACATTTTTAATTTTTTTGCAACATTTTTTTTGAAATTTAAATTTTGTTTTGAAAAACTGAATTTAAGTCGACATTTCGACGTTGAGTGATCAACACTCAACGATTTCGATCAATCAAAACATGACAAAAAGAAATATTACTTTTAGATTGATAATGCATTCAAAATGTAATTCGTTGAAAGCAGTGGCGGCTGGTGACTTTTTAACAGGGGTGCGCAGATGCAGAAGTATTAGTAGTTAAGAGTTTAGGTGACTCCAGTGTCATAGCAAGATATTAAATTTAAGAGAAACACAAAATGTGTGATATTTAATAGTATTTTTACGAATTAATTTTAATTACCATCTTATAATATCCATTTCATGAAAACTGCATTTGAAAATAAAATATATTTTATTACAAGGTTCTAATTAAACTCTACAAAAACACAAAAAAAAATTAAAACAAAATCCGCTCTACGATCTTTTAAAAAAATAAAGTCTTCATTACTTTCTCATCAAAATTGTTTAAATCCAAATCTATAAATGAATAATTAGACCTTAGAATGGGTACTGCTATCTCTTTGTGAATAGCGGTACTATTGGCAGTTAGGCCTGTAAGCGGCACAATTAGTAATCGCAATCACATCAGCCGGGAACTATGCATTTAGCATCATAAACGTAAATACACACTCCAAACTCTGACTCGTACTCGCCATTTGGCAATATCGCACATGCGCGGAGCGGCGTACCTAGCTTTAACGTGGTGTTCTGTAGTTTATTTCTCCGTGTCCCGTGAAGACCGTTCATAGGCATCGCACGGCACCCTCGCTAGGTGCATAATTCTGCGCGCACCAACTTATTTAAATTTCCTTATAATATTTAATACATATAATGGAATCAAACGTTGGTGTATTTTATTCCAAGTCATTCACAAGAATTATTAGTTAATTAATATGTCATTATTATGTGTTTAAAAATGTGATAAATGCAAGTCTTTTACATTAAACAGAAACGAATAGATCGCTCATTTCACGAGGAGCGCGCGCTCTTACGCTCTTTAAGACCAGCCGCCACTGGTTGAAAGCAAAATTGTAATTAAGTTTGAAAAGGTTGTTCGGTCGGCTTCCCCATTTATTAAAGTCACGATACGCCGCTGCTGTAGAAAAAATAAAGGAAATGGTTTCATTTCCTGACTTAAAATCATCATTCATTTCATGACTTCAAACAGAAATTTTTGTTGTTGCTTTCTCTCGAAATTTACAAATAAAAATATATAACTCTTCTGTTTCGTTCTTATTTATCTTGGAATACGTTATATATCCATAAATAATAATCATGCAAAATGCAAAATAAAGATTTTATTTACAAAAAAGTTAAACACTGAAGGGGGTCCCCATCGTGTAAATCTTGTTGAACGGCACGTGTACATTTTATATTTACCATGTAGTAAATGCTTGCACATCAAATTAATAAAGCAATAAAAGCCAAGAGAATAATGTAATCTGATTTTGGAGTCAATATGCGTTCCCATGACAAAATGGTGTTGTGCTTTTCATTAATAAACATAATGGCATTAATACGCACATATTGAATTTGCGGCTGCAGAAACCATCCCATCATAATTGCAGGAGAATGCAAATTGACCCGGAAATTGAGTGACTCCTAGAGATAATGCTTTAAATGCATTATAAATCATGATTAAATGCTATCAGCACTCATGGGGCCCTGGGATGCTCCGGCAGCTCCACCTCGAGAAACGTCCATATTACAAAAGAATGATGAAAACGATGGGGCTTGAAAATAATACTGACATTTTACTAAAGTTTTAAGTCTGTTATGTCTACAGTAGTTCTAAATCAGCGCAGAGTACGTCTTGCCCAACATCAGCAATGAATATTGCACGCAGTGTCCCCTGTAAGCTACACGGGTGCCTCATGCAGCCAAAGCATCTTTTTAATATACAAATGCGAAGGTGTGTTTGTCTGTCTGTTTGTCCGCTTCACTGATGCCAGATTTAGCGCACTTTCTCGATGATTTACTCTCGCTTTTAGGGCGCGCGACTCATCGGCAAATAAATGTAAAACTTGACAATGATAACGCGACGACGGCGTCATCTAAAGATGACTTAATGTAACTTTGCAAGAAGGATTCTTTTGGAGGAAGTATTGCCAGTTCGACAGTGTCATAACGCGATAGGGCGATAGTTGCCAGATTTCTTACGGGTTCTTCCATATTTTGGTAAATCCGTATTTGGAAGGAATCGCCCGTATTTTAAAGAGTGCAACGGTAACACAATTTTTTTTATTAAGATTATAAAGATCTTTATTGGGTCATTAACTTTTCTTGAAGACAAAATTCTACTTTTAACTAATCTCAGGTAAAATATTATTAAACTCGTTTTTTATTTGCTAATTTTTCGCAAAATCGCGAGATTTGTCTTTTTCGGTTAGAGGCAGCTTTCACTTACGTAGAAAATGGGAAACTGACAAATAGCACTGTTAAATATATCCTCAATACCAGTGGCGGCTGATCTTAAAGAGCGCAAGAGCGCGCGCTCCTCGTGAAATGAGCGATCTATTCTTTTCTGTTTAATGTAAAAGACTTGGATTTATCACATTTTTAAACACAAAATAATGACATACTACACATAATAATACTTGTGATTGACTTGGAATCAAATACACCAACGTTTGATTCCGTTATATATATTAAATATTATAAGAAAACTTAAATAAGTTTGTGCGCGCAGAATTATGCACCTAGCGAGAGTGCCATGCGATGCCTATCAACGGTCTTCACGGAATACGAAGGAAATACAAGCGCCTAGCCGACACTGATTGATATTTCATACAGCAAAATGAAGCGAACGAAATCGAAACAACACGAACAGAGGCTTCTTTCAAAGCTTGGATTGCTTATTGTTTTGCTTATGCTTATACTATTATGACGATGTGTTGCACTTAGGGTTGCCACCTTTTCTTTCAGCAAATACAGTAAGTATACTGGTTGTTAAAGGTTAGAAAAAAAGGACATTGCATTAAAATAAAGTTTATTTAATTATTTTCTTTTGATGGAACGGACTGGTCCTTGGTTATCTTCAAAAATTGAAACACAGAACTTGTCCCCTGAAACCAAGAAAAATTAAAAAACACAACAAAGGTTGCTCTAACGCGTTTCGTCAGAGAGAAACTCTCTGAAGATGACAGCTTGGCTGTCGAAACGCGTTAGAGCAACCTTTGTTGTGTTTTTTAATTTTTCTTGGTTTCAGGGGACAAGTTCTGTGTTTCAATTTTTAATTATTTTCTAATCATTTTAATGGTCTATTAAACTAATCGACGCTACTATGCAAACGTAGCTAGAACAAGGAAGGGCAAGGTGCGTGGCTTCCCTCTGGTTCATGCAGCAAAATTTATATGTATTCAACTGGGAGAACTTTTTCCAAAAATTTTCCTTTTTTCTTCGAAATTCATACTTTTATTGAAACATGTTTCGACTTTTTTCTTAAATTTCCTTTCTTACAAAATTTTCTTTTCTTTTTAATTTCGATTTTATTAATAAAATCTATAATGCACAGACCAATAGGTTTGAACATTTATTAGATTCGAAGTTTGGAAACCAAATACCGGTTTCGATCTTGTTAGATCTCGTCAGTTTGGTATATCCAACTCGAATGCTAATAAATGTTCCGACAAGTAAGCACTAAAACATTCACAGGCGTCAAGCGAGTGACTCTTTAGTACTACCACCTATTGGTCCATAGAGAAACTATGGCCATAGCCAACAATGTCGTATGCAAGAAGAATGCAACCTAGACCACAAATATTTATTAGCATTCGAGTTGGATATACCAAACTGACGAGATCTAACAAGATCGAAACCGGTATTTGGTTTCCAAACTTCGAATCTAATAAATGTTCAAACCTATTGGTCTGTGCATTATAGAATTCTTGTATTCTGGGAACTCTCCTAGAGAGCAACCGCTTCGCTAGGTGGCAGTGTTTCAACTGTTGGTAGTTCAGCTACCTATGATTCACTATACACGCCGCCTGGAGGGCTGCATGAATTTGTAGTCTAGGTTGCATTCTTCTTGCATAATAAAATCTAACTTTTCTGATCAACCAAATTTCCATTTTTTTTAAATTCGACTTTTTCTGAAAATTTCAACTTTCTGCAAACAGTCTCTTCATTAAAATTTGTTTTTTCCTCAAAATTTGATCGATCTTTTGAAAATGAATAAAAATTAATGAGAAAAATATTTATCTGGAAATTTTGAAAGATATTTTTGGAAATTTAAATTTTTTTTTAAAAGAATAAAAATGATAAAATTTCGCTTTCGAATTTCAATTATTTTTTAATCCAAATTTCTGGAAGTTTCAATTTGTTTGTGAAAATTTCGATATTTATCTGAATATTGGACATTTCCTGATACAAGGTGGGGCGCCTATTTCCCCCGGACTCGAGCAATCAGGGTAAAATAAATATTCACCCAAAAAATTTCGATATTTTTTCTGAAATTTAGCTTTTTTACATTTTTCCCTAATTTCGACAAAATTTGATTCTCTCGGCATTTTAAATTTTTTCTAACAGAAGCAATTTTATTCTCGAAATTTATTTCTTTTTCGCGAGATTTTGGTCATTTTCTCGAAATGCCGATCTTGTCCTCAAAATTTCGATTTTTTTAACATTAATTTTTGTATGTGAAAGTTTACTTTTTTCCCGAAATTCGTCTTTTTTTCGAAATTTTGACCTGCCTTTTTTCGAAACATCAACTGCATCTCAAAAGCCAATCGTATATGTTCTTGGAAATCTCAATTTTTTTTCTCAAAGTTGGTCATTTTTTCGAAATTTCGATTTTGATTTAAAAATTGTTTTTCTTATAAACGACTAACCTCAAAATTAGTTTTTCCGTGCGAAATTTCTGTTTGTTTTTGAAATTTCGCCTTTTCTCGGGATTACGACTATTTTTTTCGAAATTTCTCTATTTTCTTTTGACTATTCCAGTTTTCCATGTCTTTAAATTTGACTTTCAATTATTTTTCTGAACGTTGAGCTTTTCTGAAAATTTCGACTTTATTAAACCCGATTTTTCAAAAATTTTGAGCGATTGCTGAAAATTTTTATTTCAAAATTCGATTTCTAATATTTTTTGGAAATTTTGAGTTTTTCCTGTAGATTCGTCTTTTTTCTAGAAAATTTGACTTTTTCTCTTAAAATAGTCTTTTTCTTAAAATTCAAAATTCGTCTTTTTCAAGATTTCAATTTTATTTTCAAAATTCAACTTTTTGGATTTTGTTTCTAAAATCATTTATTTATTTTATAATTCCGTCGTTTTTCTTAATATTTGTCTTCTTCAACAAATTTTAAGCGATTGCTGAAAATTTACTTTTTTAACGAAATTTTGATTTTAATTTCAAAATTCGATTTTTAATATTTCTGGAAATTTCGACTTTTTCCTGTAGATTCGTCTTTT
Source organism: Dastarcus helophoroides (assembly GCA_028583605.1). Lineage (NCBI taxonomy): Eukaryota > Metazoa > Arthropoda > Insecta > Coleoptera > Bothrideridae > Dastarcus > Dastarcus helophoroides. The sequence goes on along the minus strand of CM053327.1, from coordinate 44,166,217 downwards.
TTTTTGAAATTTTGACTTTCTCTCTTAAAATAGTCCTTTTCGTAAAATTCAAAATTCGTCTTTTTCGAGATTTCAATTTTATTTTCAAAATTCAACTTTTTGGACTTTTGTTTCTAAAATCATTTTTTTTTAATCTTATCGTTTTTCTTAATATTTGTCTTCTTCAGCAAATTTTAACTTTTAATTAAAAATGTGATAATTTATGGTCCTGAAAATGTCGACTTTTTCATCTAAATTAAATCGAAATGTTGAAATTTTTGAATATCGTGAAAAAATATTTCCTATAAATTCAATGTCTCTAGTGAATTTCAAATTTTGAGAACCATGTTTTTGGAATTTAAGATATTTTTCTAAAAAACCGAATTTTTCTGAAAATGGATTCTTTCCACAAAATTAGATCTTTCAAAATTTTGACATTTTTAAATTTTGGACATTTTTCGAGTTTTTAGCAAATATTAGGTTTTTATTTTTAATATTATTTCCTGAAAATTTCGACTTTTCCAACATTATTTTACTCGTAATTCGTCCTTCAAAAATTACAACTTTACTCTCGAAATTCCAATTTTCCTTTTAAAAATAGACTTTGTTTTAAAAATTTAAAATTAAAAGTTCGATCTCTGTTTCAAAATTGTTATTAATTTTTTTCCAAAGGTAATTTTTTTTTAAGTCCATTTTGTTAAAATTCGGTTTTTTTGATAAAATTCAAATTTCTGGAAATGTCAGCCTGTTTCTCGAAATTAATCTTATTCCCCAAATTTTGGCTTTTACTTCAAAATTGGAGATTCTTTGTTTTTAGAAATTACCATTTAAAATTGTACTTTTTTTAAAATTTCCACTTTTCCACAAAATTCGTTTATTTTTCTAAAATTTCCTAAAGGCTTTACATTTTCGTAGTTAATTATTTTCCTTGTTAAATAATTTCTGAGAAAATTATTTGTTATTTGTTAGTTGTTTTTCATAGAGGCCATATTGGATTTTCCCTTTTTCAAATTTAACAAAATTTTCTGAATAACTTAATATGTCACATGTCAAGTTTAATATTAACACTTCGACTAAAATATTTAAATGGAAAGTTAAAAATATAAACTTTTAGAAAAATTTCAATACTTTAAAACGGTAAACACGTAAAATAAACATGTTTATGAATTTTGAACCATTTCAAGTTTTAGGGTGAAAACTGGCAAACTAAATTCACTTCAAAAGTTTAAAAAAGGAAGCAAAGTTCAGACAGTTAACTGTAAATGTAAAAAAAGTCAGGTTTTAACTAGAAATTTGAAAAAACTATGAATTATAGAATAACATTTTGGGTTGAAAGTTGAATCCTTTTGTATTAAAATAATACTTTCATCCTCAAATATCGTGATTTTTTTATCGCCCTGGGGTTAGGAGAAACCCCGGAAAAATAATAATAAAATTGGGATATTCCCACTCAAATTGAAATTCCTGTCAGAAATTAGTTACATGCAGAGGAGATTAGTTTAATTAGAATTACTCATCTGCATATTCCGCCCATGTTTCGCTAAATTATAAAAAACACTAAATTGTTTTTGACACACAGCACTTTATATTTTTTCAGATATTTCTAAGAAGGCAATAATTTCAGAAAGAAAGAAAAGGTCAATTGACAAACACACAAACAAAAAAAAAAAGGATTTTGAAATAATGGCACAACCAGGTAGAACTCCACTGAATCATATGGTTTGTTCGTGTTGTTCCAATTTCGCTCGCGACATTTCGCCATTGAAATATCAGATCAGTGTCGGCTAGGCGCTTGTGGAGAAATAAACTACAGAACACCACGTTAAAGTTAGCCCGGGGTACGCCGCTCCGCGCATGTGCGATATTGCCAAATGTGAGTACGAGTCAGAGTTTGGAGTGTGCATTTACGTTTATGATGCTAAATGCGTAGGTCCCGGCTGATCTGATTGCGATTGCTAATTGTGCGGCTTCCAGGCCTAACTGCCAATAGTACCGCTATTCACAAAGAGATAGCAGTACCCATTCTAGGGTCTAATTATTCATTTATAGATTTGGATTTGAACAATTTTGTTGAGAAAGTAATGAAGACTTTATTTCTTTAAAAGATCGTAGAGCGGATTTTGTTTTTAAAAAAATTTTTTTTGTGTTTTTGTACAGTTTAATTAGAACCTTGTAATAAAATATATTTTATTTTCAAATGCAGTTTTCATGAAATGGAAATTATAAGATGGTAATTAAATTTAATTCGTAAAAATATTATTAAATATCACACCTTTTGTGACACTTTTGTTTCTCTTAAATTTAATATCTTGCTATGACATTGGAGTCACCTAAACTCTTAACTACTAATATTTTTGCATCTGCGCACCCCCTGTCAAAAAGTCACCAGCCGCCACTGCTCAATACATATGTATTGCCCCCATAATTTTCATAAACAAAAGGAAACATTGTTTTATAAGAAATCTTTCGGACTCGTCGATTTTGTTTTGTTCTTTTTTCACTTTTTCCTTGTCAACTTTATATCGAGTGTTTTCAAAACTGTGCACGTTTTAGACAGTTTTTCTGTTAAATTATAATTATTCATTCAAATCCACAATAATTTCAAGGAAACTTCAACTTTGTTCCTAAAATTTAATTATGTCAAATTTAATATAAGAAGTAAAAATTTCAAGAAACATATTTTTGGAAATTTAACAACTTATAATTCACCAAATGGTGTAATTGACTAGTTATTAAGTGCAAAAGAATGTAACTATCGCAGTAAAAAAGCCACATCACGAAAAAATATCTGTATCCAAGTTGAATGATCAAGTTTTACCATTGGAGAATCACTCTGCTTAATTTTTCGCAACAGATCGAACAGATGAAGTGAATAAATAAATGAGAATTTTAATCCACCGCAGGTAACATTTACACATTACTTAGCAGGTAATAAATGTGGCAATGAGCTTCGCATCAATAAATTAATTAAGATGATACATATTGATAAACATATTTGTTACATCATTATAATTTACGGTAATGTCATAACAACGTCACCGTCGGAGGATACACAATTATCTTAGTGTTCCAATGATGGTGAGGAAAAAACTGGATCACATTAGGAATCTCCCGGCCTGATCCTTTTTAATTTTCTCGCGCAAATCAGTCTGGAAGCAACAGGGTTGATGCATGACGTGAACGTTGAACTGAAATCTCGTGCTCCTGAATTAAATTTAGTTAACATTCGCTTACGATCGGTGCGGTCAGTCTATTCAGTGCTTGTGCGATGCGAGAGCGAATTGCTCGCGATTAAAACTTTTGTAAACTGTTTTGAATAAAACCGGGCGAACTCGTCAAGCACAAATGTCAGTGGAGACCGAATATCCAAATATTATTACCAGCGTTACCAACTTTTTGGGATGGACTTCTATAGAAATAGACGAGGATAGGTAAATAACATTTCTATTTACGTAAATGTGAATAGGGAATTCATAAATTGAATCCGTACATCAGCACAACTACCCGATTACGATATATTCTTGAGTTTTTGATTTGATTTTAGTGATCGCCTTTGAAAAGGACTAAATAAAATGAAGTTAAAAGTTCTTTAGGCGCGTTTTGTTAGGGTTGTAGTTTCGCCTGACCATCACGCGTTACCAATATGCCCCAATATTAAAAGTATACTCTACCAGAGTATTCCATATATTTCCAATATTCTGACTTGTTCAGTGTGAGTTCAAACTGCACTACATATTTCCTAGTGTTAAGTTTTCGCTTCTATCGGTAGCCTCCAAGATTGCCTAACTTTTTTTCTCTTTTTACTGATCGTTGTACTGTACCACTGTACCATTTATGGGGATTTTACATTAACAAAGTACATATTGCATCTGAGCCACTTTAAAAGTTCATTTTCCGATTTAAGTGACTATTATGTTGATACGAATTAACAAATGTTGCCCTAAGAATTATGGAACAGAATGATGAATAAAAAACGCTTTTAGTTTCGCTACTATTGGTACTCGATCGACTCTTAGCGCATCTACATTTTCCTTTAATTGGGATTTGAGGTGAAATATAAATAAAGAGCGAATTTCAAATGACAGACTTTAATTGGATATCTCTCGAGTTTTCTTTTAATTAAAAAAACTTTCGCGCACAAGGTTTTCATTAAGTTGTTATTGTAAGTCGACCCTGGCAGTTCTTCACTTTTTATAATAATTGGAGTAAGAAAACGGTAATACCGGTGCATACTCACTCGTTGCTCTGTTATTTACAATTAGCGTTGGAGCGCGTTAAATCTGACTGATGTTAAATTAAGTCGTTATAGCGGGAAAACACTTGGACATTTTTAATTACATTTAAACGTGACAATTGACCAGATTTGCAGTGTTATCAAACTAAAACATGACCTGGTCATTAAACTTCCATAAATAGAATGGTTTCAATTGATTTGAATTGTATTGATTACTTGTTCTGGACGAATGTCGCTGGATTCAATCTGTAAAGACAAAGTAATCTACTTTTTTTGACAAATGACCAATTAAATGTTCTGTAATTAAACAGTTAAACGTGCTTAAAATTGAAGATATGTACAACCGCAACCATAGACCGGTTTCGGCCTTCCTTGGCCTCATCAGCATGGTAGGGTGGTTGTATACACTTCCAACTTAAAGCCGTTAGTCAGTCGTATAGGTATCCAAGAGAGCAAACCTCCATTGGGTGACTTGTAACTGACTTTTAACTGTTTATTACGCAAACATTTTCGCTACATGCTAATTGAAGCATTACCTTCTGCTGAGATAATAAGCCTTGTATATACGAATATATACAAGTTTATTGCGATGCAATTGAAATCCAATTTCATTAGAATCTAATGAAAATTAAACTGCAATTGCAAAGTTCATGTAGATGAGACAAAGCTTGTATCACGGGTTGCATCGCAACATCCATAGATACAAACGTCCTCGGCGTGACTTTACTTTCATCTAGTTTTGACAAATGACCAATTAAATGTTCTGTAATTAAACAGTTAAACGTGCTTAAAAAGTAATCTACTTTAAATGTTTTTTTTTGTGAAACAGACTGGTCCTTGGTTATCTTCAAAAATTGAAATACAAAACTTGTCCCCTGAAACCAAGAAAGATTAAAAAACACATCAAAGGTTGCTCTACTATGATAGCTTGGCTGTCGAAACGCGTTAGAACAACCTTTGTTGTGTTTTTTAATCTTTCTTGGTTCCAGGGGACAAGTTTTGTGTTTCAATTTATACTCTAAATGTCTAAAATGTCTACTCTAAATCTCTAAAATGTCTACTCTAAATCTCTAAAATATCTACTCTAAGATGTCTACTCTAAATCTTTAAAATATCTACTCTAAATTTAGATTGCTACTAGAAGTTTTAACTTTTTGTTCGACATATTTTATCTCGAATTTTTGTTCATTTTAATTTTCGTAATTTCCAGCTTACTTCCAATTCTTTTTTTTTGTGGAACAATTCATCTGAAAATCTCGGTGGCACAATTAAAAACTCGATGATTTCTTTCTATGCGGGGTGTTACAAAAGTCCGGGCCGCTACTTCAGGAGCATATTCTACACATTAAAATATGAAAAATGTTGAAATACATTTTTTTCTTTAAATTGCCTCCTAACGGAGATATGACCATTTAAAGATGGCGCCCCTAAAGTGGTTTTTTTTACTACAAAAAGTTAACGGTTAGTAGCAAAGTCATGAAATTGGGCAAGCAGTTAAAGAATTGGATTAGGCATATTCTCATGTAACATATTTTTTAAATAAGCACTAGCGTGGTGTGTAGGGGGTTGCCCGCGATTATTTTTTACCCTAACTTTTTTGTATTGCAATATTTCGACACAAAAGCGCCATAATCGTAAAAAGCAACATTTTTTATACAAAAAAGGTACTCTTTCTCAAAGTCGCTAAAAGTAACCGTTTCCGAGAAAAAAGCGTTTAAACGAAATTGTTGCATTAGAATTCGTTTTGAAAATTTCTAATTTATCCACTACTAACTGCATTGATATAAAAATAGTACAAAATTAAGAAAAAAAAAATCAAAGCAAGTGTTCGAAATTACTGCCCCCTGCAGCAATACATTGCTCGGCTCGTCTTCTAAGGGAACTCCTTACTCTTTCGCAAATGCCTGGTGTATTGTGAATCTGGTTGAACCCATTTTCAATTCGTTCACGAAGATCATTGATATTGTCAACTGGTGTGGAGTAGACGATCTGCTTTAGATGTCCCCATAAGTAGAAATCGAGTGGATTGAGGTCAGGAGACCTAGCTGGCCATGGTATCGGACCTCCTCGACCTATCCATCGTTGATGATAGTTGTTATGCAAAAATTCCCTAGCAACTGCACTAAAATGGGCAGGTGCCCCATCGTGCATTATCCACATTCGCTGTCTTGTTATGAGTGGAACATTTTCAAGTAACACGGGTAACTCTGTTTGCAAAAAATGTCTATATGATGCTCCTGTTAACCTATGAGGTAAAAAAAACGGTCCAATTATAGAGTCCCCTATTATTCCTCCCCAAATGTTAAGTGAAAAATGTTGCTGATGTCTCGACTGAATAACTGCATTGGGATTTTCAACTTGCCACTGATGCATGTTGTGAAAGTTAAGTATCCCGTTTCTGGTAAAACCCGCTTCGTCCGTAAATAATATGAGCGATGGAAAGTTCTCATTTTCAGCGATCTTATGCAATAGCCGGTTGCAAAATTCTATTCTTGGAGGATAATCAGCAGCAAGTAACCCTTGCACTCTTTGAAAATGATAGGGGTAAAATTGGTAAAATTTCAAAATTCGCCAGATAGTTACGTGATTTACTCCTTCGGCTAAAGCAAGTTGTCTAGTGCTGACACATGGATCTTCTTCAACTCGCTGAAGCACACGCTCCTCTAAATTAGCAACTTCTGCGTTTGGCCTTCCAACACGTTCGCCTTTGAAAACAAAATTTCCTGTTTCACATAAACGAGCATGAATTTTCTGGAACAATTTTTCTCCTGGTAGGTGTCTATTAGGAAAACGTTCAGCATAAAGCCGTCTTGCTTCAGCACGATTACAATTTGCATGCCCGTACATTAAATGCATATCGGCCATTTCTTGATTTGAATAGTCCATTTTATCAAAATAATGAAAAGTTAAAAAACTACTACTACACTTACTATTGAGAACAAAAACTGCTAAAGTTTACAGCTTACGACCAAATTTTATCAGTGACACAACGTCAATCTCTGGCAGATATTGTCAAGTACAATTGTTTTCTTTACGATCAGTTTGCATGACCAACTTATTTTTTCTTATACAAATTAGTTAGAATTTCGAAGACGGGATAGGATTATTTAAACGCCTTTTTCTCGGAAACGGTTACTTTTAGCGACTTTGAGAAAGAGTACCTTTTTTGTATAAAAAATGTTGCTTTTTACGATTATGGCGCTTTTGTGTCGAAGTATTGCAATACAAAAAGGTTACGGCAAAAAATAATCGCGGGCAACCCCCTACACACCACGCTACTGCTTATTTAAAAAATATGTTACATGAGAATATGCCTAATCCAATTCTTTAACTGCTTGCCCAATTTCATGACTTTGCTACTAACCGTTAACTTTTTGTAGTAAAAAAACCACTTTAGGGGCGCCATCTTTAAATGGTCATATCTCCGTTAGGAGGCAATTTAAAGAAAAAAATGTATTTCAACATTTTTCATATTTTAATGTGTAGAATATGCTCCTGAAGTAGCGGCCCGGACTTTTGTAACACCCTGTATATGTTTAGGTTTTTTTTTAACTTCGACACTAACATAAAACTTGGGGGTTTTCCCGACGAACTCTTTCGATCGAGTTTGGAATTTACTTTTAGACCATTTTTTTCAATATTTCGTTCTTAACTGCACGATATCAACATCTTTCTTAAAATTTGTATACTTTTTTATTTCTTAATTTTTCAAACTTAGAATTTCGATTTTCCAGAAAATCTTGTCTTGCTTCTTTCGAGTTTAAATTCGAAATGTCGATTCCAGTCTCGAATTTCGACTTTTTTCTGTGTGAATATTTGGCATATGGTCCTCCAAGCGCCATTTGTGTTTTTAAGAGGTTTTTTTGTGGCCAAATAATTGAAATACTAATGATCTACTCAATGCCCAAGGTTTTAGCTAAAAAAATTTTTTGATCGGGTTCTTCCATGAGAACATTTACAAATTTTAGCGATTGGCAAGCAACCACTATATGAACCATCAAATAACCAATTTTTTGTATTTTGTACCGTGGTTCTCCAAAAGGAAGTGCCAAACGTTATTTGGTAGTCCATCAGTTTAAACATTGATGAACTACCAATTAACGTTTTACTACAAAATTATTGATCATGATCCACTTGCGAATTTTACAGAATATTTCAAGCGAAAACAACTGCAATAGTGATAAACCACCAAATGCCCCACTTTTTAACATAGCACCATTTTACCTGTGATTTTCCAAGAAAAGAATGTTTCGTGGCCCAAAATCATTTTGATCAGGATCCTCCACGACAGGCACGTAGCCCGGATTTTCGTTCGGGGAGGGTCCAACTCCCCCTTTTTTTTTATCTTAGAGACATAAACTTCCTCGAAATGAGCAATATTGCAAAATTTAAAGAAAAAGTTGAGTTGTTAAATCAATAAACGTCTTGATCTTTTACTTAGTGCTCATTTTTTACTTTTGCGTAAAATTTCGACATTTGAACTATAATTTGAAACTCAAGTTCGACTTCAGTCTCGATATTTAAATCTTTCAAATCTAGTCTATCTCGACATTTTGAAAAAAAATAGAATAACCCAGTATTTTTTTCAAAATACGCGATTTTTTAACTTTTTAGAACAGGTTCAAATTTTGGATCCAAGACGAAATTAGGAATATTATATATTAAAGATAAAATAAATAAATTTCAATAGAAGCTTCCATTTTTATTTGTAATTTCGATTTTTGTTGAAACTTTAAATTTATTTTAGAAAGGAAAAGGGTGAATCTAAAAATCTTCAAGAAAAGTAGAAATTTGGACGAAAAATTAAAAGGATGAAAAAAGAAAAGAACTTTATCAAACAAAATCTAGGAGCTTCGAAGTTACTCAATTTTTTTTAAACTAAAAATGTTGAGTTTACCGAAATATTTAGAAAAAATTTAAATATTGAGAAAAAACCGAAAATTTTCTGATGAATCAAAAATTTTGGGTTTAAACTAGAATTTGTTTTAAAAAGTAGAAATTTCGTGACTAGAATTAAAATTTGAAAAAATTAAGCACCCAATTTTTAGGGCAAAGCGAAAAATTTAGAAAAGAAACAAAAAAACTGAAATTTTAAAATAAAGATCTTTAGAAAAATTTAAAATTTTAAACAAAAAACCTATTATAAAAAATATTTCTAGCTAAACTGTAAATTTTAAGAAAAACGAAATTTATAAAATCATTTTTTTAAACATTTCAATTTTAAAGTCGAAATGGAAAAATAAATACAATTATTTTAAAATGTTAAATAAAAATTAAGTCTTAAAAACATCAAAAGATGGAATTTCAAATGAAAATTTCGTTTAAATATAAGGAAAATTAAAAGTCCAAACTTGAATTTAAAAAAAAGTTTTTTTAAACTAAAATGAATATTTTGAAAATAATGTCAAAATGCGTACAAATATGTTATCAAAAGAGAGAAATCTCTGAAAAGGTTGAAATGTTGAATTTGAATAAAAAATTTTAAAAAAAGTTGAAAGAATTTTACAGAAGAAGTTGATATTTCGAAAACTTCTAAAAATAATCGAAATTTAGAAAAACGTTGCAATATATAGAAGAGTTATGAATTAAAAGTAAAAAATGTTTAAGAAAAAAAACCAGAATTCGGCAAAAAATTATTTATACGTCGTTTGAATTAAAGAAAATAAATTAATGAAATCGATTATGTGCTTACAAAGACGTAAAATTGAAGAAAAGAATTTAGAATGTTCAATTTCAACTCGGAATTTTGTTAAATTATCAAAATTTCTAGAAAATATTCTTCAGAAAATCAAAGAACATACATTAATTATTTTTATGTATTCGTTTCTTTTTTTTTTCATTTGGTAATTAGTAAAAATGAAGAATAATATCTAGTGACCTTAATATTATATGAATTTGACAAATAAAAACAAAACTTACCAAAGAGAAATTTCCTAATATCCATTTTAAGTTCACGTATTTAACTTATCACCGATCAAGAGTCGACTTGTGGACTAATTCCTAACTCGTACCATAATCATGATTTGTATTGTATTTCCTATGGCAATTTGGCAATATGAAATATGATCTAATATAATAAAGGAGATTAGGTATAAGAATATGTCCTTTGACTGCAATGCCGCTGCTGCACGTACGTGACGATTGAAGCATATATTGGGAAGCCTTGAACTCATTGCCAATTTTTCTTAAAATGCCTACATGGCGATTTTGCTTATCATAAACTTAGTAGTTGGCAATTTCGGAAATTATTTACATGCTTAAATATACAATCAACCATTTTTCTATCGATATTTCAATTCGTATCATTGTAAATTTTTTGGCGAATATTCATTTCGGGGGGGGGTCCGGACCCCCTGGACCACCCCCCTGGCTACGTGCCTGCTCCACGAGAACATTTTTAAACACTTACTACTAATTAACGTTTTACCACAAAATTATTGATCATGATCCCCCACATTTGCGAATTTTAGAGAATATTTCATGGGAAAACAACTGCAATAGTGATAAACCACCAAATGCCCCACTTTTTAACATAACACCATTTTACCTGCGATTCTCCAAGAAGAGAATGTTTCGTGGCCCAAAATCATTTTGATCAGGATCCTCCACGAGAACATTTTTAAACACTGATGAACTTGTTTCGTGGCAAAACAATTGAAATACTGAACTACCACATTTCCAACGTTTTAGCCCAAAAACATTTTGATCAGGATCCTCCATGAGAACATTTGCGAATTTTAGAGAAAAATTCAAGTGAAAAAAGATGGAATACTGATGACCCAGAAACACTCGACTTTTTAACCTAATACTCTTTTGGCTTTGTACCTCCAAAAGCACATTTGTGAATTTTAGAGAAGTTTTCGTGACCAAGCGATTGAAATTCTGATTGGCAAACAACCGCTATATAAACCACCAAATAACCAATTTTTTGAACATTATTTTCTACTGTGGTTCTCCAAGAGGAGGATGTGTCAAACGTTATTTGGTAGTTCATCGGTTTAAACATTGATGAACTACTAATTAACGTTTTACCACAAAATTATTGATCATGATCCTCCACATTTGCGAATTTTAAAAAATATTTCATGGGAAAACAACTGCAATAGTGATTAACCACCAAATGCCCCACTTTTTAACATAACACCATTTTACCTGCGATTCTCCAAGAAGAGAATGTTTCGTGGCAAAACAATTGAAATACTGATGAACTATCAAATGTCTAACGTTTTAGCCCAAAATCATTTTGATCAGGATCCACCATGAGAACATTTGCGAATCTTAGAGAAGATTTCAAGGGAAAAAAGCCGCATTACTGATGAACTACAAGTACCCGATTTTTTAACCTAATATTATTTTGCCTTCGTACCTCCAAGAGCACATTTGTGAATTTTGGAGACCTTTTCGTGACCAAATAGTTGAATTCTGATGAACTATCGAATGCCCAACGTTTTAGCTCAAAATTATTTGGATCGACATTCTCCCCGAGAACATTAACTAGTTTTTCATGGGAAAACAACTGCCTCTTGAACTACCAAATATTCATTTTAACATAGCATTATTTTGCCTGTGATTTTCCAAGAAGGGAACGTTTTGTGGCAAAACAATTGAAATGCTGATGAACTATCAAATGTCCAACGTTTTACCTCAAAATCATTTGATCAGGATCCTGAGAATTATTGATCATAATCCTCCACATTTGCGAATGTTAAAGATTTCATAGGGAAACAACTGCAATAGTGATAAACCACCAAATGCCCGACTTTTTAACATAATACCATTTTACCTGTGGTTCTCCAAGAAGAGAATATTTCGTGGCAAAACAATTGAAATACTGATGAATTACCAAATTTCCAACGTTTTAGCCCAAAATCATTTTGATCAGGATCCTCCATGAGAACATTTGCGAATTTTAGAGAAGGTTTCAAGGGTAAAAAGCTGCAATACTGATGAACCACAAACACCCGACTTTTTAACCTAATACTCTTTTAGCTTTGTACCTCCAAAAGCACATTTGTGAATTTTAGAGAAGTTTTCGTTACCAAACGATTGAAATTCTGATTGGCAAACAACCGCTACATGAACCACCAAATAACCAATTTTTTAAACATTATTTTGTACCGTGGTTCCCCAAGAGGAGGATGTGTCAAACGTTATTTGGTAGTTCATCAGTTTAAATATTGATGGGTAGTTCATCAGTTTAAATACTGATGAACTACCAATTAACGTTTTACCACAAAATTATTGATCATGATCCTCCACATTTGCGAATTTTAGAGAAGATTTCATGGGAAAACAACTGCAATAGTGATAAACCACCAAATGCCCCACTTTTTAACATGACACCATTTTACTTATGATTCTCCAAGAAGAGAATGTTTCGTGGCAAAACAATTGAAATACTGATGAACTACCAAATTTCCAACGTTTTAGCCCAAAATCATTTTGATCAGGATCCTCCATGAGAACATTTGCGAATTTTAGAACAGGTTTCAAGGGAAAAAAGCTGCAATACTGATGAACCACAAACACCCGACTTTTTAACCTAATACTCTTTTGGCTTTGTACCTCCAAAAGCACATTTGTGAATTTTAGAGAAGTTTTCGTAACCAAGCGATTGAAATTCTGATTGGCACACAACCGCTATATGAACCATCAAATAACCAATTTTTTGAACATTATTTTGTACCGTGGTTCCTCAAGAGAAGGATCTATCAAACGTTATTTAGTAGTTCATCAGTTTAAACACTGATGAACTACCAATTAACATTTTACCACGAAATTATTGATCAAGATCCTCCACATTTACGATTTTTAGAGAAGATTTCATGGGAAAACAACTGCAATAGTGATAAACCACCAAATGCCCCACTTTTTAACATCACACTATTTTAGCTGTGATTCTCCAAGAAGAGAATATTTCGTGGCAAAACAACTGAAATACTGATGAACTACCAAATTTCCAACGTTTTAGCCCAAAATCATTTTGATCAGGATCCTCCTTGAGAACATTTGCGAATTTTAGAGAAGGTTTCAAGGGAAAAAAGCTGCAATACTGATGACCCACAAACACCCGACTTTTTAGCCTAATACTCTTTTGGCTTTGTACCTCCAAAAGTACATTTGTGAATTTTAGAGAAGTTTTCGTGACCAAACGATTGAAATTCTAATTGGCAAACAACCGCTACATGAACCACCAAATAACCAATTTTTTGAACATTATTTTCTACTGTGGTTCTCCAAGAGGAGGATGTGTCAAACGTTATTTGGTAATTCATCAGTTTAAACACTGATGAACTACTAATTAACGTTTTACCACAAAATTATTGATCATAATCCTCCACCTTTGCGAATTTTAGAGAAGTTTTCAAGGGAAAACAACTGAAATAGAGATAAACCACCAAATGCTCCACTTTTTAACATAACACCATTTTACCTGTGGTTCTCCAAGAAGAGAATATTTCGTGGCAAAACAATTGAAATACTGATAAATTACCAAATTTCCAAGGTTTTAGTCCAAAATCATTTTGATCAGGATCCTCCATGAGAACATTTGCGAATTTTAGAGAAGATTTCTAGGGAAAAAAGCTGCAATACTGATGAACCACAAACACCCAACTTTTTAGCCTAATATTCTTTTGACTTTGTACCTCCAAAAGCACATTTGTGAATTTTAGAGAAGTTTTCGTGACCAAACGATTGAAATTCTGATTGGCAAACAACCGCTACATGAACTTCCAAAGAACCAATTTTTTTTGAACATTATTTTCTACCGTGGTTCCCCAAGAGGAGGATGTGTCAAACGTTATTTGGTAGTTCATCAGTTTAAATATTGATGGGTAGTTCATCAGTTTAAATACTGATGAACTACAAATTAACGTTTTACCACAAAATTATTGATCATGATCCTCCACATTTGCGAATTTTAGAAAAGATTTCATGGGAAAACAACTGCAATAGTGATAAACCACCAAATGCCCCAGTTTTTAACATTACACTATTTTAGTTGTGATTCTCCAAAAAGAGAATGTTTCGCGGCAAAACAATTGAAATACTGATGAACTATCAAATGTCTAACGTTTTAGCCCAAAATCGTTTTGATCAGGCTCCACCATGAGAACATTTGCGAATCTTAGAGAAGATTTCAAGGGAAAAAGCTGTATTACTGATGAATTACAAGTACCCAACTTTTTAACCCAATATTATTTTGCCTTCGTACCTCAAAGAGCACCTTTGTAAATTTTGGAGAATTTTTCGAGACCAAACAATTGAAGTTCTGATGAACATGGTTATACCGTATATTCATCTTTTTGACGACGCTTAAAGGTAGAAAAAAAAATCGCTAGGCAGAAATTGAAGTATTCACTAAAGTGATAAGATAATTACACCCCAATGAATAACAGGATGTTTGTCGTCTTAAGTGCTTTTCCTTATCATGAAAAATGCAATTAGGATGGACAAAGGGTGAGTAATGTCGAGCCTGGGATAATTGCTCAAAGCTTTTGTCCCTGGGTCCATTACAGCCCGGATGTTTAGTAGACGTTTACCATCCACTGTCCTAATTGCTCTTTATTTTAATGGAACTGCAATTGAGATAGACAAAAGCCAATAATTGCATTCCTTGTAGAATTCGTTGGGGTGGTAAATTGAATATTAATGACAATCGCTTCCCAATAAAAGACCTCGGTGGACAAACCAGAGGCAGTCCCGTGTCAGACACAAAAGGCCTAGCCTTTCCCGACAGTTTTGCCTAGTGATTTTTTTTTAACCGACGGTGAACAGCAGTGCTATAGACTTTCAGACTATAAAAACTATTACGATTTTTTTTTACCAAATTTACGCGGCTCCGGTATCAATGGAATGCCCAACATTTTGGCCAAAATTGATCGCCAGTCTCCATGAGAACATTCGCGAATATTAGAGATTTCATGGGAAAACAACTGCCAGATGAACCACCAAATACCTATTTTAAGATCGCATTATTTTGCGTGTGATTCTTCAAGAAGAGAATATTTCGTGGCAAAACAATTAAAATACTGATGAGCTATCCAATGTCCATCGTTTTAACCCAAAATCAGTTTGATCAGGATCCACCATGAGAACATTTGCGAATCTTAGAGAAGATTTCAAGGGAAAAAAGCTGCATTACTGATGAGATTTCTTAAGAATTTTTTATTATTTAAATTCAAACAATTAAATTCTGATGAACTATCGAATGCCCAACATTTTGACCAAAATTGATCGCCAGTCTCCATGAGAACATTCGCGAATTTTAGAGATTTCATGGGAAAACAACTGCCAGATGAACCACCAAATGCCTATTTTAAGATCGCATTATTTTGCGTGTGATTCTCCAAGAAGAGAATATTTCGTGGCAAAACAATTAAAATACTGATGAACTATCCAATGTCCAACGTTTTAACCCAAAATCAGTTTGATCGGGATCCTCCATGAGAACATTTGCGAATCTTAGAGAAGATTTCAAGGAAAAAAAGCTGCATTACTGATGAACTACAAGTACCCAACTTTTTAACCTAATATTATTTTGCCTTCGTACTTCCAAGAGCACATATGTAAATTTTGGAGATTTTTTCGCGATCAAACAATTGAAATTCTAATGAACTTGAAATGCCCAACACTTTGACCAAAATTATTTTGGTCAACATTCTCCATTCGCAAATTTTGGAGATTTCATGGGAAAACAACTGGCCAATGAACCACCAAATACTCATTTTAACGTCGCATTATTTTTCCCGTGATTCTTCAAGAAGAGAATGTTTCGTGGCAAAACAATTAAAATACTGATGAACTATCCAATGTCCAACGTTTTAACCCAAAATCAGTTTGATCGGGATCCTCCATGAGAACATTTGCGAATCTTAAAGAAGATTTCAAGGGAAAAAAGCTGCATTACTGATGAACTACAAGTACCCAACTTTTTAACCTAATATTATTTTGCCTTCGTACCTCCAAGAGCAGATTTGAGAATTTTGGAGATTTTTTCGCGATCAAACAATTGAAATTCTAATGAACTTGAAATGCCCAACACTTTAACCAAAATTATTTTGATCAACATTCTCCATTCGCGAATTTTGGAAATTTCATGGGAAAACGACTGCCAGATGAACCACCAAATACTCATTTTAATGTCGCATTATTTTGCCTATGATTCTTCAAGAAGAGAATGTTTCGTAGCAAAACAATTAAAATACTGATGAGCTATCCAATGTCCAACGTTTAAGCCCAAAATCAGTTTGATCGGGATTCTTGATGAGAACATTTGCGAATCTTAGAGAAGATTTCAAGGGAAAAAAGCTGCATTACTGATGGAACCACAAATACCCAACTTTTTAACCTAATATTATTTTGCCTTTATACCTCCAAGAGCACATTTGTGAATTTTGGAGAATTTTGCCTGACCAAACAATTGAATTCTGACGAACTATCGAATGCCCGACGTTTTAGCTCAAAATTAGTTTGATCGACATTCTCTTCGAGAACATTCACGAATTTTAAAGATTTCACGGTAAAACAACTATCTCTTGAACCACCAAATACCCATTTTTATGTAGCATTATTTTGCCTGTGATTCTCCAAGAAGAGCATGTTTCGTGGCAAAACAATTGAAATACTGATGAACTATCAAATGTCTAACATTTGCACCCAAAATCATTTTGATCGGGATCCACCATGAGAACATTTGGGAATCTTAGAACAGATTTCAAGGGAAAAGAACTGCAATACTGATGAACCGCAACCAAATAATTGAATTCTGATGAACTATCGAATGCCCAACGTTTAAGCTCAAAATTATTTTGATCGACATTCTCCCGGAGAACATTCACGAATTTTAGAGATTTCATGGGAAAACAACTGCCTCTTGAACCACCAAATACCCATTTTTACCATAGCATTATTTTGCCTGTGATTCTCCAAGCGTTATTTTGCCTGTGATTCTCCAAGGAGAGAATATTTCGTGGCAAAACAATTGAAATACTGATGAACTATCAAATGTTCAACGTTTGCGTCCAAAATCACTTTGATCAGGATCCACCATGAGAACATTTGCGAATTTTAGAGAAGATTTCAAGGGAAAAAAGCTGCATTACTGATGAACCACAAATACCCAACTTTTTAACCTAATATTATTTTGCCTTTGTAGCTCCAAGAGCACATTTGTAAATTTTAGAGAATTTTTCGTCATCAAACCATTGAATTCTGATAAACTATTAAATGCCCAACGTCTTAACTTCATGAGAACATTCACGAATTTTAGAGAAGATTTCAAGGGAAAAAAGCTGCATTACTGATGAACTACAAGTACCCAATTTTTTAACCTAATATTATTTTGCCTTTGTAGCTCCAAGAGCTCATTTGGGAATTTTAGAGAATTTTTCGTCACCAAACCATTGAATTCTGATAAACTATTAAATGCCCAACGTCTTAACTTCATGAGAACATTCACGAATTTTAGAGAAGATTTCAAGGGAAAAAAGCTGCATTACTGATGAACTACAAGTACCCAATTTTTTAACCTAATATTATTTTGCCTTTGTAGGTCCAAGAGCACATTTGGGAAGTTTAGAGAATTGTTCGTCATCAAACCATTGAATTCTGATAAACTATTAAATGCCCAACGTCTTAACTTCATGAGAACATTCACAAATTATAGAGCTTTCATGGGAGAACACAGATGAACCAACAAATACCCAACTTTAGTCCGTGATTTTTTGACTCATTTTGGTTTTTTTGTAATTTGGAATTGTATCTCAAAATATCAATCTTTAATCTCGAAATGTTAAATACTTTTTGGTTGCATAGTTTTCTCTCTAAATTAACCCTTTCAGTTATTTTGGTAATTTGAAATTTAATCTCAAAATACTATTTTTTTTGAAACGGACTGGTCCTTGGTTATCTTCAAAAATTGAAAACCAAAACTTGTCCCCTGAGACCAAGAAAGGTTAAAAAAAACAACAAAGCTTGCTTTAACACGTTTCGACAGCCAAGCTATCATCTTCAGAGAGATAATGGTATCAGAGAGATACTGGTATCTCTCTGCAGAAAATAGCTGATGAACTCTCTGAAAATGATAGCTTGTCTGCCGAAACGCTTTAGTTGTATTTTTTAATCTTTCTTGGTTTCAGGGGACAAGTTTTGTTTTTCAATTCTCAAAATATCAATCTTTAATCTCGAAATGTTAAGCTCTTTTTGACTGCATAGTTTTTCTCAAAATTAACGCTTTCAGTTTTTCCTTAAACTTCGAATTTAAGGATGAAAATTCGATAATAAATATTTACTTTATTTTAGAAGGGCTAACTTTAAACATATTTTTTTTTATTTTCCGAATATTTTTCCACTTTTTTTTCTAAATTCCAAGTTTGCTATTTTAATTTTTCCATTTTAAAGTGAAAACTTCTTCAGGAGCGTTTAGTGATTTTGGCAGGGGGTTAATTTATCGTTTGGCGTTACTATCACGCTAAAATACAAAGTAGAAAATACAATACTGCATCTTTTTTTTTAATTTTTACTCTAATTTCGAAAATTCGATTAAATTTTTATTGATTAAATAATAAATTATGTTTTGAAGCTTCGATTTTTTTCTCAAAATTCTGCAGTTATTTCGTAAAATTTCAATAGAAGCTTTTAAGTTTATATTTGTATATTGTACATCTGAGATTTTAGTCAGATATTTTAAATATTATTTTGCTTTCGTTTTCAAACGTTTTCTTTGGTTTTGAAGTTTCGACTATAACATCGAAGGTAGGACTTGTTTTTTTATCAAATTGTTTCATTAGACTAAAAACTTTTGATAATGATGATTTTTTTTTATGGAACAGACTGGTCCTTGGTTTTCAAAAATTGAAATACAGAAGTTGTCCTCTAAAACCAAGAAAGATTAAAAGACACAACAAACGTTGCTCTAACGCGTTTCGACAGCCAAGATGTCATCTTCAGAGAGATACTTGGCTGTCGAACCGCGCTAGAACAACGTTTGTTGTGTTTTTTAATCTTTCTTGATTTCAGGGGACAAGATCTGCATTTCAATTTTCAATGATGATGAAATTACGTCGACTAAAATCATATTGAGTAGCAAGACTGCAAAATGAGGCGTTTTGTGCAAAAGTGGCCCAAGTGAATCCATGGAAATACAGTGAAAATCAACAAAGAAAAGGCTAATTTGTAATACATAAAGCAAATATGAAATACTGCTGCCATCTGCTAAGTAGTAAACGCATTGGACATGTGTTTGCATTGCACTGTTGCACTTATAGATATCAATGTTCTGAGTAAAATAAAGTGAAAATCAGAAAATATCTAAATATGTTGATTAGGCCACTTCTGCACTAAACGCCTCAAATTATTCTAGAAAAAAAAAATGATTTCACTGCGACTCAACATAAGCGAAAGGCTATAATCATCTCGTAGAGCATAAAATATTCAACATTCGTTATAATTGTTCGTTAATCATTTTTTAAACATTTTACCGATAATATTAATTAAGATACGTAAACATTACTTTAAATGTAACATGAAAGTCCCAATTATTGTAGTAAAATAAATGTATACTACAGGCTGGAAAAAATATTAACAATTTGAACAACTAATGCAAAGTGTTAAAATTGTTATTCGCAATTTTGGAATTTTTTTCATTAAAATACATTCGACTTCCTGCCTAAATACTTAACGCTTAAGTTTCTAATGACAATTCGATTATTTTAAACAGTTTTCTGTTTAATCATTCTTTTAACATGAATAAACAAATTTTCTATTGGGATCAGAATGTCCTCAGGGTGATTCACGTAGATCGTTTTTAGAGAATTTTAGATTTTTCAAAGTAGCATTAATATAAAATTTGGTAGATAGTCGCGATTAATTGTTGCAAGTCTAAATGAAATTCAAAATGTTTCTCGGGGAATACCATTTTTGTTTCTTTTTTTTATTGGAGGCGCCCAATTTTGATTTCTTATTTTGATTCTGGTCCGGAGCTTGTCCTTGTTAGCAATTACATATCGTATTTTTTGAATAAAACATGTCAATATTTGAAGTGAAAACTTCTTTAGGTGCATTGGACGATTTTAGATAAGAATTTATGATTTCGCGTTGCCATCACAATACTTTGAGGTACCGACATGCTCTAATGTTGACAGTACTATGTAGCTATGAGTAAGAGTTGTAATGGAATTAAAAAACGCGTTGACGACAATGGGATTCGAACCCACAATTTATCAGACCTATGAAACAATATCTGCCGCCTTAGCCACTGAGCCACATGACCGTTCACAAAAATACGAATTTTAACAACATTTAAGGCGTTTTCACTTCTGACAGCAGTTCCCAGACTGCCTTATTTTTTTAACAAAGTTAGGATTACTCTGGTACATTTAATAATCCATAATTCGTCTACTATTGAAAATAACTTAATGTCCTTTTTAAATTAAGTTCTTAAAGATACGACTGGTACTTTGCATTGATGTTTTGGTACCTTTTGGTCTTCTAAGATATTTCAAAAACCATTTTTGGGTCACTTTTATTAACGTTTGTACGCCTATCTGTGGGTTTTAGGTTAGTATATGTTTTAATAAATGATACTAATAATAATAATGTTAAAAAGGTTACAAAGATTCCAAAAATGTAATAAAAATACGATAGCCATTTGAAAAAATTCATTAACGTAGTGCCATCTAGCAGTGAATTAAATTAAAATGTATGTACATACAAATGTATCCCCTATACAACTAACGTCATGTTCTTTTTTCTCTGTATCTGAAATATTTCACTGTCCCATTTCTCGCTGCCTTTTATTTTTTAGAAAATTTACTGGTAAATACAATTTGTTATAGAAAGCGCCAGAATTTGCGCCTCTTATGTCGAGCAAAATATTTAACGACGCCAAATATTTAAATAAAAAAGATACCTTCGCCAACAATATTTATTATTTAAAACGTTTGATAAACTCTGTCAAAAAAAATGAATGAAAAATAAATATAAAAAGTTTTACGTATTACGTGCAAACAAAAATAGTTAATTGCATATGACAGATGAATATAATTTATTTTGGATTGTTTGTCCTTCTTATTTATAAAGCGCTTCCTAAGTTTTGTTTTCATTAACACAAACTTGTGTAAAATGGTTTTATTTTTACAGCAACCGATGATAAATTTAGATTTGACTTTTTTACATTGATATTGGGTAAAATGTTGATGGAACGACATATTACTCTTATTTTACAAGCTGTTTGTAAAATGTTTAACAATATCAAAAGATATTGAATCCATGACAAATTGTAAATAGAGTCTATTTACTATTTAAATGGTTTTTTATTTTATTTTTAATAAATATAGTTAGGGACTGTGCATAGGCAGCTTTAGTAGATATTTACTGGAAGCTATTAGGGAGACACGCAGCCGTAGAAACCACTTATAGATTTGAGACGTCCGTCGAATATTTATAAGTTATTAAGGCTAGTGTGCGTTCGATATATCGAATATTCTAGTACATGATAAATATGATAAATACGTAATATAAATGAAAAATAACTAATCCGCTTCTAATACTTGTAAAAACCATTTCATTTGAAAATCAGGGTAAATATTCTGCGGTCAAGGTAAAATTAATTTTTTTTTTGAATACGTTTCATATGTTGCTTGGTATCGTATGCGATAATGACGCTGATAAGCTGCTCCCGTATGATCGCTTTAACATGTACGCCACGTAATTACGAAAACCAGTAGGACAATAATATATCGAGTCGGATACCTTATCGAATCCCTGGACAGTAAAAATGCTTTTGCACAGCTAAATAAGTTATAAAATTGTTTAAATATTTAAATCCTCATTTCATGTAACACACAAAGCTTAAACTTTTAATTTGAAAAACTATTTTTTTTGTATAAGTATGCGGCAATATTTTCCAACTTTAACATCTAAGTTATCAAAATGTATTTAATTATCAACTTTCTGAGCGCATTCTGGAGAATGCGCTTTATGGCATCTCTTATAGACGATGCATTCTACTGCTTACAATCCCAAAAGCATTAAATTACAACACAAAGCTGTTTATAATGAAATTTCTTTTGTGTCAAACAATGAAGCTTCATAGAGAGATGATTCAATTATGGTGCATTCTATAATGGACATTTCGAACTTTATTACTAGTTGGAAATTTAATTATTAGTATGGTTATTAGACCATTCGCCAGAGGAAAGTTCGGTGGCGGCGCTGTTTTATATGATGAAGCCATATTATAAAGTTTAGAGACTCGATCAAATTTTACCAGAGTTGTATGTATGTGAACTTTAAATGGCATTTCACGTTTTAAATATCTTGGTGCGTTAGAATAAGGAATATTGATTGTGATTTGCATAAAGGTTGCACGCCAGTACTCAAGGTGAATGTCTGACGACTGGAATAGCAGAGGGAGTGGAGTGGAAAACCAAATTCTATCTAATATATATATATTTTTTGATGGAACGGTCTGGTCCCTGGTTATTTTCAAAAATTGAAATACAAAACTTGTCCCCTAAAACCAAGAAATATTAAAAAACATAACTCTTTCTGAAGATATTAGCTTGGCTGTCGAAACGCGTTAGAGCAACGTTTGTTGTACTTTTTAATTTTTCTTGGTTTTAGGGGACACGTTTTGTATTTCAATCTAATATAATTATTGATATACAAATCTCGTCGCCTGAAATCAAGAAAATGCAACAACAACAGTTGCTCTAACGCGTTTCGATAGCTAAGCTATCATTTGGGACAAGTTGTGTATGAATTTTTGAAGATAACCAAGGGCAAGTACCTTCCATCAAAATAATAGCAATATATAAAAAGGTATAAATGTGTATGTGTTGGTTTATCCGCTCTCCACGCCGCAATTACGATGCAGTTTTAACGAAAATTGGTATAGATTTACCTTGCAAGACGTGATCGTTAATAGGATACGTTTCACCCCGGATAACGGCTCTAGATACTCCGAAAGTAATATTATTTCCAGAAAAAGTAACAGACACTTAGCTAGAATAAATTGAAATACAGAACTTGTCCCCTGAAACCAAGAAAGATTAAAAAACACTACAAAGGTTGCTCTAACGCGTTTCGACAGCCAAGCTGTCATCTTCAGAGCAAAACTGAAAAAAAAAGTAGCAAGAATAAGACAGGGTGAGGGGTTTGCCCCCTCTGGTTCATGCAGCAAACCGAAAATTTATAGTATTCAACTAGAGTGGCTTCTTCCAAAGATTTTATTCTTCAAAATTTATCCTTGGAAACATTTTTCTCAAATTTTGAATTTTTTTGAAAATGCAAACCTTCATCTCAAAATTTGATATCTTCTCTTTCTCGACATTGGTTTTATCTTGAAACTTCCACTTTTTTGCTTGAAATTAGATCAAAATTCTATCGAAAAAAGGGTCAAAATTTCTCTCGAAATTTAGACTTATTTTCTGAAAGTTTAACTTTTTTTTTTGGTAGAACGGACTGGCCTTGGTTATCTTCAAAAATTGAAATACAGAACTTGTCCTCTGAAACCAAGAAAGATTAAAAAACATAACAAACGTTGCTCTAACGCCTTTCGACACCCAAGCTGTCATTTTCAGAGAGATACTCAGATCTCTCTGAAGATGACAGCTTGGTTAACCTTTTGTGTATTTCCAAATTTCGACTTTTACCTCAAATTCGCCTATCATCGAAATTTCGACTGATGAGTCAAATTTGTTTTAAATTTTGGACAGTTTTTCGGGCCAGTTGTAAAGGCTTTATCCATTTAATTCCTCAGACGACAATACTAGGTACAGGATATACTTCTTTCGGGATTGGACCGTGTCAAGAACTACTAAAAGTGTTCGACGTTTTGCCCACCATCGTAGGGGGCTTCTTCAGGAACAAAGAAGAGTTTCGCCTCTGGTATGGTTGACATACTGAGTTACCGTGCTCTTCTGTCTAAACTTTCTTATCCTTTGTACCAATTTTCAATTCAGAAGAATTTCGCCTCTGGTATGGTTGACATACTGAGTTACCGTGCTCTTCTGTCTAAACTTTCCTAACCTTTGTACCAATTTTCAATTCAGAAGAGTTTCGCCTCTGGTATGGTCGACATACTGAGTTACCGTGCTCTTCTCCCTAAACTTTCTTATCCTTTGTACCAATTTTCAATTCAGAAGAGTTTCGCCTTTGGTATGGTGGACATTCTGAGTTACCGTCCTCTTCTGTCTAAACTTTTTTATCCTTTGTACCAATTTTCAATTCAGAAGAGTTTAGCCTCTGGTATGGTGGATATACTGAGTTACCGTGCTCTGGATGTTTTGAAATTGGCCTTTTTCATTCTTTCATTTTTGCATATTCTCTTAGATTTCCCTTTTTATTTATTGTTTCTTTTCTTTGTTCCTGAAGAAGCCCTCTACGATGGTGGGCGAAACGTCGAACACTTTTAGTAGTTCTTTGAACGGTCCAATCCCGGAAGAAGTATATCCTGTATTGACTCTGGCCGTGGAAGCCTTCGTTATCATACGACAATACTAGGTATTAATCAGCAATATGTTTAATGTCTATTTCTTGCATTGACACAGGATAATTTTCAAATTTTCTTTGCAGATATGAAAGATTACTTAGGCGTGCCAAATCGGAAGACTTGACGGAAGTATCAGGAATAGGATGCCTTTATCAAAGTGGAGTTGACAGGTTAGGAAGACCTGTTGTGGTGTTCATCGGCAAATGGTTCCCCTTTAATAAAATAAATTTGGATAAGGTATGTTTCCTGGTAGTATTTCGAGCTAAAATATTAGATTATATGGGTCAAGTGGTCGAAAACGTAAACATCTTCTAGGATATTTGAGGCGTTGTAAAAGTGGCCTAACCAACATATTTAGATATTTCCTTATTTTCAGTTTATTTTACTCAGAACATTGCACTGTCAATGATATCTGTAAGTGCAACCGATTAACGAACAATTATAACGAATGTTGAATATTTTATGCTCTACGAGATGATTATAGCCTTTCGCTTATGTTGTGTCGCAGTGAAATCATTTTTTTTCTAGAATAATTTGAGGCGTTTAGTGCAGAAGTGGCCTAATCAACATATTTAGATATTTCCTGATTTTCACTTTATTTTTCTCAGAACATTGCACTGTCAATGATATCTGTAAGTGCAACCTATTAACGAACAATTATAACGAATGTTGAATATTTTACGCTCTACGAGATGATTATAGCCTTTCGCTTGTGTTGTGTCGCAGTGAAATCATTTTTTTTCTAGAATAATTTGAGGCGTTTAGTGCAGAAGTGGCCTAATCAACATATTTAGATATTTTCTGATTTTCACTTTATTTAACTCAGAACATTGATATCTGTAAGTGCAACAGTGCAATGCAAACACATGTTTAATGCTTTTACTACTTAGCAGGTGGCAGCAGTATTTCATATTTGCTTTATGTATTACAAATTAGACTTTTCTTTGTTGATTTTCCCAGTTATGGAACTTGTTATCGAAAGGAATTTTCCCCAAAAATTGCAACCTATCCTCGTTTAAGAAGGCGGTTCATCGCCATCTATTCTTGTTTCCACATCCTACTTGCAGAGCTTTGAAAGCATAATGCGGTTACCCTTTGCGAGTGGATTAAAGTTAAAAAAAAAAACTGTATTTCCATGGATTCAGTTGGGCCACTTTTGCACAAAACGTCTCGTGCGATGAGTCCAGTAATTTCTGAAATATATTTTTCATGACAGATTATTTGCATTAAACTACGCAGTCAAGTCGTGCCCTTTAAAATGTGAGGGTATTTTATGTTGCAGTCTAAGGGGTAACTTCCAAGACAACAAAATTTACGCCGTCGTCTCAGATTTTTTTTTCGATCGTTTCCAAGTGGGAAGCTTTAATTGACCAGTTTCTGTATAAACTGGTCAACAATTTGGAATATATAGAACTTGTTGCGATTTCAATTTTATTCTTGATATTCGTCCTTTTTTTCAAAATTTCCGTTTTATTCCCAAAATTTCACTTTTTTCTCACAAGTTGATTTTCCAATGAAAAATCAGACACAGGTACTATTTAACATGTTTGACCTTTTACTTACAAAAAATCGACTTTAGAAATTAAGTCTTTTTGTTTTCATTTTTCTCAAAGTTTGACTTTTTCTGAAAGTGCAGACCTTCATCCCAAAATTTGATATCTTATTATTCTCGACATTGGTTTTACCTTCAAATGTCCACTTTTTTTATTAAAATTATATCCAAATTCTCTAGGAAAATTGAATGAGACTCTTGAGCCAATCTTATTCGCCTGATGGCCTGTCGAAGATTAGATTTGTTTTATCAGCAAAAATATTTATCAAAAGCTATTACCAAACAGTTGAGAACAAATCTAATTATAAACTTCTTAAGATATTTCGTCGAATTAACGACCAGATTTAAAGAAATATACGAGTGTTCGGCACATGTTCTTGTGGAATTTTCCAAAACGGAGAAATCTCTCTACCTGCCTTTCCCTCTCCCATCAGAGGGTGTCTGCCTGCCTGGTCAATCCTCGACATTATACACATTCGAAAAGAGACCGTGAATAAAATCACATTTAAAAACAAGGAAATTATTTCTGGTCCTTCGAGTATAATCAAATCAAATAATTCGAACAACGAGGGTGGCCTGAACCGACCTTAACCTGAAAATGGCAGCACTCGTTGGTAAAAGCTAGAAAATATAGTGTATCTTTTGACCAAAATTGCAACCATTTTGGACGCGCAGTTATTTGTGAATCGTTTGAGTGAGTCGATGTGTTCGTAAAAATGGAAAAAATTCGAATATCGAGCTGTCATAAGATATGGGAAATACAGAACTTGTCCCCTGAAACCAAGAAAGATTAAAAAACACAACAAAGGTTGCTCTAACGCGTTTCGACAGCCAAGCTGTCATCTTCAGAGCAAAACTGAAAAAAAAGTAGCAAGAATAAGACAGGGTAAGGGGTTTGCCCCCTCTGGTTCATGAAGCAAACCGAAAATTTATAGTATTCAACTAGAGTGGCTTCTTCCAAAGATTTTATTCTTCAAAATTTATCCTTGGAAACATTTTTTTGAAATTTCGATATTTTTCTCAAATTTTGTATTTTTTCTACAATATTTTTCTATTTCTTCTGACAGCGATTTTCGTAAAATTCAATTTCTTTTGCCAAACATGACTGTCAAACTTTCAAAGTTTTATCTAATTCGTCGTTTTTTTTTTGTATGAAATTTCGCCATTTCTCGAAATTCTACTTTTTTTGAAAATTTCGACTTTTTTTAATTCTGAAAATTTTAGTTTGTTTATTAAAGTTCGCCTTTTCTTCGAAATCTGCCAAGCTGTCATCTTCAGAGAGAAATCTTTGTTGGTTTCAGGGGACAAGTTCTGTATTTCAATTTTTGGAGATAACCAAGGACTAGTCCGTTACACCAAAAATAAGATATTTGTTTTTGAAAGTCATTGCGCCTAAGCAAGTCAAAGATGAGTTGGTCTCTGCGTATGGGGACCCTGCACCATCATTTACCGCAGTGAAATTTTGGGCAGCTGAAGTTCAACGTGGCCGTACCAGCTTGAGAGACGATGAAGGTTGGGAGCGTCCAAAAAACTGCAACCACTGACGATAACATCGCTTAAGTTTATCAAATGGTGCTAAACGGACGTCGAATTAATTGAGAGAGATAGCATACGCTATGGGTATGTCCAAAGAACGTATTTGTCACATATTGAATCAAGATTTAGGCATCAAAAAGCTATCAGCGCGTTGGGTGCCGCGTTTGCTCACGTTAGACCAAAAACGTGTCTGAATGAAGATTTCGAACGCTCCGTTGGTGCAGTTTAGGCGAGTTTTGGCACCGATTAATTACTATAGATGAAACTTGGATATACCATTATACGCCTGAAATAAGAATGCGGTCAAAACAGTGGACTGCGAAGGGGGAATCGACTCCAAAAGAAGCAACAACTGTTTTTTCTACTGGGAAAGTGATGGCGACTGTTTTTTGGGATAGTCATGGATTTATGTTAATCGATTATCTTCAAACAGGAGAAACCATTACAGGAGCATGCTATGCATCATTGTTTGACAAGCTGATGGTAGAAATTGTGGAGAAACGGCCACATTTTCAAAAAAAGAAAATGCTGTTTCACCAAGACAGTGCATCGCATCTTGTATCTTTTGGTTGGAAATTTCTCACACCATTTTAGTATATTTGTTTTCTGATATGTAACATTTCATTTAAAAAGTCCATAAGATGACATATAGATGGCGTTACTAGAATTTTTTTCCATATGATTTTTATTTAGTACCAACCTTCAAACGTCAAATTTAGAAAAATAAAATTTTGACCGATGGATTCCCTATAATTGCCCAACAACGGTTGACGTTGAAATTACTCAACGACTATCGCCTCTAAAAAAAATTGGGCTTAAATTCTAATAACTAGAAACTTAAAGCTTTGATTTTTCTTATAACCATTTTTCTTCGAGTTAAGATTATTTAAAAATGGCCTAAAAATTTGCAATTTTGTTGGTGGGGGAATGATATATTTTTGCACTTTTCAAGCCTTAACTTAAAAATGCACAGAGCCAAGAACTTGTTTTAGAGGCACTTTCATATTATTTTCAACATTCAAAATGTAAATATTTTACAAATCGCAGTTGCTTCAACAAGAAACTGGCATCACAACTCTAGACTAGGCTTCATGGTCTACCGATGCAAATCTAATGGATCGTTGTGAAGAGGAAACTTGCACACATGTGTTCACCCTCAAGCAGCACCTCCTGCAAAATCGGGGACATATGTCGCTCATTACCCATGGGATATGGTAAAGAACTGGTAGAAAACATGTTCAAAAGGTGCCAGGCTATTCTCAAAAACGATGGGGATTAAATGATGCATTAGGTAACAGTCCATTCAAAAAGTCCATAGGATGATACATAGATGGCGTTACTAGAATTTTTTCTATATGATGTTTATTTAGTACTAACCTTCAAACGACAGGTGTATAAATTTGACAGCAATCTGACTATCGATTCGTGAGTTACAGCATTTTGTGTGAAGCAACTTTTGTTGTGTTTTTTAATTTTATTTAACATTTCTTCGGTCCAGTTTGAAAATATTTAAATTTTGATTGTTTGTTGAGGTTTGATAAAGCATTGCTTTTTGATGAAAAAAATACAGTGGAAACCAAACAATGGCTTGATAAACATTATCCGAACTTTGCTGCATCGAGACAAATGGTAGAGTAGTGGATTGCTGAATTGAAACGTGGTCGTACCAGCACAAATGATGCAGAGTGCAGTGGACGCCCAAATGAGGTTGTTATTTCAGAAAATATCAACAAAATCCACAAATTGGTTATGAACGATCGCAAATTGGGGGTGCACGAGCTAGCTGACATTGTAAAGATACCAGATGGTAGTGTTTTTACCATTTTACACGAACATTTGGGTATGCGAAAGCTCTGTGCAACGTGGGTGCTGCGTGAGCTCACATTCGACCAAAAACAACAACGAATCCTCAGAGGAGTGTTTGGCGCTGTTAAACCGCAATAAAATTGAATTCTATCGTCGATATTTGACAATGGATGAGACATGGCTTCACTATTACACACCAGAATCCAAAAGACAGTCAGCTGAGTGGACAGCAGTCGACGAACCGAATCCAAAGCGAGCAAAGACGCAACAGTCGGCCGGTAAGGCTTCTGTATTTTGGGACGCGAACGGAACAATATTCATCTCCAAAAAGGAACCACCACCAACAGCGACTATTACTGTGCACTTTTGGATCGATTGAAGGCTGAAGTCGCAAAGAAACGGCCACATTTGCAAAAGAAAAAAGTGTTGTTTCACCAAGACAATGCACCGTGTCACAAATCGATGAAAACGATGCCAAAATTGAATGAATTGGGATTCGAATTGCTTACCCACCCACCGTATTCTCCAGATTTAGCCCCCATACTGTTTTCAGATCTGAAGAGAATGCTTGTTGGAAAGAGATTTAAGTCCATGGGTGAAGTAATCGCTGAAACTGAGGCCTATTTTGACGAGAAAGAGAAATCGTAGTACAAAAGTGGTATCGAAAAGTTGGAAAATCGCTATACTCGTTGTATCGCCCTCGAAGCCAACTATGTTGAATAATAAAATCGAGTTTTGTCAAAATTTTGTTTTTTTTTTCTTACTTATCCTAGGACTTATTGAATGACCTGGTAAAACGTAATGGAATGCAAAAAAACTGTTGCATGTAACTTTTTTTTTTAGTGTAATTTGATGCAAAACCAATACATTGAATGGCTGCTACTATTGGGTAATGAAATGACATTGTTCCTAACTTTTGGACTTTTAATTACGACGTACTTCGTATGGTGCATGATGACTGATATTTTGATGATTGTTGTCGGCTTCAGAAATGACAATGGCAGTGCTCTATATAAAGTAACCCAGTATTAATAAAAGTAACCAGCTATTTAATCAATGAATCGTCTGGTGTTTTAATCGTTGTTGTTATAATCACACATGGGAAAACCTATATTACTTATTAATTGCTTTTAATTGTGTCAAATTGACTATAGTTCCTGGGACTTTTTTTAAACAAGGTTGTATTTGTTTATTCAAATGTATCTTTTACTTCGTTAGCGGTAATTATATTTTACTGGAATTCTAAAATTAATTACGAATTACGCCAAGTTTGCTGTAGTTTTGAGTGTCATCTCATTATTAATTTTATTTAACATTTCATTCTGAAAATTAATTTTATTTTGGTCAATATTGTACCGCCATGTAAATAGATAGAATAGAATTTAGTGTGTAAGAAAAGTTTCTAGAAAGATCTGATAAGGGGAAAGCGGCCGCGATAACGAAACAAACGTCAGATAGGCGTTCCAGCAGAGGCGTCCTTAGAAATTGCGTGGCTCCGGGCAGGTACTTTGCGAGGGCCTTGTCTTTGTGAAATTGGTTTTAATGATGATGCTTGACGAGAAATACAAAGTAATAAATAAATAAATTTAACGTTTGAAAATTGTTTATTGGAATTTAAGAAAAATTAATATACACAAAGATAAAAAAATCATGATAAATTTTGGTGCATTAATGTTTTTAAAGAATCAGGGATTCAGAAATGATGTTTACGGCTTTTTCTAAGACTAAAATCATTAATTAAAATCATAATAATTTAACGAATGAGCTACGTGATTTTCGATTGAAATAATAGCAAGAGCTGAAAGTAGGGATATCACACGGTATATCGATGTATCGAAAACATTGATATTTTCGTTTCGATGTTCGATATTTTTGTATCGATACTTTCCTTCCGATGTATCGACGCTATCAATATACCGTCGATACCGTTTTAAACTTACTTCACCGATATTTTTTTGATGTATCATCGACTAGTGAAGTAAGTTCAAAAAATTTTACTTTTTCGACGATTAAAAATTATTTAGGAACTAATTGATATATCCTTCAAACGCTTTCACCATTTCACTAATTTATATAATTTGCTTAAATAAATCGACTTATTTAATATCGCTTTTTTTGAAATTATCCTCTTTTTTGATGGAACGGACTGGTCCTTGGTTATCTTCAACAATTGAAACACAGAACTTGTCGCCTGAAACCAAGAAAGATTAAAAAACACAACAAAGGTTGCTCTTGAAGAGCAACCTTTGTTGTGTTTTTAATCTTTCTTGGTTTCAGGGGACAAGTTCTGTGTTTCAATTTTTGAAATTTATGCGTTTTTAAATTCGGTCTTTTTCTCTACAATTTCGACTTTTTTTTAAGTTTTGACTTTGACAATTTCGACTCTTTGCAAAGTTTCGACTTTTACGAAAATGTCGTACTTTTTTCAAAATTTTGCCTATTTTGACAACTTCCACTCTAACTAAAAATTTCAATTTTCACCGTTTTAAAAAATTTGACTTTTTAAACATTTCAGTGTTTTTAATTTCAAGTTTAAAATTTCAACTTTGCTGAAAAAATCGAAATGTCCAGTATTTTTTAATGAATTTGTGTATATCCGGTTTTATTTCCAAGTTTTGATTTTATTATCAAAATTTCGACTTTTACAAATATTTCGCTTTAAAATTTTTTCACATAATTTTCAAATATCCAAAATTACGACTTTCAAAATTTTTTGAAATATTCAACTCTGAAAATTTCGATTTTTCTGATAATTTCAACTCTTTAATCCTTCGCTTTTAAAAATTCTAGATTTTTTGGAAAGCTTGCGACCGACATTTTTTTAAAATGTCCAATTCTTTGAAATATTGTATTTTTTCAAAATTTCGATTTTATTTCAAAATTTCGATTTTATTTCAAAATTTAGACTTTATTCAGAAAATTTCGACTTCTCGTTAAAATTTAGGTCTTTTAATACTTTCGACTTTCAGAATTTCGACTTATTTTTTAAATCTCTTTTTCGTTTTTTTTTTTTAATTTTGGTTTTTGGTCTATTTTCCAAAATTTAGATAACTTTGAAAACCTTGATTTTTAAAAATTTTTCGACGTTTTAATCAAAATTCCCCTACTTTTTTTAAATTTAATCTCTTTTTAAATTTCGACTTTTCCAAAAAATTCTACCTTTTTTAAAAGATTTGAATTTTTGTTAAACATTTTTTTAAGATTTTGATTTTATTTGAATATTCCGAGTTGTTTAAATCGCGACATTTTCTTAAAAGATCAACCTTTCTGATATTTTACAAAATGTCGATTTTTTGATACTTTCGCTGCTCTTTAAGATTCTCAGTTTTTTTATAAAGTTCAACTTTTTTTTTCAATTTATTTGACATTTCTTCGGCCCAGTTTGGAAATATTTAAATTTTTATGGTTTGTTGACAATTTTATAAACAGTTTTTGAAATGCGGCTACGTGATATTTAAATTTAAATATCACGTAGTCGCATTTCAAAAACTGTTTATAAAATTGTCAACAAACCATAAAAATTTAAATAAATTTAAATATCACGTAGTCGCATTTCAAAAACTGTTTATAAAATTGTCAACAAACCATAAAAATTTAAATAATGTTAAATAAATTGAAAAAAACATAATATTTCCGGTCAATAAGGTTCTACCATGAAGAATAAAGTTCAACTTATTTCAAAGGGGCGACTTTTTTTTAGATTTTGAGTTTTTTGAAAATTTCATCATTTTTATCAAAATTTCAATCTTTGACGGAACGGACTGGTCCTTGGTTATCTTCAAAAATTGAAACACAGAACTTGTTCCCTGAAACCAAGAAAGATTAAAAAAACACAACAAAGGTTGCTCTAACGCGTTTCGACAGCCAAGCTTTTTTCTCTCTGAAGATGACAGCTTGGCTGTCGAAACGCGTTAGAGCAGCAACCTTTGTTGTGTTTTTTAATCTTTCTTGGTTTCAGGGGACAAGTTCTGTGTTTCAATTTTTAAAATTTCAATCCTTCTGAAAATATTCAATCAAAAATTTTGACTCTTTAAAAAAATAATACATTTGTTTTTTATTTTAACTAACAAAAGTTTTCTGCTTCTCAACATTTTTACGTTTCTTTTCCAGTTTATTTCAAAGTTTAGAATTTATTAAAAATTTTCATTTTTCTTCAATATTCAGGCTATTCGAAAATTTCTGCTTTTTTGAAAATTTAACTAAACATGCTCCATTTTTTAAATTCTTATTTTTTTTAAAATTGTGATTATTGTTGAAATTCGGATTATTTTTCACATTTTCAACGTTTCTAAAAGTTTTTTTGAGAATTTTTTCATTTTATCAAAATCCTTCGACATGTTGACATTATTTTTTGATAGATCCTAATTTTCAATGAAAATTTCGAAAATTTTCGAAATTTCGTATTTTTTAAAATAATAACTTTTTGAAATATTTTTTTTATTTCTCGAAAGACCAAAATTTAGATTTTTTTCTCAAATACTTTGCTTCGTTATCGAAAATTCGCCTTTATTCCCGAAATTCTGACTTTTTTTCCAGAAATTACGAGATAAAAGTCAAAATTTCAACTTTAATATCGAAATTTCGACTACAGATACTACAGGACTTTCTTCTTCAAGTTTCGAGAAAAAAAAGTGGAAATTTCTACGGTTATCTTGGAATATTGAAAAAAAAGTCGCCATTTCGTGATTACAGCCAAAATTCCGAGAAAAAATTCAAAATTTTGCCTCTAAACTCGAAGTTTCTAAAACAATTTTTTTTAATTGAAGGCCTTTTTACGCACAATTTCCCTAATTATTTGTTATTAAACAAGAACTATTTTCCTTCCGAATTTGAGTCTATATTTTTTTATTTAGTTTTTTTTCCTCAAAATTTTGACTAAAAGCTCAAAATCTGCATCTTCGAACCGAAGATTAGGTTTAATGATTAAAATTTTCAAAAAAAAAAGTAAACATTTTGAGATTACAGCCCAACATTGGAAAAAAATTTAACAATGAAAACTTAAATTCAAAATTTAAACAATTTTTACTTTAATCTCAAATATTTATGAAACATCCTAACATTTTTGATAAAAATTCAAAGTGATTCGAAGAAAAAATTCTTGAGAAAATTTTATAAAGGCTAAATTTTGACAAATGTTGAGATTTTTATAAAACATTACAGTTAATAGTTATAAAAATAAAATGTGGTTTAATACAAAATTTAAGCAGAAATTTGAGATTTCTAAGAAAATTTGAAATTAAAAAAATATGCATTTGATAGTATGTCTGTTATACAGGGTGTTACAAAAGTCCGGGCCGCTACTTCAGGAGCATATTCTACACATTAAAATATGAAAAATGTTGAAATACATTTTTTTCTTTAAATTGCCTCCTAACGGAGATATGACCATTTAAAGATGGCGCTCCTAAAGTGGTTTTTTTACTACAAAAAGTTAACGGTTAGTAGCAAAGTCATGAAATTGGGCAAGCAGTTAAAGAATTGGATTAGGCATATTCTCATGTAACATATTTTTTTAAATAAGCAGTAGCGTGGTGTGTAGGGGGTTGCCCGCGATTATTTTTTGCCGTAACTTTTTTGTATTGCAATATTTCGACACAAAAGTGCCATAATCGTAAAAAGCAACATTTTTTATACAAAAAAGGTACTCTTTCTCAAAGTCGCTAAAAGTAACCGTTTCCGAGAAAAAAGCGTTTAAACAAAATTGTTGCATTTATTAGAATTCGTTTTGCAAATTTCTAATTTATCCACTACTAACTGCATTGATATAAAAATAGTACAAAATTAAGAAAAAAAAATCAAAGCAAGTGTTCGAAATTACTGCCCCCTGCAGCAATACATTGCTCGGCTCGTCTTCTAAGGGAACTCACTCTTTCGCAAATGCCTGCTGTATTGTGAATCTGGTTGAACCCATTTTCAATTCGTTCACGAAGATCATTGATATTGTCAACTGGTGTGGAGTAGACGATCTGCTTTAGATGTCCCCATAAGTAGAAATCGAGTGGGTTGAGGTCAGGAGACCTAGCTGGCCATGGTATCGGACCTCCTCGACCTATCCATCGTTGATGATAGTTGTTATTCAAAAATTCCCTAGCAACTGCACTAAAATGGGCAGGTGCCCCATCGTGCATTATCCACATTCTCTGTCTTGTTATGAGTGGAACATTTTCAAGTAACACGGGTAACTCTGTTTGCAAAAAATGTCTATATGATGCTCCTGTTAACCTATGAGGTAAAAAAAACGGTCCAATTATAGAGTCCCCTATTATTCCTCCCCAAATGTTAAGTGAAAAATGTTGCTGATGTCTCGACTGAATAACTGCATTGGGATTTTCAACTTGCCACTGATGCATGTTGTGAAAGTTAAGTATCCCGTTTCTGGTAAAACCCGCTTCGTCCGTAAATAATATGAGCGATGGAAAGTTCTCATTTTCAGCGATCTTATGCAATAGCCAGTTGCAAAATTCTATTCTTGGAGGATAATCAGCAGCAAGTAACCTTTGCACTCTTTGAAAATGAAAGCGGTAAAATTGGTAAAATTTCAAAATTCGCCAGATAGTTACGTGATTTACTCCTTCGGCTAAAGCAAGTTGTCTAGTGCTGACACATGGATCTTCTTCAACTCGCTGAAGCACACGCTCCTCTAAATTAGCAACTTCTGCGTTTGGCCTTCCAACACGTTCGCCTTTGAAAACAAAATTCCCTGTTTCACATAAACGAGCATGAATTTTCTGGAACAATTTTTCTCCTGGTAG
Source organism: Dastarcus helophoroides (assembly GCA_028583605.1). Taxonomy (NCBI): domain Eukaryota; kingdom Metazoa; phylum Arthropoda; class Insecta; order Coleoptera; family Bothrideridae; genus Dastarcus; species Dastarcus helophoroides. The sequence continues at coordinate 44,129,861 of CM053327.1, read as the reverse complement.
GTGTCTATTAGGAAAACGTTCAGCATAAAGCCGTCTTGCTTCAGCACGATTACAATTTGCAAGCCCGTACATTAAATGCATATCGGCCATTTCTTGATTTGAATAGTCCATTTTATCAAAATAATGAAAAGTTAAAAAACTACTACACTTACTATTGACAACAAAAACTGCTAAAGTTTACAGCTTACGACCAAATTTTATCAGTGACACAACGTCAATCTCTGGCAGATATTGTCAAGTACAATTGTTTTCTTTACGATCAGTTTGCATGACCAACTTATTTTTTCTTATACAAATTAGTTAGAATTTCGAAGACGGGATAGGATTATTTAAACGCTTTTTTCTCGGAAACGGTTACTTTTAGCGACTTTGAGAAAGAGTACCTTTTTTGTATAAAAAATGTTGCTTTTTACGATTATGGCACTTTTGTGTCGAAATATTGCAATACAAAAAAGTTACGGCAAAAAATAATCGCGGGCAACCCCCTACACACCACGCTACTGCTTATTTAAAAAATATGTTACATGAGAATATGCCTAATCCAATTCTTTAACTGCTTGCCCAATTTCATGACTTTGCTACTAACCGTTAACTTTTTGTAGTAAAAAAACCACTTTAGGGGCGCCATCTTTAAATGGTCATATCTCCGTTAGGAGGCAATTTAAAGAAAAAAATGTATTTCGACATTTTTCATATTTTAATGTGTAGAATATGCTCCTGAAGTAGCGGCCCGGACTTTTGTAACACCCTGTATATTAGGACGACACAATTTGAGAATTCTATTTTGGTTTTTATTTGGAGACTTTTACTGTTGACTTGGAGTTTTTCTAAAATTGTTGATTATTTCGCTAGAAATTTAACCCTTCTACTATAATGTGCCATTTACACGATCAAGTAAAACTCGCAAGTCGATTTAAAACTTCGCCTTTATCAGAAAATATCATTTTTCTTTTAATCGACTTCAGTTAAAATTTTTGATTATTTTGCACAAGTTCGTTGCATTTTAAAGTTTTTGAATTATTTCGAAAATTTGAACTTTTTTCAGAGGGTCGACATTTTGACTTTTTTCCTAAAAACTTCGTCTTTCTTAAGATTTATGACTTTTCAACTTTTTTCCCAAACTATTAACTAACAAAAATTTCGAAATTTTTGATAATTTTGAGTTGTTTTCGGAATTTGGGCTTTTCAAAAATTTAGGTTTTTAGATTTCATTGAAAATTAATTTGTTTTTAATCGACATTTCTTCATAATTTCGAATATTTTTTTAATTTTTCGAAAATTTAACTATTTTTTAAAATGTTGATTTTATTTTGAAATCCTAAACTTTTTTGGAAGTTTAACTTTATATGAAAGCTTCGACATTCAAAATTTTGACTTTTTTGGAAATTTTGACTTTTTTGGAAATTTTGACTGCGTAAAGAATTTCCACTTTCTTTAAAATTTCGACATATTTAAAAATTAAAAATTCGAAATATGAAACAATCAAATATGTCAAAAAAGTTACATTTAGAAAATAAAAAAAAATTCCGAAAAAGAATTGCGTGGAAAAACCACGCAATTTAAAAAACCTGAATTTGTAAAAAATGTCGCAGTTTTTAAAAGTCAAAATTTTGAGAATTAGATAAATTTTAAAACAAGGTCGAAATTTTTAAAAGTCCGAAATTTTAAAATTTCGAAAAATTTCGAAATTTTAATATAAACAGTGAAAATTGAAAAAAATGGAGGTGTTCAGAAAAAAGTAGCAAGTTTCAAAAAAAGTCAAAAAGAAGTTTGAGAAAATCGAACTTTGCCAAAAAAGTGGACATTTTTTAAAAATTTAATCAAAAAATGGAATATTCAATAATCTGGATTTTCAAGGAAATTCTAAACTTTAACAAAAGTCGGGAACTGAAAAAAAATAATCAAAAATTTGAAAATATATCGAAATCATCAATAATGTTGAGATTTTCAAAAAAAAATCGAAATTTTCGAAATAATTTTATTTGTTATTTCAAAATGTTCAAAAAGTCGAAATTTTTAAAAAGATCGAAGATACGAGGTCGACACTTTAAGTAAAAAGTTTGAAAAGCATGGAAACTTGAGAAAAAGCCAGAAATCTTAAAAAAGTGCGCATTCTGGAAAAATCGTAAAAGTATTTCAACCTTTTAAAAAGTTCAACAATGAAAAAAGTTTAAACATTGAAAGTTTTATAAATAGTTGCAGTTTTGGAAGTTTAATTTAAAATAAAAACGAAGTTTTAAACAGAAGCAAAAGTTTTTTTATTAAATGTCGAATTTTGAAAAAGTCAACATTTTAAAAAAGTCGATAACTTAAAATAAGTAAAAATTTGTTTTAAAAAGTTGGAATTTTGAAAAAAGGGAAATTATGAGAGGCGTACCACGCTGGTTGAGAAGTAATGCTACATGGGATTGGATTTATATGATACGAATAAATTTATCGATGTATCAAAACATATCGATAAATCTTTTTTGATACATCAATTGAATACAGTATCGATGTTTTAAAAACTTTGTGCCCTAGCTGAAAACTGATCTTGTGTCTTTTTCAAACATAAAAATAGTTAATAAAATTGTAAGCAGTTTTTTACTGATTCACTCTTTACTGTAGGAATTAATTATGTTACGTTATTTACCTAAGATCTAATATTATCATTTATTTAAAGATAAATATTATCCAATGCAAACGGCTGCTCCAATATAAAAACATAAGCCGACGACAGCTAATAGGTAAAATGAAACACGGGAATTCCCTAAATCGTAAACATGAAGAAAATGGAGGTCCATCAGGTTTTGTTTAGCCCTTGCAGTTGGCAGCACTTGTGGCGCTGGTACAAAAAATTTCAACAATGTGAAACAGAAGGAGTGAATGAGGCAGATATCAGCGCGATAACTATCACGCAAGAGAGCACCGAGTCGAGTTCTATAATGCGCGGCGTAAAGCGCCAAGTTCAAATTAACATTAAAATTAATATACTATTGCACGAGTGTGCGAGGCCCCGGGCGGTTGCCCTGCTCGCCACCCCCAAAGGCCGCCCCTGCGTCCCAGAAATTAGGCAAACGATAAGCGGGATTTTTCTAGAACCCGGAAGCCAAAACTATATAAGGCGGTCAGCTTTCCCTCGAGTTAGTTAGTCAGTCAGAGTAATTAGTGAATTAGTAGTTAGAAGTAAATAAGTGAGTTCACTCTTCAGTTGTAGTGTTCCGAGTTTAGTTTGGTAATAAAGTGGGTATTATTCAATTCATGTGTTAATAATCAATTCGAACCGATAAGCCTGAAATAATACCATAAAATAGTTCTGGTTTCGCCCGAATTAGAAACCAAAACTTCTTCCAACTTCTAATCTACAGACCAACAGGCTTGAACATTTATCAGACTCAGAGTTTGGAAACCAAAGCCCGGTTTCGATATATTTCCATTGCTTAAACTTGTTAAAATTTACATTATACTTTACTTTAACTTCGCATATTCGACTCATTTCTCGAAATTTTCCATACATTTTAAAATAGTTGTTTCTTTTTTCTGCACATTCTCAGTTTTAACTCGAAATTGATTCTTTTTCTCTAAAATGAAAATATAAAAACCTCGATATTAGGTGTTTCTCTTTGAAGTGTTTTTGAAATCTTCTGAAAGTTTCAGCCGACTTTGGGCTCGCTGAGCTTGCTTATTTTATTAGAACACTCAACAGTAAAATGAAGATTTGTATTTTCGTAATAATGACAATTATGGGTATTGTTGATTTTCGTTTGGCTTTAAAATGTTTCCCTAAAGAAAGTGGTTGAAAAATCGGTTGTTAAAAAACCATTTACACTTGCTCTATTGACGCACTTCATTAAAATTTGCTTCAGCTTAATTGTTGAAAGCTTTTCGAAGCCAAATCTCGACAGCTCCTATCGGGTATTCAATTTTTATTGCCTTTTAATAAGCCACACAAAACGTAGGCGTTAGACTGCACGTAAGTTTACTTTTTTTTTGTGTGTCGCCCACCATGTATACTTTCTTAATGGAACCTTTCCGCTTAGCTTCGAAGTCGAAGTAACCTGCTGACGCATTTTATAAAAATAGTTAAGCACATACTATTTTTGGATCGACGAATTCCCTAATGAACATGAATGCAAAAAAAGCGGTTAAATTACTTCGCAAATCACTTAATTATTTGCGAGCTCTTCCTGTGGACGTCTGCCTTTTGTTTTAGAATTTGTTGGAATAATAGAAAGATGGGATAATGGGCCGCGTTCGAATCAATAGTTATATATGTATCTCGCTTTTCATGTTCAGCAATTGTATTCAAACACATACGAGTTGTATTGACTTTTCAGTTTGAATTGTATTTTAAAGTCGACTCGTTATCGCAAATATTCATAACTCGCCACGATTTTACTTTACTGTTTTCGCATGTTTATTTAGAAATTTAAATTGTTTTCTCTTTTCCAGGCCCTGTTATACTTAATCACTCTTCTAGATCCAATCGTGAAAGGAGACTACGTTATCGCTTACTTCCACACGTTAACCTCGAGTAACAATTATCCATCGTTTTCATGGTTGAAAGAAGTTTATAACGTTTTACCTTATAAATATAAGAAAAATTTGAAAGCGTTCTATGTGGTGCATCCAACGTTTTGGACGAAGGTGGGTAATGTTAAACATCGGGCAAAATGTGACAAGTTTTCACCGGAACCTGTGACAAGTTTTCACCATAACCCTTAGTTGTATAAAACGCTGATTCTCAAAGCTTTTCAATTTTTGTCCCACTTTGATTTTTTGTTGGCTTTTACGTCACCAGTTCCTTCTTCCACAATTCTAGATGTTCAGCCAGTTTGCTAAAGACTGATTTGATGGAACGGACTGGTCCTTGGTTATCTTCAAAAATTGAAACACAGAACTTGTCCCCTGAAACCAAGAAAGATTAAAAAACACAACAAAGCGTTGCTCTAACGCGTAACGTGTTTTTTAATCTTTCTTGGTTTCAGGGGACAAGTTCTGTGTTTCGATTTTTAAAGACTGATTATCTTTTACAGATTTATCAATCGCTGTTTCTGATTCAACGCTGATAAACACTTGGAATTAAACGATGTAAAACTAAACAAAGTTATTCTAAAGTTTGAACGTTGCGGACAATTTTATTTTATGCTCGTCGTCAAAAAATCAAATATGAACCTTTTTCTCTCAACAGTTTCATGTGTTATGTTCCGACAGATTATAGATCCAACGCAATCGCTGCTTAGGGCTTGGGGCAATCTATAACAGATTGACACTTTTTAACAAAAGCTGACTGAAAATCTGCATTTGTGGAAAAAGCAACCCGCAAAGAAAAAGCCAATAAAAAATAAATCAGATTAACACAACTTCGCAAAGAAGGAACAGGGAATATCTTCCCTCCCATTTGTAATATGTACGAGCCACTGGACAAAAAAAAACATATTGGTACTCTCTAAACGAATGTTGGTTTTCCCACATTCGCGAATGCGAATGTTGACTTTCACTGGGAGCTACTTAGTTGTGATAAAAGTTGCAATTTCCAGAATAAATCGCATTTGGAGAAGAAAACCAGTTTTAAAAAATATTTTTCTGACAATTTTTATTTTAATTTAAATTTTGACATAATCTCGAAATTTACTAAAAATATTTTTCTCTAAATTTCGTAAAAATATTGTCAAAATTTCTGTATTTGTGTCAAAGTTTTAGAAAAATGAACGAATTTTGAGAAAAATTCAAATTTTGGATTAAAAAGCTTGATTTGAAACTTTCAGAATAAGATAAATTTTAAAAAACAGGTTGAAATTCCTCGAGAGTCAAAAAAGGGCCGAATTTTCTGTAAAATATTCAAAATTTCTAATACAGTCCAATTTTAGGAGGAAAAAGTAGAATTTTGAGTATCAAGTGAAAGAAAAAGACGAATTATAATTAACAGAAGCAGTTTTAGGATAAAGTTGGAATTTTTAGGAAATCAAATTTAATATAAAAATCTGACCTTTGAATTTCAAAAATATCGAAATTTCGGAGAAAAAGACGATTTTCGAGGTAAAAATCGATGGTTTCGAAAACCCAAATAAATCAAAATTTTGGAAAAAACGTCGACCTCTTGAAAAGGGGATCGAAATTTCGAGGCAAAAGTCGAAATTGAGTAAAAATTCGAAATTTCCCAGGGAGAGTCAAATTTAGTCGCAATTTCGAAAGAAAGGGCGAATTTTGAGGAAAAAATTAGGAAAAAATGTCGACATTTCAAGAAAAAGACTCGAAATTGCTTGACTGAATGAGGGAGGGACAAGCCTCTTCCCTCCTGCCCCACTGTGGCCTCAGAGAATATCCACTATTGAGACAAACGTCGAAATTTTGAAAAATAGGTTGAAATTTCCCGAGATTCAAAAAAAAGGTCGAATTTTCTGTAAAATATTCGAAATTTCCAATACAATCCAATTTTGGGAGAAAAAAGTAGAATTTTGAGTATTAAAGTGGTAATTTAGAAAAAGACGAATTGTAATTTAAAAAAGCAGTTGTGGGATAAAGTTGGAATTTTTAGGAAATCAAATTTAATACAAAAATCTGACCTTTTTTAAAAGTCTGAAAAGTATCGAAATTTTGGAGAAAAAGACGATTTTCGGGGTAAAAATCGCAGGTTTCGAAAACACAAAATAGTTCTGTAAAAATATAAAAATTTTGGGAAAAAGATCGACATTTTAAAAAGGGGATCGAAATTTCGAGGCAAAAGTTGAAATTTAGTAAAAATTCGAAATTTCCCAGAGGGAGTCAAATTTAGTCGCAATTTCGAAAAAAGGGCGAATTTTGAGAAAAATTTCAGGAAAAAAGTCGAAATTTCAAGAAAAAGACTCGAAATTGCTTGACTGAATGAGGTAGGGACAAGCCCCTTCCCTCCTTCCCCATTGTAACCTCAGAGAATATCCACTATTGAGATAAACGTCGAAATTTTGAAAAATAGGTTGAAATTTCCCTAGATTCAAAAAAAGGTAGAATTTTCTGTAAAATATTCGAAATTCCTAATACAATCCAATTTTGGGAGAAAAAAGTAGAATTTTGAGTATTAAAGTGGTAATTTAGAAAAAGACGAATTATAATTTAAAAAAGCAGTTGTGGGATAAAGTTGGAATTTTTAGGAAATGAAATTTAATACAAAAATCTGATCTTTTTTAAAAATTTGAAAAGTATCGAAATTTTGGAGAAAAAGACGATTTTCGGGGTAAAAATCGAAGGTTTCGAAAACACAAAATAGTTCTGTAAAAATATAAAAATTTTGGGAAAAAGATCGACATTTAAAAAAGGGATCGAAATTTCCAGACAACAGTTGAAATATAGTAAAAACTCGAAATTTCCCTGGGAGAGTCAAATTTAGTCGCAATTTCGAAAAAAAATGGCGAATTTTGAGAAAAATGTCAGGAAAAAAAGTCGAAATTTCACGAAAAAGATTCGAAATTTCTTGACTGAATGAGGGAGGGACAAGAGCGTCCCTTCCTGCCCCACTGTGACCGCAGAGAATATCCACTATTGAGATAAACGTCGAAACGTTGAGAAACAAGTTAAAATTTAAATATTTTGGAATTTTCGCCTTTACAAGAATTAAAAAACTTCAAAAAATATTTTTTAAAATTTTCAGATAAATGTCATTCTAAGAATTTTTACTCTTTTATCAAAAAACCCACCAAATTTCAAGAAAAATGCGAGGTGTAATAAACAAGTCAAAATTTGCAGAAAGACGAATTTTAAAAAAAGTGGAAATTTTCAAAAAAATTGAATTTTGGGATATGACGAAATTTTGAAAGAAGAACGCCGAATTTTGAGAAATCGAAATTTTGAAAAAACCGGATTTTGAAAAAAGTCGAATTTTTGGAATAAATTTGAAATTTCAAAAGAAAAAGGGAAATTTCAAAAGAAAATGAGAAATTGTTTGAAAAAAAAAAAAGACGTATTTTGGGAAAAAGACGAAATTTCGAAAAAAATATTGAAATTTCAAGGAGGGGGTTAATTTTAAGAAAAAAAAATGAAAACTGGAAAAGGTTCCCGCAGTTGGGAGTATAAATTTTTGGTTGGCTGTATAAACCAGGGGAAATCAAGCATCCCACCCTGTCTTATTGTTGCTAGCTAGTAGGAAAAGAAAACGAGGGAATTTAGAAATATTTTTATTAGGTAGGACTGGATAAATTACTGCAGTATTTATTTTCTTGATAAATCTTCATCACTCAAGTTTAAGAAACCTGTCTTAGCTTAGTAATCATAGATAATGTCCCGTGTTGTTGCCAAATATATTCGCATAATTTCTTGCGAATACGAATATTAAAAAACATGAGAATATTCGCGAATGCAAATGCGAATATTCGTTACATCACTGCCATAAACACATATATCATCTAGATTATCCAAATGAATGTTATTTACGTCACATAAAAGCTCATTCAATTGCTTTTTATTGTCTAGTCCCGGTATAACTTGGGAACGGATTTTTGTGAAATCTTTGCTAAATGAATATCCATTTGAATGCGTTTTAAGTTATCATTTTCAAAAATTGAAATACAAATCTTTTCCGCTGAAACCAAGAAAGATTAAAGAACACAGCAAAGGTTGCTTCTAAACTTTCTTGGTTTCGGAGGACAAGATTTGTTTTTCAATATTTGAAGATAACCAAGGACCAGTCGATTACCCAAAAAAAACAAATATTCAGAAAAATGGCAATATTTTGTAATAAAAAAACGATTTTTGAAACAAAAGGTCAAAACGAGGCTTTTGAAAATAAAATCGAAATTTCGAAAAGGACAAATTTTGAGGAAAAGACGAATTTTAGGAAAATGACTATTTTAAGAGAATAAAGACAAAATTTTGAGAAAAAACACGAATGTACCAGGAAAAGGGCGAAATTTCTAGAAATATTAAATGTGGGATATTGAGATAAAAATCAAAATTTCCTAAAAAGAGCAAACTTTAAGAAACCAGTCGAAATTTCTAAAAAATCAAATTCTAAAAGATCTAAATTTTCAGAAAAAGCTAAATATTGTATCGGGATTTGGAAAAAAAGCGAAATTTTGGGTAAACTTCGAAATGAACAAAAAATTCAAAATTCTCCAGAGAGAGTCAAATTTTAAGAAAAAAAGGTCGAAATTTTGAAAAAGGTTGTCAAAAATCCGAAAAAAAAAGAAATTACGAAAAAATGACAATCATTTTCCGAAAAAGATCTAAATTGTGAAAACAAGCGTTTAATCTTGATGAAAATTCGAAATTTCTCAAAAGGAGTAAGATTTTATCGAAATGTAGATGATTGTCGACTGATTAGTCCACACTGAAAAAGTGTCGGCCCAAATTCTAGAAAAATGACTATTTTAAGAGAAAAAAGTTAAAATTTTGAGAAAAAACACGAATGTATCAGAAAAAAGGCGAAATTTGTAGAAATATTAAATGCGGGATATTGAGATAAAAATCAAAATTTCCTAAAAAGAGCAAACTTTAAGAAACCAGTCGAAATTTCTAAAAAATCAAATTCTAAAAGATCTAAATTTTCAGAAAAAGCTAAATATTGTATCGGGATTTGGAAAAAAAGCGAAATTTTGGGTAAACTTCGAAATGAACAAAAAATTCAAAATTCTCCAGAGAGAGTCAAATTTTAAGAAAAAAAGGTCAAAATTTTGAAAAAGGTTGTCAAAAATCCGAAAAAAAAAACGAAATTACGAAAAAATGACAATCATTTTCGAAAAAGATCTAAATTGTGAAAACAAGCGTTTAATCTTGATGAAAATTCGAAATTTCTCAAAAGGAGTAAGATTTTATCGAAATGTAGATGATTGTCGACTGATTAGTCCACACTGAAAAAGTGTCGGCCCAAATTCTAGAAAAATGACTATTTTAAGAGAAAAAAGTTAAAATTTTGAAAAAAAAACACGAATGTATCAGAAAAAAGGCGAAATTTGTAGAAATATTAAATGTGGGATATTGAGGTAAAAATCAAAATTTCCTAAAAAGAGCAAACTTTAATAAACCAGTCGAAATTTCTAAAAAATCAAATTCTAAAAGATCTAAATTTTCAGAAAAAGCTAAATATTGTATCGGAATTTCGAGAAAAGGCGAAATTTTGAGTAAACTTCGAAATGGTCCTTGGTTAACTTCAAACATTGAAATACAAAAATTGTCCCCTGAAACCAAGAAAGATTAAAAAACACGACATAGGTTGCTGTCTGTAGCCTTCAACTATCATCTTGAGAGAGATATTTTGAAGAAGCTGCAATTTAGAAAAAAAAAATCGAAAGATGAAAGGTCAAAAATTCAAAACAGAAAATTTATGAGTTAACTTTGGACTTCAAGGGATATATTTTTCAAAATTTCTTCTTACGATTCCAAGAAGAATCTCAGACTTTATAAAAACCAAATTTGCATGAAGATGATATCGAAAATAAAGTCAAAATTTCTAAAAATAAGTACAAAATTTTTAATTTGTAATCAAACATTGATCCAGAGAAGAAAAAAGTATTTTTGGTGGAACGGACTACTCCTTGGTTATCATCAAAAATTGGAATACAAGAGACAAGGTTTGTATTTCAACTTTTGAAGATAAGAAGAAAGTAACAGTTAACTTCGAAAACAATTTGAAATTAAGTTTGGTTCAAAATCCATAAATTGTATAATTTTTCTTCGTAAATTTCCGGAAATGTCAAAAAATTCAGTATTCCAGTCGCAAAAAAAGGTTTTTTTTTGTAAACATTAAGCTTCTTTTAAAGTGTTCACTTTTTTACTAGAAATTTATACTTTATTTTGCCCAAAATTCCGACGTTAATCTCCATTCCATTTATAGAAAGTTCTAGGGCATTTGAAATTAAAAATGTTAACAGGAAGCCAAAAATGTATACTTCATTTTGCACAGAATTCCGACGTTAATATCCATTCCATTTATAAAAATTTTTACAGCATTTGAGTTTAAAAAAGTTAACAGGAAACCAAAAATGTATACTTCATTTTGCACAGAATTCCGACGTTAATCTCCATTCCATTTATAAAAATTTTTACAGCATTTGAGTTTAAAAATGTTAACAGGAAACCAAAAATGTATACTTCATTTTGCACAGAATTCCGACGTTAATCCCCGTTCCATTTATAAAAAATGTTAAGAGGAAATGAAAAATGTTGAGAAAAAGTTCGAATTTCGAGAAACCGCGGCAAACTGAAATACAAATTTGAACAGAAAATTTTGAAATTTGTACAGTAGATTTTGAAAGAAAGAATCAAATTTCGAGAGAAACTTTTATATTTGGGTAGGCACATGCTAGAAGTTTGTTAATATTGAAAGGGAGTCTGATAAAACTCTTAGCAAATTTCTACAAATTAGAAACAAACCTAATTAGGCACAAATTTGTTCACTAGAAACACAACACATACTAGAAACAAATTTATTCTAATTAATAACAAATTTGTTCAAATTAATAACAAATTTGTTCAAATTAATAACAAATTTCTTCTTAAAATCAAATCTGTTCAAATAATAAGCAAAGTTGTTAAAAAGAAAGGAAAATTATTGAAATCATAAACAAATTTGTTAAATTAACAGCATTATTAATTAAAGTTGCATATTTTGACACTTTTCGTGCATATTTTAAGTATTTTGCTTACATATTTCAAGCTTTTTATCAGGGCTTCTAACCGGAACTGAACCGGGAACCAAAACAAAAACAAACAAAAACCGGAGCGAAACCGAGAAAAAATATCGTTTTATTTCGGTTCGTTGAATTTATGTACTTAAAACAGTTTTTCTTTTACCCTTAAGTGAGGAATTTGTTCTTGGGAATTTAAATTTCTTTTTCAAAATTTTACACAAGTCCGTGCAAGTTTGATCTCAGAATTAAGAGTTTACTTTCAGTCTTATCATTTCTGTTTAAAAATTAGATTAGAAACTAATAATTTCCACAGTTTCTAGAAAGTGTTGACTTTATTCTCAAAATTTTAGGTCAAATTAAAATTTTAAGTTTTAACTTGAATCTTTTTTTAAAATTTTCGACTTTTTCTTGAAATTTCGACTTTTATCTGGATATTACTCGAAATATTTCTCTTCTTCTCTTAAAATTTCGAGTTTTAAATAAAAAAATATCCTCCGTTATAATTTTTTTTAAAATTGGCTTTACTTACAATTTTATTTGCAAATTCGAATTTTTCTAGGAATTTGAACTTTTTGTAGAAAACTCCGAATTTACTTCTTTCCTTAAACTTCGATTTTCTTTTCCTAATTTGATATCTCTTTTTTTGAAGTTATTTATTTAGTTATATTTCGATTTTTCGTCTATTTATTTTTTCAAATTCCACTTTTTTTACTACTTAATTTTTTTTCGGAACCTCAAATTTAAATTCTTATGACTTACTAAAACTTCCTAAAATTCCAAGATATGATTTTTTTAATTAAAATTTTCGCTGAAATCTCGCTATTTCATTGAACCTTGGAATTTTAAAATTTTGAATCAAAATTTCAGGGAAATAATACAATACTATATTCCAATTTACAGCTGGGATCTTGCAATTGGTGAAATTTGATCTTTAAATGGTGATATCTTAGAAAATGTCTAATTTAAACTTCCAATGATTTTGTTTACGCTAAAATAGTAAACTTTATTCTGAAAACTTTAATTTTTTTCTCAAATTTCGACTTTAGCCTCGAAATTGCGATTTTTTTTTAGATTGTTTAGAATTACGACGTCAAAATTGTGTGTGTTTTTTAATATTGTTACGTGCGTTATCGATTCGAATTGATACACGTGATGGATTTATTCCCACTTTATTACTGAACTCAACTTGAATCACCACAATTTACAATTAACTCACTTCTACTAACTTACTAATTGCACTGATTCTAACTGACTGACTCGAGGGAAAACTGACCGCCTTTTTATAGTTTCGGCCCGCGTTCTTCCAGAAATTTCGGCAGATAAGGTTTATCGAATGCCGAAATTTCTGGAACGCTTATCTGCCGTTTGTTTCGTTATCGCGGCCGCTTTCCCCTTATCAGAACCTTCTAGAAACCTTTTTTATTTACTAAATTCTACAATTCTATCCTAAATCCTATTTCATCTATTTACATTGCGTTACAATATTAATTGTTTTCGCGAAACTTCTGGTATAAACTCAAAAGTTCGCCTCTTTACTCCTTGAAATTTTGTGTCAAAAATCGATTCTCAAAATGTTAAATCTCTTCACAAAATTTTTAGCTACAGCTAGAATTTTTTCTATGATTCCGTCTTTAAAATTGAAATTCGCGTTTTTTTCCAAAAAATTTGTCTTTGATCTTGAAATTTCAAATTTTCTATAGAAAACTGAAGTTTAGAAATAATTGGAATTCCATTTTTTGTGGATTCTTCTATTTTTATGCTTAAATACATTTAAAATAAAAATTTCGAATTTTCGCTAAAAATATTGGCAGAAATTAGATTTTAAATGCAAAAATGCTAATTTGAATATTTTGTTATTTTTTATTTTGAATCTTAATTCATAGTTTCGAAAGGATATCCAAATGTCAAGAAAAAAATTAACATGATTGGAAAAAATCTAAATTTTGAGGAAAAACTTAATTTATGATTAACAATTTTTCAGAATTAATCTCACAATTTCAAGTCCTGGAAATTTTCGAGTTTTCAAGCTAAAACTCGAAACTTCCAAACTTATAGTTCGAGTCTTAACTCAAAATTTCGAGCAAAATGTCTAGAATTAAAGAATAAAAGTCAACATGTCGATAGAAAGGGTTATACTTGCTAGAGAAAGACTAAATTTTATTTAAAGTCGAAATTTTAGAGAAAAAAAAATAATAGTTAAAAGTGTATACAAATTTAAATTTGAAACTTAAAAAGAAAAAAGTTAAAATATCGAAACAAGGTAAATACACTAACCAAAACTTTCTGAAAAATTTTACTTTTTTTTGGAAATTTTTAAGCTTTCAATAACATTTCCAGAGAAAAAAGTCGAATATTTGGGTTTAAGGTCAATATTTCTAAATTAAGGCATAAATTTTGAAAATTCTTCTGTTAAATTGTGAAGTTCTTTTTTTGAAATTTTGACTATTTCATGAAAATCTCAATTTAAAACTTCTCATTTTGTATTTTCTGGTCTTTTTCATTTTCATTTATTTTTTTATTTTGTCATTTGATCTTTTTAATCCAAAGTTTAAGAAAACAAAGTCAATATTTTGTTAGGAAAAGCGAATCAAAGTCAAAACTTCTCTAGAAAACCAAAATTATGAAAGGAAAGTCAATCAAATTTCGGATTTTGATCGCCAAATTTTGTATATTCCAGAACTTGTTGACTCTTGGGTATACAACCACCGTACCATGCTGATGAGGCCAAGGAAGGCCCAAACTATTCTATGGTTGCGGTTGTATATATTTTCAATTTTAAGCACGTTTAACTGTTTAATTACAGAATATTTAATTGGTCGTTTGTCTTGGGTATATAATTTAATATTTTTATGAAAATTTCGAGTTTAAATTTAACAATTCGGCGACCTAGTTTGGAAATATTTAACGGAGAAAATCAATAATGGTAATGTTTCCAATCAATACGAGTCTACAATTTAAATTTTCTAAACCCGAAATTTATATTTAGTTTTTTATAAAGTTAAGGTTTTTCTTAAAATTTGAACTCAAATTGAACTCAAAATTCAGGATTACAGCTTGAAATTTTTTAATTTGAAAAATAAAAAATATTTTCCTTTAATTTTAGGCAAAGCCAGAGTAGTTAAATGTTGTAATATTAAAGAAAAAAAAAGACAGAACATTTTCTAAATTATGTTCGAATATCAATTTTTAACTCGAAACACTTTTGAAAAATCAAAAAAATGAGACCTAGAATTGAATCGAAAACTGGAAAAAACCGTTATTTTTGTCGGAACAAACCGTTATTTTTGTCGGAACAAAAACCGAAACTGAATAGATATAAATTTTTTGCTGGGACGAAAACCGGAACGAAAAAAATTAATGGTTCGAAGCCGTGCTTTTTATATTGCATATAATCTGGTCCCTACTAATAAGTGAAGCTTATAATATAAATCCACTCCCCGAGCTCTTCCAGTGTAATGTGTCGTTAAGATTTAATTAACTTTAAATTTTTTCAGATGATGACTTGGTGGTTTACAACTTTTATGGCTCCAGCTATTAAGCAGAAAGTTCATAGTTTACCCGGCGTCGAATACTTGTATTCAGTCATGTCTCCAGATCAACTAGAGATTCCAGCATTTATCACTGAATATGATATGACGGTAACTATTTTAAAAATTGACATGCTTGCTCCCTGAAACCAAGAAAATTTAAAAATTAATTATAGTTAAATAAAAAAATTAAATATAGTTAAATAAAAAAATTAAATATAATTAAATAAAAAAAATTAAATATAGTTATTGTGTTTTTTAATTTTTCTTGATTTCGGGGGACAAGATGTAAATCAGTATTTTTGTTACCTAAAACTGAAATTTCGGTCAGAATAATTTTTAATTTATGCGTTTTTTTTTTAGAAGTTGATGTAAAAAATCTATTTTTGTTTCAGATAAACGGTCTGAGGTATTTTCAGCCTGGTATTCCGACATAATTAATTCAATGTGTGTACTATAGACCTAGTCATCATCCTCCAAGTGATAAGTTGCAATATTCTGAATATAGTGCTAAGTTGTGCTGTGCCAACTGAAGTTTAGGCAGCCGCCGCTTAAAGCTGCTGTTGTTTATTTTAACTAAGTACCTTACCATCATTATATAATACTTTGTAAATAAGTAGAGCTTTTACGTACATTTTTTATAATATTAATTTCGAATAGCCTTAGCGATCGACCGAATGGATGTTAGTTTAATAGTTATAGCTCAGGAGATGACAAAATGTAGCGTGTGCATCAAAATTAAGAACCTTGAAACGGCGGTAAATTATATTTTGTTATATTGACTAGTTAGAAATGTAGTTTATTATAAAAGTATATTTTATGCTTAGTGTATATCGTATGATCCCTCGGAAGTTGTAGCGGATAAATCTTAAATTGTTGTATATGATATAAAAGGTTATATATGCAAGAACCCGACTTATTAGCTTTTGAAACAACTTGAACACGTATGGCCTAACATCAGAGGCCATATATGGCCTAACATCAGAGGCCACGTATGGCCTAACATCAGAGGCCACGTATGGCGTAACATTAGAGACCAAACGAAGTAGTCGTCTGCATGTATGACCTTTTGTTTTAGCGAAGCACTATATCTTCCCTATTATTTTTTATCATTTTCTAATCAATCATATTGATAATGTATGTATAAGACATTCCATATTTATATATAAATTGTTGAATATGCTCGTAACATATTCCACACAAGATTTTTGCACAATTATATTTTTTCAATCAAGACTGCAATTCTTCTATACTTATGAGATGCTTAAGAACTAGTGTAGGATATGTTATTTAGCGAAATCCACTCAAAATTTCTCATCTTCTCTATGTAAAAATTTGTTAAATCCTTTTCTAGCAATGTGATTAATTCACATTTAATCTTATGAAGATTTCCCGATTCGCATTTTAGAATTAAATTACTTAAGAAATCTATAACAATATAATAATGATTAATTAAATAAGCGATAACTTCCTTTTGTAATTTATTGGTAATCTTCCATTTGGTTTTTTTGGGCTTTTCCCTTTTTGACTAATCGTTTTGATATGTAATGCGTCTTTATTACTAAAAGTAAAATGAATTTATGTTTGGCTCAAGAAATGAACACCAAAAAAAAAGGATTAAAATACGGCGACGTTATTGTATGTTAATTACATTTATAGAATTATAAATGAATAACATTGTTAAAATGTTACAGTTGAATCTAATCAGAGAACTTACCTGTTAATATAAGATTTTCATTGCTTAGATAAAATTTATCACTGTTATCTGATGATGTACCTTCGTTATGAATAAAAACCTGCCCTTAAACAAAGTGTTTTATTTCATCTTCC
The DNA here is from genome assembly GCA_028583605.1 of Dastarcus helophoroides. Taxonomy (NCBI): domain Eukaryota; kingdom Metazoa; phylum Arthropoda; class Insecta; order Coleoptera; family Bothrideridae; genus Dastarcus; species Dastarcus helophoroides. The sequence goes on along the minus strand of CM053327.1, from coordinate 44,112,925 downwards.
ACTATACTATATATCCGCAAATTTTTCCTTTTGTGGGGGCCGTTATAGGCCGTCTGTCACCTAGATTCAAAATCCTTTGTAACTTCCACAAGTTTAGACATTCTCTGTATCGTCTTTGCGAAGTTTGTTTAAGTCTCGGTCAGCATTATATATCCTGAGCTTTACAGCCAGACTCAACATCTAATCTGCATCCAGATATTCTGGTCTTAATGTTTCTTTGGCAGTCAGATTATATCTCTATGTGGCAAGGTGTGGACAAGCACACACAACAATTTGTTCCTTTTCAGTCCCAAACAGTCGACATTGCAGTTTCTCTCTGAAGATGACAGCTTGGCTGTCGAAACGCGTTAGAGCAACCTTTGTTGTGTTTTTTAATTTTTCTTGGTTTCATGGGACAAGTTCTGTGTTTCAATTTTTTTAGTCGACATTGGTCATTATCGAATGAAGTGTACTCGGGAATGGATTTTTTGAACGAAAATAAGTCCTGAGAAAAATTTAGGTTTGTATGCAGTTTTATTGGCTTTTTCTTCGCCGGTCACTCCTTTCACAATCCTAAATTATAGTACCTTCTATTAAGGAATGGCAATCTGTTATAGATTGCCGCAAACAGTGATTAATAGAAGGTAATGAAATTTAGGATTGTGAAAGGAGTGACCGGCGAAGGAAAAGCCAAGAAAACTGCATACAAATATGAATACTTCGCAAATAAATTACAGAGAAAAACTTTCGTATTTCATTTTTTCTAATTTATTTGTTTTTTGCCAATTAAACTCAAATTTTGGGGAACAGTTTCTTGAGGTAATATTCTTGTTTTTGGCAACTTTGGTGTTTCATTTTTTCTAATTTATTTATTTCTTTTTTTGACAATTGTCCTCAAATTTTGGGGAAGAGTTTGTTGAGGTAATATTCTTGTTTTTTGGCAACTTTGGTAAATCATTTTTTCTAATTTATTTATTTGTTTTTTTGGCAATTGTCCTCAAATTTTGGGGAAGAGTTTCTTGAGGTAATATTCTTGTTTTTGGCAACTTTGGTATTTCATTTTTTCTAATTTATTTATTTCTATTTTTGGCCATTGTCCTCAAATTTTGGGGAAGAGTTTCTTGAGGTAATATTCTTGTTTTTTGGCAACTTTGGTATTTCATTTTTTCTAATTTATTTATTTTTTCGGCAATGTCCTCAAATTTTGGGGAACAGTTTCTTGAAGTAATATTCTTGTTTTTGACAGAAACTACAGGACGTTCTGGGGGACTGTGACACTTGGGACGATGTATAGATTACCAGCAAATATAGAATGGTGGAAGAAGTAATTGATGAAGAAAAAGTCATGAAAATAGCACTACTTCGCAAAGCAGATACAGAAAATATCTAACTTTATATTATTTTCTTCAAATTTTTGAAAATATAGAATTGTGGAAGGAGTAACTGACGAAAAAAAGCCATGAAAATAACACTACTTCGCAAAGAAGATACAAAGAATATCTATCTGTGGCGCTATTATTTTCTTCGAATTTTTTTTTAGATTTAGATTTTTTTTAAATTCGAAGCAACATTTGATCTATCTCGAAAAAGGTAATACTTGTATGTCGCTAAAATGCACCATTTTAAAAAAGATAGCAATTAAAATTCGAGTCAAAGAGAACTTTGGAGTTCAAAGTCCAAAAAATATTAAAATTGACACTTTGACATAACATATTGAGACTTCGAGAAAAAAATCTACGTTTTGAATTTAAGTTAATAAGGGAAAGTTGATATTTTAAGAAGAAACTGCATTTAAAATTAAAGTCAAGATTTTGTACTTGACATGGAAATTTCGAGAAAAAAGTCGAAATATTAGAAAGAGAAAACCCAAGTTCTTTGCAAAAAATTTAAATTTCGGGTACATTTTAAATAGAAAAAAAAGTTGAGTAAAACTTGTACGCCGTACGTTACATATGCCTAGTATTAGAGTAACCTTGCTATATTTTGTCCAATCTTGGAAACTAAATATTCAGAATATTTAAAAGTTTCGAAGCAAAAAGATTAGAATTGAAAACAGCAAAACGTTAACAAAAACTGTAAAACTTTTCTAAAGAAAATCAATTTATTAAAAATAAGTCGAATTTTGCTAATAAAGTTGACATTAAAAAAGAAAAACGAAATCTAAATTTTTTTTCGAAATTCCCAGAAAATGATGAATTTTGAGGAAAAAGACGAATTTCGAAAAGAATAGAAAATGAGATTCTCGTAGAGAAAGTCAAATTTTGAGGAAATAATGTAATTTTAAGAACAATAGTTTAAACAAATGAATTTTTAATAAAAAATCTAAATTTTGAGAAAAAGACGAATAATCGAAGAAAAAGATGAGATTTTCAGAAACAAAGAATTTTGAGATTAAGTCGAAATTTTGAAAAGAAAAAAAATGGAAATCTCGTAGAGAAAGTCAAATTTTGAGAAAATAATGTAATTTTAAGAACAATCTTTTAAAAAAATTGAATTTTTAATAAAAAATCTAAATTTTGAGAAAAAGACGAATAATCGAAGAAAAAGATGAGATTTTCAGAAACAGAGAATTTTGAGATTGAGTCGAAATTTCGAAAAAAGAACGAATTTTGACAAAAATATCTATCCATAACTATCAAATTTTATTAACAATTAAAACTTTTTTTTTGGTGGAAAGGACTGGTCCTTGGTTATCTTCAAAGATTGAAATACAAATCTTATCCCCTGAAACCAAGAAAGATTAAAAAACACAACAAAGGTTGCTCTAACGCGTTTCGACAACCAAGCTATCATCTTCAGATACGACAGATATTAAAAATTCCATTATGTTTCTATAAATATTTGCTATGACCGGCCCTGGTTTCGCTTTTCAGCACGATCGGCCGTTATATCAGCAATTTGTTTAGCTGTTGTTATCCTAACAAGCTCCATAGATCACAGACGCCGAATATTCCGTCTAAATGTAAAAAATAACGATATTTTTCAGGAAAAAAATTATTTCCTGAAAGTAAATGAATTTTGGAAAAAATTAATCGAAATTTCAAAGCAAATTTCAAAGAAAAATTCGTCATTTCCAGAAAACATCTTATTTTGAGATAAACATGAAAATTTCGAGAATAAGTTAAACTTTAAGGTAATATCCAAAATTTCGAATTCTGGAAGGTAGACATTTTACAAAAAAAATCCCTTCGTTAAAAAAAATAACGAAATTTCCAATAAAAAAGACGAATTTCGGAAAACAATGGAAATTTGCAGGAAATGAGAAAAATATTTGAAATTTTCCAGAAATACATTCAGTTGAAAACAGTTTTGCAAATACAAAAGAGTCGAAATTTAAAAAAAAGGGATGAATTTCGACGAAAAACACGAAACTTGGAGAAAAACTTAAAATTCCACACAGAAAGTAAAATTTTGAATGTTGAAATTATGAAAAAAATGTTTGAATGTTGAAATTTTGAAAAAAGTGAAATCCTCGATCAAATGTTTAAAAATGAGGCAACATTTTTCAAAATATTCCAAATTTTCAACAGAAATTGAAATTTTAGAGTTGTAACTTGCAAAATAAATTAAAATTAAAAAAAAATCGAAAATTTTGAAATCGAAATTTTCTGAAAAAAAAATTAATTTAAAAAAAAGAAATTTGAAGAAATTGAGAGAAATATTTGAAATTTTCCAGAAATACATTTACTTGAAAAAAGTTGAGTTTTGCTAATAATAATTATAGTCGAATTAATAATAATAGTCGAAATTTTGAAAAAAATGACGAATTTTGAGAAAAAAGGCGAAATTTCGAGAAAAATTAAATTTTGATTAAAATTAATAAACTCAAAAATTTAAATTTCACACAGAAAGTAACATTTTAAAAAAGTAGCCAAATTTTGAGCTCAATCCTTATTTATAAAAAAGACAAATTTTTTTAAAAATCTAACTTTTAATAAAAGACAAATTTCTAAAAAAAAGCTAGAGATCAGATTTTGAGACAAAGTCGAAATTTAAAAAACAGAAATGTTTAAGAAAGCTGTCGAAATTTTTTTAAAAAGTCGAATAAAATCAAAACTTCTAAAAACACAAACGAATTATAAAAAAAAAGATCGAAATTTCGAGGAAAAGTCGTAACTCCGAAAAATGGACGATTTTTGAGAAAAGGTCGAACGATTGAATATTTATTTTCTTTTGACTGCTTACGTCAGGGGGAGACGATGGCCCCACATGTCCACAATTACGAGCAAATTGGAATTTCCAGAAATATAGATCAAAACTGTTTTCACTTTTTTTATTTTATTTTATTAATCGCAAGACTTTTTTTGTTTCGCTTTTCTATAGGATTTTGATTTATTTTCTGAATTCTGAATTTTTTGAAAATGTGTACACAAAATTTTTTTGAAAATTTCGACAGTTTCCTTAAACCCTTCTGTTTTTTAAATTTCGACTTTGTCTCAAAATCTGATCTCTAGCTTTTTTCTAGAAATTTGTCTTTTATTAAAATTTAGATTTTTATCAAAATTCGTGTTTATTATAAGGACTGAGCGCAAAATTCGAATACTTTCTTAAAATGTTACTTTCTGAATGAAATTTAAATTTTTGCGTTTATTAATTTTACTTAAAATTTAATTTTTTCTCGAAATTTGGTCATTATCCTCAAAATTCGTCATTTTTCTCGAAATTTCGACTATTATCATTATTTCGACTATTATTATTATTTGCAAAATTCAACTTTTTTCAAGTAAATGTATTTCTGGAAAATTTCAAATATTTTTCTTATTTTCTTCAAATTGCCATTGTTCTCTCGAAATTCGTTTTTTTTATTGGAAATTTCGTTATTTTTCTTAACGAAGGGGTTTTTTCGTAAAATGTCTACCTTCCAGAATCTGAAATTTTCAGTATTACCGTAAAATTAGACTTATTCTCGAAATTTTTATGTTTATCTCAAAATAAGATATTTTCTGAATTTTCAATTTTTTGAAAATGTGTACACAAAATTTTGATCTTTTCTCAAAATAACACTTTTTTCAAAATTTTGATTTTTTTCTTTTAATGTTTATATTAAAAATATTACATATTGATTAAAAATAAAATATGTATTATATGTATGTAAAAACATGGAAATAACAAAGATATTTTTTGTAGTTTCTCTCTGAAGACAGCTTGGCTGTCGAAACGCGTTAGAGCAACCTTTGTTGGGTTTTTTAATCTTTCTTTGTTTCAGGGGACAAGTTCTGTATTTCAATTTTTAACAAAGAGTGAAGGAAAGTTAAAAGCCATGGAGATGGACTTTTGGAGACGCAGCTGTGTGACAAAAACAGAAAAGATGAGAAATGGTTACATTCGGGAAGAAATGAGGGTTACGTCGGTGAATATGTTGGATGCAATAGAAGGAAGGAGGTTAAATTGGTACGGACATTTAGGAAAAATGCCAGTGGCCATCAAAAATATTTCATTGGAAACCCCATACACGAAAAAAAAAAAAAGAGGAAGACCGAAACTTACATGGAACAAAAGAGTGACTCGAGCAATGCAGGACCAGTGTATGAGAGACGACGATTTGCAAGATAGGAGGTAGAAGCTTGAGTGCGAGAGACGCCGTATGGTGTGTAGTTCCCATTCGCATTTAATAATAATAATAAATGTCGGTGATTCAGAGGATACATTTTTACTTAAACTTTGTTCTAAATTTTTATACTTGATGGTCCGACTTTTTTTTTAGGGTCCAACCTACCCCTTACTCTTGTCAAGGTCGAATTAATAGAATTCTACTATAGTGAATAATAAAAGTGCAATTTAGTAAAATTTCTTTTATTAACTCAAATAAGTTAGGTCACAACTTTTTAAGAATAACAATAACATTTCTGTTACTACACATAAATTTTTGTATATACAATTCATGTTTTAAATTATTGGCAGGGAAAAAATTTTTTATTAAATATACATACACTACAAAAACATTGATAAAACTAGCTAAGTCAGTAACAATCGCCTATAATAATAAATTGTAAACAATGTCGAAAATTTGCTACATTTGTTAATTATTATATTAAACAACAAAAGTGCATAAGTAGATAAAACAAGGACTCGAGAAATTTATCCACATCTATACAAGCTTTAGGAGATTAAATAATTTTCTTTATTAGATAAATACGTTCCAATTTACTTAAATAATATTGTACAAGTCTTCTTTTGAGTGAAAATTTCAAAGTGCGTACTAATCGACCTAACATTTCGATAATAGATGGTGTTTTATCTCAACTAGTCATGGCAAAATCATCAAATTTTCTAGTGACCGAGGAAATATTTCTTTAAAAAGTCCGCAATTACTCAAGTTACCCAATCAAACGAATTTCCTCAAATAAAATAATATCGAATTTATCAATAACTACAAGCCAATTTGGAACCTGCCAAGTATTTTAGCACCATTTCAATTGAAACAGCATAAACAAAAACTAATAACAGAAATATTTCCTATCTACCACGAGTTACGGCAAATGTTTGAGTATTAATTAAATGTAAATGTGATACTGTTTCATGTAAGATTGAATCGAAAAATCGCCCAAATTCTTTGCAAGCACACAATAATAGGCACCGTGCACATAACAAGTTGTAGATCAAAGTGATGCGCTTGATCAGTGCAGGCTGGTGCGACTCGGCATCGTCCACACTGGAGGGGCTAAAGGTCACAGTTTCTCCTTGGTCGGTACCCAGATGGTCGGGCCGCTTTGCTCCTTGATCACCTCCTTGACTTGAGCGTAGATGTCCTCGGGGGTGTCCCCTTGTACAACAGCTGAAACAATTTTCCACGTTTCAAAATATCCACTCACAATGTCAACTTGTTCAATTCCCAAAATTTCAACTTTCTTCACAATGTCAACTTGTTCGATTCCCAAAATTTTAACTGTCTTCTCAAAATTGAAAATGTCGACCTTTTTCTAAAGTTTAACTCGCTGAAAATTCCAAATTCTTTAAAATTCTGCCTTATTTGGATACATTTTTGACAAATATTTAGTTTTTTTTATAATTGTTCTCTTTGTTAAGATTTTTTTGTGGAAATTTCAATTTTTTTGTGAAATTACCAAAAAAGTCGAAATTTTTGCCTTCTCTGGTAATTTTGATTTTTTAAATATTTACTTTGCGAAAATTTCAGATTTCTTTGAAAACTTTATACTGAAAATTTGTCCTTATAACTAGTTTTTTGAAAAGTTGTTTTTTTTTTTCAAAGTTTCGATGTTATTACACAATTTATTTTCATTTATTCTCGCAAAATTCGACTTTTTGTCAAAATCTGGACTCTTTTTCAAGACTTTTGACTTCTGATATTTTCGACTTAACCGTTGCTCTTTTTAAAATTTTGACTTTTCAAAGAATTTGTAATTTTCTGAAAATTTCGACCGTTCAAGGTTTAATTTTTTTCAAAAATTTAGATTGTTTTTGAAAAGTTTAACATTTTTTCAGATTTCCTTCGAAAAACTTCTTTTTATTTTAAATTTCCACTTTTGTTTGCGTTTCCAGGTTTCGACCAATTTTTCAAAAGATTTTGAGGTTTTTGAAAATTTCGATTTTTTTTAATATTTCGACTTTTCGGAGTTAAAATTGTTTTCTAAAGTTTAGCCTTCCTAAAATCACGGTTTTTTTTTAAACATTTTGAATTTTTGAAAGCCACTGTTTTAAAAATTCCACTTTTTAAAACCTTTTTGTAAAATTTGACATCTAACAAAGTTTGTTAGATGTCAAATTTTTTGAAAATTTAACCTTTTCTGATAATCTCGCTTTCCACTTAGACAATTTTAACTTTATTTAAAATTAGACCTAAAAAACGAATTTTCGTATTTCGTCTCTTCTTTTGAAGATTTTGGCATTTTTTTTTCAATTTTTACTGAAAAATTTTCAATCAGAATTCTTGATTGATGCTTAATAAACAAAAATTTCGAGAATTAGTCGAATTTTCAAGATAACATTGAAAATTTCACGTTCCGGAAGGTAGACATTTTACGAAAAAAAATCTTCGTTAAAAAAATAACGAAATTTCCAATAAAAAAGACAAATTTCGAGAATGTTTATGGCAATTTGAAGAAAATAAGAAAAATATTTGAATTTTTCCAGAAACACATTTACTTGAAAAAAATTGAGTTTTGCAAATAATAATAATAGTCGAAATTTCGAAAAAAATGACAAATTTTGAGGAAAAAGACGAAATTTCGAGAAAAAAATTAAATTTTCACACAGAAAGTAACATTTTAAGAAAGTAGCCAAATTTTGAGCACAGTCCTTATAAAAAAGACGAATTTTGATAAAAATCTAAATTTTAATAAAAGACAAATTTCTAGAAAAAAGCTAGAGATCAGATTAAAAAAATAGAAGGGTTTAAGGAAACTGTCGAAATTTTCAAAAAAAAAAGTCCTTATTTTGAGAAAAGATCAAAATTTTGTGTACACATTTTCAAAAAATTCAGAATTCAGAAAATAAATCAAAATCCTGTAGGAAAGCAAAACGAAAGTCTTGCGATTAATAAAATAAAATAAAAAAAGTGAAAAATAAAAAATAAATGAGAAAATTTGAGTTGGAAGTTTTCAAAATATTAAGACGAAAAAAAAGTCGAAGAATCTCCAAGTATTTTCAATAAAAATCGAAGGCGAGCTTTCCAAAGAAAATCATCTATTTTAGAGTCAAAATTTCGAGAAAAAGTCAAATTTTGAGTCCTTATAAAAAAGATGAATTTTGATAAAAATTTAAATTTTAAAAAAAGACAAATTTCTAGAAAAAAAGCTAGAGATCAGATTTTGAGACAAAGTCGAAATTTAAAAAAATAGAAGGGTTTAAGGAAACCGTCGAAATTTTCAAAAAATAGTCGTTATTTTGAGAAAAGATCAAAATTTTGTGTACAAATTTTGAAAAATTCAGAATTCAGAAAATAAATCAAAATCCTGTAGGAAAGCAAAACGAAAGTCTTGCGATTAATAAAATAAAATAAAAAAAGTGAAAAATAAAAAATAAATAAGAAAATTTGAGTTGGAAGTTTTCAAAATATTAAGACGAAAAAAAAGTCGAAGAATCTCCAAGTATTTTCAATAAAAATCGAAGGCAGGCTTTCCAAAGAAAATCATCCATTTTAGAAAGTCAAAATTTCGAGAAAAAGTCAACTTTTGAGTCCTTATAAAAAAGATGAATTTTGATAAAAATTTAAATTTAAAAAAAAAGACAAATTTCTAGAAAAAAAGCTAAAGATTAGATTTTGAGACAAAGTCGAAATTTGAAAAATAGAAGGGGTTTAAGAAAACTATCGAAATTTTTAAAAAACGTCACAATCACAAACGAATTGTAAAAAAAAGGAAATTAAAAAAAAAATATCGAAATTTCAAGGAAAAGTCGCAACTCCGAAAAATGGACGATTTTTGAGAAAAGGTCGAACGATTGAATATTTATTTTATTTTGACTGCTTACGTCAGGGGGAGACGAGGGCCCCACATGTCCACAATTGCGAGCAAATTGGAATTTCCAAAAAGTTGGATCAAAACGGTTGAAATTTTCCAAAAATTTTTGCCTTTTTACAAAAACGAACGACTAAATATTTATTTTATTTTGACTGCTTACATCAGGGAGAGACGAGCGTCTCACAATTTTGAGAAAAAGCAAAATTTTGAAAATAAATCGAATTTAGAAAAAAACAAGCACTCGAGTGGCAGTTTGCAAAAGTTGAAACTTACAAAATTGGAAAGGTTAATATTTTAAAAGAGAAAAAATCCTGAAAAAAGTTCGAAAATCTTAAGTCGAAATTTTAAAAAACTGTTTCAAAAAAGTGTAAGTTTCTAAAACAAATTGAGTTTTTCGGTTTTTCGAATAAAGACCCAATTTATTACATAAAAGTTGAAACTTCAAAAAACCTCGAAATTTTTGAAAATAAAAGTCGAAATTTTTGAAAAAACTCGAAATTTTTGAAATAAATAGAACTTTTAAAACAAGAAAGTCAAAATTTCGAGAAACAGTCAAAACAGTTATCTAAAATTTCGATTTTTTTGATAATTTTGGCTTTTCTTCAGTAAATTGATTTTTCTTAAATTTCTCGAAATTATTTTAAAATGTTTACTACTTTTGAAATTTTAGAATATTTTGCAAAATATTAACCTTTTTAAAAATTTGGAGTATTTTTGAAAATCTGTTCAGTTGTTTTTTGAAATACTTAAATTTTTGAAGAAGGTCAAAATTTTATCGTTATTTGACTTTTTTTGAAAATCTTAATTTTTAAAATTTTTTACTTTCTACGAAATTTTTTTTAATTTTCCTTTTTTTTATAATTCGTTTGTGTTTTTAGAAATTTTGATTTTATTTTCCACAAAATTCGACTTTTTTTTGAAAATTTCGACAGTTTTCTTAAACTCTCCTATTTTTTAAATTTCGTCTTTGTCTCAAAATCTAATCTTAAGCTTTTATCTAGAAATTTGTCTTTTTAAAATTCCAATTTTTATCAAAATTCGTCTTTTTACAAGGACGTATTTCTGGAAAATTTCAAATATTTTTGTTATTTTCTTTAAATTTCAATTGTTTTCTCGAAATTCGTCTTTTTTTGGAAATTTCTAGTTTTCTTACGCGTTAGCTCTTTTCGAGAAATTTGTTTGTTTTTAAAATTTAAATTTTCATCAAAATTCACCTTTTTTATAAGAACTATGCTCAAAATTTGACTATTTTCCTAAAATTTTACTTTCTGTGTGAAATTTCAATTTTTTTCTCTAAATTTCGTCTTTTTTCTCGAAATTCGTCTTTTTTTTTCGAAATTTCGACCATTTTTAATTGCAAAATTCAACTTTTTTCAAGTAAATGTATTTCTGGAAAATTTCATATATTTTTGTTATTTTCTTTAAATTTCCATTGTTTTCTCGAAATTCGTCTTTATTTTGGAAATTTCGACAGTTTTCTTAAGCTTTAGTTTTTTCTAGAAATTTGTATTTTTTTTTAATTTAAATTTTCATCAAAATTCATCTTTTTTATAACAACTATGCTCAAAATTTGACTATTTTCTTGAAATTTTACTTTCTGTATGAAATTTTAATTTTTTTCTCGAAATTTCGTCTTTTTCCTTAAAATTCGTCTTTTTTCTCAAAATTTCGATCATTTTTTATTCGCAAAATTTTTTCAAGTAAATGTATTTCTGAAAAATGTCAAATATTTTTATTTTCTTTAAATTTCCATTGTTTTCTCGAAATTCGTCTTTTTTTTTGGAAATTTCGACAGTTTTCTTAAACTCCTATTTTTTAAATTTCGTCTTTGTCTCAAAAACTAATCTTAAGCTTTTTTCTAGAAATTTGTCTTTTTAAAATTCCAATTTTTATCAAAATTCGTCTTTTTTACAAGGACTTTGACTTTCTGTGTGAAATGTTAATATTTTTCTTGAAATTTCGTCTTTTTCCCAGAAATTCGCATTTTTTTTTCGAAATTTCGATCGTTCTTTATTCGAAAAATTCAACTTTTTTCGAGTAAATGTATTTATGGAAAATTTCAAATATTTTTGTTATTTTCTTTAAATTTCCATTGTTTTCTCGAAATTCGTCTTTATTTTGGAAACTTCGATAGTTTTCTTAAGCTTTAGTTTCTTCTAAAAATTTGTATTTTTTTTAATTTAAATTTTCATCAAAATTTATCTTTTTTATCAGAACTATGCTCAAAATTTGACTATTTTCTTAAAATTTTACTTTCTGTGTGAAACTTTAATTTTTTTTCACGGAATTTCGTCTCTTTCCTCGAAATTCGTCTTTTTTTTCGAAATTTCGACCATTTTTAATTGCAAAATTCGACTTTTTTCAAGTAAATGTATTTCTGGAAAATTTCATATATTTTTGTTATTTTCTTTAAATTTCCATTGTTTTCTCGAAATTCGTCTTTTTTTTGGAAATTTCTACAGTTTTCTTACGCGTTAGATCTTTTCGAGAAATTTGTTTGTTTTTAAAATTTAAATTTTCATCAAAATTCATCTTTTTTATAAGAACTATGCTCAAAATTTGACTATTTTCTTAAAATTTTACTTTCTGTGTGAAATTTCAATTTTTTTCTAGAAATTTCGTCTTTTTCCTCGAAATTCGTCTTTTTTTTTCGAAATTTCGACCATTTGTAATTGCAAAATTTAACTTTTTTCAAGTAAATGTATTTCTGGAAAATTTCATATATTTTTGTTATTTTTTTTAAATTTCCATTGTTTTCTCGAAATTCGTCTTTATTTTGGAAATTTCGACAGTTTTCTTAAGCTTTAGTTTTTTCTAGAAATTTGTATTTTTTTTTTAATTTAAATTTTCATCAAAATTCATCCTTTATACAAGGACAATGCTCAAAATTTGACTATTTTCTTAAAATTTATTTTCTGTGTGAAATTTTAATTTTCTTCTCGAAATTTCGTATTTTTCCTCGAAATTCGTCTTTTTTTTTCGAAATTTAGACAATTTTTTATTCGCAAAATTCAATTTTTTTCAAGTAAATGTATTTCTGGAAAATTTCAAACCTTTTTCTCGTTTTCTTCAAATTTCCATTGTTTTCTCGAAATTCGTCTTTTTTGTTGGAAATTTCGTTATTTTTCTTAATGAAGGGGTTTTTTCGTAAAATGTCTACCTTCCAGAATCCGAAATTTTGAATATTACCTTAAAGTTTGACTTATTCTCGAAATTTTCATGTTTATCTCAAAATAAGATGTTTTCTGGAAATGACGAATTTTTTTTGGAAATTCGTTTCGAAATTTCAATCAATTTTTCCCAAAATTCATTTTTCTTTTAGAAAATATCGATATTTTTTACATTTAGACGGAATTTCGGAGTCTGTGAACTATGGAGCTTGTTAGCATAACAACGGCTAAAGAAATTGCTGATATAACCGCCGATCGTGCTGAAAAACGAAACCAGGTTCGGTCATAGCACATATTTATAGAAACATACTGGAATTTTTAATATCTGTTGTATCTGAAGATGATAGCTTGGTTGTCGAAACGCGTTAGAGCAACCTTTGTTGTGTTTTTTAATCTTTCTTGGTTCCAGGGGATAAGATTTATATTTCAATCTTAGAAGATAACCAAGAACCAGTCCGTTCCCCAAAAAAAAGTTTTAATTGTTAATAAAATTTGATAGTTATGGATGGACATTTTTGTTAAAATTCGTCCTTTTTTCGAAATTTCTACTCAATCTTAAAATTCTTTGTTTTTGAAAATCTCATCCTTTTCTTCGATTATTCGTCTTTTTCTCAAAATTTAGATTTTTTATTAGAAATTTAGACTATTTTTGAATGTCCATTTTTTCCAATTTTCGACTTTTTTCTAAATTGTCGCTCTTTGGAAATTTCGATTTTTTAATTTTCGATTTTGACATTTTTTCGAAAATCGTTACTATTTTTTAAGATTTTACATGTGTAACGTATCTTTTCTTACATAAATATCGAATTATTCAAATTTTTGACTATTTCTCGAAATTTTGATTTTATTTTTCAAAAAATTCGACTTTTTAAAAAAATTTCGACAGTTTTCTTAAACCCTTCTATTTTTCACATTTCGGCTTTGTTTCAAAATCTGATCTTTAGCTTTTTTCTAGAAATTTGTCTTTTTAAAATTAGATTTTTATCAAAATTCGCCTTTTTTATAAGGACTGTGCTCAAAATTTGACTACTTTCTTAAAAATTTACTTTCTGTGTGAAATTTAAATATTTTTGTTTATCAATTTTGTTTAAAATGTAATTTTGTCCTCGAAATTTCGTCTTTTTGCTCGAAATTCGTCTTTTTTTCCGACATTTCGACTCTTTTTTAGTCGCAAAATTCGACTTTTTTCAAGTAAATGTATTTTTAGAAAATTTCGAATATTTTTCACAATTTCTTCAAATTTCTTTTTTTTTAATTTGATTTTTTTTTCAGAAAATTTCGATTTCAAAATTTTAATTTATTTTGCAAGTTACAACTCTAAAATTTTTATTTCTGTTGAAAATTTGGAATATTTTGAAAAATTTTGCCTCCTTTTTAAAATATTTAATGGAAGATTTCATCTTTTTTCAAAATTTCAACATTCTTCTAATTTTAAATTCTCAAAATTTCTTATTTTTGGAAAATTTGGACTATTTTTAAATGTCGACTTTTTCCAATTTTCGACTTTTTTCTAAGTTGTCGCTCTGGAAACATCGATTTTTAAATTTTCGATTTTGACATTTTTTTAGAAAATCGTTACTCTTTTTTAAGATTTTACATGTGTAACGTATCTTTTCTTACACAAATATCGAATTATTCAAGGGGTTATTCAAACTTTTGACTATTTCTCGAAATTTTGATTTTATTTTTCCAAAAATTCGACTTTTTTAAAAAATTTCGACAGTTTTCTTAAACCCCTTCTATTTTTCAACTTTCTACTTTGTCTCAAAATCTTTAGCTTTTTTTCTAGAAATTTGTCTTTTTTTAAAATTGGATTTTTATCAAAATTCGCCTTTTTTATAGGGACTCTGCTCAAAATTTGATTACTTTCTTAAAATTTTACTTTCTATGTGAAATTTTAATATTTTTTAATTAATTTTATATAAAATTTAATTTTTTTCTCGAAATTTCGTCTTTTTGTGCGAAATTTGTCTTTTTTTTTCGAAACTACGACTATTTTTTATTCGTAAAATTCAACTTTTTTCAAGTAAATGTATTTCTGAAAAATTACAAATATTTTTCTCAATTCCTTCAAATTTCTTTTTTTTTAATTTGATTTTTATTTCAGAAAATTTCGATTCCAAAATTTTCGATTTTTTTTTAATTGTTAATTTATTTTGCAAATTACAACTCTAAAATTTCGATTTCTGTTGAAAATTTGGATGATTTTGAAAAATGTTCATTTTTTTTTCAAAATTTCAACATTCTTCTTTTTAAATTCTTAAAATTTCTTATATTTGGAAAATTTAGACCATTTTTGAATGTCGACTTTTTCCAATTTTCGACTTTTTTCTAAATTGTGGCTCTTTGGAATCTTCGATTTTAAATTTTTGATTTTGACATTTTTTCGAAAATCGTTACTATTTTTTAAGATTTTACATGTGTACGTGTCTTTTCTTACACAAATATCGAATTATTCAAGGGGTTATTCAAACTTTTGACTATTTCACGAAATTTTGATTTATTTTTCAAAAAATTCGACTTTTAAAAAAAACTTCGACAGTTTTCTTAAACCCCTTCTATTTTTCAAATTTCGACTTTGTCTTAAAATCTGATCCTAAGCTTTTTTCTAGAAATTTGTCTTTTTAAAATTAGATTTTTATCAAAATTCGCCTTTTTTATAAGGACTGTGCTCAAAATTTGATAACTTTCTTAAAATTTAACTTTCTGTGTAAAATTTTAATTTTTTTTCTTTATTAATTTTATGTAAAATTTAATTCTTTTCTCGAAATGTCGTCTTTTTCCTCGAAATTCGTCTTTTTTTGCAAAATTTCGACTATTTTTTATTCGCGAAATTCAACTTTTTTCAAGTAAATGTATTTCTGAAAAATTTCAAATGTTTTTCTCTTTTTGTTCAAATTTCCATTGTTTTCCGAAATTCGCCTTTTTTATTGGAAATTTGGTTATTTTTCTTAACGAAGGGGTTTTTTTCGTAAAATTTCTACCTTAAAGAATGTCAAATTCTGAATATTACCTTAAAGTTTGACTTATTCTCGAAATTTTCATGTTTATCTCAAAATAAGATGTTTTTTGGAAATTCGTTTCGAAGTTTCGATTAATTTTTTCCAAAATTTCGGTTTCAAAATTTTCGATTTTTTTAAAATTTTAATTTATTTTGCAAATTACAACCCTAAAATTTCGATTTCTGTTGAAAATTTGGATTATTTTGAAAAATGTTGCCTCATTTTTAAATATTTGATCGAAGATTAAATTTTTTTCAAATATTCAACATTCTTCTAATTTTAAATTCTTAAAATTTCTTATTTTTGGAAAATTTAAACCATTGAATGTCGCCTTTTTCCAACTGTCGACTTTTTTTTAAATTGTCACTCTTTGGTAACTTTGATTTTTAAATTTTCGATTATGATAATTTTTCGAAAATTGTTACTACTTTTTAAGATTTTACATGTGTACGTGTCTTTTCGTTACACAAATATCGAATTATTCAAGGGGTTATTCAAACTTTTGACTAATTTTCGAAATTTTGACTTTCTTCTTTTAAAAGTTTCATTTATTTCAAAAATTTCGAGTTTTTTGAAAAATTTCGACTTTATATTTCAAAAATTTCGACGTTTTTTCAAAGTTTCAACTTTTATGTAGTAAATTGGGCGAAAAATTGAAAAATTCAATTTTTTTTTGGAAACTTACACTTTTTTGAAACATTTTTTAAAATTTCGTTTTGAGATTTTCGAACTTTTTTCAGGATTTTCCCTCCTATTGAAAATGTTAACCCTTCCAATTTTTTTTTAAATTTAACCCTTTTGGAACTTTTTAAAGTCAAATTTATGTATAGGGACAATGGATATCGTTTCACAACCGAATTCTAGGATTATTTTTCATAAAAACTCGTTCCATCTAGTTTTACATTAACGTTGTCTTCATTAAATGTTGTCAGATGGCGGAGAGCACTCACCTGTGAAGTATTCGGCGAATTCCTGCTCCATTTTCAGCGCCCTTTCGTATGTTTTCTTTGCTTGCTCTTCGGTCATACGTTTATTCATCTCCCTAAAGCAAAATCGTTTTATTCCATAATTAAAACTCTGATTACAACTTACATTATCGATTCGATCGATTTTGGTTTGATGAATATAGCTATTGGGTACAATAGGGCAACCTGAAGTCTCTTAATGGCGTTACCACTTACATCCAAGATGCAATGCTTTCCCTAGGATTAATTAAAAGGTATTATTATCGCTAGAACCATTTAAATGTAAATCAGATACCTTCTCGGCGACTTCCCTGACTGAGGCGACCGAAGTACCATACAGATTTTCATTGTATTGCCCAGCCTCGATAAATAGATGATTCTGGATATCTTTCTCCATCTGTTCTCTTGAAGCAACAAAGTGATAGTCTCTCCCGTCGACTTCATACTCCCTCTTTGGTCGAGTTGTATCTGGGATTGATTAATAAGTAATTTGTTTATTTTTTAAGCGGGTACACTTACGTGGTACGCAACTACCGAACTTATCTGGAAACTCCGATATCAAATCGTCATTAATTCGATCCTTCAAAGGACCCAGAATGATAACCGGCCTAGTATAATTTATTTGCATTTGCTGCACAGGTTCGTAAGAGAGGACATTCTCTTCATTGCCTGCAAACAAAACGGAACATTACACGCGGTGTTATTTCAATGCAACGCCTGAGTATTTCCTAAGGTATTCAAACTGCCGCCACTGAAAGATGGCTGGGAATTCTCGCTACTTAAAACTTCTAAAAAGCTATTAAATCCAACTCGACAATCCAAATACTATTATGCCGTTAGCTACAACTTTTGTCTTTAGATTCTAACAGAGGAGATATTAACGTCTCTGCAATTTAACGGACGCGTAAAAGGCGACATTAATTTGTCTTTCATTTTAGCAAGCTGTTAATCTTGTTATTCAAGCAAGGAACTGATTTCGCAGGAGCAAAATAAACATTCCGGAGGTGAAATTGAACTTCATTCGTAATAGGAATATCGACTTTAGAATTTAAAGACAAAATGGGGAAATTTTTCCTGGGCTGGAAACCATCCAGTCTTGATTTTTATTCCTAACTAATTATTTTTTCAAGATTTCGCGCAATCTAGGACTTCCACAGCGAGAATGATATTAAAGGGGAAGAACTAAATAAAGTAGAGCTAACTAGACATAGAGGAATAAATATTATCAGCAAGACTGGCGCGTTAACTTCGGCAGCCTCTCTCTATTTGTCCCATTTAGGCATTAATGGCATTTCCCCATATACAGGATAACTCGGTTATAATGTCATTAATTTTAATAGTTTATTGGAAATCCAGAAATTGGATGATTCATTATTTTAAAAGAGACCAAAATCAACTCATAAATTCTCCCTAGAGGGTTCTCCTGGTTCGCAACCAGAAGATATGATCCCGGGATCCTGATTTTCGGGATCCCGGGAGCCTGATATTTCAATAATTTCGACATTTTTCGAAATTTTATTTGAAAATTTCGTCATTTTCCCATTTTAATCCTTTTCTCGAAATTTAAACTTTTTGTGAATATTAAAATCTTTTTTTAAAATTTCGATCCTTTTCTGAAAATTTTGAAAAGCAAATTTTTCAGAAAGAGTCTACATTCACAAGAAGTAAATTTAATTTTAAAGCATTTTGACATTTTTCAATAATTTCGACCTTTTTCGGAAATTTGTTTAAGAATTTCATTATTCTCCCATTTTAATCCTTTCCTCGAAATTTCAACTTTTTGTGAATATCAAACTCTTTTTTCAAAATTTAGACCCTTTTCTGAAAATTTTGAAAAGCAAATTTTTCAGAAAGGTCGACATTAACAAAAATAAATTTGATTTTTGAAACATTTCGACATTTTTCGAAATTTTGTTTAAAAATTTCATAATTTTCCCATTTTAATCCTTTTCTCGAAATTTAAACTTTTTTGTGAATATTAAACTCTTTTTTCAAAATTTCGACCCTTTTCTGAAATATTTGAAAAGCAAATTTTTCTGAAAGAGTCGACATTCACAAGAAGTAAATTTAATTTTAAAACATTTTGACATTTTTCAATAATTTCGACCTTTTTCGGAAATTTGTTTAAGAATTTCATTATTCTCCCATTTTAATCCTTTTCTCGAAATTTCAACTTTTTGTGAATATCAAACTCTTTTTTCAAAATTTAGACCCTTTTCTGAAAATTTTGAAAAGCAAATTTTTCAGAAAGGTCGACATTAACAAAAATAAATTTGATTTTTAAAACATTTCGACATTTTTCGAAATTTTGTTTAAAAATTTCATAATTTTCCCATTTTAATCCTTTTCTCGAAATTTAAACTTTTTTGTGAATATTAAACTCTTTTTTCAAAATTTCGACCCTTTTCTGAAATATTTGAAAAGCAAATTTTTCTGAAAGAGTCGACATTCACAAGAAGTAAATTTAATTTTAAAACATTTTGACATTTTTCAATAATTTCGACCTTTTTCGGAGATTTGTTTAAGAATTTCATTATTCTCCCATTTTAATCCTTTTCTCGAAATTCCAACTTTTTGTGAATATCAAACTCTTTTTTCAAAATTTAGACCCTTTTCTGAAAATTTTGAAAAGCAAATTTTTCAGAAAGGTCGACATTAACAAAAATAAATTTGATTTTTAAAACATTTCGACATTTTTCGAAATTTTGTTTAAAAATTTCATAATTTTCCCATTTTAATCATTTTCTCGAAATTTAAACTTTTTTGTGAATATTAAACTCTTTTTTCAAAATTTCGATCCTTTTCTGAAATATTTGAAAAGCAAATTTTTCTGAAAGAGCCGACATTCACAAAAAGTAAATTTGATTTTTAAAACATTTTGACATTTTTCAATAATTTCGACATTTTTCAAAATTTTGTTTGAAAATTTCATCATTTTCCCATTTTAATCCTTTCCTTGAAATTTAAACTTTTTATGAATACCAACCTTCTCTTTTTTTCAAAATTTCGATTCATTTCTGAAAATTTTGAAAAGTAAATTTTTCAGAAAAGAGCGATATTCACAAAAAGTTTAAATTTCGAGAAAATGATTGATCCTTTCTAAAAATTTTGACTTATTTGAAAAAAAATTCAACATTTTGCTTTTTTTGAAAATTTTGACTTATCCAAGTTTTGACTTTTTTCGAACGTTTAGGCTCTTTTGAAAATACTAATTTTTTCCAAAATATGGACTTTTTGACATTTTTGAATTCGTTTTCAAAATTTCAAATTATTTCAGATTTTGGTTATTCCTGAAAATGTTGACTTTGTTCGTTTTCAGCTATTATTTTTCAAAATTTTGAGTTTTCTCACAATTACTTTTTTTGAAAGTTTAGAGTTTTTTCAAAATTCCATTTTTTTTGAGAATTTCGATTATTAAAATATAAATCTTATCCTTTGAAACCAAGAATGATTAAGAAAACAAAACAAAGGTTGCTCTAACGCGTGAAAATGTTCAAAAAAGGAATAAATTTTTAAAAAATCGTTATTTAGAATAATGTAAACATTTTTATGAAAAGATACGATTTCCAAAATTTTCGAAAAATTCATATTTTGAAAATTTGAACATTGGAAGAAAAAGATAATTTTTTCAAAAAATTTATAATTTTCAAAAAATTTAAATACAAATTTTATCCCCTGAAACCAAGAATAATTAAAAAACACAACAAAGGTTGCTCTAATGCGTTTCGGCAGCCAA
Organism: Dastarcus helophoroides; assembly: GCA_028583605.1. Taxonomy (NCBI): domain Eukaryota; kingdom Metazoa; phylum Arthropoda; class Insecta; order Coleoptera; family Bothrideridae; genus Dastarcus; species Dastarcus helophoroides. The sequence goes on along the minus strand of CM053327.1, from coordinate 44,092,654 downwards.
GCTATCATCTTTCTTGGTTTCAGGGGATAAATTTTTTATTTTAATTTTTGAAGATAACCAAGGACCGGTCCGTCCCACCAAAAAAAAAAAAATTCAATTGTTTACTTAAATCGGAAAATATTTTTAATGTCGAATTATTTAAAATTTTAAAAATGTCCTAATTTTAAAAATTTTTGAAAAGGTCCATTTTTTTTGAAAATGTCGACTTTTTTTGGAAATTTGGAAAATGTTTCAAAATTTTCATCTTTTCAAAAATTTACCGTTGACTTGATCGACATTTTAAACAATGTTGTACTTTCTTCAAAATTTCAATTATCCAAAATTTTGATTTTTCTCGTAAATTTGAACTTCAAAATTTCGATTATTTTTGAAACTTGAACTTTTTTGATAATTTTGTGTTTTCGTTAGTATGAAGACTTTCCAAAAAATTCGTTTTATTTTGAATATTTGACCAAGGACCAGTCCGTTCCACCAAAAAAAAAAGAATTTCGATTGTTTATTTAAATCGGGAAATTTTTTTAATGACGAATTTTTTAAAATTTTAAAAACATCGTCATTTTTAAAAACTTTCAAAAGGTCGACGTTTTTTTTGAAAATATTGACTTTGGAAATTTCAAAAATTTCACTTTTTGAAAATTTACAATTGATTTTAGCGACATTTTAAAAAATGTTGTACTTTCTTCAAAGTTTAAATTATCCAAAATTTGGATTTTTTTCGAAAAGTTCAACTTCAAAATTTGGATTATTTTTCAAACTTTGAACTTTTTTGATAATTTTGGGTTTTCTTTAGTATGACGACTTTCCAAAAAATTCGTTTTACTTTAAATATTTGGCAGAAAATTTTTCAATTTTTGAAAGTCTCGATTATTTTCAAAATCTTTTTTGAAATCTTATTCAATTTTCAAGATTTTAACCTTTTTTGAAAATTTTTGTGGAACGGCTGGTCTAACATTTTGACAAAATTGACATTTTGAAAATTTGAAGGATAATTTTTTCAAAAAAATTTGTAATTTTCAAAAAATTGAAATACAAAACTTGACCCCTGAAACCAAGAGAGTATCTCTCTGAAGATGATAGCTTGGCTGTCGAAACGCGTTAGACTTTGTTGTGTTTTTTTAATCTTTTTTGGTTTCAGGGGACAAGTTTTGCTATTAAACTTTTTGTAAATTACAAATTTTTTGAAAAAATTATCTTTTTCTTCAAATGTTCAAATTTTCAAAATGACAATTTTGTCAAAATGTTGAATTTTTTTTAGAATTTCGATTATTTTTTGAAAATTTTGGAAATCTTAACTTTCCAAATGTTTACATTATTCAAAATTACGATTTTTTTTAAAAATTTTACCTTTTTTTGAACATTTTTATTCTTTCCAAAATTTTGACCGTTTCTTTGAATATTTCAATTTGACTTCTTAATTTTTCAAATTTCACGTTTATTTGAAAATTTCGTCTTATTTTCTAAAAATAAGGCTTTTTAAAAAATTTCGTTTTTTTTTTAAATTTCTATATCTTTCGTTTCAAGTTTAAATTCAATTAGATTCGTTATTTTCAAAAATTTTAACTTTTTTTTTTTAAAATTCTTATTGTTTTCAAAATTTTAACCTTTTTTTTTTTGAAAATTTAAATTTGACTTTTTGTTTTTCTTTAAATTTCAACTTATTTTAAAAAGTTCGTCTTATTTTCTAAAATTTAGACTTTTTAAAACATTTCGTTTTGTCCAAAATCACAATATCTTTCGTTTCGAGATTACATTCGAAGGGTAGACCGTTTTTTGGAAATGCTATTTTAAAACTTGAATTATCTAAAAAATTTCCTATTTTTGTCAAAATTCATACTTAAAAAAATCTTACTTTGACTTCAATTTTTTAAACTTAAAAATTCGAGATTATTTTCCATAAATTTTAAAAATTGAAATGCAGAACTGGTCCCCTGAAACCAAGAAAGATTAAAAAACACAACAAATGTTGCTCTAACGCGTTTCGACAGCCAAGCTGTCATTTTCAGAGAAGTTTATCGAGTTTATCGAAATTTCTATCTTTTCTTGAAACTTCCCAAGTTTATCTCATTCTGAAACTTTCCAGTTCAAGTTCAAAAGTGTTATATATATTTTTTTAAATCAACGGTAATGTGAAAATTGAAAGTTTAAATTTAAAATTATGAATTTTTTCGAAAATTTCGCCACTTTTTCAAATTTTAGTATTTCTGAGATCACCGATTTATTCAATGTTTCTTATTTAAAATATCCATTTTTTTTAAATCTCAATTTTTTTCTGGAAATTTTGCCTTTCTATGAAAATTTTGACATTTTTCAAATTCCGACACCGTTTGAAAGCTTCAACTTTAAAATTTTTGATTTGTTAAGCAAATTTAACTCTTTTAAAGATTTTGACTGTTTAAAAAATTTCGTTTATTTTCTGTTTTAATTTTATCATTTTCTGCAATTTCGAACTTTTTGAAAAATTTTGCCTTACCTTCAATTTTTTAATCCTTTTTTGTAAATCTCGTTTTTTCCAAAATTTCGATATTCTCCAACATTTCCATCACGCGCCCCATTTTTTTTTGAAAATTTTGACTTAAATTTCACACTTTTCAAATTTTTTTCTTTTTGAAAATTTTAATGTTTCCAAAATTTTAACTGTTAAAATTTTAAGCATTTTTAAGGGCTTTCTTTTCTGATAATTAAAACTTTCTTCAATATTTAAATTTTTTAAAAAATCGGCCTTTTCAAAAATTTGAATATTTCAAATTTACGATTTTTTTAATTCAGTTTTTTTTTTAAATTGAAAGAGTTTCGAGATAGTCAAAAAAATTCTGAGGTTTATTTTTTCACTATTTTATAAATTTGTATTTTATTCAAAATCTAAAAATATGAGTATTTCGAGTTTTAATTTTAGATATTTGACTTTTTCATAAAATTTGATTTGTCGGTTGAAAAGCAGATTTTTTTATTTCTAACCTTCAATACCAAAATATTTTCGGAATCCCGGGATTGGCTAAATATAATCTCAAAATTCCGGGATTGGAAATAAGAACCGAAGTTGATTATCATAATTCAACCGCATCCATTCACCAGGTGCAGATGATACGACAGAGTTCGCTGTAAAATTGTTTGTATATCCACACATTTGAAACAAGTATGAAAATAATTGCATCTATTTTTATATTCTTTAATCAACACGTCCGAAGAAAATAAAACACGAATTCCAAAAAATAAATGACGTCAAATTTGAATATTTTTAGAAAAGTTTTACCATTTTATGTTTTGTCTCAAAACTTTGGCCTTATTTTCAAAATTCTCTACTTCCAATTTCGATTTTGAAATTCAAAATAGCAAGATTTTAACCGAAATTTTGGGAAAAGAAAGCTTCGAATATTAAGACAATGATAAAGAATTAAATCTGCTCGAAAAAGTTTTTAAAAAGTACCGAAATTTTGAAAGAAACTCAGCATGGAGAAAGGATATATTAAGATTAAAGAGAAAATGGTCGAATTTTGAAACTTTAACGTGGGATTTCGAGGCAAAATTATGGGATCAAAGTCGAAATGTTGAAAAAAGAGAATTAAAAAATCCTAGAAAGAAAAGACGAAATGTTGACTTTTAACCTCAAAATGTGGTCAGCATTTATTCTTGTTTCCGCATTCATTCGCAGTGCCTTGAACGCATAATAGGGTTACCCTTTGCGAGAGGATTAAACTTAAAAAAAAAGAAAATAAAGTTGTAAGATAGTTAAACAGTTTTTTAGTGAGTGGCGAAGGGGAAGCATAAAAATAATCAGACAGTGACAAAAAAAGTCTGGAAAACGTTGACATTGACTATTATTATAATTAGTTACGATGACTGTCAAAATATCAGAACTGAATGGTTTTTAATTTAAATTGGGGGTTCCCTGTTGCCCTAAATCGTTATATAAAGACAAACTTCTACACAGCTAGTTAAAATGAAGAAAACACGCATTCACAAGACGGAAAATGGTCGTTCCTAGACAAAAAAGCTGAAAAAAATACGTCGACAGTACCCGATAGGGTACATCCTTGAAAAATTTCGTTAAAACAAAAAATTATGCAAATTGGCAAAATGAAAAAAAGAAAACCTACTTACGTACAGCTCAAAGTATTTCTAAATTTTCTAATGCAGATTTGATCGTTATCAGATTACTAAAGTGATGCACATTCGCCCTAGTTATTAGCTGAGGCCTAACTAATTAAAGTGAGTATGAGATCAAATGATCACTACGTGAGACTAAAATGATGAAAAGGGAGAATCTATGTGAGTAAATAATAATAATAAATGTTCGTAGCTTTATTATACTAATGGAGAAAGCTGCATCCACTAGGTTATCTTGAAATATTAATAACACAAAAGCGCAATTTAGTCATATTTTTAAGCAAACAGAAATCGACAAAAATTCAACTGTCACTGGTTGAGTTAAAAAAGTATTTTAGTTAAAAATAAACCTTAACTGTCATGACCTAAAATTATACTTAACCTTGATAACCAGTTTAAAAACATGTTAGTTATATGAGGAATGGGTGAGATTAATTTTTGTTAAGGTGGACGTATTTAAGTGAAGAAAAAACTTGCCTTTTTCTGCACAACAAGTTCATTTTTTCGAATTTTAATACTTATAACAAAGCCAATACAGAACTGTTAATCGATGAAATGAAAAAAGTGAAAACCTGACCTATATTATTTGAACCACGGTTTGGGGCCACCAATGGATCCACATCAATGCGTTGTGCGTTGCATTTGATACAAATAGTGAGGTTATGTCCACGAAAGTTTTTGAAGCGCATTTGATGGGTTTAAGACGCACACAAACGCATTCGGTGGTGCAACAAACAAAATAACTATTTACGCCACAAAATAATTAACTTACGCCACAAAATAATTAACTTACGCCACAAAATAATTGCAGTTGCGTGAAAAATATTTTAATTTCAAAATACAACGCACAACGATCAATATCAATAAAAAATTGTGTCGAACGTTGTCTATTGACACTTGGAAACCGCAAAGTCAATTATTTTGCGCTCTAAATAGTTATTATATATGTTAATACCGCTTGTGGATCCCCAACTCTTCAAATAGAACGCAAAAACCATGGATATATGTAACTATATCCGAGGTATACATAACCTAACTTCCTGCGACAAATACAACGCGTCAATGGCGCAAATTTGGGGTATAGTGACCCTTTTTCCTACCCCAACTTCTACGCCACTGGTTTTAGATACTAATTCTACGCACTAATGACCTAGCTCTGGGCAAAGCGACCCTTTTTCTTATCACAACTTCTGCGGCACCGGTTCTAGACAGTAATTTTATGCTTTTTTAAATTTTTTTTAACAGGATTTTTTTGGAGAGTTCGATTTTTTTCTTTTTGGAAGTTTTCGTTATTTTGAAAGTACTGATTCTTTTCTTAAATTTAGACAATTCGAAATTGTCGTCTTTTTCAGTTTCCTTAAAATTGCGACTCATTTTAAAAATGTCGATCTTTCAAAATTCGACTTTTTTAAAAATTTCGACATTTTTTAAAATTTTCAACTATATGTACCATAAATATTACGATTTCTTTTAATAACATTTCATCGTTTTCGAAGAATTGGACCTTTTAGTTTGAAGTTTTCGAAAATTCTGATTTTTTGAAAATTCTGATCTTTTAAAAATTCTGATTTTTTGAAAATTCTGATCATCGTTTTCGAAGAATTGGACCTTTTAGTTTGAAGTTTTCGAAAATTCTGATTTTTTGAAAATTCTGATTTTTTGAAAATTCTGATCTTTTAAAAATTCTGATTTTTTAAAAATTGTGATTTTTTGAAAATTGTGATTTTTTGAAAATTTGGATTTTTTTTAAATTTAGACATTTCAAAATTGCCGCCTTTTTCAAAATTTCTTTACAATTTCGACTGATTTTAAAAATTTCGACTTTTTTGAAAACTTCGACGTTTTTTGAAAATTTCGACTGTTAAATATAAATATTACGATTTTTTTTGAAATTCCGTTTCATCTTTTTCGAAGAATTGGAACTTTTTAGTTTGAAGTTTTCGAAAATTCAGACTTTTTGAAAATTCTGACTTTTTAAAAATTTTGATTTTTTTTTTAATTTAGGCATTTCAAAACTGCCGCCTTTTTTCAACATTTCCTTCAAATTTCGACTGATTTTAAAAATTTCGAGTCTTTCAAAATTTCGGCTTTTTTGAAAATTTCGACATTTTTTGAAAACTTCGACTGTTAAATAGACATATTACGATTTTTTTTGAAAATTCCGTTTCATCTTTTTCGATGAATTGGAACTTTTTAGTTTGAAGTTATCGAAAATTCTGATTTTTTGAAAATTTTCATTTTTTAAAAATTTTGTTTTTTTTTTTAATTTAGACATTTCAAAACTGCCGCCTTTTTCAACATTTCCTTCAAATTTCGACTGATTTTAAAAATTTCTAGTCTTTCAAAATTTCGACTTTTTTGAAAACTTCGACATTTTTTGAAAACTTTGACTGTTAAATATACATATTACGATTTTTTTTGAAAATTCCGTTTCATCTTTTTAATTTGAAGTTTTCGAAAATTCTGATTTTTTGAAAATTCTGATTTTTTAAAAATTTTGATTTTTTTTTATTTAGACATTTCAAAATTACCGCCTTTTTCAACATTTCCTTCAAATTTCGACCGATTTTAAAAATTTCAAGATTTTCAAAATTTCGACTTTTTTGAAAATTTCGACATTTTTTTGAAAACGTCGACTGTTAAATATACATATTACGATTTTTTTTGAAAAGTCCGTTTCATCTTTTTCGAAGAATTGGAACTTTTTAGTTTGAAGTTTTCGAAAATTCAGATTTTTTGAAAATTCTGACTTTTTAAAAATTTTGATTTTTTTTTTTAATTTAGGCATTTCAAAATTGCCGTCTTTTTCAAAATTTCTTTACAATTTCTACTGATTTTAAAAATTTCGAATCTTTCAAAATTTCGACTTTTTTGAAAATGTCGACATTTTTTGAAAACTTCGACTGTTAAATATACATATTACGATTTTTTTTTGAAAATTCCGTTTTATCTTTTTCGAAGAATTGGACCCTTTTAATTTGAAGTTTTCGAAAATTCAGAGTTTTTGAAAATTTCGATTTTTTTTAAATTTCAAAATTGCCGCCATTTTCAAAATTTCCTGAAAATTTCGACTGATTTTAAAAATTTCGAGTTTTTCGAAATTTCGATTTTTTTGAAAATTTTCTTAGAATTTGGACTGATTTTAAAAATTTCGCGTTTTTCAAATTTTTGACTTTTGAAAATTTCGACTTTTTTGAAAATTTCTACGTTTTTTGAAACTTTGTATTTTTTTCAAATGTCATACTTTCTCTAAATCTTTACTTTAAGTAAATTTTCACTTTGTACGGAAAAAATCGAACGAGGTTGCTCCAACGCGTATCTCTCTGAAGATGACAGCTTGGCTGTCGAAACGCGTTAGAGCAACCTTTGTTGGGTTTTTTAATCTTTCTTGGATTCAGGGGACAATTTTTGTATTTCAATTTTTGAAGATAACCAAGGATCAGTCCGTTCCACCAAAATTGAAATGTTCGATTTTCTTTTGAATTAGGGTTGTGCATTTTCACTTTTTTTTTGAAAATATCGATTTTTTCGCAAAGTTTTAATTTTTTTTCTAATTTAGATCATTGAGTTTCTCACATAAAAGTGGAAATTTTACCAAAAAAGCAGTAATTTTCAAAATAAATTTGGAATTTAATTATATAAAAACCGAAATTTTCAATTTTCAAAATTCAGGTACAATACCATAAGCGAAAAATAAAATTTCGAAAAAAGTCCAAATCTTTAAAGGTAGAAGTGTTCAAAAACAAATTTCTAAAAAGTCAGGATTTTCAAATAAGCTCGAATTTTTCAAAGAATTTTCGAAAAAGTCTAAATTTTCAAAATCGACATTCTTAAAACAAAAATGAAATTTGTGTAAAATCTCAATTCGAACTTGTTAATAAAAATCAAAATTTTTGAAATGTCGAAATTTTCTAAAAAACAATATTTTTGAAATGTTGAAATTTTCAAAAAATCAAATTATTTGAAATGTCGAAATTTTCAAAAAATCAGAATTTAGAAAAACTGTCTAAATTTCTCTACAAATTTTGTTTTCCAAAAAAAAATCGGAATTTTCAAAAAAAATTGGAATTTTTAAAATTCGGAATTTTCGAAAAAAAAATCGGAATTTTCATAAACATTTGGAATTTTCAAAAAAATTCGGAACTTTGAAAAAAAATTCGAAAATTGTAAAAAATTTGAATTTAAAAATATAAAAGTCGAAATTTTCAAAAAATCAGAATTTAAAAAACTCTAAATTTCTCTACAAATTTTGTTTTCCAAAAAAAAAATTCGGAATTTTCAAAAAAATTTGAAATTTTTAAAATAATTCGGAATTTTCGAAAAAATTTGGAATTTTCGAAAAAAATCGGAATTTTCATAAACATTTGGAATTTTAAAAAAAATTCGGGACTGAAAAAAAATTCGAAAGTTGTAAAAAATTTGAATTTAAAAATATAAAAGTCGAAATTTTTAATAAACCCAAAAAAGAAAATATTTGGAGATTCAAAATTGCCAAAACAAATCAAAATTTCGCGAAAAATTCATACGAAATTTTCAAAAAAGCTGAAATTTTTAGAAAGATTCGAAATTTTCCCCCAAAATTACAACCTATCCTTGTTTAAGAACTCTCCTTATAAAAAAAGTTTTTTAAAAAATATTGATATTTTTAAAAAATCGTAATTTGAAAAAAGTAGAAATCTTTAGAAGTCGAATTTTTCAACAAAAGTATCTAAAATCTTGACCTTTTCAAAAAATCCAGTTTTCCATTGTTTTGAATTCAACTTTTTTGAAGAATTGAACCTTTTTATTTTGAAGTCTTCGAAACTTTTGATTTTTTGAAAATTTCAAGTCCCTTAAATTTACAATTTCTTTAAGAGTCTGAAAATTTGGAATTTTTTTTAAATTTACATTATTTCTCGAAAATTCGATTTTGTGATGCTCATTTTTTAAATTCTACTTTTTTTTGAAAACTTCGACTACGTTAAATATACATATTACGATTTTTTTTGGAAAATTCCATTTTATCTTTTTTCAAGAATTGAAGTTTTAAAAAATTCTGATTTTTTGAAAATTTTGATTGTTTTTAATTTTAGACTTTTCCAAATTGCCATTTTTCTCAAAATCTTCACCAATTTTGAATACTTCAAGACTTTTAAATTTACGATTATTTCAAAAGTTTGGACTTTGACATTTTTTCGATATTTTTCAACATTTTTATATCATTTCTCGAAATTTCGATTTTGCGAATGTCATTTTATTAAAATTCGACTAAAATTATATCTGAAATGTAAAAAGGGAAAAATTTTGAAAAATTGGACCTTTTTAGCTTGAAGTCTTCGAAAATTCCGATTTTTTGAAAATTTTGATTGTTTTAAAATTTAGATAATTCAAAATTGCCATTTTTCTCAAAATCTTCACCGATTTTGAATACTTCAAGACTTTTAAATTTACGATTATTTCAAAGGTTTGGACTTCTTTGCAATTTTTTCGACATCTTTCAACATTTTTACATCATTTCTCGAAGTTTCGATTTTGTGAATGTCATTTTATTAAAAAATTTAACTAAAATTATATCTGAAAGAAATGTAAAAAGGGGAAAGTTTCATCTTAACATTTCAATACAAATTTTGAAGAATTGGACCTTTTTAGTTCGAAGTTTTCGAAAATTCTGTTTTTTTGAATATTTTGATTTTTTTAAACTTAGACATTTGAAAATTGCACATTTTTCTCAAAATCTTCACTCATTTTAAATAGTTGAAGACTTTTAAATTTACGATTTTTTCAAAAGTTTGGACTTCTTTGACATTTCTTTGACATTTTTTCGACATTTTTCAACATTTTTACATCATTTCTCCAAATTTTGATTTTGTGAATGTCATTTTTTTTAAATACAACTAAAATTATATCTGAAAGAAATGTAAAAAAAGGAAAAGTTTAAACTTAAAATTTCGAGACAAATTTTGAAGAAATGGACCTTTTTAGTTTGAAGTTTTCGAAAATCCTTATTTTTTGAAAATTTTGATTTTTTTTAAATTTAGACATTTTAAAATTGTCATTTTTCTCAAAATCTTCACCGATTTTGGATATTTCAGGATTTGTAAATATACCATTTTTTTCAAAAGTTTGGATTTGTTTAAAATTTTTTCGACATTGTTTAACATTTTTACATCATTTCTCCAAATTTCGATTTTGTGAATGTCATTTTTTTTAAAATTCGACTAAAATTATATCTGAAAGAAATGTAAAAAGGGAAAAATCTAAACCTAAAATTTCGAGACCAATGTTTCACTTCTTGCGTCAGCATCATATTTGTTAAATCCACTTTGTACAAAAAACTAAACTTTTTTAAAATTTCGATTTTTTTTTCTCGAAAATTCGTCTTTTTGACAAATTCTACCATTTTTTATAAATTTCTACCATTTTTTTGTAAATTTCTACCTTTTCCAAATATCAACTTCTTTGAAAATGTCTACTTTTCAAAATTTCGACCTTTCGAAATTTTGACTTTTTAAAAAATACCACTTTTGTTGAAAACTTCGACTATTTTAAGTATACATATTTCGATTTTTTTTTAAAATCCATTTAAATTTTTTTGAAGATTAGACCATTACATTTTGGACTTTCGAAAATTCTGTTTTTTTTTTAGAAGTTTGATTTTTTAGTACAGGATATACTTCTTCCGGGATTGAATTGATTTTTTATTTTTGAAAAGTTAAGACATTTCAAAATTGCCATTTTTTTCAAAATTTTCAGATTTTGAAAACATCGAATCATCCAGATTTCTTTAAATGTTTGGACTTTTTTGAAAATTTCGACATTTTCCAAAATTTTTATATCATTTCGATTTTGTAAATCTCATTTTTTTTAATTCAACTAAAATTATATCTTAAAGAAAAGCAAAAACTTAACTGAACTTAAAATCTCCATTTCTTGAGTGTTACTATCATTAGCATCATTTTTTATTAAATCCAATCAAAATTTCGACTTTCTTAATGTTTTGATTCTTTTGGAAATCTAGATTTTTTGAAAATGTCAAGAATTTAGATATTTTTGTTGAAAAATTCGACTTCTAAAGATTTCGACTTTTTTCAAATTTAAGAATATTTCAAAATATCGATATTTTTTAAAGTTTTTTTCGAAATTTTGATCTTTTTTGGTAATTTCGAATCTTTCCAAATATTTCAGCCTTTTTGAAAATTTCGAAGGAATTTTACTCGAAATTTTGATTGATTTATGTTGAAAAATTTGATTTCTAAAGACTACTTTTTCCAAATTTGCGATTTTTTCAAAATATCGATATTTTTTGAAATGCTTAAATTTTTCTCGAAATTTTCATCTTCTTTGGCAATTTCGAATCTTTACAAATATTTCATTTTTTTAAAAAAAATTTCGTATCAATTTCTCTCGAAATTTTGATTTTTTTGGGAATTTCGAATCTCCAAATATTTTTTTTTTGGGTTTATTGAAAACTTCAACTTTTGTATTTTCAAATTCCAAATTTATTTTAAAAAGCACTGCTTTTTAAAAAAGTTTCCAGTTTTATTTGAAAAATTCAAATTTTTTCCAATTTTCGATTTTTTTTTGAAAATTGCGAATTGTTTTGAAAATAAGAATATTTTCGAAAATTCCGAATTTTTTTCGAAAATACCGAATTTTTTTTGAAAATTCCGAATATTTTTTGAAAATTCCGAATATTTTTTGAAAATTCCGAATTTTTTTGAAAATTCCGAATTTTTTTGAAAATTCCAAATTTTTTTGAAAATTCTGAATTTTTTTGAAAACAAAATTTGTAGAGAAATTTCGACCGCTTTTTTAAATTCTGATTTTTTGAAAATTTCGACACTTCAAATATTTTGATTTTTTGAAAATTTCGACATTTCAAATATTTTGATTTTTTGAAAATTTCAACATCTCAAAAATATTGATCTTTCAAAAATTTTGACATTTCAAAAATTTTGATTTTTATTGAAAAGTTCGAGTTTTATTTGGAAGAATTGGGATTTTCCACAAATTTCATTTTTGTTTTTTCATTTTAAAAATGTCGATTTTTAAAATTTAGACTTTTTCGAAAATTCTTTGAAAAATTCGAGCTTATTTGAAAATCCCGACTTTTTTGAAATTAGTTTTTGAACTCTTCTACCTTTAAAGATTTGGACTTTTTTCGAAATTTTATTTTTGGCTTATGGTATTGTACCTGAATTTTGAAAATTGAAAATTTCGGTTTTTATACTTTTAAATTCCAAATTTATTTTCAAAATTACTGCTTTTTTGGTAAAATTTCGACTTTTATGTGAAAAACTCAATGATTCTAAAAATATCGAACTTTTTGAAAATTCAGAATTTGTAGAGAAATTTAGAACTTTTTTTACATTTCAATGGTTTTTTTACATTCCAATGGTTTTTTTTTGGCATTTCAAAATTGCGCTATTTTTCAAATTATTGAGATTTCTGGATATTTGGTCGTATTTTAAAAATTTCGAGTTTTTTTTGAAAATTTTGCTTTTTATTGAAATTTTTAAAGGTCGAAAATTTGAAAAATGATCTAAATTAGAAAAAAAATCAAAACTTGGCGAAAAAATCGACATTTTCAAAAAAAAAGTGAAAATGCAAAACCCCAATTCAAAATAAAGTCGAACATTTCAATTTTGGTGGAACGGACTGGTCCTTGGTTATCTTCAATGTTCCCTGAAACCAAGAAAGATTAAAAAACACAACAAAGGTTGCTCTAACGCGTTTCGACAACCAAGCTATCATCTTCAGAGAGATACGCGGTGGAGCAACCTTTGTTGTGTTTTTAATCTTTCTTGGTTTCAGCGGACAATTTCTGTATTTCAATTTTTGGAGATAACTAAGGACTAGTGTTGACAAACGACCAATTAAATGTTCTGTAATTAAACAGTTAAACGTGCTTAAAATTGAAAATATGTACAATCGCAACCATAGACTAGTTTCGGCCTTCCTTGGCCTCATCAGCATGGTACGGTGGTTGTATACACTTCCAATTTAAAGCCGTTAGTCAGTCGTATAAGTATCCAAGAGAGTAAACTTCTATCGGGTGACTTGTAACTGACTTTTAACTGTTCATTACGCAAACATTTTCGCTACATGCTAATTGAAGCATTCTTCTCTGCTGAGAGACTAGTGTGTTCCACCAAAATTGAAATGTTCGATTTTATTTTGAATTGGGGTTTTGCATTTTCCCTTTTTTTTCTGAAAATGTCGATTTTTTCGCCAAGTTTTGATTTTTTTTTTCTAATTTGGATCATTTTTCAAATTTTCGACCTTAAAATGTCGAAAAAATGTCTATAAATTCTACGAAGATTTGGATTTATTTGAAAATTTTGACTTTTTTCAAAACTTAACTATTTTTGAATATTTCAGCTTTTTGAAAATCTTCATATACTTACTTTTTTAAACATTTCGATATATTTTCTAAATTTTAACTTCTCAAGATTTAAGACTTTTTTCGAAATGTTGATTTTTTTTTTAATTTCCTTCTGAAATTCCCTATAGGTATCTGCCAATATTAAGGCGGCTGGCCTTCGAAAAGAATCTCTTAATTATTACCATACTTTTATTTTTCATGCCTATCGACATTTTGTACCTAAATAATGCTTTATTTCTTCAGACAGAAAGAGCCACTTGATATAGAGCTGTGTCGCCGCTGTCGCATTGTTTAGCGGAGTCTTGTGCGTTGATAAGCTGCTTTAAATAATTAAATTACCGTCTGGCATCTACGGTTCTTTCAATCAAGTTTGTCGGTGAAGTAACTTTATTTTACTTGCTTTAAAGGCAGCATACACGCATCATTCTTTTTTTTTTTTGAACATCGATGTTAGTAGTACCTTTTGAATGAGGTAATTTTCGTTCGCCTGCTTTTACAATAAATACTAGAAAAAATATATGATCATTTTCGATATTCGCGCATTAATAAAGAAGGGGAAAATGTGCCTATTTAAGTATTAAAAATGTGCCGGAAATTTTTGAAAGCATGCCTTTAATTGCAGAATTGTCAAACTTACAAAACGATTAAATAGTAACTGTGCACCAAATACGATTAATAATCATCATTAAAAACGTTCAAATCTATTTAAATCAGTTCGTAGTTAGTCTTAGATTTAAAACAGACATTTTTACCGGTTCTTAAAATGGTAACTTTTAGTTGGGTGAGCTATCTACAGTCTAAAGTGATTTGTGCGTTTAAATATTTATTATTTAATATTTCTAGTATGTATGTAAATAATATTTCTTGCAAAATATAACGCATACCCCATGAAGTCTAACAATGCAGTAAACATAATCAAGAAAGTCATGAGCCATAACTGATGATCAATAAGGTCAGGTTGACACGTGAACTGATAGATATTAATGAGAAAATCGGAACAACACGATCAGTGCAAAGGGGGCGCTGCTGATCGCCATGCATCCACAACACTAAAACTTACTATAATCACCGTTATCATTATTTTCCAGATAAATTAAAGTGATTTCTTCCATGTAAGGTAGTTCAACCCGATATAATATTTCACCTGTACTAGGAAACACAGAAAGAAGCCAAAAGAAAAATTCATGTAGTAAATGAAAATTATTACATCAATATGTATATGTGATATAATTGAAAGAATACTCTACCTTCTGTATTCGCATCCTCCTGCGTGTAGCACAGCATAAACGCTGAAAAGAATAAATTTCAGTCAGTATTGGCGAACATTTACAACCTGAAATTAAAGCCCGGTAGTGTATTTTCGAGAACGCAATTCCAAATACACCAATGACGTCAAAAGCGACATTACTGGGAGGAGGAAATTCAACAAGGTAGAACATCTTGCATTAAAGCTCCAAAAGTCAAATGAGAAAATGTAATTAATCCATAGCAATCTAGCAACTTTTTCATTAAATGGGTTCAGTTTTTCGCCCCCTGATGTAACAATAGCGAGATTTTGCAGCAGCAACAGTTTCACTTAATTTAACATTTGTCGCATAAAATTGAAGGTAAAAGTAAGCATGCAGACTTGTAAGAAATCTCATACTGATTAGTCATAAATCCAAACTAGCGAGCGTTAATGGAGTCCAGTGTTAGTGCTTTCTGTCTTATTCATCCCCCCAAAACAGAGTACTTACATGAGGAACTTTTTTGTCTGTCATTAGGATTGATATGAGTATCGGAATGAGGTTCTACATGAAATAAAAATGACATAAGGAACTAAATAACAATAACAGACGACGAATGCAGCTTAAATAGTAGGAATACTTACGTTCCTGATCTGAGCCTTCTTCGGATTTGTCATCTTTGCTTTTCATAAACGGAAATTTTCGACTAAAAGAGAAATTTTTCTTTTTTCTATCTAAAGTTGATTGCTGAAAGTAATTAAGTGTTATTATGGGGTATTCCCCGACTGCAGTTCGACGGTACCTTATCGAGGGTGTTGGGCATATGACCTTGGAACTTAACGGATCTATCGCGAGCCCGCTGCTTTCGTTCCCATCTCCTTTTGGAGGGTACAATACCCATACCCTGTTCGTACCCTCCAGTATTAAGTACTCGCCGAGCTTGCCACCACTCGTCATCACTAGCATTAGTTACATGTAATATATCACCATAATGGAAAGCTAACCCACGGCTGGGTAATCCGTCGTCTTTGGAGGGATCGTAGTCAAATAATGCTCTGCAAACATAACGACAACAGTTACAGCAGGTCAAAGATTTCGCCAGAAAAAATTTCGAAACATTACAAAAAAATGCTAAACATGGAAAAACAAGAAACATATCGGAAACAAGAAATAGTTCACAGATATTTAATGCACCACCCTGAGTACAAAAAAAGAAGAAGTAGAAGAAAAAGACGAAGAGGAGGAAGATAAGGATGGAGGAGGATGATGAGGATGAGGAGGATAAGGATGAGGATAAGGATGATGAGGATGATAATGATAATGATGATGAGGAGGAGGGGGAAGAAGGGAGGGTCAAGGAGGAGGAGGAGGGTCGAGGAGGAGGGGGAAGAGCGGGAGGGTCGAGGAGGAGGAGGGTGAGGAGGATGATGGAGAAGAACAGCAAGAAGAAGAGGAGGAAGATAAAGAGGGGGAGGAAGAAGACTAGGAGGAGAAAGAGGAGGATGAGGAAGACTAGGAGGAGGAGGAGGAGGAGGAGGAGGAGGAGGAATAGGAAGAGAAATAGGAAGAAAAAAGGAAGAAAAAGAGGAAGGAGAAGAGGAAGAAGAGAAAGACGAAGTAGAAAAGAGGAAGAGGCAGACAAAGAGGAAGAATAGGAGGAAGAAGACTAGGAAGAAGAAGAGGAAGAGAAATAGGTAGAAGAGAAAGAGGAAGAGGAGGAGGGGGAAGCCTAGGAGAAGGAGAAAGAAGAGGAGGAGGAAGAGGAATAGGAATAGAAATAGGAAGAAAAAAGGAAGAGGAAGAAGAAGAGGAAGACGAAGTAGAAAAGAGGAAGAGGCAGACGAAGAGGAAAAAGAAGAGGAAAAATGAGAGGAAGAATAGGAGGAAGAAGAATAGGAAGAAGAGAAGGCAGAAGAAGAGGGACAAAAGAAGAGAAGGAGGAAGACTAGGAGGAGGAGAAAGAGGAGGAGGAGGAAGACTAGTAGGAGGAGAAAGAAGAGAAGGAGGAAGAGGAATAGGAAGAAAAATAGGAAGAAAAAAGGAAGAGAGAAGAAGAGGAAAGAAGAAGTAGAAAGAGGAAGCTAGAAGAAGAGAATAGGAAGAAAAAAGGAAGAAGAAGAAGAGGAAGAGAAATAGGAAGAAAAATAGGAAGAAAAAAGGAAGAAGAGGAAGAAGAGAAAGAATAGGAGGAAGAAGAATAGGAGGAAGAAGAAGAGGAAGATGAAGTAGAAAAGAAGAAGAGGAAGAGAAATAGGAAGAAAAAAGGAGAAGAAGAGGAAGAGAAATAGGAAGAAAAAAGGAAGAAGAGGAAGAGAAATAGGAAGAAAAAAGGAGAAGAAGAGGAAGATGAAGTAGAAAAGAAGAAGAGGAAGAGAAGGAGGAAGACTAGGAGGAGGAGGAGGAATAGGAAGAGAAATAGGAAGAAAAATAGGAAGAAAAAAGGAAGAAGAGGAAGAAGAGAAAGAATAGGAGGAAGAAGAATAGGAGGAAGAAGACTAGGAGGAGGAGAAAGAAGAGGAATAGGAAGAAAAATAGGAAGAAAAAAGGAAGAAGAAGAAGAGGAAGATGAAGTAGAAAAGAAGAAGAGGAAGATGAAGTAGAAAAGAAGAAGAGGAAGAGAAGGAGGAAGACTAGGAGGAGGAGGAGAAAGAAGAGAAGGAGGAAGAGGAATAGGAATAGAAATAGGAAGAAAAATAGGAAGAAAAAAGGAAGAAGAAGAGGAAGATGAAGTAGAAAAGAAGAAGAGGAAGAGAAGGAGGAAGACTAGGAGGAGGAGAAAGAGGAGGATGAGGAAGACTAGGAGGAGGAGAAAGAAGAGGAATAGGAAGAAAAATAGGAAGAAAAAAGGAAGAAGAGGAAGAGAAATAGGAAGAAAAAAGGAAGAAGAAGAGGAAGAGAAATAGGAAGAAAAAAGGAAGAAGAAGAGGAAGATGAAGTAGAAAAGAAGAAGAGGAAGAGAAGGAGGAAGAGGAATAGGAATAGAAATAGGAAGAAAAAAGGAAGAAGAGGAAGAGAAATAGGAAGAAAAAAGGAGAAGAAGAGGAAGATGAAGTAGAAAAGAAGAAGAGGAAGATGAAGTAGAAAAGAAGAAGAGGAAGAGAAATAGGAAGAAAAATAGGAAGAAAAAAGGAGAAGAAGAGGAAGAGAAGGAGGAAGACTAGGAGGAGGAGAAAGAGGAGGATGAGGAAGACTAGGAGGAGGAGAAAGAAGAGGAATAGGAATAGAAATAGGAAGAAAAAAGGAGAAGAAGAGGAAGATGAAGTAGAAAAGAAGAAGAGGAAGAAGAAGAGAAAGACGAAGTAGAAAAGAGGTAGAGGCAGACGAAGAGGAAAAAGAAGAGGAAAAAAGAGAGGAAGAATAGGAGGAAGAAGAATAGGAGGAAGAAGACTAGGAGGAGGAGAAAGAAGAGGGGGAGGAAAAGGAATAGGAAGAAAAAAGGAAGAAGAGAAGGCAGAAGAAGAGGGACAAAAGAAGAGAAGGAGGAAGACTAGGAGGAGGAGAAAGAAGAGAAGGCAGAAGAAGAGGGACAAAAGAAGAGAAGGAGGAAGAGGAATAGGAATAGAAATAGGAAGAAAAAAGGAAGAAGAGGAAGTCGGTTATTGAAAACTAAATTTGCAAAAAGATGGACGAACATTGAGAAATTAATTCATTTAAAGACAATACACACCTTAAGGGCTTGAGCTGCTTCTTCATGTGTGGCATTTCGCAAATTAACGCCGTTAACGCTAAGTATTTGGTCTCCACGTCGCAATTCACCGCAAAGATCGGCGGGCCCTCCAGCCAAAATAAACGATATGAAGATACCTTCTCCATCTTCGCCGCCCACTATGTTGAATCCCAAACCGGAACCGCCCTTATGTAGCACCACAGTACGGACTTCTCTGTAACAAACGACGAAAAATATTACTTAATTCTCGTTATGAATTACCCAAAACGTGAACACTTTCAGTCGGTCAGAGATCAAAGTGTAAAATTCATCGCGTTTTCGGGAATCGAAGAAATCGACTCAACCGTACGCTCTCGCTATTTTTGTCATCATACATACTAAAAATTTGCAGCCAATTACTGACATTGCAACTTTTAATGAACCAAAATTGACAATATTTTAATCTTCATAGTCTATTATAAACAAATTCGTTTTATTTTTCAATTTGTGGTAACTCCCTGCAAATGGCGAGAAACTTTCGATTTTGTAACTTTAATGTAGTCATACATATCAATCTACTACGTACGACTACAAACACAAGGAAGATAAAATATGGACATTTGTAAAATGTCCTGGCCTAGAAGTTTAAGAATTTGGACGCAGCCGTTCGGAATTACTAAATGCACCACTATGAGTACGAAAAAATATAGGAAGAAGAAGACGAAGAACAGAGAAAAGGGGAAGAAGAGGAGGAATAATAAAAAGAGGAAGAATAGGAGGAAGAAGAAGAGTATAAATAGGAGGAAGGTAAGGGGAAGAGGAGGAAAAAGAAGAAGAATAGGAAGCAGAAGAAGAGGAAGAAGAAGAAGAGGACAAGGAAGAAGAAAAGAGAAAGGAAGAAGAAGAAAAGGAAGAAGGGGCAAGAAGAAGAGGGAAAAGGAAGAGGAAGAATAGGAGAAAGAAGAGTAAGAATAGGAGGCAGAAGAAGGAGAAGAAGAATAAGAAGAGGAAGAAGAATAAGAAGAGGATGAAAAGGAGGAAGAGGAAGAAGAAGAGGAGGAAGAGGAAGAAAAAGAGGAGGAAGAGGAAGAAGAAGAGAAAGAAAAGAAGGCAGAAAAAGAGGAAGAAGAGGAGGAAGAGAAAGAAGAAGAGGAGGAAGAGGAAGAAGAAGAGAAGGAAGAGGAAGAAGAGGAAGAATAGAAGGCAGAAAAAGAGGAAGAAGAGGAAGAAGAGTAAAAATTAGAGGAAGAGGAAAAAGAAGAGGAGAAGGAAGAAGAGAAAGGGCAGAAGACAGAACAAGAGGAGGAAGGTAAGGGGAAGAGGAGGAGAAAGAAAAAGAAGAGGACAAGGAAGAAGAAAAGGGAAAGGATGAAGGGGCAAGAAGAAGAGGGAAAAAAGAAGAGGAAGAATAGGAGAAAGAAGAGTAAGAATAGGAGACGGAAGAATAGGGGGAAGAAGAGTAAGAATAGAAGGCAGAAAAAGAGAATGAAGAGAAGGAAGAGGAAGAAGAGGAGGAAGAGAAAGAAGAAGAGGAAGAATAGAAGGCAGAAAAAGAGAAAGAAGAGGATGAAGGGGAGAAAGAGGAAGAAGAGGAGGAAGAAGAAGAGAAGGAAGAGGAAGAATAAAAGGCAGAAAAAGGAGAAGAAGAAGAAGATGAAGACGAGGAAAAAGAGTAAGAGTAAGAATAAGAGGAAGAGGAAGAAGAGGAGAAGGAAGAAGAGAAAGGGCAGAAGGCAGAAGAAGAGTATGAATAGGAGGAAGGTAAGGGGAAGAGGAGGAGAAAGAAGAAGAGGAGGACAAGAAAGAAGAAAAGAGAAAGGATAAAGAGAAGGGAGAGGAAGAAGAAAAGGAAGAAGGGGCAAGAAGAAGAGGAAAAAAAGAAAAGGAAGAATAGGAGGAAGAAGAGTAAGAATAGGAGGCAGAAGAAGAGGAAGAAGAATAAGAAGAGGATGAAGAAGAGGAAGAAGAAGAGGAGGAAGAGGAGGAAGAAGAGGAGGAAGAAGAAGAAACGGAAGAAGAAGATGAAGACGAGGAAGAAGAGGAGAAGGAAGAAGAGAAAGGGCAGAAGGCAGAAGAAGAGTATGAATAGGAGGAAGGTAAAGGGACGAGGAGGAAGAAGAAGAAGAGGAAGAAGGGAACAAGGAAGAAGAAAAGAGAAATAATGAAGAGATGGGGGAGGAATAAGAAGAAGAAGAAAAGGAAGAAGGGTCAAGAAGAAGAGGGAAAAAAGAAGAGGAAGAAAAGGAGGAAGAAGAGTAAGAATAGGAGACAGAAAAAGATAAAGAAGAAGAATAAGAAGAGAAATAATAGGAAGAAGAGGAAGAAGAGTAAGAATATGAGGAAGAGGAGGAAGAGGAAGAAGAAGAGGAGGAAGAGAAAGAATAAAAGGCAGAAAAAGAGGAAGAAGATGATGAAAACGAGGAAGAAGAGTAAGAATAAGAGGAAGAAGAGGAGAAGAAGGAAGAAGAGAAAGAACATAAGGCAGAAGAAGAGGAAGAGGGGAAGGAAGAAGAGGAGCCAGAAGAAGGAAGAAAAGGAGGAAACCCAGGAGGAGGCAAAAATAGAAATAAATGAAAAGGAAGACGACGGCTAAGCAGAAAAAGAAGAGGAGAAAGAATATGAGGAAAAGGAAACAAGGGAGAGAGGAAGAAGAAGAAAAAAAGAAGAAGAAGAAAAAAAGGAAGAAGAGGTGAAAGAAGATCAAGAAAAAGAGAAAGAACCAGAAGATGAAGTAGTAGAAGAGGGAGAAGAACAGAAGTAGAGGGAACGGAAGAAGAAGCGAAACAAGACGCAGAAGAAATAGAAAACGAAAAGCTGAAAAAGAATCAAAGAAAGAAAAAAAGCAGAAACAAAAATAGATGGTTAATGGTTAATCAGAAGGAGAAGAAGAAAAAGGAGAAATATATTACTGCGAATACATTATGAATACATTAAGTTAATGAATGACTCGACTATTGTAGTCCAGTTTTCGCTATTTGTGTCATGATGCAAATAATAAAAAATGCTGAATTATTTTCAGGGTTGTCAGTCACTAGCACTGAATATTTTAAAATGACTAGAAATAAAAATACGATGAAATACTGCTGTATTCTTATGGATCAGATAATTTCTCTCTGTTTTTCATCAAGAATGCAAAAAAAATCCTGAATAATTTGACTCAAGAGAGCATATTTTAATACGCCTAAGAATCAAACCTACTCGTTACGTCTCCAGTCAAGATAATGAGTATGTTGTTGCAGTTTTTGTCATTATCCAAGAAGTGTAGAAACTTGGACACGAAGGCAGTCGGTGCAACATATTAAACGCCGAACAGGAAGTGATGGATGGCGATTGGTAAAGCCGCGACATGTAGAAGGGTACGTTTTGGTTTCAAACTAACCGGCAAGGCAAATAGCAGATAGGCAAACTTGGTAAATATTTTACCTCAACTCTCAGACTTTGAATTCCCAGGAGAGATAGAAGGGGGGTAATAGTTTCCTACCTGTTAATATATTATACGTCTGGGGGTAATCAATTTCGGTTTATTGATGCCATTAGTAAGGATACGATATTGCTAGAATGCCAGAATATCGATATTACAATATTTGGCTATAGCACAGTGGTTATACATCATGAGGCCATAGTGTATAACACTTTTTAAGAATTTCAAAGACTTAAAATTTATGAACAAAGACGTAGGATTGATTTTCGTGTTCAATCAGCGCAAACGAAAATATCACTTAATTATTTAAATACAAATCTTGTCCCTGAAACCTGAAAGATTAAAAAATACAACAACAGTTGCAACTGTATGTCTACATTTAAACTTAAACTGTGTCATCTAACAACAAAAGAAATATCCGTCAAATAGATTACAGAAATCGCTGTTGATATTGCCACCGCGCCACAACTAAGACGCACATACCCCCGAAGTGAAATTGTCGAGGTGAAATTGCAACACTAAATAAACATCAAGATTACCTTTCGCGCTACCTCCCAAATTTGCATTTAGATGTCGAAAACACATTTTCACACATCGATTCAAGACAGACTCAAAAATAAGGAAAGCAAAGGAAAAAAATCCGCTTAAATGGCTTCACTACGTCAGGTAATGAAAGTTAGCGTCGTTAAACCATGACCTGTGCAAAGCTGTTAGAAGAGCAAAGTGTCTAAATAGAAATATGAGGCTTGCGCGCCAGTCTGGAATGTCCCACTAGTCCAGATTGTAATCAATATGATGATGTTAAAACGGTTAAAGGGCATTAAGATAGGGAGATTTTCAAACGAAACTGCTCCAACAAGAAGATCGTTGGAATATATCTGATAGCCGATGTGTAAGTGCTAATTGTCTTCTTACCTCTAACGAGCAGCAGTTTTAACTCCGATGAACTGAAGCACTTCAGGCGCACTTTGGCCTTATTGCTGTTTTAAATGCGTCTCTATTTGCCACGTCGTCTTGTGTCGATAAATAGACACTTTAGCATAAAACTGATTAACTGATTAGAGCGTTCCTGTAGATTTTATAGGTATAAAAAGTAACGAGTTGAAGATGAAACTTATTCTTTCGAAAAAAAGATTAAAATTTCGGAAAAAATTACGTACTATTACAAACACAAGATAGAATATAAGGACGATCAAATATGGACATTTGTATAATATCCTAGCCTAGAAATTTAAGATTTTGTACGCAGGCTGTTTTAGAATTATTTAATGCACCACTATGAGTATGAAAAATTAGAGAAAGAAGAAGAGGGACAAGAGGAAGAAGTGGAGGAAAAAGAGGAAGAATAACAGGAAAAAGAAGAGGAAGAATAGAATAAAGAACAGAAGGAAAAAGAAGGGGAAGAACAAGAAGAATAGGAAGAAGAAGAAGCAGAAGAAGAGGAGGAGGAAGAAGAGGCGACATAAGAAGAGGAATAAGAGGAGAAAAAGAGGAAGAAGAAGAGGGAAAAGAGGAAGAAATAGGGAAAGAGGAAGAGGGGAAGAAGAGGAAGAAAAAGAAAAGGAGACAGAAGAAGAGGAAGAAGAGGAGACATAAGAAGAGGGAAAAGAGAAAGCGGAGAAAGAAGTGGGAAAAGAGGAAGAGGAGGAAGAGAAAAAAAAGAATAGGAAGAGGAGGAAAAAGGGGAAGAATAAGAAGAGGAGGGAAAAAGAGGAAAAGGAGAAAGAAGTGGGAAAAGAGGATGAAAAAGAATAGAAAGAGGAGGCAGAAGAAGAGGAGACATAAGAAGAAGCAAAAGAGGAGGAAAAAGAGGAAGAATAAGTAGAAGAGGAGTGAAAAGAGGAAGAGGAGAAAGAAGTGGGAAAAGAGGAGGAAAAAGAAGAAGAATAGAAAGCAGAAGAAGAGGAAGAAGAAGGGGACAAGGAAGAAGAAAAGAGAAAGGAAGAAGAAGAAAAGGAAGAAGGGGCAAGAAGAAGAGGGAAAAAAGAAGAGGAAGAATAGAAGGAAGAAGAGTAAGAATAGAAGGCAGAAGAAGAGAAAGAAGAAGAATAAGAAGAGGAAGAAGAAGAATAATAAGAAGAGGAAAAAGAGGAAGAATAGGAACAAGAGGATGAAGAGGAAGAATATACAGCAGAAGAAGAGGAAGAAGAAGAGAACAGGGAAGAAGAAAAGAGAAAGGATGAAGAGAAGGGGGAGGAAGAAGAAGAAGAAAAGGAAGAAGGGGCAAGAAGAAGAGGGAAGAAAGAAGAGGAAGAATAGGAGGAAGAAGAGTAAGAATAGGAGACAGAAGAAGAGAAACAAGAAGAATAGGAAGAAGAGGATGAAGAGGAAGAAGATGTGGGAGAAGAAGAGGAGGAAGAGGAAAAAGAGGAGGAAGAAGAAAAAGAGGAAGAAGAAGAGGAGGAAGAAGAGAAGGCAGAAAATGAGGAGGAAGAGGATGAAGACGAGAAAGAAGAGTAAGAATACGAGGAAGAGGCAAAAGAGAAGGATAATGAAGAAGAGAGAGAACAAAAGGCAGAAGAAGAGTATGAATAGGAGGAAGGTAAGGGGAAGAGGAGGAGGAAGAAGAAGAATAGAAAGCAGAAGAAGAAGAAGAAGAGGAGGCAAAAAAAGGAACCGGAGAAAGAAGTGGGAAAAGAGGAAGAGGAGGAAGAAAAAGAAGGCAGAAGAAGAGGAGACATAAGAAGAAGCAAGACGGAAAAAGAGGAAGAATAGGTAAAGAAGAGGAGTGACAAGAGGAAGAGGAGAAAGACGTGGGAAAAGAGGAAAAGGAGGAGGAAGAAGAGAAAGAAAAGGAATAGAAAGAGGAGGCAAAAGAAGAGGAAGAAGAGAAGACGTAGGAGTCATAAAAGGAAGAAAAACGGGAAGAAAAAGAATAGAAAGAGAAGGCAGAAGAAGAGGGAGAAGAAACATAAGAAAAGGCAAAAGAGGGGGAAAACGAGGAAGAATAAATAGAAGAAGAGGAAGAGGAGGAAGAAGTGGGAAAAGAGGAAGAGGAGGAAGAAGAGAAAGAAAAAGAATAGAAAGAGGAGGCAGAAGAAGGGGACAAGAGGAAGAAAAAGAGAAAGAATAAAAGGAAGATTAAAAAAAAGAAGTGGGAAAAGAGGAGCAGGAAGAAGAACAGGAGCAGGAAGAAGAGGAGAAGGAAATAGAGAAAGAGAAGGAGGCATTAGAAGAGGAAGAAGAAGAGGAACAAGAGGAAGAAAAAGAGGAAGAAATAGAAGTAGATGAAGAGGAAGAAAAAGAGGAAGATAAAAACACAGGAGAAAAAAATGCGGAAGAAGACGCAGATGAAGAAGTAGAAGAAATAGCAGAAGGGCAGAAAAAGAATCAGAGAAAGAAAAAAAGCAGAAAAAGACGGCTAACCAGAAGAAGAAGAGGAGAATAAAGAAAAAGAAAAAACGGGGAACAGAGAAGGAAGAAGAGGAAGAAGAAGGGAGAAGAGAAGGAAGAAGAGGAAGAAGTAGAAGATGAAGAGGAAGGAGAAGAGGAAGAAGAAGAGGAGGAAGAAGAAGAGGAAGAAGAAGGGAGAAGAGAAGGAAGAAGAGGAAGAAGAAGAATAGGAAGCAGAAGAAGAGGAAGAAGAAGAGGAGGAAGAGGAAGAAGAGTAAGAATAGGATGAAGAAGAGTAAGAATAGGATGAAGAAGAGTAAGAATAGGAGGCAGAAATAGAAATAAATGATGACCAACATTTGCAGGGTCGAAGAAATTATGGAAAGGCCATCGTTACTTTAGGCAAATCAACCTTTGTCGGTACTGCTCAATTTTAAGGTCGCGATTTTGTCGGTAGATAAATGTCTTGCCTTTTAAGATTCAGTTATTCCATTAGAAAGATCAAGAATCCCGACAACGTGGAAATTCCACAATTGGATGAATAGTAATTAGATCCGGTCTTCTACCAATATCTTATTAAATATCACCTTCATTAGATAATGCTGTCTCGTCTTTAACTGGTTCCTTTACTGATCTGCAAAGCTATATTTTTTGTAGGTAAATAGTCTGGATGACCTTTGTTTTTAGGCAGTTCGGAATTATTGAATGCACCACTATGAGTACGAAAAAATGTAGGAAGAAAAGGAAGAAGAACAGGAGCAGGAAGAAGAGGAGGAAGAAGAATAGGAAGCAGAAGAAGAGGAAGAAGAAGAATAACAAGAGGAAGAATAGGAGGCAGAAGAAGAGGAAGAAGAGTAAGAATAGGATGAAGAAGAGTAAGAATAGGATGAAGAAGAGTAAGAATAGGATGAAGAAGAGTAAGAATAGGATGAAGAAGAGTAAGAATAGGATGAAGAAGAGTAAGAATAGGATGAAGAAGAGTAAGAATAGGATGAAGAAGAGTAAGAATAGGATGAAGAAGAGTAAGAATAGGATGAAGAAGAGTAAGAATAGGATGAAGAAGAGTAAGAATAGGATGAAGAAGAGTAAGAATAGGATGAAGAAGAGTAAGAATAGGATGAAGAAGAGTAAGAATAGGATGAAGAAGAGTAAGAATAGGATGAAGAAGAGTAAGAATAGGAGGCAGAAGAAGAGAAAGAAGAAGAATAACAAGAGGAAGAATAGGAGGCAGAAATAGAAATAAATGATGACCAACATTTGCAGGGTCGAAGAAATTATGGAAAGGCCATCGTTACTTTAGGCAAATCAACCTTTGTCGGTACTGCTCAATTTTAAGGTCGCGATTTTGTCGGTAGATAAATGTCTTGCCTTTTAAGATTCAGTTATTCCATTAGAAAGATCAAGAATCCCGACAACGTGGAAATTCCACAATTGGATGAATAGTAATTAGATCCGGTCTTCTACCAATATCTTATTAAATATCACCTTCATTAGATAATGCTGTCTCGTCTTTAACTGGTTCCTTTACTGATCTGCAAAGCTATATTTTTTGTAGGTAAATAGTCTGGATGACCTTTGTTTTTAGGCAGTTCGGAATTATTGAATGCACCACTATGAGTACGAAAAAATGTAGGAAGAAAAGGAAGAAGAACAGGAGCAGGAAGAAGAGGAGGAAGAGGAAGAAGAGTAAGAATAGGATGAAGAAGAGTAAGAATAGGATGAAGAAGAGTAAGAATAGGATGAAGAAGAGTAAGAATAGGATGAAGAAGAGTAAGAATAGGATGAAGAAGAGTAAGAATAGGAGGCAGAAATAGAAATAAATGATGACCAACATTTGCAGGGTCGAAGAAATTATGGAAAGGCCATCGTTACTTTAGGCAAATCAACCTTTGTCGGTACTGCTCAATTTTAAGGTCGCGATTTTGTCGGTAGATAAATGTCTTGCCTTTTAAGATTCAGTTATTCCATTAGAAAGATCAAGAATCCCGACAACGTGGAAATTCCACAATTGGATGAATAGTAATTAGATCCGGTCTTCTACCAATATCTTATTAAATATCACCTTCATTAGATAATGCTGTCTCGTCTTTAACTGGTTCCTTTACTGATCTGCAAAGCTATATTTTTTGTAGGTAAATAGTCTGGATGACCTTTGTTTTTAGGCAGTTCGGAATTATTGAATGCACCACTATGAGTACGAAAAAATGTAGGAAGAAAAGGAAGAAGAACAGGAGCAGGAAGAAGAGGAGGAGGAAGAAGAAGAATAACAAGAGGAAGAATAGGAGGCAGAAATAGAAATAAATGATGACCAACATTTGCAGGGTCGAAGAAATTATGGAAAGGCCATCGTTACTTTAGGCAAATCAACCTTTGTCGGTACTGCTCAATTTTAAGGTCGCGATTTTGTCGGTAGATAAATGTCTTGCCTTTTAAGATTCAGTTATTCCATTAGAAAGATCAAGAATCCCGACAACGTGGAAATTCCACAATTGGATGAATAGTAATTAGATCCGGTCTTCTACCAATATCTTATTAAATATCACCTTCATTAGATAATGCTGTCTCGTCTTTAACTGGTTCCTTTACTGATCTGCAAAGCTATATTTTTTGTAGGTAAATAGTCTGGATGACCTTTGTTTTTAGGCAGTTCGGAATTATTGAATGCACCACTATGAGTACGAAAAAATGTAGGAAGAAAAGGAAGAAGAACAGGAGCAGGAAGAAGAGGAGGATAAGGAAGAAGAGAAAGAACAGAAGGCAGAAGAAGAGTATAAATAGGAGGAAGAAGAGTAAGAATAGGATGAAGAAGAGTAAGAATAGGATGAAGAAGAGTAAGAATAGGATGAAGAAGAGTAAGAATAGGATGAAGAAGAGTAAGAATAGGATGAAGAAGAGTAAGAATAGGATGAAGAAGAGTAAGAATAGGATGAAGAAGAGTAAGAATAGGATGAAGAAGAGTAAGAATAGGAGGCAGAAATAGAAATAAATGATGACCAACATTTGCAGGGTCGAAGAAATTATGGAAAGGCCATCGTTACTTTAGGCAAATCAACCTTTGTCGGTACCGCTCAATTTTAACGTCGCGATTTTTGTCGGTAGATAAATGTCTTGCCTTTTAAGATTCAGTTATTCCATTAGAAAGATCAAGAATCCCGACAACGTGGAAATTCCACAATTGGATGAATAGTAATTAGATCCGGTCTTCTACCAATATCTTATTAAATATCACCTTCATTAGATAATGCTGTCTCGTCTTTAACTGGTTCCTTTACTGATCTGCAAAGCTATATTTTTTGTAGGTAAATAGTCTGGATGACCTTTGTTTTTAGGCAGTTCGGAATTATTGAATGCACCACTATGAGTACGAAAAAATGTAGGAAGAAAAGGAAGAAGAACAGGAAAAAGGGGAAGCAGAGGAGGAATAATAAGAAGAGAAAGAATAAGAGGAAGAAGAAGAGTATAAATAGGAGGAAGATAAGGGGAAGAGGAGGAGGAAGAAGAAGAATAGGAAGCAGAAGAAGAGGAAACAAGGGGCAAGAACAAGAGGGATAAAAGAAGAGGAAGAATAGGAGGCAGAAGAAGAGAAAGAAGAAGAATAAGAAGAGGAAGAAGGCTAAGAATATGAGAAAGAAGTAGAGTAGGAAGAGGTAAAAAAGGAGGAAGAGGAAGAAGAAGAGGAATAAGAGGAGAAAGAGGAAGAAGAGAAGGCAGAAAATGAGGAAGAAGAGGATGAAGACGAGGAAGAAGAGTAAGAATAAGAAGAAGAAGAGGAGAATAAGGAAGAAGAGAAAGAACAGAAGGTAGAAGAAGAGTATGAATAGGAGGAAGAGGAGGAGGAAGATAAGGGGAAGAAGGGGAGGAAGAGGATGAAAACGAGGAAGAAGAGTAAGAATAAGAGGAAGAGAAAGAAGAGGAGGATAAGGAAGAAGAGAAAGAACAGAAGGCAGAAGAAGAGTATGACTAGGAGGAAGATAAGGAGAAGAGGAGGAGGAAGAAGAATAGGAAGCAGAAGAAGAGGAAGAAGAAGAGAACAAGGAAGAAGAAGAAAAGAGAAAGGATGAAAAGAAGGGGAAGGAAGAAGGGGCAAGAAGAAGAGGGGAAAAAGAAGAGGAAAAATAGGAGGAAGAAGAGTAAGAATAGGATGAAGAAGAGTAAGAATAGGAGGCAGAAGAAGAGGAAGAAGAAGAATAACAAGAGGAAGAATAGGAAGAAAAAGATGAAGAGGAAGGAGAAGAGGAGGAAGAGGGGAAAGAGAAAGAAGAGGGGGAAGAGGAAGAAGAAGAGGAGGAAGAGGAAGAAGAAGAGGAGGAAGAGGAAGAAGAGAAAGAACAGAAGGCAGAAGAAGAGGAAGAGGGGAAGGAAAAAGAGGAGCCAGAAGAAGGAAGGAAGGAAGAAGAGGAGGAGGAAACCCAAAAGGAGGCAGAAATAGAAATAAATGATGACCAAGATTTGCAGGGTCGAAGAAATTATGGAAAGGCCATCGTTACTTTAGGCAAATCAACCTTTGTCGGTACTGCTCAATTTTAAGGTCGCGATTTTTGTCGGTAGATAAATGTCTTGCCTTTTAAGATTCAGTTATTCCATTAGAAAGAGCAAGAATCCTGACAACTTGGAAATTCCACAATTTGATGAATAGTAATTAGATCCGGTCTTCTGCCAATATCTTATTAAATATCACCTTTATTGGAATGTTGTCTCGTCTTTAATTGGTTCCTTTACTAATCTGAAAAGCTATATTTTTTGTAGGTAAATAGTCTGGATGACCTTTATTTTTAGGCAGTTTGGATCGCCTAATCTTCTAATAAGAATTGGCTCGCAATATTTAGTCACAAGTTTTCATAATTTGTTCATTAACTGTTTTAATTGATTTGAGAAAGCTAGATCATTTCTGTTTGTAGGGAAGGCATAAGATGACCATTCAGTAATCGTTTGAATTCACGAAAATCACTTAGTGGTTTGATTTTTGCCATGAACCGGTTTTCGCTCTAGTTCAGAAGTTGAGTTGCAACCAGAGACTATACAGACTGAACCTAATACGGTAAGCAGTGAAGCCAGTTGAAAGCCTGGCGAAAGCCTAGCTCCATCTAGCTCGCAACGCCCTCTTATTATTTGACAGACCTTTGCGAAGATAACATCGGCTTTTTTTAAAGAAAATGGGCTTCCCCGGATTTTAGCTTCAACTGTACGCATGAGACAACATTGAAACGTTCAGTCTATTTAGTCTCTGGTTGCAACAGTTTGATCCGCCAAGTTTTCGCTTCAGATTTGGGCACAGAGGTATACGGAGGCAGTGTTCTATTAAGGGTCCACGTTTTCTGATGGGTTAAAACATTTTCAGAAAACCAAGACTTAGTTGAAGAGCAATATGGAATCAATTGCAAGAATTGATGAATATGTCGATACAATCGCGTCGAGTTTGGGTCGCCTTGATGCTCAGAAACGATAGAAAAGTAGTCAAATCTGATATACAACCACCGTTAGTAGAATTTTGGATAATGGATTCAGATGAGCAAAGTCTATGCAAAAATGGTTCCAAGGGATCATCCTCAGAAGCAAAGGAATAACAGGAGGGAAACCTTTATTGGAATTTGACTACGAATGGAGCACTCCAACGTTAACAAGACATGATTGGGAAAATCTATAAAAGATTGCCAATCCCTAACAAAAGGTAAACCTAGATTTGTAGAAGAAGGAATTGGCGAACCAAAAGCCCATAAAAAATGAATCAAATTAACCCAGTTTCGCAAAGAACGTATAGAGGATATGCAGGACAAAAGAAGTCAAATTGGGCCAACCAAAAATACGCGGATTTACCCTTTGACAGAGCAGAGATTGTGCCCACAAGGAAATTATGGTTCAAGACTAAATGAACTGCAATGAAGAATACAACTATCATCTAGGTGGTTCCCAGGGTATTACTCTAACACTTTAACGGAAACAATGCAACATTGCAGTTTTCACTGAAGCCTAAACTTTCAGTTAATGACAAGTTAATTTAAAGAACCAAAAATTATGCTTCATACACTTACTGTTTCAGATGATAGCTCTGGCGCTTCACGTTGTTTGAAACTTCCAAGTCGTATTTCACTAGATTCAGTTATTACAGGATTTGTTTTAATTTCGTCAGCAGTTTCAAAACTACAATTCCCGATAATACCTAAGGGGCTCAAAACACAATCCAGATGTTCATCATTTAAACGCGAAACAAAACACTTGCATCGCAGGCTGTGTCTGGTCGCGCGGCAGTAATTGGAGATAGCACCAGAAACCACAACAGATAAAACTTAATTGCGTTAGGGACTTCTAATTGCTTCTAGTGTTTCAAATTATGTTTAACAATTTCGCGCGCCGCTTAGAAATTAACAGACGAGAGCTTCTCGAATCATGGGGACATACCAGATTTAACAGGAAACTAGTTAATGATCTGTGATTGTTTACGGATCAAGTTTTTTTAATTTTTAGGATGTTCACTTAAGTATTAGTTAAAAACTAATGAGGGGAATTAATACGACGGCGAAAATAATTAGGATTTTGGTTGAATACTGCAATGAACTGATGCGTTAGAAATCGTGATGTATATAGACCTCCTTATGGAATGTACCAGACAGTTGTTATCGTGAAGTGACTCATGTGCAGGTGTCTACGTCTAAAGCTTACTAGAAGTTTTTCTGAGATGGAAACTTCGGAAACAGATGTCTGATATAAATCATTCAGATATATACCTGTGATTCATTCAATTCAGTTCAGTGTTCTCGAAATTTACTAGGCTACTAGACAGTCAGTCAGTTGTTTGGGAAGAATTGGCTCCCAAAATGACTCATATGGGCAGATGGTATTTTCTAGAGCTTCAGAAGTTGAACATTCAGAAACAGCTTCAGAAGTTAAATATTCAGAAATAGGTCATTAATTTATAACGCTTCATTACTTTCCAGTAAAGTATACGAATATTGATAATCATCTCCGTTGAAGAAGATGAGAATGTTTGTTAATAGTGCTGTTGCCGACCAGATTTGTAAATGGTAATTATTTAAAAAGATTTGCATGTTGACTTCCCATATCTATACAATTAAAATTAAGTGAAGAAGGCTAATTACGTTTGAATTATACGCATACGATAGAAACCCAATGTCGATTGTCGACTGTGGGGAACACGCTTGTGTGTAAACAAAAGTAATTGCTAAAATAATTGTCCGAGGCACAAGGTCGTAAAAATAATGAGTCATGCATAATGTATTTCAATAGGATTGGTTTCCAATTTTAATCCGAATTGGTGGATTATGCAACCTAAATGAAAAAGCCAATAAAACAGAATAATTAAAGTCCTGACGAGATGAAATAAACAATTGGATATCTATTCGTTTCTTTGATATTTACCGACACTTGAACGTATCTGAACAGGAACATATATTTTTTTTAATTTCGCTCTGACTTTTTAAACAACATTCAAACAATGTTGAGGAAAATACCGAAATTTTAAGAAACGATACCGAAATTTTAAGAAACAATACCGAAATGTTAAGAAAAAAGACCGAAATTTGAAGAAAAAACAAATCGAAATGCTCGAGTCAGATTGTGACACTATTATTAATGCTTTTGGCACGGCGCGATATTATCACCATTCGCGAGCGTTTTTCTTTTACAAAATAAAACATACTGTTGATGCTGGATTTGCAAGAGCGAATGTAGTGGAAGATTTTGCTTTGAATCTAGCGGAAGATTTTGCTTCTAATCTCGTACTAATTCACTGAAAGTTGTCAATCACGCGCTAACTGGCACTTTTACAGTAGTTTACAATTACATTTTTTTAAATAGAAACGTGCCTTAGTCACCGCTTTACCGCTTACTTAAAACTTGAAGTTTAAAGTGAATACTAATGTGTAGAACCAATTTAACAGAGGGAAGACGAATTGTGTGTCACTGAAGTGGTCATGTCATCATGACTCAACGCCTTATGTTGTTATTAATATTAATTATATGTTGGTATTTATTTCCTTTTCTGATCGAAATGCATCTATTGAATTAACAGCGCCACTTTACTGTGGTGATTGACATGCAGTAAATAAACTTGATGCTTCAACTGATTTCATTTCTTAGTATTAGAAAACGCACTCGTAATATCATTATTTTTTTTACCTATTGTTAAGTATTTAAAATGAAATTACAAGTTATGTCATGACAACAGAGCATATAATATCTTTTGCTATTATAATAACACACAAATAGATCTCCGCAGTAAGTAATCATTTTTAAGTAGAGTTCAGAATGAGTTTAAGATGTTGGTTTCCCATGAAATTAATTATATGTCGCGAGTGATTTTTTCTATTTCGATCGCACCATATCATGAATGAATTCGACTCTTCTAGAATTCATGATTCAACTCTAAAACGTCCTCTTGATTTCGCTGGTTCTTGAGCGATGGTATGCGAATCATTGGTGACCCCTGACATTACCAGGCGGTCAAGTTTGGAAGTGTGTGGACACGTTCCACGTTGTCACAACTTAGATCTACCTCAGGTGGTTAATGGATCCATAGCGAGGCAAAAATTTTGCCAAACCGTCCTTGGTTTATCTGGTCAATTGACAGCTTTGTCCTCCTGATTTCGTTGGTTCTTGATGGTATGCGAATCATTGGTGACCCGTGACATTACCGGACGGTCAAGTTTGGAAGTGTGTGGGCACGTTCCACGTTGCAACAACTTAGATCTACCTCAGGTGGTTAAAGGATCCATAGAGAGGAAACAATTTTGCCAAATCGTCCTTGATTTATTTGGTCCATTGACAGCTTTGTCCTCCTGATTTCGCTGGTTCTTGACGGTATGCGAATCATTGGTGACCCGTGACATTACCGGACGGTCAAGTTTGGAAGTGTGTGGGCACGTTCCACGTTGCAACAACTTAGATCTACCTCAGGTGGTTAAAGGATCCATAGAGAGGAAAAAATTTTGCCAAATCGTCCTTGATTTATTTGGTCAATTGACAGCTTTGTCCTCCTGATTTCGCTGGTTCTTGACGGTATGCGGATCATTGGTGACCCGTGACATTACCAGACCGTCAAGTTTGGAAGTGTGTGGACACGTTCCACGTTGCAACAACTTAGATCTACCTCAGATGATTAATGGATCCATAACGAGGCAAAAATTTTGCCAAATCGTCCTCGCTTTATCTGGTCAATTGACAGCTTTATCTTCTAAATTAATAAAATTGAAGCGTTTAAGTGCTTGTCTATCTGTCGACGGATGATTTGTCCGGGATAATCTCGGAAACTGCTAAATCGAATTTAATGAAACTTTTACTAAAACGTAGAGTATTTTTAAGGGTACCTTTTAGGGTAGTTTCATTTCACTTAAACTCAACGTTTTATTTCTAAAAACTCATCTGTGTTATCAATCTTATTGGAGGTTACAACAGAACATATAAAAGAGTGTGGTACAGATTCAGTTAACGAAGCAAACTAGATCAAATCAGCATCATCTCGACGTTGTGACTTTGCGCATTTGGTTAAAACTCTTCTTGGTGGTCAACATTTAAAAGTTCATCAGTAATAGTTTCTTTTTCCACTATAATTTTGTCTTCATGTCATCATAATCTTACGTATTCGAACACAATCCATCTTAATAATCCTTTGGTGGTCACAATTTCAATGAACAACGAACGTTCATCAGTAATATTTTCTTTTTCCGTCATAATTTTGTCTTCATGTCATCATAATCTTGGGTATTCGGACACACCCCATCTTAATAATGCTTTGGTGGTCAAAATTTCAATGAACAACAAAAGTTCATCAGTAATACTTTATTTTTCCACCATAATTTCACCTTCATGCTGTAGTATTCTCTACTTTGTGCAATATCGATTTCGTGTGCTACAAACTCTATAAAATGGGCAGAAGCTTCGTCTGGAGCAAACTTGCATTATGCTGTGGTAATGATTTGAAAACCAATCCATTTTAAAACAGGTAGATGCTCTTGGTGTCACAAAATGTCGTTGATATACCAAAGTTCATCAGTAATACTTTCTTTTTCCACCATAACTTTACCTTCACATGACGTATTCTCCAAGCTGTGCTCTATCAAGTTCACGTGCTACAAACTCAGTGAACCAAGCAAACGTTTGGTCTGGATCAAACTAGCATCATCCTGATGTTGTGACTTTGCTCATTCTGTTAAACTCTTTTTGGTGTACAACATTTTGGTAATAATCTACGGTTCGTCAGTAATATTTTCCTTTTCCACTAACATTTTGTCTTCATGTCATCATAATCTTACGTATTTAGACACAATTCATTTCAATAATCCTTTGGTGGTCAAAATTTCAATGAACAACGAAAGTTCATCAGTAATACTTTTTTTTCCATCATAATTTTGTCTTCATGTCATCATAATCTTACGCATTCTGACACAATCCACCTTAATAATCCTTTGGTGATCAAAATGTCAATGAACAACAAAAGCTCATCAGTAATATCCATCTTTAAACACGTAGATGCTCTTGGTGTTACAAAATGTCGTTGATACTCCAAAGTTCATCAGTAATATTTTCTTTTTCCACCATAATTTTATCTTCATGTAATCATAATCTTACGTATTCGGACACAATTCATCTTAATAATGCTTTGGTGGTCAACATTTCAATGAACAACGAAAGTTCATGAGTATTTTCTTTTTCCAACATAATTTTACCTTCATGTGGTAGTGTTCGGTAAGTTGTGCAATATCAATTTCGTGTACTACAAACTCTATAAACTGGACAGAAGCTTCGTCTGGAGCAAACTAGCATTATGCTGTGGTCATGAATTGAAAACCAATCCATTTTAAAGCAGGTAGATGCTCTTGGTGTGACAAAATGTCGTTGATATACCAAAGTTCATCAGTAATACTTTCTTTTTCCACCATAACTTTACCTTCATATGACGTATTCTCCAAGCTGTGCTCTATCAAGTTCATGTGCTGCAAACTCAGTGAACCAAGCAAACCCTTGGTCTGGATCAAACTAGCATCATCCTGATGTTGTGACTTTGCTCATTCTGTTAAACTCTTCTTGGTGTACAACATTTCGGTAATAATCTACAGTTCATCAGTAATATTTACTTTTTCCACTATAATTTTGTCTTCATGTCATCCTAATCTTACGTATTCGGACACAATTCATCTTAATAAGCCTTTGGTGGTCAAAACTTCAATAAACAATGAAAGTTCATCAGCGTAACTTTCTTTTTCCATCATAATTTTGTCTTCATGTCATCATAATTTTACGAATTCGGACACAATCCATCTTAATAATCCTTTGGTTGTCAAAATTTCAAAGAACAACAAAAGTTCATCAGTAACACTTTCTTTTTCCACTATAATTTTACCTTCATGAGGCAGTATTCTCTAAGTTGTGCAATATCGATTTCGTGTGCTACAAACTCTATGAAGTGGACAGCAGCTTTGTCTCGAGCAAACTAGCATTATCCTGTGGTCATGATTCGAAAACCAATCCATCTTAAAATACGTAGATGCCCTTGGTGTTATAAAATGTCGTTAATACATCAAAGTTCATCAGTAATGCTTTCTTTTTCCACCACAATTTTACCTTCATAAGAGGTATTCTCCAAGTTGTGCTATATCAAATTCGTGTGCTACAAACTCAGTAAATCAATCAAAAACTTAGTCCGGATCAAACCAGCCTCATCCTGAGGTTGTGACTTTGGGCATTCACGTAAAGTCCTCTTGGTGGTCAAAATTTCGCTAATAATCTAAAGCTCATTAGTAATACTTCCTTTTTCTACTATAATTTTGTCTTCAAGTTATCATAATCCTACGAATTCGGACACAATCCATCCTAATAAGTCTTTGGTGGTCAAAATTTCAATCAACAACGAAAGTTCATCAGTACTACTTCCTTTTTCCATCATAATTTTACCTTCATTAAAACTTGGTATGGATCAAACTAGCAACATCCTGAGGTTGTGATTTGCGCATTCAATTAAAGTCCACTTGGTGGTCAAAATTTCCCTAACAATCTTAAGTTAATCAGTAATATTTTCTATTTCCACTATAATTTTGTCTTCATGTCATCATAATCCTACGTATTCGGACACACTCCATCTTGAAAATCTTTTGGTGATCAAAATTTCAATCAACAACGAAAGATCATCAGTAATACTTTCTTTTTCCACCATAATTTTACCTTCATAAAAACTAGGTCTGGATCAAACTAGCAACATCCTCAGGTTGTGATTTGCGCATTCAGTTAAAAGCCCACTTGGTGGTCAAAATTTCCCTAAAAATCTAAAGTTCATCAGTAATATTTTCTATTTCCACTATAATTTTGTCTTCATGTCATCATAATCCTACGTATTCGGACACAATCCATCTTAATAATTCTTTGGTGATCAAAGTTTCAATGAACAACGAAAGTTCATCAGTAATACTTTCTTTTTCCACCATAATTTTACCTTCATAAAAACTTGGTCTGGATCAAACTAGCAACATCCTGAGGTTGTGATTTGCGCATTCAGTTAAAAGTCCACTTGGTGGTCAAAATTTCCCTAAGAATCTAAAGTTCATCAGTAATATTTTCTATTTCCACTATAATGTTGTCTTCATGTCATCATAATCCTACGTATTCGGACACAATCCATCTTAATAATTCTTTGGTGGTCCAAATTTCAATGAACAACGAAAGATCATCAGTAATACTTTCTTTTTCCACCATAATTTTACCTTCATAAAAACTAGGTCTGGATCAAACTAGCAACATCCTGAGGTTGTGATTTGCGCATTCAATTAAAGTCCACTTGGTGGTCAAAATTTCCCTAACAATCTTAAGTTAATCAGTAATATTTTCTATTTCCACTATAATTTTGTCTTCATGTCATCATAATCCTACGTATTCGGACACACTCCATCTTGAAAATCTTTTGGTGATCAAAATTTCAATCAACAACGAAAGATCATCAGTAATACTTTCTTTTTCCACCATAATTTTACCTTCATAAAAACTAGGTCTGGATCAAACTAGCAACATCCTCAGGTTGTGATTTGCGCATTCAGTTAAAAGCCCACTTGGTGGTCAAAATTTCCCTAAAAATCTAAAGTTCATCAGTAATATTTTCTATTTCCACTATAATTTTGTCTTCATGTCATCATAATCCTACGTATTCGGACACAATCCATCTTAATAATTCTTTGGTGATCAAAGTTTCAATGAACAACGAAAGTTCATCAGTAATACTTTCTTTTTCCACCATAATTTTACCTTCATAAAAACTTGGTCTGGATCAAACTAGCAACATCCTGAGGTTGTGATTTGCGCATTCAGTTAAAAGTCCACTTGGTGGTCAAAATTTCCCTAAGAATCTAAAGTTCATCAGTAATATTTTCTATTTCCACTATAATGTTGTCTTCATGTCATCATAATCCTACGTATTCGGACACAATCCATCTTAATAATTCTTTGGTGGTCCAAATTTCAATGAACAACGAAAGTTCATCAGTAATACTTTCTTTTTCCATCATAATTTTACCTTCATAAAAACTTGGTCTGGATCAAACTAGCATCATCCTGAGGTTGTGGCTTTGCGCATTCACTTAAAGTCCTCTTGGTGGTAAAAATTTCGCTAATAATCTAAAGTTCATCAGTAATACTTTCTTTTTCTACTATAATTTTGTCTTCCAAGTTATCATAATCCTACGAATTCGGACACAATCCATCTTAATAATTCTTTGGTGGTCAAAATTTCAATGAACAACGAAAGTTCATCAGTAATACTTTCTTTTTCAGCCATAATTTTACCTTCATAAAAGGTATTCTCCAAGTTGTGCTTACATCAAATTCGTGTGCTCAAACTCAGTAATTCAAGCAAAAGCTTACTCTGGATCAAACTAGCATCATCCTGAGCTTGAGACTTTGCGCATTCATTAAAAATCCTCTTGGTGGTCAAAATTTTGCTAATAATCTAAAGTTCATCAGTAATATTTTCTATTTCCACTATAATTTTGTCTTCATGTCATCATAATCTTACGTATTCGGGCACAATCCATCTTAATAATCCTTTGCTGGTCAAAATTTCAATGAACAACGAAAGTTCATCAGTAATATTTTCTTTTTCCACCATAAATTGACCTTCATGCTCTCTATAACAATATCGATTTCGTGTGGTACAAACTCTATTAACTGGGCAGAAGCTCTGTCTGGAGCAAATGAGCATGATTTGAAAATAATCCCGATAGATACTCTTGGTGTTACAAAATATCGATGATAAACTAAAGTTCATTAGTAATGCTTTCTTTTTCTCCTACAATTTCACCTTCATATAATTGTATTCTGCAGGTTCTGCCTCATTGATTTCTTATGCGTAAAACTCAAAGAACTAATCAGCAGATGACTGAAACTATTATAGTTTACAATCAAATAGGAAAATATATACAATTTTTTAAATATGACAGTGAAGTGAATATTGTAAATATTCTTTCTCTGTGTTTTCTTTTAATAACTTTCAATCTTTCCTTGTTTCAGAGAACAAGTTCTGTATTTCAATTTTTGAAGATAACCAAGGACCAGTCCGTTCCACCAAATTTAATAACCCCGTATAATTAAGTCGATTTCTACTTATCTTTATCAAGCAGAGTCCGTTTTATTAATTGTTCAATCCACCAAATTAGCACTGTACTGAATTTTCGTCGAAATTTCGTAGCTCGACATTTACCAAAGCGCAATTGGTTTTGGCAACTCGGTTACCGTAAAGAAGCAAAGACAATTCATCATGATTTATCACCTTTCTACCGCGGGCAGATTAGATTTCCGCTTCGGGAAGGGTTCGGTTAATGTTTAGAAAATGGCATTCTTCAACCATAAATCTGACAATCCTGCGACGCTGCCTAATGTCTTCCGGCGCCTTTTAAACTTCACAGGCTGAAGTGACTGGGGACGAGGGAACAATATAATATATGTACTTGCCGTAAAAACGAACCTAAATTAACCAAATGAAGTAGTGTCTTGTTAATTAAATTTAGGGATAGTTAATTTCCCGTTCGTTTGATCTAAGAGGTGAGCACTATCTGGAAATATTCTACTGCTTTACGTCTAACGGAAGTAGCTGAGTCAACCTTCAATTTCGTTCAATCTTAGTGTTGCCCATAAGTTTGGTGGAACGGACTGGTCCTTGGTTATCTTCAAAAATTGAAATACAGAAGTGGTCCCCTGAAACCAAGAAAGATTAACAACAAACGCTGCTCTGACGCGTTTCGACAGCCAAGATGTCATCTTCAGAGAGATGCTTGGCTAGCCGAACGCTTAGAGCAACCTTTGTTGTATTTTTAATCTTTCTTGGTTTCAAGGGACAAGTTCTGTATTTCAAGTGTTGCCCATATTTCTGTTTCTAATGCGTAGACCTGGTGTGAACATTTATTAGATTCGAAGTTTGGAAATCAAGGTTTCGATATTGTTAGATCTCGTCAGATTGGTATATCCAACTAGAATGGCGATAAATCTTCCAGTAAGTACTTTAAAATTAAAAGAAGCAACTACTTGCGTATTCGTGTTTGTTAATTTTGTTGACAATGTTAAGCTATGAACAGTCGAATTATATTAAAAAAGGCAGCTTCTATTATTGAGATGTTAGGTATTTTATTCCTCTTTAGTTGTGTATAGAAAAAGTATAACAAAACTCTGGTGATTTTCTCTGTTTGTTGTCTATTTGTCCATTCCTCCGTCAGTTCATCTCATCCATTTGTCCATTCCTCGGTCAGTTCATCTCATCCATTTGTCCATTCCTCCGTCAGTTCATCTCATCCATTTGTCCATTCCTCCGTCAGTTCATCTCATTCATTTATCGATTCGGTTATCTCTTAGAGCGAGTTACTTGAATTGAAAATCACCTAACTTAAATGCAAGTAGAATACAACCTAGACTGCAAATTCATGCAGCCCTCCAGGCGTGCATAGTGAATCATAGGTAGCTGAATTACCAAGAGTTGAAACACTGCCAC
Organism: Dastarcus helophoroides; assembly: GCA_028583605.1. Lineage (NCBI taxonomy): Eukaryota > Metazoa > Arthropoda > Insecta > Coleoptera > Bothrideridae > Dastarcus > Dastarcus helophoroides. The sequence goes on along the minus strand of CM053327.1, from coordinate 44,051,587 downwards.
CTAGAGAAGCGGTTGCTCTCTAGGAAAGTTCCCAGAAGACATGGATTCTAATGCACATACCAATAGGTAATAAATGTTGAAACCTATTGGTCTGTGAATGAGAACTTAACTTAAAGTTGAATTAACTTGAAATTTGATACCTTTACATCATCAGAATATATTCTAAATTAAATAATTTTTGAAAATATTTACGTTCATCTACAACCAGGGTATTGCTTTTTTCCGTTCTCTTTCACGTTGTTAGTTATTCCTTCGTCGTTTCCAAATAACATTGGAGTTTGGTCAATAGCGCACCCCACTTCTCGCCATCACATATCTGTTCAACAATAAGTTCAGAAAAAAGCATCCTTGATTTGTGGGTCAGAAGATTGAGTCGTTTGAATTTTCTCTCAGATTGTAAATATATTTGGCTTGCTTGTAAGATGACAATTTTCCTGTAAGATGACAATTTTTCTGTAAGATGACAATTTTCTTGTAAGATGACAATTTTCCTGTAAGATGACAATTTTCCTGTAGGATGACAATTTTCCTGTAAGATGACAATTCTCTTGTAAGATGACAATTTTCCTGTAAGATGACAATTTTCCTGCATGATGACAATTCTCCTGTAAGATGACAATTTTCCTGTGTGATGACAATTCTCCTGTAAGATGACCATTTTCTTGTAAGATAACAATTTTCCTGTAAGATGACAATTCTTCTGTAAGATCACAATTCTCCTGTAAGATCACAATTTTTCTGTAAGATGACAATTCTCCTGTAAGATGACAATTTTCCTGTAAGATGACAATTTTCCTGTATGATGACAATTCTCCTGTAAGATGACAATTTTCTTGTAAGATGACAATTTTCCTGTAAGATGACAATTTTTCTGTAAGATGACAATTTTCTTGTAAGATGACAATTCTCCTGTAAGATGACAATTTTCCTGTAGGATGACAATTTTCCTGTAAGATGACAATTCTCTTGTAAGATGACAATTTTCCTGTAAGATGACAATTTTCCTGCATGATGACAATTCTCCTGTAAGATGACAATTTTCCTGTGTGATGACAATTCTCCTGTAAGATGACCATTTTCTTGTAAGATAACAATTTTCCTGTAAGATGACAATTCTTCTGTAAGATCACAATTCTCCTGTAAGATCACAATTTTTCTGTAAGATGACAATTCTCCTGTAAGATGACAATTTTCCTGTAAGATGACAATTTTCCTGTATGATGACAATTCTCCTGTAAGATGACAATTTTCTTGGAAGATGACAATTTTCCTGTAAGATGACAATTCTCCTGTAAGATCACAATTCTCCTGTAAGATCACAGTTTTTCTGTAAGATGACAATTTTCCTGTATGATGACAATTTTCCTGTATGATGACAATTCTCCTGTAAGATGACAATTTTCCTGTATGATGACAATTTTCCTGTAGGATGACAATTTTCTTATAAGATGACAATTCTCCTGTAAGATGACCATTCTCTTGTAAGATGAAAATTTTCCTGTAAGATGACAATTTTTATTGTAAGATGACAATGTTCCTGTAAGATGACAATTTTCCTGTAAGATGACAATTCTCTTGTAAGATGACAATTTTCCTGTAAGATGACAATTTTCCTGTGTGATGACAATTCTCCTGTAAGATGATCATTTTCTTGTAAGATAACAATTTTCCTGTAAGATGACAATTCTCCTGTAAGATGACAATTTTCCTGTATGATGACAATTCTCCTGTAAGATGACAATTTTCCTGTATGATGACAATTCTCCTGTAAGATGCCAATTCTCCTGTACGATGACAATGTTCCTGTAAGATGACAATTTTCCTGTAAGATGACAATTGTCCTGTAAGATGACAATTTTCCTGTAAGATGACAATTTTCCTGTATGATGACAATTCTCCTGTAAGATGACAATTTTCCTGTATGATGACAATTCTCCTGCAAGATGCCAATTCTCTTGTAAGATGACAATGTTCCTGTAAGATGACAATTTTTCTGTAAGATGACAATTCTCCTGTAAGATGACCATTTTTATTGTAAGATGACAATGTTCCTGTAAGATGACAATTTTCCTGTAAGATGACAATTCTCCTGTAAGATGACCATTTTTATTGTAAGATGACAATGTTCCTGTAAGATGACAATTTTCCTGTAAGATGACAATTCTCCTGTAAGATGACAATTTCCCTGTAAGATGACAATTCTCCTGTAAGATGACAATTTTCCCCGTAAGATGACAATTTTCCTGTAAGACGACAATGTTCCTGTAAGATGACCATTTTCTTGTAAGATAACAATTTTCCTGTAAGATGACAATTCTCCTGTAAGATCACAGTTCTCCTGTAAGATCACAATTTTTCTGTAAGATGACAATTCTCCTGTAAGATGACAATTGTCCTGTAAGATGACAATTGTCCTGTAAGATGACAATTTTCCTGTAAGATGACAATTGTCCTGTAAGATGACAAATTTTCCCGTGCGAAGACAATTAACTTTCGTGAAATCTGGAATCGTCCGCTTCGATATCGCTAATCAACCTTCAAAAATCATTCGAGAAGTTTCCCTTTACTTGAAATTAAAATCGCGATCAATTTGCTAATTATTTTACGAATGTTCGTTACCGTGAAACGTTGATTGATTTTTTTTAAGTCGATTGCAATGTATAATTAAGCAATTGGTTGAAACGAAATTAATTATTAGATATTTGCACATTCAGCTGAAGTGGAAATTTAATTTGAATTTCCAAGTTCTCATATATTCAATATTTAATTAAACGGAACAAGCGTAGTTAGTCTTTTGAAATTGGATAAAATTATATCAAGTTCTGATTTTTTATTCCTTTTTATTTTGTATCATTATTGACTCGTCTTGAAATACACCAGATTCGTTCTAGATTTAAAAACGAGTGGTGATGACCAATAATCATTCCTGGTTGAGTCCTTTGCTCATAAAATTAAACATCTCGAATTTCTTCGAACTTATTCTTGTGGACGAGTTATAAGTTGTCAGATCAGTGACAAAATACCATTGGGCAAATTTTCGTATCTTCTTAATAAAGCGAATTTATCTTCTTGCCAAACCAATAGTAATAAAGCTGATGGGTTTTAGCAAAAGACACGATAGTTAATTAAATGTGTTATGTGTACCTTTTCAGTCAGCGTGGATAATTAATTAAAAAAATGGCACGTTTTCGCACGAACTATTGCACATTTTACCAATTAATTATGTGCTTATCAGAGTAAATTATGTTATCCTGACTTTCTACCGCGAAATAAAAGCGATGCGGTTTGCATGATCCCCATTAACTTAATGTGTATATGTTCATGTCCTAATGGCACAATGTCTCATGGAGTGTACTTAACCTCTGTCATGGAGAACTCATAAATTAACACTTCATTGTCTGCCACTTTCACAGCCTGTAAATAAAGATGGATGGGAGATAAGTTATACCTTGATGGGATTTTTGCGTAATGAGTGACTTGCTTCACCCAAAATGGCATTTCGTTTAACTTTTTTTTTTGTTACAGAATTGTTTGTTACTACATCCCTAACGATATTTCCTTCAGATATATAAATCAGAATACAATCTGGACTGCAAATTCATGCAGCTCTCCGAGCGAGCATAGTGAATCATAGGTACTAACAACAGTAACTACCAACAGTTTCTAGCGGACCGGTTGCTCTCTGGGAAAGTTCCCAGAAGACATGGATTCTAATGCACAGACCAATCAATATATTCAAATAAAAGTGAGTTGATTTGGTTTAAGAAGTCTTACATTGGTTACTGCATTCATGTAGTACGTATATGAAGTATATTTAATTAATCTTCTATGTCCTCCTGCCCTTGATTGAATTTTCTCGAAATTTTCGTCTCTTTATAAAAGTTCGAAATTTACAATTCCTCCTAAATATTTTTCTCAGAATGTTTACTTTTCTATCAAACGATCAAACTTTGAGGAAAAGATTTAATTTAATTTTTGACGCCTCTGATTTTCCGTCACACCGGGTAATTATTTTCGTACACTTTTTACGTTATATTTGTTTGTAGAATTTCTGCATTATTTTTTAAATCTTATATTAAATATTTTTTTAAACCGATCAATCAATGAAACCAAAAATGTAAGAGTTGCAATTATTTTCATATTGGTTTCAAGTTTGTGAAAACACAAATAATTATAGGGTGAAATAGTACGTAAAATTTGGTTAGGTGTCGACAGTCTACTATCTGCACCTGGTGACAGAGGATGGTTATAACGTGAGAAGCGTCTCTGTCGTAAAACAGTGTCTATTAAGAGCGCTGGTTGCGAATCAGGAGCACCCTGTTAGGGGAGGTTTTGGGTTGATTAGTCTCTCTTTTAAATAGTCGGTAAAAACTGGTTAGGTATCGAGAGTCTATTATTTGCACCCAGAGACAGGGGATGGTTATAACGTGAGCAGCGTCTCTGTCGTAAAGCAGTGTCTATTAAGAGCGCTGGTTGCGAATCAGGAGCGCCCTGTTAGAGGAGGTTTTGAGTTGATTAGTCTCTCTTTTAACTAGGCTATAAAAACTGGTTAGGTATCGAAAGTCTATTATCTGCACCTAGTGACAGGGGATGGTTGTAATGTAAGCAGCGTCTCTGTCGTAAAACAGTGTCTATTAAGAGAGCTGGTTGCGAATCAGGAGCGCCCTGTTAGGGGAGGTTTTGGGTTGATTAGCCTCTCTTTTAAATGGTCGGTAAAAACTGGTTAGGTATCGAGAGTCTATTATCTGCACCTAGTGACAGGGGATGGTTATAACGTAAGCAGCGTCTGTCGTAAAACAGTGTCTATTAAGAGCGCTGGTTGCGAATCAGGAGCGCCCTGTTAGGGGAGGTTTTGAGTTGATTAGCTTCTCTTTTAAATGGTCGGTAAAAATCGGTTAGGTATCGAGAGTCTATTATCTGCACCTAGTGACAGGGAATGGTTCTAACATGAGCAGCGTCTCTGTCGTAAAACAGTGTCTACTAAGAGCATTGGTTGCGAATCAGGAGCGCCCTGTTAGGGGAGGTATGGAGTTGATTAGGCTCTCTTTTAAATTGTCAGTAAAAGTTGGTTAGGTATCGAGCGTCTATTATCTGCACCTAGTGACGGGGGATGGTTATAACGTAAGCAGCGTCTGTCGTAAAACAGTGTCTATTAAGAGCGTTGATTGCGAATCAGGAGCGCCCTGTCAGGGGAGGTTTTGGGTTGATTAGACTCTTTTTTAAATAATCGGTAAAAACAGGTTAGGTATCGAGAGTCTATTATCTGCACCTAGTGACAGGGGATGGTTCTAACGTGAGCAGCGTCTCTGTCGTAAAACAGTGTCTATTAAGAGCGCTGGTTGCGAATCAGGAGCGCCCTGTTAGGGGAGGTTTTGGGTTGATTAGTCTCTCTTTTAAATAGTCGGTAAAAACTGGTTAGGTTCGAGAGTCTATTATCTGCATCTAGTGACAGGGGATGGTTCTAACGTGAGCAGCGTCTCTGTCGTAAAACAGTGTCTATTAAGAGCGCTGGTTGCGAATCAGGAGCGCCCTGTTAGGGGAGGTTTTGGCCCCTCTTTTAAATGGGCGAATAACATTTCTCTTTTAAATGTTCGAATAACATTTCTGTTTTCGTTTTCCTACCCTTATAAGTCTTTCGAATACGTGATTATTTAACCATATTTTGACTGAGATATCCTGTAGATTGAGCCTGGCATGCTTCTACCTGAGTTAGCAAAACAATATACCTTAACACAAATCCGGGTAAATGGTATTTGTTTAGAAGATGGACGATTGAGTCATCTAGCACAATATTGTAAATAACCACGAGTTAGCGTTTGATTAGTGGAAATCAGTTTACAGAAAGTGGGTTGTCATTTTGGTTCAAATCGGCACTTTTACTTTTGATTAACCATAATGCCGTTTGCGTAATTGCTTAATACCAATGATTAACAAACGCACGAATTTACATCACCGTTAATAGAACGTGCTTGCAGTTGAAAAAATACGCCTCCGAGAGAAACTAAACATAAATTTCGTGCGTTAAATATTATTATTTTATACGCCATTGATACGTAATTTAGATAGAATATGTGAAAAATACGAGACAGCTAAATGCTTGGCAGTGACGGTGGGCAATTTATAAAAGAGATGAAAATTAGGAGAAATTGACACTTCCTTGAATTTAGTAAGTATTTATTGAATAAAAAAATTTATGCATGAATAGATACCGTAAGATTTTTGTATAAAGCAACATTTGATCGTTATCTCTTTAGAATATAAAAATCTTTCGATTCAAACATTTATCCATTCACATTTCTCGTACCAATACTAGTCCCTGACAAATACAAACCTTGTGATACAACCACACATCTTTTGAATTACAAAAGGTACCTCGTAAATGCCTTCAGATTAACTATGGCGCTTTTATGCAACGGAAAAGCATTTATGCTAATTCCCAATACTTGGTGGGATTTTCCTGTAGGCATTGATACAAATTTATATTCTAGATTTCTATCCCCAGCTGAAGGATAATGGTATGATTCTCAACCACCCCCTTCCTATAATTTGATCGTTCCGATAATTCTCTTTCAAGAAATAAGCAATTTTCTGAAATAACCTCAAAACAATTTATAAAACAGTCCAGTTTAAACATCAAATTTTAAGAAACCAGAGAACCAAATCTCCGAAAATGATTCACAATTTAGTACGTAAACGTAAATTTGGAATTTTGGGTACAATTTCAGAACGAATGAATATTATGAAAAAATCCGAGTCTAATATGGAAATTTTGAGAAAAATAGCGAAACTGTGTTCGAAATTCGATAGTCAACGTAACTTGAATAAATCAAAAATTTAACTTATTATCTCCCATGATAAAAATCGCCCGGTATCTTGAGAAAAAAGTCGACGATACCGCTCTTAATTCTGATCAAATTTTCTCCAAACCACAACGCGTCGATGCACGACTTTTATGTAACAACAAACAAAAAATTGATATATTTACGTGAACCGGCAGAATCGAAGCACTTTCACTTGTCACTTGCAAAATCCAAACCCTATGAACGAATCACCTAGTCAACTGCTCCAAAAGAACTCGGTTTTTATTGTGAGTCACGATACGGTACGCCGCGGCGCGCGTATTCCTCGTCTGTATCAGTAAACACTAAACGAGGCGAAACACGACAAACTCGTAGTAGTTTAGTAGTAGCGGCGACCGTTCATTTATTCCGAATCGTACTTTTCTATTGGCCGACCTTCCAAAGTGGCCCAAGTTCGGGGCAATTGCAGATGCGATTGTGTGCCTTGTGGGCGCCATTCGAAAGAGCGATTGTGGCGCGGTCCTGTGATATATGGGGGTTCGTTTCACCCGGAGACTAGTTTCACCCCTCAACGTCTACTGCATTCCCTCGAGTCGGAGAGACATGAAATATTTTCCGGTAACGACCGGTGTGTATACTTAAATTTTTAAAGATCACCTGCTACCGGGCACGTATCTCATAAGCAGAAATTAGTTTTAAACAGAACCATATTAAAGAGAAATATTTATTCTTTAAATTTTACGTGTCCCTAGCTGATACCGGCTCCGCCTACACGAAAGAAAGAACATTGTGCAGGATATCCTTCAAGGGGAGTAGGGGACAACGAACATTCTGAAATATTCATGGGCAAAAAAACCTCCCCCCTTCAGTAATGTGTATTTTCAATGTCAGTATCTCTCTAAAGATGATAGATAGCTTGGCTATCGAAACGCGTTAGACCAACCTCTGTTATGTTTTTTAATCTTTCTTGGTTTCAGTATTTCAATTTTTGACGATAACCGTTCCACCAAAAAAAAATTTCACTTAAAAACCACACGAACCGGGCAGATCGAATTTCAAGATTAAAGTCGATATTTCGAAAGAGACGGCCAATTTCGAAAAAGACGGCTAACTTCGAGAAAGACGGTTAATTTCAAAAGATAAGTAAAAAAAATTAAATATCGAATTTTGAGGTAAAAATAAAAATATCGCCAAAAAGGCAGACTTTAAGAAATCGGTCAAAATTTTTGAAAAATCAAAGTCTGCAAGATCAAAATCTTCAGAAAACAACGATGTTAATAAAAATAACGGAATTTTGAAAAAAAAACTGAAGTCTTGGAAAAACAGTCGCAATGTCTAATTAAAGAACCTAATGAACCAAAAGATCGAAATTTTCAGGAGAAAGTCAAATTTTACGAAAAGTGTACAATTTTGAAAATAATCATTTATAAAAAAACGATTCTGGAAAAAGTCGCAATCTTAAGAAAAAGACGAATTTCGAGGTAAAATATTCACATTTTCGGGCACCCACATGATTTGATGTTAAGATAAATTTCAAATTTTCGAAAAAAAATTTGAGAAAAATATAGAAATTTCGATTTTTTAAATTCGTTTTTTTCCCGGAAATTTCGATTTTTTCCTTCTAAATAACCAAAACGAATTAAAAAAAAATTTAAGAAAAAGATCGAAATTTTCAAGAGAAAGTCAAATTTTACTAAAAGTGTAATTTTGAAAATAGTCGATTATGAAAAAAACGAATCTGGAAAAAGGTCAAAATTTTAAGAAAAAGACGAATTTCGAGGAAAAATATTCAGATTTCCATGAACCTACATGATTGGATTTTAGAATAATTTTGAAGTTTTCGAAAAAACACGGATTTTGAGAAAAATATAGAAATTTAGATTTTTTAAATTCGTTTTTCTCTGGAAATTTAGATTTTTTAAATTCGTCTTTTTTCTGGAAATTTCGATTTTTTAAATTCGTTTTTTTTTTGAAATTTCGATTTTTTTCCTTCTAAAAAACCAAAACGAATTAAAATAATTCCATATTTTAAGAAAAAGATCGAAATTTTCAGGAGAAACTCAGATTTTAGGAAAAGTGTGCTATTTTGAAAATAGTCGTTTATGAAAAAAACGAATCTGGAAAAAGTCACAATTTTAGGAAAGACGAATTTCGAGGAAATATATTCAGATTTCCGGGAACCTACATGATTGGATTTTAGGATATATTTCAAATTTTCGAAAAAGGACGGATTTTAAGAAAAATATAGAAATTTCGATATTTTAAATTCGTTTTTTTTTCCAGGAAATTTCGATGTCTCAAATTCGTTGCTTTTTCTGGAAATTTCGATTTTTCCCTTTCTAAAAAACTAAAACGAATTAAAAAAAAATCAAATTTTAAGAAAAACATCGAAATTTTCAGGAGAAACTCAAAATTTAGGAAAAGTGTGCTATTTTGAAAATAGTCGTTTATGAAAAAAACAAATCTGGAAAAAAGTCAACATTTTAAGAAAAAGACGAATTTCGAGGAAAAATATTCAGATTTCCATGAACCTACATGATTGGATTTTAGAATAACTTTCAAATTTTCGAAGAAGGACGGATTTTGAGAAAATTATAGAAATTTAGATTTTTTAAATTCGTTTTTTTCTGGAAATTTCGATTTTTCAAATTCGTTTTTCTTTCCTGGAAATTTCGATTTTTTCCCTTTTAAAAAACCAAAGTGAATTAGAAAAAAATTCCACTTTTTAAGAAAAAGATAGAAATTTTCAGTAGAAAGTCAAATTTTACGAAAAGTTTGCAATTTTGAAAATAGTCGTTTATGAAAAAAACGAATCGGGAAAAAAGTAAAAATTTTAAGAAAAAGACAAATTTTTGGGATAAATTTCAAATTTTCGAAAAAGAACGGATTTTGAGAAAAATATAGAAATTTGGATTTTTTAAATTCGTTTTTTTTCTGGAAATTTCGATTTTTCAAATTAGTTTTTTTTTTCCTGTAAATTTCGATTTTTTTCCCTTTGAAAAAACCAAAGTGAATTAGAAAAAAATTCTACTTTTTAAGAAAAAGATAGAAATTTTCAGTAGAAAGTCAAATTTTACGAAAAGTTTGCAATTTTGAAAATAGTCGGTTATGAAAAAAACGAATCTGGAAAAAAGTCAAAATTTTAAGAAAAAGACGAATTGCAAGAAAAAAATTCAGATTTCCATAAACCTACATGATTGGATTTTAGGATAAATTTCAAATTTTCGAAAAAGGACGAATTTTGAGAAAAATATAGAAATTTATATCTTTTAAATTCGTTTTTTTTCTGGAAATTTCGATTTTTCAAATTCGTTTTCTTTTTCTGAAAATTTCGATTTTTTCGCTTCTAAAAAACCAAAACAAATAGAAAAAAAACCAAAATTTAAGAAAAAGATCGAAATTTTCAGAAGAATTTCAAATGTTAGGAAAAGTGTGCTATTTTGAAAATAGTCGTTTATGAAAAAAGCGAATCTGGAAAGTCAAAAATTTTAAGAAAAAGACGAATTTCGAGGAAATATATTCAGATTTCCGGGAACCTACAGGATTGGATTTTAGAATAAATTTCAATTTTTCGAAAAACGACAGATTTTGAGAAAAATATGGAAATTTCGAGTTTTTAAATTCGTTTTTTTTCTGGAAATTTCGATTTTTCAAATTCGTTTTTTTCCTGGAAATTTCGATTTTTTCCCTTTTAAAAAACAAAAGCCAATTAGAACAAAATTCCACTTTTTAAGAAAAAGATCGAAATTTTCAGTAGAAAGTCGAATTTTACGAAAAGTCTGCAATTTTGAAAATAGTCGGTTATGAAAAAAACGAATCTGGAAAAAAGTCAAAATTTTAAGAAAAAGACGAATTTCAAGACAAAAAATTCAGATTTCCATAAACCTACATGATTGGATTTTAGGATAAATTTCAAATTTTCGAAAAAGGACGGATTTTGAGAAAAATATAGAAATTTATATCTTTTAAATTCGTTTTTTTTTCTGGAAATTTCGATTTTTCAAATTCGTTTTCTTTTTCTGAAAATTTCGATTTTTTCGCTTTTAAAAAACCAAAACAAATAGAAAAAAAACCAAAATTTAAGAAAAAGATCGAAATTTTCAGGAGAATTTCAAATGTTAGGAAAAGTGTGCTATTTTGAAAATAGTCGTTTATGAAAAAAGCGAATCTGGAAAAAGTCAAAAATTTTAAGAAAAAGACGAATTTCGAGGAAATATATTCAGATTTCCGGGAACCTACAGGATTGGATTTTAGAATAAATTTCAATTTTTCGAAAAACGACAGATTTTGAGAAAAATATGGAAATTTCGAGTTTTTAAATTCGTTTTTTTTCTGGAAATTTCGATTTTTCAAATTCGTTTTTTTCCTGGAAATTTCGATTTTTTCCCTTTTAAAAAACCAAAGCCAATTAGAACAAAATTCCACTTTTTAAGAAAAAGATCGAAATTTTCAGTAGAAAGTCGAATTTTACGAAAAGTCTGCAATTTTGAAAATAGTCGGTTATGAAAAAAACGAATCTGGAAATAAGTCAAAATTTTAAGAAAAAGACGAATTTCAAGACAAAAAATTCAGATTTCCATAAACCTGCATGATTGGATTTTAGGATAAATTTCAAATTTTCGAAAAAGGACGGATTTTGAGAAAAATATAGAAATTTATATCTTTTAAATTCGTTTTTTTTTCTGGAAATTTCGATTTTTCAAATTCGTTTTCTTTTTCTGAAAATTTCGATTTTTTGGCTTTTAAAAAACCAAAACAAATAGAAAAAAAACCAAAATTTAAGAAAAAGATCGAAATTTTCAGGAGAATTTCAAATGTTAGGAAAAGTGTGCTATTTTGAAAATAGTCGTTTATGAAAAAAGCGAATCTGGAAAAAGTCAAAAATTTTAAGAAAAAGACGAATTTCGAGGAAATATATTCAGATTTCCGGGGACCTACATGATTGAATTTTAGCATAAATTTCAATTTTTCGAAAAACGACAGATTTTGAGAAAAATATGGAAATTTCGATTTTTTAAATTCGTTTTTTTTCTGGAAATTTCGATTTTTCAAATTCGTTTTTCTTTTCTGGAAATTTCGATTTTTTTCCTTCTAAAAACCTAAAACGAATAGAAAAAAAAAACGAATTTTAAGAAAAAGATCGAAATTTTCAGGAGAAAGTCAAATTTTACGAAAAGTGTGCTATTTTGAAAATCGTCGTTTATGAAAAAACGAATCTGGAAAAAAGTCAACATTTAAGAAAAAAACGAATTTCGAGGAAATATATTCAGATTTCCAGGAACCTACAAGATTGGATTATAGGATAAATTTAAAATTTTCGAAAAAGGACGGATTTTGAGAAAAATATGGAAATTTAGATATTTTAAATTCGTTTTTTCTCTGGAAATTTCGATTTTTCAAATTCGTTTTTCTTTTCTGGAAATTTCGATTTTTTTCCTTCTAAAAAACTAAAACGAATAGAAAAAAAAAAACAAATTTTAAGAAAAAGATCGAAATTTTCAAGAGAAAGTCAAATTTTACTAAAAGTGTAATTTTGAAAATAGTCGATTATGAAAAAAATGAATCTGGAAAAAGGTCAAAATTTTAAGAAAAAGACGAATTTCGAGGAAATATATTCAGATTTCCAGGAACCTACAAGATTGGATTGTAGGATAAATTTAAAATTTTCGAAAAAGGACGGATTTTGAGAAAAATATGGAAATTTAGATATTTTAAATTCGTTTTTTCTCTGGAAATTTCGATTTTTCAAATTCGTTTTTCTTTATGAAAATTTCGATTTTTTCCCTTCTAAAAAACCAAAACGAATGAAAAAAAATCCAAATTTTAAGAAAAAGCTCGACATTTTAAGCAAAAGATCTAATTTTGAGGAGATACATTTAAAAACCAAGGTCGAAATGTAGTAAACACTCGAAATTCTTCAGAGGGAGTCAAATTTTATCGAAATTTTGGAAAAAGGATGAATTTCGAAATACATCAAATTTCTGGAATTTTCTCTTGACTGCTTGAATTACGATCTGCGCTAATATGCCCCAACCTAAGTCAGAAAATGTTCAATATTGAAATACTAGACGTCGAAATTTTGATAAATGAGTTGAAATTTGCAAAAAGTTGTATTTCAATTATAAACACTTCAAAGATCGATCAAATTTTGAAGAAATAGGTAAATCTTGATAATAGTCGAAATTTGCAAAAAATCAAAATTTAAAATCCAAAATTTGGGAAAAAGACCAATTTTGAGAAATAGTAAAATTTCGAAAACAACAACAATGAATTTTGAGATTGAAATTTGAAATTTTGTTAAAGGTGGATTCTGATGAAACAAATCGAATTTTAGGAATAAGTTTGCAATTTCAATTTTCAAGAAATTTGTAAAAAACGACGAATTTCCAAAAATAAATTAAAATTTCCAGAAATCAATCAAAATTTTCAGCAACAGATCGAAATCTCCAGAAACGATATCTTAAAGAAGAACGAATTTTGGCGAATGGAAATTTTTTGCAAAAATTCTCCTCGGTTGTAGTAATTTTTATTTAGCTGCATGAGTCAAGGAGGCAAGTGCCCTATCATGCCCCAATCTAGTTACGTCTATGGTAACTCGGTATGTCAACCATATCAAAAGAAAACTCCCAATGGTGGAAGAAGGGCCTAGAGTTCTAGAGCATAACCATTCGATAATCGATTAGTCGTTCGATACGGTACAGCTTAGAAAAATGTACCACATGCAGACAAAATTATAGTGGAAAAAACATATTACTGATGAGCTTACGTTTTTAATTGCAATTTTGATCACCAAACGATTATTAAGATGGATTGATTGTGTCCAAATGCATAAAATTAGATGACTATGCAATTCAGTTTCAAATGAAACGTCTGATTAGTTTTTAGGGTCTCTGACTTAACCATTCAATGAGGTACAGCTTTGAAAAATGTTCCACGTGAAGACAAAATTGTAGTGAAAGAAAATAGTACTGCTGATAAATTATTGGTTATCATTGAAACTTTTACCACCAAAGAATTATTAAGATGAATTGGTTCTATCCTAATGCCAAAAATGGATTGTGTCCAATAACGAAAGATTATGTTGGCGATATGCCAGTTTCAAATGAAGCTTCTGATCAGTTTTTAGGGTCTCTAGCTTAATTATTTGGTAAGGTGCAGCTTAGAAAGATACACCACATGAAGACAAAATTACATTGGAAAAAGAAAGTATAACTGATGAACTTTCGTTGTTCATTGAAATTTTGACCACCAAAGAATAAATAAGATGGATTGTGTCCAAATTCGTAGGATTATGATGACATGAAGACAAAACTATAGTAGAAAAAGGAAATATTACTGATGAACTTTAGATTATTAGTGAAATTCTGACCACCAAGAGGACTTTAAGTGAATGTGCAGTCACAACCTCAGGATGATGCTAGTTTGATCTAGACTAAGCTTTTCCTTGATTTACTGAGTTTGTAGCACACGAATTTGATATAAGCACAACTTGAAGAATATCTTTTATGAAGGTAAAATTATGCTGGAAAAAGAAAGTATTACTGATGAACTTTGGTATATCAACGACATTTTGTAACACCAATAGCATTTACGTGGTTTTTAAATCATGACCATAGGATAATGCTAGTTTTCTCCAGACGAAGCTTCTGTCCAGTTCATAAAGTTTGTAGCAAACGAAATCGATATTGCACAACTTAGAGATTACTACAGCATGAAGGTGAAATTTTGGTATAAAAAGAAAGTATTACTGATGAACTTTCCTTGTTCATTGAAATTTTGACCACCAAAAGATCAATAAGATGAATTGATTGCATCCTCATGCCAGAAACGTATCATATGAAGACAATATTATAGTGGAAAAAGAAAATATTACTGATGAACATTCGTTTTTCATTGACATTTTGACCACCATATAATTATTAAGATGGATGGATCGTATCCCAATACAAAAATGTACCATATGAAGACAAAACTGTCGTGAAAAAAGAAACTATTACTGATGAACCTTCGTTTTTAATTAAAATTTTGACCACCAAATGATCAATAAGATGAACTGATTGTATCCTAACGCCAGAAATGTATCATATGAAGACAATATTGTAGTGGAAAAAGAAAATACTACTGACGAACTTTCATTTTTCATTGAAATTTTGACCACCAGATTATTATTAAGATGAATTGATTGTATCCTAATGCAAAAATTGTACCATATGAAAACAAAATTGTGATGAAGAAAGAAAATGTTATTGATGAACTTTTGATTTCGATTAAAATTTTGAACACCCAATGATCATTAAAATGGATTGATTGCACCCAAATTGGAAAAATGTACCATATGAAGACAAAATTGTGATGGAAAAAGAAAATATTACTGATGAACCCCCGTTTTTCATTGAAATGATGACCACCAGATGATTATGAAGATAAATTGATTGTATCCGAATGTTCAAAATGAAGCTGGAAGAAAAAACGCTGTTTAGCTCCTCGGCATATACGAAAAGTGATCAAATGATCACTAACATAAATTGATTGTATCCGAATGCCAAAAATGCACTACATAAAGACAGTTGTATGGTGGAAAAAGGAAATATTACTGATGAACTTTCGTTTTTCATTGAAATTTTGACCACCAAATGATTATTAAGATGAATTGATTGTGTCCAAATCCCAAAAATATACCACATGAAGACATTATTATGATGGAAAAAGAAAATACTACTGATGAACTTTCGTTTTTCATTAACATTTTGACCACCAAACGATTATTAAGATGAATTGATTGCATCCCAGTGCAAAAATTGTACCATATGAAGACAAAATTGTGATGGAAAAAGAAAGTGTTACTGATGAAATTTCGATTTCCATTGAAATTTTGACCACCAAATGATTATTAAAGATGGACTGATTGTATCCCAATGCTAAAAATGTGCCACATGAAGACAAAATTGTAGTGGAAAAACTACTACTGATGAACTTTCGTTTTTCATTGGAATTTTTCCCACCAAATGATTAAAACCAATTGATTACATCCAAATGCGAGAAATGTACCATATGAAGAGAATATAATAGTAGAAAAAAAATGTAACTGATGAACTTTCGTTTTCCATTGGAATTTTGACCACCAAATGACCATCAAGATGAACAGATTGTACCCGAATGCCAAAAATATATCACATGAAGACAACATTATAGTGGAACAAGAAAATATTACTGATGAACTTTCGTTTTCCATAGAAATTTGAACCACCAGATGATTATTTAAATGCCAAAAGTGTGCCACATGAAGACAAAATTGTCGTGGAAAAAAACTATTCTCATGAAACTTCGTTTTTCATAAAAATTTTGACCACCAAATGATCGATAAGATGAACTGATTGTATTCGAATGCTAAATATGAAGACAATATTATAGTGAAAAAAGAAAATATTACTGATGAACTTTTGTTTCTCATAGAAATTTTGATCACCAGATGATTATTAAGATCGATTGATTGTATCCCAATGCTAAAAATGTGCCACATGAAGACAAAATTGTCGTGGAAAAAGAAACTATTACTGATGAACCTTCGTTTTTCATTGAAATTTTGACTACCAAATGATCAATAAGATGAGCTGACTGTATCCGAATGCCAAAAATGTACCTCATGAAGACAATATTATAGTGGAAAAAGAAGATATTACTGATGAACTGTCTTTTTTCATTGAAATTTTTATCACCAAATGATTATTAAGATGAATTGATTGTATCTGAATGCGAAAAGTGTGCCACATCAAGACAAAATTGTAGTAGAAAAAGAAACTATTACTGATGAACTTTCGTTTTTTATTGAAATTTTGACCACCAAATGACCATCAAGATAAATTGATTGTACCCAAATGCCAAAAATATATCATGTGAAGACAATATTATAGTGGAAAAAGAAAATATTACTGATGAACTTTCGTTTTTCACTGAAATTTTGACAACCAAATGATTATTAAAATGGGATTATTTATAGGCGAATGCGAAAAACGTACCATATGAAGACACAATTGCGATGGAAAAAGAAAACGTTACTGATGAACTTTCGATTTCCATTGAAATTTTGAACACCAAATAATTATTAAGACCAATTGCTTTCATCCAAATGCATATGAAGACAATATTATACAGGGAAAAGAAAACATTACTGATGAACTTTCGTTTTTTATTAAAATTTTGACCACCAAATGACCATCAAGATGAATTGATTGTACCCAAATGTCAAAACTATATCATGTGAAGACAATATTATAGTGGAAAAAGAAAATATTACTGATGAACTTTCGTTTTTCACTGAAATTTTGACAACCAAATGATTATTAAAATGGGTTTATTTATAGGCGAATGCGAAAAATGTACCATATGAAGACACAATTGTGATGGAAAAAGAAAACGTTACTGATGAACTTTCGATTTCCATTAAAATTTTGAACACCAAATGATTATTAAGACCAATTGATTGCATCCAAATGCATATGAAGACAATATTATAGAGGGAAAAGAAAACATTACTGATGAACTTTCGTTTTTTATTAAAATTTTGACCACCAAATGACCATCAAGATGAATTGATTGTACCCAAATGCCAAAACTATATCATGTGAAGACAATATTATAGTGGAAAAAGAAAATATTACTGATGAACTTTCGTTTTTCACTGAAATTTTGACAACCAAATGATTATTAAAATGGGATTATTTATAGGCGAATGCGAAAAACGTACCATATGAAGACACAATTGTGATGGAAAAAGAAAACGTTACTGATGAACTTTCGATTTCCATTGAAATTTTGAACACCAAATGATTATTAAGACCAATTGATTGCATCCAAATGCATATGAAGACAATATTATAGAGGGAAAAGAAAACATTACTGATGAACTTTCGTTTTTTATTAAAATTTTGACCACCAAATGACCATCAAGATGAATTGATTGTACCCAAATGCCAAAACTATATGATGTGAAGACAATATTATAGTGGAAAAAGAAAATATTACTGATGAACTTTCGTTTTTCACTGAAATTTTGACAACCAAATGATTATTAAAATGGGATTATTTATAGGCGAATGCGAAAAACGTACCATACGAAGACACCATTGTGATAGAAAAAGAAAACGTTACTGATGAACTTTCGATTTCCATTAAAATTTTGAACACCAAATGATTATTAAGACCAATTGATTGCATCCAAATGCATATGAAGACAATATTATAGAGGGAAAAGAAAACATTACTGATGAACTTTCGTTTTTTATTAAAATTTTGACCACCAAATGACCATCAAGATGAATTGATTGTACCCAAATGCCAAAACTATATGATGTGAAGACAATATTATAGTGGAAAAAGAAAATATTACTGATGAACTTTCGTTTTTCACTGAAATTTTGACAACCAAATGATTATTAAAATGGGATTATTTATAGGCGAATGCGAAAAACGTACCATACGAAGACACCATTGTGATAGAAAAAGAAAACGTTACTGATGAACTTTCGATTTCCATTAAAATTTTGAACACCAAATGATTATTAAGACCAATTGATTGCATCCAAATGCATATGAAGACAATATGATAGAGGGAAAAGAAAACATTACTGATGAACTTTCGTTTTTTATTAAAATTTTGACCACCAAATGACCATCAAGATGAATTGATTGTACCCAAATGCCAAAACTATATGATGTGAAGACAATATTATAGTGGAAAAAGAAAATATTACTGATGAACTTTCGTTTTTCACTGAAATTTTGACAACCAAATGATTATTAAAATGGGATTATTTATAGGCGAATGCGAAAAATGTACCATATGAAGACACAATTGTGATGGAAAAAGAAAACGTTACTGATGAACTTTCGATTTCCATTGAAATTTTGAACACCAAATGATTATTAAGACCAATTGATTGCATCCAAATGCATATGAAGACAATATTATAGAGGGAAAAGAAAACATTACTGATGAACTTTCGTTTTTTATTAAAATTTTGACCACCAAATGACCATCAAGATGAATTGATTATACCCAAATGCCAAAACTATATCATGTGAAGACAATATTATAGTGGAAAAAGAAAATATTACTGATGAACTTTCGTTTTTCACTGAAATTTTGACAACCAAATGATTATTAAAATGGGTTTATTTATAGGCGAATGCGAAAAATGTACCATATGAAGACACAATTGTGATGGAAAAAGAAAACGTTACTGATGAACTTTCGATTTCCATTAAAATTTTGAACACCAAATGATTATTAAGACCAATTGATTGCATCCAAATGCATATGAAGACAATATTATAGAGGGAAAAGAAAACATTACTGATGAACTTTCGTTTTTTATTAAAATTTTGACCACCAAATGACCATCAAGATGAATTGATTGTACCCAAATGCCAAAACTATATCATGTGAAGACAATATTATAGTGGAAAAAGAAAATATTACTGATGAACTTTCGTTTTTCACTGAAATTTTGACAACCAAATGATTATTAAAATGGGATTATTTATAGGCGAATGCGAAAAACGTACCATATGAAGACACAATTGTGATGGAAAAAGAAAACGTTACTGATGAACTTTCGATTTCCATTGAAATTTTGAACACCAAATGATTATTAAGACCAATTGATTGCATCCAAATGCATATGAAGACAATATTATAGAGGGAAAAGAAAACATTACTGATGAACTTTCGTTTTTTATTAAAATTTTGACCACCAAATGACCATCAAGATGAATTGATTGTACCCAAATGCCAAAACTATATGATGTGAAGACAATATTATAGTGGAAAAAGAAAATATTACTGATGAACTTTCGTTTTTCACTGAAATTTTGACAACCAAATGATTATTAAAATGGGATTATTTATAGGCGAATGCGAAAAACGTACCATACGAAGACACCATTGTGATAGAAAAAGAAAACGTTACTGATGAACTTTCGATTTCCATTAAAATTTTGAACACCAAATGATTATTAAGACCAATTGATTGCATCCAAATGCATATGAAGACAATATGATAGAGGGAAAAGAAAACATTACTGATGAACTTTCGTTTTTTATTAAAATTTTGACCACCAAATGACCATCAAGATGAATTGATTGTACCCAAATGCCAAAACTATATGATGTGAAGACAATATTATAGTGGAAAAAGAAAATATTACTGATGAACTTTCGTTTTTCACTGAAATTTTGACAACCAAATGATTATTAAAATGGGATTATTTATAGGCGAATGCGAAAAATGTACCATATGAAGACACAATTGTGATGGAAAAAGAAAACGTTACTGATGAACTTTCGATTTCCATTGAAATTTTGAACACCAAATGATTATTAAGACCAATTGATTGCATCCAAATGCATATGAAGACAATATTATAGAGGGAAAAGAAAACATTACTGATGAACTTTCGTTTTTCATTAAAATTTTGACCACCAAATAATTATTAAGATGGATTGATTGTACCCAAATGCGAAAAGTGTTCTACATCAAGACAATATTATAGTGGCATGATGAAGTTTCGTTCATCATTGAAATTTTGGCCACCAAATGATTATTAAGATGAATTGATTGTACCCGAATGCAAGTGCCCCACCCTGCCCTATTTTAGCTACACCTATGTAACCGAAACTGAACGAAATTTTTTAGTTCTTCCGTGTCAGATCACTGAAGAAAGATTTCTTTAAATTTCAGCACAACTCTAGAAAACTGAAGTCAACACATTCCAGATCTTCGAAGTTAAGATTAAAAAAGTAGATTAAAATTAACATGAAATCTTCGTAGACTGCATGAGAAGATTTCTAAATATTCGACGTTAATTTTAAAAACGTAATTTGTTCAAACATCTTTAGATAACATTCAAAGTGAATACGAAAAGATCTACAAATTAAAGGACTTTTTTTAAAGCTAACTGGATGAAGACAACTTTAAATCTTTCAAACTTAGATCTGAAGAAAGAGACATTTACATTTCAAATTGCCTTTAAAGATTTTTCCATTTTCTTTCTACGGTTGGTTTTCAAAAATGTCGAATTTTGACGAAGATATTTCTACAATTTTAACATTAAAATTAAACACAGAGAGGTTGGATGAAGAAAGTTCTGAATATCCAAAATTACTATTAAAAAAAAAGTGATTCAAAGAAACATGAAGGCGTTCGAAAAGTAAATTAATATAAATTCAACATAAAAGCTGTGCCAATCAAGCATCAAACGATTACTTTGATATAACTTGACCTGACTCGACTGGTGAAACAAAGTCAGTATTTTGTAAATTCGGTGCAACATAAGGTTGAGTCTGTGAGGTTGAGTTGAGAGAGTGTTGAGTTATGGAGTTAAATTCAGCTGGGGGAATAAAACCGTTTCACATTTACCGCAGGAGACCAAATTTTTTACATTTCTCGCCATTTTGTTGAATATATAATTTTGCGTCTAAACAGCTTTCACAAGGTGAATATAAATGCAATTAATTTAATACTTCCTTAAATAAATTCTGTCTGTGCTGCTCATCATGCTAACTATTAATTTGTAAGTCATCACAAGAAACCGCTAATCTGTCTAATGCAAAATGTTTTTACACGACCCAGTTTCGATGTTTTTTCGGTGGAGTCATTAAACTGGAAGTGATATCCCCTGAAAATAAGCGTTAACTCAGAACGTGTGTGCTTGTTTCACATACAAATTATTCATATATAATAATAGGTTTACAATGACTTTGACGTTCGGGTATTTCTTGTTGTAAGGTAAAAAGAGCGAGCCAACGTAATGGAATGATTATTTCCGCAATCGAAAACTTAATGAATCAACCGCAAAGCCAGGGCAAAAACCAATCGCAAAGCCAGGGCAAAAACCAATCGCAGAAAGTGTGATCCATCACCAATTTATGACATTAAATGAAGCAACGAAATAGGTACGAGTTTTCTCTGAAAGGTTCGACTTTGTGGTATCTGTGTTGGTTGCAAAATCTATGGCGATTAGTAAATTTTTATTGCGTTTGGCTGTTATGGAATCCACCATCGTTGTGCATTTTCTTAAATGTCGTTTCAGGGCCAGCTTTAGTAAAACTGAAAACGTGGCAACTTGCTGGAAGTTGCATCGAAATTTCAGTGAATTAATGGTTCATACTATTTCGTACTGAAATGATGGCACAATATAACGTATTCAACAGATGTATTTATATAGAGTATTCAACTATTCATTCAAGTTTTAACTTTAATCATGATACATTAAATCATTAGAACGTGTTTCTTACGGAGTAAGTGGGCTCCCAGTTCAAGTCAATTTTAAGTAAATTTTACCAAAAAAATGACAGATCAAGTTAAGTAACGGTTAAGTTTCCAAGACGAATCGTGTTATTCAATTGGAAAATCACGAAATCTCTTCATCCACTCTTTAGCATCAATGAACATTTAGAAAGCTTATTTTGGAAGATCTAAGTAAAATGACTTCTTCCAAATATCTATAACTTTGAAAGACCCAAAGATGTCTTTCTTCGCCTTTATGGATTTATATTATTATCTTGAATATCTAGATGTCTCTCCAACTACGAGACTTTTTAAACCAACTTTAAAAACCTACAAGTATCTTCCTCCAGTTTCCAAAGATTTTGTGGTAACTTTGAATATCTAATGAACTCTTTTTACAAACCTCTGCAGCTTTGCAGAAGGACAATTATCAAGGAAATTTCTTCTTAGCAACAAGTCTCCATAGATAGCAGTTCTCACTGTGCCACGTTGGACTGTTGCCTCCGACTGACTGTAGTTTTGCACGAGGATAAGTTGTATAATTATAAGGGAAAAGTCTACTTGGAAACAAGTCTCTATAGATAGAAGTTCTCACTGTGCTGACTTGGTCTGCACAGGTCTTCGACTGCCATGACCTTAGGATATGCTACAATATTTGGAAAGACTTGGTCACATTTTATCATCAATTGACCAAAAGACCTCCAACACACTACTCCAGTGTTGATATAACTTGGGCTTTATAACTTGGGGAACTGATTTGATATGAACTCGAAAAAAAGGGCAGTTTCTAAGAGATGGATTTGGCCAAGAAAATGAGAGAGAGAGAGAATGCAACATTTTCGTTGAATTGAATATTAAAATGTATCGATTGATACAATGACTAAGCTTCTAAATATAACAATAAAATGTAGAACAATTTTAGCAGGTCTCGACAATGTGCAAAGTTTTCAATGAACTTGTCTCGTTCTCCGTAACTTTAATGTGCATTCCCCGTTATGATGGCGGACAAAAAGTGGACTATATAGATAAATGGCGGAGAAACTTCGACACATAACTAGTTACATAAAATAAAACTAAATTTTACAGATACACGTTTGGCGAATATGGATCGATGCCGACCATACTGCGTATAATTTATTGCGTGAATAACAAAATTGTCATGATAACATATGTATTAGTCTTGTATCTGTTTCATTTAATTTAATTAGATAGGAATACGGTTGCAGCCGCCATTAATTTCATTTTACAATCCCGCGCGAGCCATCGGCGAATGTGGTCATTTATTTCCAATTACCTAAAATTAATATTATGGTATTAGTTACTCCAGTAATAAAAGTTGTTGGAAACGGATTCTTCGAAACTGTTTTATTAATAATGTTAGCGGGCAATTTACGATTGAAAAACAATGCGTGCAATTGTCTCTCTGTTACTGGACGCCGTCGGTCATGGTTTGTTGTATCTACTAACAAACAGTCGCGAAAGAACTCTATTTCTAGTAAAGGAAGAGATTTCTCTAAGACACCATATGATACTGGTTTTAATTGTTACTATTTCCCAAATTTGCCACTGAAATCCAACATGTCTAACGTGTTAGAGTTCGTTTGCTAACGATGCGAATCATTAAGAATTTTATACCATTTTTACAATCCTTTAAAGTACTTCCCACCACTTCCAAGCGAATGTCCATCATTCGTAATCACTGATCAAACAACTCCATATTCTCCCAGTGATATCATACTCATCATCGTCAGCCTTTGGCAAATCTTCGTCATCCTGATTTTAACTCGGATGAACAGTAGGAAATTGCATTATGGGACCGTCACAAGAAATGACCCAATCGCTGGCAGATTATTCACAACCAGACACGTGCCTAGAGACCCAAGGGGCCCGAAAGACCTAACCTTTATTTATGCTATAGACCCTTGAAACTAACCAGAAGCTTCATTTGAAACTGAATAGCATATCGCCATCATAATTTTATGTATTCGAACCAAATCGATCTTAATAATCATTTGGTGGTCAGAATTTCAATGAAAAACGAAAGTTCATCAGCAATATTTTCTTTTTCCACTACAATATTGTCTTCATATGGTACATTTTTCGCATTCGGATACAATCAATTTGTCTTAATATCCATTTGGTGCTTAAAATGTTAGTGAAAAACTGAAGCTCATCAGTAATATTTTCTTTTTCCACTATAATATTGTCTTCATATGATACATTTTTGGCATTCGGGTACAATCAATTCATCTTGATGGTCATTTGGTGGTCGAAATTCCAATGGAAAACGAAAGTTCATCAGTAACATTTTCTTTTCCTACTATTAGATTGTCTTCATATGGTACATTTCTCGCATTTGGATGTGCACTTTTGGCATTCGGATACAGCCAATTCATCTTAATGATCATCTGGTGGTCAACATTTCAATGAAAAATGGAGGTTCATCAGTAATATATTTTTTTTCCATCACAATTTTGTCTTCATATGATACATCTTTCTCATTCGGGTACAACCCAATCCATTTTAATGATCATTTGGTGTTCGAAATTTCAATGGAAATCGAAAGTTCATCAGTAATATTTTCTTTTTCCATCAAAATTTTGTCTTCATATGGTACATTTTTTGCGTTGGGATACAATCAATTCATCTTAATAATCATTTGGTGGTCAAAATTTCAATAAAACACGAAAGTTCATCAGTAATATTTTCTTTTTCCATGACAATTTTGTCTTTATATGATATATTTTTGGCATTCGGGTACAATCGATTCATCTTGATGGTCATTTGGTGATCAAAATTTCAATAGAAAACGAAAGTTCATCAGTAACATTTTCCTTTTCTACTATTATATTGTCTTCATAAGGTACATTTCTCGCATTTGGATGTGCACTTTTCGCATTCGGATGTAACCAATCCATCTTAATGATCATCTGGTGGTCAATATTTCAATGAAAAACGGAGGTTCATCAGTAATATATTTTTTTTCCATCGCAATTTTGTCTTCATATGAAACATCTTCCCCTTCGGGTACAACCAATCCATTTTAATGATCATTTGGTGTTCAAAATTTCATTGGAAATTGAAAGTTCATCAGTAATATTTTCTTTTTCCATCATAATTTTGCCTTCATATGGTATATTTTTTGCATTGGGTTACTATCAATTAATCCTAATAGTCATCTGGTGGTCAAAATTTCAATAAAAAACGAAAGTTCATCAGTAATATTTTCTTTTTCCATCATAATATTGTCTTCATATGGTACATTTTTTGCGTTGAGATACAATCAATTCATCTTAATAATCATTTGGTAGTCAAAATTTCAATAAAACACAAAAGTTCATCAGTAATATTTTCTTTTTCCACTATAATGCTGCCTTCATATGATATATTTTTGGCATTCGGGTACAATCGATTCATCTTGATGGTCATTTGGTGATCAAAATTTCAATAGAAAACGAAAGTTCATCAGTAACATTTTCTTTTTCTACTATTATATTGTCTTCATAAGGTACATTTCTCGCATTTGGATGTGCACTTTTCGCATTCGGATGTAACCAATCCATCTTAATGATCATCTGGTGGTCAATATTTCAATGAAAAACGGAGGTTCATCAGTAATATATTTTTTTTCCATCGCAATTTTGTCTTCATATGATACATCTTCCCCTTCGGGTACAACCAATTCATTTTAATGATCATTTGGTGTTCAAAATTTCATTGGAAATTGAAAGTTCATCAGTAATATTTTCTTTTTCCATCACAATTTTGCCTTCATATGGTATATTTTTTGCATTGGGTTACTATCAATTAATCCTAATAATCATCTGGTGGTCAAAATTTCAACGAAAAACGAAAGTTCATCAGTAATATTTTCTTTTTTCACAATAATATTGTCTTGATACAGAACACTTTTCGCTTTTGGATACAATCAATCAATCTTAATAATCATTTGGTGGTCAACATTTCAATGAAAAACGGAGGTTCATCAGTAATATATTTTTTTTCCATCGCAATTTTGTCTTCATATGATACATCTTCCCCTTCGGGTACAACCAATCCATTTTAATGATCATTTGGTGTTCAAAATTTCATTGGAAATTGAAAGTTCATCAGTAATATTTTCTTTTTCCACTATAATTTTGTCTTCATGTGGTACATTTTGCTAAGTTGTACCTCATCGACTATCAAATGGTTATACTAGAGACCCTTCGTCACCAATGAGTTTTTTTTAATGTAGTTGAGAGTTATGATCTTCCACATGGATTTGTCACTTCCCGAAGAATCAACAAAAATCCAACCCGAAAAAGTCCCGCTGCCAGGGAGGGGGAAAACTCCAACAGTTAAGTAGTAGAGGTAGAGACGTTCCGGTTCCGGTTCCGGATCAGTGCAGTAGCTCCGAAGGAGCAACACCTTTATGCATTGTTTCCTCATTTTTAATGTCGAAAGGCGATTGTGAAACCCGATGCAACTTTTGTGCGAGCGCTTCATTTACTCAACTAAATCATTTAGGTTACCTTTCTAAAATAACACCCAACCTACGTCTATTATATGTGTTAATTTATATGATAGACGCACCTAGTTCGCCTTTCCAACGATAACACAATGCGACATTACTTCATCTTGCGTACGTGTCCCTTAAGCCTTAAAACAAACCAAGTTATTTGCGACAATCTCCGTTACCTATTAACCCAACGTTGTACGAAAGTCTCACATCACCTTATAAGTCTTCCAATTTACCTTTAAAAATTTCTGTAATTGCACTTCTCGGAACTCGAGACGCTATCGCAGCTGAAGAGCGGAGAGAAATTTCGCACAAATGACTCGCTGCATAGTTTCATGCATCCCGTTTTATTATCATCGGTACGTGAATTCAACGTCGGTTGTTAAAGCGGTTAATTTTCTCTTCTCCCCATTCAACTTTCTGACGCTGTTTCGAGAATTTTTTTTGATTAGTTAAAAGGTGTGTCACGTCTAATGGTCGCCAAAATCATCGCATTAGATGTGCTCGTCTGAAGGAAAATTAGATTTGCAAGTAAAAGAGAAAATATATACAATCTATCTTTATAAAAAGCACGTGCCTGATTGACACATTCGTTATTTGTTATGATGGAAAAATTTGCTCTTGATAAATCGATATTCCTTATTCTCTCGTTATCTGGAGATTGCTCGAGCTTTTTAAGTCTATAATTTTCAATTTATTCATCAACAGGGATCAGGTTTATTTAACACTAGCTGGCTTGTCTGCAGGGGATCCAATTACGTAATATTTTACAATTAGTTCAGTTTAATTAATCATTTGGTGGCCAAAATTTCAATGAAAAACGAAACTTTATTAGAAATATTTTCTTTTTCCACTATAATATTGTCTTCATATGGTACATTTCTCGCATTTGGATACAATCAATTGGTCTTAATACTCAATTGGTGGTCAAAATTTCAATAAAAAATGAAAGTTCCTCAGTAATACTTTGTTTTTCCATCACAATGTTGTCTTCATATGGTACATTTTTTGCACTGGGATGCAATCAATTCATCTTAATAATCGTTTGGTGGTCGAAATTTTAATGAAAAATGGAAGTTCATCAGTAATGTTTTCTTTTTCCACTATAATATTGTCTTTGTGTGGTATCCTTTTCGCATTCGGATAGAATCAATTCGCTTAAATAATCGTTTGGTGGCCAAAATGTCAATGAAAAACGAAAGTTCATCAAAAATATTTCCTTCTTCCATTATAATAATGTCTTCATGTGGTACATTTTTGGCATTTGGATACAATCAATTTATTTAAATAATCATTTGGTGGTCAAACATTCAACGAAAAACGAAAGTTCATCAGTAAAATCTTCTTTTTCCATCATTATATGGTCTTCATGTGGTACATTTTTAGCATTCGGATACAATCAATTTTTCCTAATAATCCTTTGGTGGTCAACTTTTCAGTGAAAAACGAAGGTTCATCAGTAATATTTTCTTTTTCCATCATACTATTGTCTTCATGTGGTACGTTTTTGGCATTTGTATACAATCAAACCATCTTAATAATCATCTGGTGGTCAACATTTCAGTGAAAAACGGAAGAAAAACGGTGGAAATCGAAATTTCATCAATAACATTTTCTTTTTCCATCACAATTTTGTCTTCATATGGTACATTTTTTGCATTGGGATACAATGAATTCATCTTAATAATCATCTGGTGGTCAAAATTTCAATAAAAAACGAAAGTTCATCAGTAATATTTTCTTTTTCCACTATAATATTGTCTTCATATGATACATTCTTGGCATTGGGATACAATCAGTTTATCTTATTGATCATTTGGTGGTCAAAATTTCAATGAAAAACGAAGGTTCATCAGTAATATTTTCTTTTTCCATCATAATATTGTCTTCATGTGGTACATTTTTGGCAATTGGATACAATCAAACTATCTTAGTCATCATCTGGTGGTCAACATTTCAGTGAAAAACGAAGGTTCATCAGTAATATTTTCTTTTTCCATCATAATATTGTCTTCATGTGGTACATTGTTGGCAATTGGATACAATCAAACTATCTTAGTCATCATCTGATGGTAACATTTCAGTGAAAAACGAAGGTTCATCAGTAATATTTTCTTTTTCCATCATAATATTGTCTTCATGTGGTACATTTTTGGCAATTGGATACAATCAAACTATCTTAGTCATCATCTGGTGGTCAACATTTCAGTGAAAAACGAAGGTTCATCAGTAATATTTTCTTTTTCCATCATAATATTGTCTTCATGTGGTACATTTTTGGCAATTGGATACAATCAAACTATCTTAGTCATCATCTGGTGGTCAACATTTTAGTGAAAAACGAAGGTTCATCAGTAATATTTTCTTTTTCCATCACAATTTTGTCTTCATATAATATATTTTTTCCATTCAGGTACAACCAATCCCTCTTAATGATCATTTGGTGTTCAAAATTTCAATGGAAATCGAAAGTTCATCAGTAATATTTTCTTTTTCCATCACAATGTTGTCTTCACATGGTACAATTTTTGCATTAGGATACAATCAATTCATCTTAATAATCGTTTGGTGGTCAAAATTTTAATGAAAAATAACAGTTCATCAGTAATATTTTCTTTTTCCACTATAATATTATCTTCATGTGGTATCTCTTCTGCATTCGGATAAAATCAATTCGGCTTAATAATCGTTTGGTGGCCAACATTTCAATGAAAAACGAAAGTTCATCAGTAATATTTTCTTTTTTCATCATACTATTGACTTCATGTGGTACATTTTTGGCATTTGTATACAATCAAACCATCTTAATAGTCTGGTGGTTAACATTTCAGTCAAAAACGGAAGAAAAACGCTGGAAATCGAAATTTCATCAATAACATTTTCTTTTTCCATCACAATTTTGTCTTCATATGGTACATTTTTTGCATTGGGATACAATGAATTCATCTTAATAATCATCTGGTGGTCAAAATTTCAATAAAAAACGAAAGTTCATCAGTAATATTTTCTTTTTCCACTATAATATTGTCTTCATATGATACATTCTTGGCATTGGGATACAATCAGTTTATCTTATTGATCATTTGGTGGTCAAAATTTCAATGAAAAACGAAGGTTCATCAGTAATATTTTCTTTTTCCATCATAATATTGTCTTCATGTGATACATTTTTGGCATTCGGATACAATCAACCCATCTTGATAATCATCTGGTGGTCAACATTTCAGTGAAAAACAAAGGTTCATCAATAATTTTTTTTTCCATCACAATTTTGTCTTCAAATGATATATTTTTTAAAATTGGGCATCGAACCGCGGACCTGTCCTTTTGCACCTAGTTCACTCGCATGATCCGGTGCACCTAGAGTTCCTACTTCAATAAACTAGGTGCGCAGGTTCAGCTACTCGGGGAAGTGCGAGATTTTAAATGAGGTGGAGTACTGACCCAAAGATTAGACTTTGTCAAAGGATTAGACCAATGTACTTATCGTCCTGATAGAATATAATGACTCACTATAATATTGTTGTTGTTGCGAAGTCGAAAATACGGAATCTGTAGACATATTAGGGGAACAGAAGTGTGGAAAATGAAGATGGCGCTAGAATACCATAATGCATGTCATTTAAATGTTTCTGTTATGGGAATTTGAATACTGTAATATGTAATCAAGTATAATTTGATTTGAGCTTAGGAGGAATGCCGGTTCGACTAGTGAAACGATAGATCTTTCGCAAAAACTTAAACTTTTTTTGCATCTATTATATTTTAATTTAATATATTTTGCTGAGGAATATTTGTAAGGCATAACGTGTTAAAATTAATGGTTGCCGCTTAAAATTTCCGCAATGGAAAGCAAGTCACCCTGTATAATAAGAAAACTAATTGGTTTTCATTTCGAGTCAACAAAAAGAAATATTATTATTATTTACACTTAAATATAGCATTTTTATTGAATTAATATAAATATGTATGTATGTGCCATCGCCATCTATTAGACATATGCATAAGATAGCTATTTTAATTTATTATATTCACCGAATCTGCAGATGACGGTTTGGCTCGATTCGTTCAGCATTCCGATCTAAAAGATGAATGAACTAAAAGACGCCAATAGATCTGACGCCAATAGATCTGAATACTCATTCAGGCTCGCAGATCTTGCACCTGTTGCACCTAGTTCAAAATAAAGATCGGAGTAGGTGCACCTGTTCCGAAAAAGAAGCAGGTCCACCCATCCCTAATATTTTTCCCATTCGGGTACAACCAATCCCTCTTAATGATCATTTGGTGTTCAAAATTTCAATGGGAATCAAAAGCTCATCAGCAATATTTTCTTTTTCCATCACAATTTTGTCTTCATACGGTACATTTTTTGCACTGGGATGCAATCAATTCATCTTACTAATCGTTTGGTGGTCAAAATTTTAATGAAAAATGGAAGTTCATCAGTAATGTTTTCTTTTTCCACTATAATATTGTCTTCATGTGGTATCTTTTTCGCATTTGGATAAAATCAATTCGCGTTAATAATCGTTTGGTGGCCAAAATTTCAATGAAAAACGAAAGTTCATCGTAATATCTTCTTTTTCCATCATAATATTGTCTTCATGTGGTACATTTTTGGCAGTTGGATACAATCAATCCATCTTGATAATCATCTGGTGATCAACATTTAAGTGAAAAAAGAAGGTTCATCAGTAATATTTTCTTTTTCCATCATGATATTGTCTTCATGTGGTACATTTTTGACATTCGGATACAATCAATTCATCCTAATAATCCTTTGGTGTTCAAAATTTCAATGGGAATCAAAAGCTCATCAGTAATATTTTCTTTTTCCATCACAATTTTGTCTTCATGCGGTACATTTTTTGCACTGGGATACAATCAATTAATCTTAATAATCGTTTGGTGGTCAAAATTTTAATGAAAAATGGTAGTTCATCAGTAATGTTTTCTTTTTCCACTATAATGTTGTCTTCATGTGGTATCTTTTTCGCATTCGGATAAAATCAATTCGCGTTAATAATCGTTTGGTGGCCAAAATTTCAATGAAAAACGAAAGTTCATCAGTAATATCTTCTTTTTCCATCATAATATTGTCTTCATGTGGTACATTTTTGGCATTTGGATACAATCAATCCATCTTGATAATCATCTGGTGATCAACATTTAAGTGAAAAACGAAGGTTCATCAGTAATATTTCCTTTTTCCATCACAATTTTGTCTTCATATGATATATTTTTCCCATTCGGGTACAATCAATCCGTTTTAATGATCATTTGGTGTTAAAAATTTCAATGGAAATCGAAAGTTCATCAGTAACACTTTCTTTTTCCATCACAATTTTGTCTTCATATGGTACATTTTTGGCACTGGGATGCAATCAATTCATCTTAATAATCGTTTGGTGGTCAAAATTTTAATGAAAAATAGTAGTTCATCAGTAATGTTTTCTTTTTCCACTATAATATTGTCTTCATGTGGTATCTTTTTCGCATTCGGATAAAATCAATTCGCGTTAATAATCGTTTGGTGGCCAAAATTTCAATGAAAAACGAAAGTTCATCAGTAATACCTTCTTTTTCCATCATAATATTGTCTTCATGTGGTACATTTTTGGCATTTGGATACAATCAATCCATCTTGATAATCATCTGGTGATCAACATTTAAGTGAAAAACGAAGGTTCATCAGTAATATTTTCTTTTTCCATCACAATTTTGTCTTCATATAATATATTTTTCCCATTCGGGTACAATCAATCCGTTTTAATGAATCATTTGGTGTTAAAAATTTCAATGGAAATCGAAATTTCATCAGTAACACTTTCTTTTTCCATCACAATTTTGTCTTCATATGGTACATTTTTTGCACAGGGATGCAATCAATTCATCTTAATAATCGTTTGGTGGTCAAAATGTTAATGAAAAACGAAAGTTCATCAGTAGTATTTTCTTTTTCCATCATAATAATGTCTTCATGTGGTATATTTTTGGGATTTGGACACAATCAATTCATCTTAATAATCATTTGGTGGTCAAAATTTCAATGAAAAACGAAAGTTCATCAGTAATATTTCCTTTTTCCACCATACTACTGTCTTTATGTAGTGCATTTTTGGCATTCGGATACAATCAATTTATGTTAGTGATCATTTGATCACTTTTCGTATATGCCGAGGAGCTAAACAGCGTTTTTTCTTCCAGCTTCATTTTGAACAAAAAATTTAAATACCAAAAGTATTTAAACTGTTAAACTTGAGAAATACGCTTCTAAAATAGTTGCTGCGAATCTTAAATATAACTTTTGTAACATAATAAAATGCTTTATCTAAATCATTTCGCAAACATATCTTTGAAATATTCTTACATCTTTACCTGTCTAAACGCGTTTTATTCAACATGGGTTGTTTGTTCAAAACCCGCATAGAAATTCTTCTGACACACACACACATCACATTTTAACATTTAACACGAAGTATCAAGGAACTATCACCTATCGTTGTTAATATTATACTAATTTACACCGGTGACTGGTTTAACTTAAGCAGGAAAGACAAACCAAAACGTGAGGAATTTATTAATGTACAATACATCGTATATTTGAATAATAATTGTGTCCAATAAAGATATCACACATTTCAATTTTATAAACAATCAACTGACCTGTTTGGCTTTTGCTTTGTCTGTTTTAATTCAATCCCAGGTCTTAAAGTAAATAGATGTTCCAGAATTACAGGCTACTAATTTGGGAGTTTGATCTGCAGCATGGAATCAACAGAAAGTTGAGTCCTAATTATGTGGTCCACTAGCGTCGTCCTGTGAGGTATAACTCAAAGACAAGTGGTATAACCAGAGACCAGGTATAACTAATTCTGGAATTGCTGAATACAATATACGAGTTGAGCTCCATCTAGTTCTTGGTAGTTACATTCAATGCAATAAGCACTAAGTTATCTAATTTCAAGTCAAAATGCACTAGACTTGAATTTATTAAGTCCATTTAGGACGTCAGTGTATAACTAATTTATTATTAATTACGATATTTGGTATCGTTTCCAAGTAGCGAGGTGATAACTCTTAGTAAGCATTGATGTGGTAAAAAGGTAAGGATTAATTTGATGTTTGCAGTCCAATATCAAGCAAAAGTAATGAAACTTAAACAAATTTGCATATAATATGCATATAACTATCCCCTTTATCTTAATTAAGCACAAAATCGTCCAATTTTGCATTAAGCTATTCATAGTAATATATAAAGGCTTTCATCTGCATCCAATAATCGTTAGATTATGTCTGCAATAAATATTCATTGATGAGTGGTTTAATTTCTCAATATAAATGCGGCATTAATTGAATTTATATTGAACGATAGGTTTCAAACCAAATTAATTGCCATCGAGATCGATTTAACAATAGGAAAACACGTTTTAGCTTTGTAACGCTTTGTCCAATACGCGAAATGCACACATTTGTGGAGAAAATTGGCAAAATTGAAACTAAAATACATCAGGTGCACCTATAACATTAATCCCCTTTGTTTAAAACAATGTCATCAACATCACAGCAACATTAAAAATTGGAATACAAAATTAGCATACCTTGATACATCTTCTTGACTAACGGCCCTTGGTGTGGATGGTCGATGCAAGGCAGCGTTCGAGGAATGGACAGATTCAGAGTAAGGATGCGACGCCTTAGTAGCTGTAACAATAATGTTGATTAGTGCCAGGTAAAGCATTAAATTTATAGTGTCCAAGGGAAGCTGTCCTGGAATATCACTTCCTTTGGCGCTGTTGGAAGCGGACTAATTGTTTCAAGAATATTAGTTTAACGATCTCCCCTACTTACCTAGGAAAATTGAAAGGAAATTGGACAAGGCGCCAGACAATGGCAGGTTTAATTAGAAGGAAATTCGGGAACGTTTCCACCAACTGTTAAAACTACCCCTAGGCCGATGAGTTTGTTTTTTATCCTGCATCGTTGGTATGTTAAACCATTGTGATGTATAAGAAGTATGAATACAAGAAGAATTAAAGAATTCCACAATTTTTTTTAAAGTATGTTATACATTGACAGTGTTATATCAAAGTATCGACCCTTTCGAAAATTCCAACTTCTTCCTCAAGACCTCAAGGACAATTAAATATAAATTTTCCTTTAGCTGCATGAGTCAGGGGGGCAAGTGCCCCCTATCTAGCTACGTCTACCACTGAAATTTCATGGAATATTCCCTTACTTCAGAATATCACTGAACAAAAACAAATTCTAAATTTAAAAAATCCAAACATTTTACTGAAAAGTTATATAGCAATTCCAATTTCTTGAAGTGCATGATAGCACTGATTTAGTTGATTTCCATAAAATGCAAATGGCGGAAATAAAGTCTTGCTTTAATGGATGCGCTGCAGTTTTATACTAAAATTTAGCGCTGCACAAACAATGTAATTCCCCGGCGAAACAACGAGTACCTTAATAAATGAATTTATTAATATGCAAAGCACCAACAACGTCACAGCGAATCGAAAACAATACAAATTTGCTTTCAGCTTTTAATTTTTTCAGCCAGCTATCATGAATAACAGTTGTCACTTATTCCCGAACAGGGATATTTACGTGTTGTGCCTTGAAGCGCACAAGTCATAAATTTACGTTACCCCCTAAACGGACCCCAATAAAATTTTATTATTTTTTTTAAACGAATATTCGTAAACGAAAGGAGTAACACAAAGACATCATCAAAGCAGACGTTAAAAAGTTTACGGTGTAATGAAAAATATAATTATCTGAAACTCTTTGACCAAATTACCTTCACAAAAATAAGCTCATTAAAACTTCTTAACGTGATCGTTAGGGACAAATTTCGGGTTAAACTGCTTCCAAATTGTAAAGGGTGAAACTCTGGAGGCTCCAAGCATTTTTAACGAATTATTCTTCAAACATGTTTAACGAGATTGGAACATTGTTTTAAACAGAGAATTTTCGATAAATGTGTAGGTTCATAGCAGAAGCGAATCCAGAAAATTGCCAAAAGAGGAGCTACTTTGTAATTTCCATACTAACAATAATAATAATTCCATATTAATATTAATTTCCATCAAAAATTAAATTCTGATCATAAGAAATTTAACATTTTGAAAAATACCTTATTCCATAAAAAAAACGATGTTTACACTCGATTTAGCAATAAAGCAGAAATTGTAATCTTGGAATGACGGGAAAATATGAACTTTAAGTTAAGTTTAAGTAAGGTTTAAGTTTGGTTTCAGTTAAATTTAGGTTTAGTTTAAGTTTACTTTACTTTAGATTAATTTTACATTAAGTTTAAGTTAAGTTAAAGTTAGGTTTAAATTAACTTTAAGTTAATTAAGCAACATTTAAAGTTAGGTTTAAGTTAACTTTAAGTCAAGTTTAAATTCGGTTTAAATCAAGTGTAAGAAGGGTTTAAGTTTCAGTTACGTTTCAGTTAAGTTCAAGCTAGGTTTAGGTTAAGTTCAAGTTAGGCTAAAGTTAAGCTTAACTTAAAATTACCTTAGTTTAAACCTAACTTTAACTTAAGTTAAGTTTAGGTTTACAGTTAGGTTTAGGTTAACTTTAAGTCAAGTTTAAATTCGGTTTAAATCAAGTGTAAGAAGGGTTTAACTTAAGTTTCAGTTACGTTTAAGTTAAGTTCAAGCTAGGTTTAGGTTAAGTTCAAGTTAGGCTAAAATTGAGCTTAACTTAAAATTACCTTAGTTTAAACCTAACTTTAACTTAAGTTAAGTTTAGGTTTAAAGTTAGGTTTAGGTTAGCTTTAGGTCAAATTTAAATTAGATTTAAATTAAGTTTAAGAAGAGTTTAACTTAAGTTTCAGTTACGTTTAAGTTAAGTTCAAGCTAGGTTTAAGTTAAGTTCAAGTTAGGCTAAAATTGAGCTTAACTTAAAATTACCTTAGTTTAAACCTGGATTAAACTTAACTTAAACTTAAGTTTAGGTTAAGTTAAGTTAAAAACATTAAACATAACTTAAATTTAATTAAAACTCAAGTTAAGTCTACGTTCAGTTTAAGCTAGGTTAAATTTAGGTCAGGTTTAAGTTAGGTTAAGGTTAAGTGAGGTTTAAATTAAACTTAATTTAAATTTCAATTAAGCGAAAGTTAAGTTTAAATAAAGTTTAAGTTAAATTTAGGTTTACTGAAATTTAAGTGTGGATTAATATCAAGTTAGGTTAAAACTAAGTTTAAGTTAAGTTTGACTTAGGTTTAAGTTACGTTTAAGTTGAGTTTAAATTATTTAAAGTAAACTTAAACTTCACTTAGACTTAATTTAAATATAGGTTTAAGTTAGGTTTAAGTAAGGTTTAGGTTAAGTTAATTTAAAGTTAGGTTTAAATTTAGGTAAAGTGTAAGTTGAGTTAAAGTTAAGTTAGGGTTAGGTTTAAATTAGGTTTAAGTAAATTTTTGATGGAACGGACTGGTCCTTGGTTATCTTCAAAAATTGAAACACAGAACTTGTCCCCTGAAACCAAGAAAAATTAAAAAACACAACAAAGGTTGCTCTAACGCGTTTCGACAGCCAAGCTGTCATCTTCAGAGAGAAACTAACATCTAATCTTAAAATTAACCCTTATATACTAAGAATATTCACTTCGTGCGTGATCGGCCGCACCCGAACGCGCATCCAATCATACACGTCGTTGTGTCACAATTTCTTATCTATCAACCTTAACTATTTTTAACAGGGATGGACCTTTAGGCCATTCATCCCTGTTAAAAATAGTTAAGGTTGATAGATAAGAAATTGTGACACAACGACGTGTATGATTGGATGCGCGTTCGGGTGCGGCCGATCACGCACGAAGTGAATATTCTTAGTATATAAGGGTTAATTTTAAGATTAGATGTTAGTTTCTCTCTGAAGATGACAGCTTGGCTGTCGAAACGCGTTGGAGCAACCTTTGTTGTGTTTTTTAATTTTTCTTGGTTTCAGGGGACAAGTTCTGTGTTTCAAGGTTTAAGTAAAGTTTAGGTTAAGTTCAGTTATATTTAAGTTAGGTTTAAATCAGGCTTTAATTGAGCCTAAGTTAGATTTGACTTAACTTAAACATAACTTAGATTTAACCTAACTTAAACATAACTTAGATTTAACCTAACTTAAACTAAATTTAAAGTTAAGTTTAAGTAAAGTTTGTTAGATTTAAGTTAACTTTAAATTCAGTTGAGATTAAGTATAAGTTAAGTTTTAGTAAACTTAAGTTGAGTTCAAATTGAGTAATTTATTTTAAAGTTACCTTAAACTTAACTTAAAGATTTAAGTTAAATTTAAGTTAATTTTAATTAAAGTTTAAGTAAAATTTAACTTAAATTTGGATAAAGTTTAAGTTAAGTTGAAGTTAAATTTGAAGTTAAGCTTAAGTAAAATTTGTTAAATTTAGGTTAAGTTCAAATTCAGTTGTGATTAAGTATAAGTTAAGTTTAACCTTAAGTTAAGTTTAAAATGGGTCTAAGTTATTTTAAAAATAATTTAAACTTAACCTAAACCTTAAGGTTAAGTTTGAGTTAATTTTAAATTAGGTTTAAATTAAGCTTAATTAAGGTTTAAGTAAAGTTAGGTTTGAGTAAACTTAAACTTAACTTAACTTTACTTAAACCTAATTTAACCTGACTTAAACTAAACTTAAAGTTAAGCTTAAGTAAAATTTGTTAGATTTAGATTAAGTTCAAATTCAATTGTGATTAAGTATAAGTTAAGTTTAGGTTAAGTTAAGTTTAGTTTAACATTAAGTTAAGTTTAAATTGAGTCTAAGTTATTTAAAAGTTAACTTAAACTTAACTTAAAGCTTTAGGTTAAGTTTAAGTTAATTTTAAATTAGGTTTAAATTAAGCTTAAGTTAAGTTTAAGTTAATTTTAAATTAGGTTTAAATTAAGCTTAAGTTTAATTAGGGTTTAAGTAAAGTTTAACTTAAATTTGGGCAAAGTTTAAGTTAAGTTTAAATTAGGTTTAGGTAAAGTTTAGGTTAAGTTTAGTTATGCTTAAATTAAGTTTTAATTGAGCCTAAGTTAGGTTTGAGTAAACTTAAACTTAACTTAGATTTAACCTAACTTAAACTAAATTTAAAGTTAAGCTTACGTAAAATTTGTTAGATTTAGGTTAAGTTCAAATTCAATTGTGATTAAGTATAAGTTAAGTTTAGGTTAAGTTAAGTTTAGTTTAACATTAAGTTAAGTTTAAATTGAGTCTAAGCTATTTAAAAGTTAACTTAAACTTAACTTAAAGCTTTAGGTTAAGTTTAAGTTAATTTTAAATTAGGTTTAAATTAAGCTTAAGTTAAGTTTAATTAGGGTTTAAGTAAAGTTTAACTTAAATTTGGGCAAAGTTTAAGTTAAGTTTAAATTAGGTTTACGTAAAGTTTAGGTTAAGTTTAGTTATGTTTAAATTAAGTTTTAATTGAGCCTAAGTTAGGTTTGAGTTAACTTAAACTTAATTTAAATTTAAGTTTAAATTAGGTTTAAGTAAGGTTTAGGTTAAGTTTAAATTAGGCTTAAATTAGGTTTAATTAAGGTTTAGGTAAATTTTAACTTAAATTTAGGTAAAGTTTAAGTTAGGTTGAAGTTAGGTTTAAGTCAGGCTTAAGCTAAGTTTAAATTAGGTTTAAGTAAAGTTTAGGTTAAGTTTAAGTTAGGTTTAAATTCAGTTTTAATTCAACCTAAGTCAGGTTTGAGTTAACTTAAACGTAACATAGATTTAACCAAACTTAAACTAAATTAAGTAAAGTTTGTTAGATTTAGGTTATGTTTAAATTCAGTTGAGATTAGGTATAAGTTTAGGTTAAGTTTAAGTTAGGCTTGAGTTAGGTTTAAATTGAGTTAGTTAATTTAAAGTTAACTTAAAATTAACATAAACTTTATTTAAATTTAGGTTTAAGTTAATATTAAATTAAATTTAAATTGGGCTTAAGTTAGGTGTAAGTAAACTTTAAATTAAATTTAGGTAAAGTTTAAATTAGGTTTAAGTTAAGTTTAGGTTAAGTTTAAGTTATGTTTAAGTTAGGTTTAAATTAGGTTTTAATTGAGCCTATGTTAGATTTGAGTTAACTTAAACCTAACTTAGATTTAACCTAACTTAAACCAAATTAAGTAAAGTTTGTTAGATTTAGGTTATGTTTAAATTCAGTTGAGATTAGGTATAAGTTTAGGTTAAGTTTAAGTTAGGCTTGAGTTAGGTTTAAATTGAGTTAGTTAATTTAAAATTAACTTAAAATTAACATAAACTTTATTTAAATTTAGGTTTAAGTTAATATTAAATTAAATTTAAATTGGGCTTAAGTTAGGTGTAAGTAAACTTTAAATTAAATTTAGGTAAAGTTTAATTTAAGTTGAAGTTAAGTTTAAGTTAAAATAAAGTTAAGTTTAAATTAGGTTTAAGTTAAGTTTAGGTTAAGTTTTTTAAGTTATGTTTAAGTTAGGTTTAAATTAGGTTTTAATTGAGCCTATGTTAGATTTGAGTTAACTTAAACCTAACATAGATTTAACCTAACTTAAACTAAATTTAAACTTAAGTTTAAGTAAAGTTTGTTGGATTTAGGTTAGGTTTAAATTCAGTTGCGATTAAGTTCAAGTGAAGTTTAAGTTAACTTTAAGTTACCTGAAATATAACTTAACTTAAACTTAAGTTTAAATTAGATTAAAGTGAAATGTAAGTAAAATTTGAACTTGAAAAGTTAACTTCAATTTAACTTAACTTAATTTAAACCTAGGTTAAAGTTAAGTTTAGGTGAAGTTTTTTAGGCTTAAGTTAAGTTGAGATTAAGTTTAAGTGAAATATAGTTTAAGTTAACTTGGATACGTCAGTGGTATATAGAGTTAATACTTACAAAGTTGGGGTGAATACGACGTGTCGGATCCTGGAGGATTAAAGGCACTGTCTGGTTTAGCAACAACAAGGACTACACGATCTTGGGTCGTTTTCAACGTGGCTACAGCTTCTTCGTGCGACACGTTTTCTAAATTGACTTCGCCTTTCTGAAAAAAAATGAAGGAATCTTTCAGAAAAGAATCTAAATAAAAAAAAAAAAATGCAACGGTCAACAAATAAATAAACCCAAATATAAAACGACATACGGTTTCAATTAAATGTTCTGTAATAAAAACAGTCGACCGTGCTACAGTTGAAAATATTTACAAAGTAGTTCGATCGTATTTCAAGAACTAGCTACTTGTTAATTGATTAAATTATCGCTGAAAACTACAACCAGGATGTACGATGTAACTAAGTTTTTAAGCTGTTAAAGTTATAGTTATAGAGAAAATCTTCGGCGTTCACCAAACGATTTTTGAAAAATTCGAACTATTACATAGTGTAATTTATCTTGTTTATTATAAGGTTTAATTTCCGTTATTGATTTACAACAATCAACTCTTTCATTAATTTCAGGAAGAAGCTGTTATGAGTTATTAGGAAAAAAAGGGTTATATTAAGAACCAGGATTACGTACTCGGGCGGAATTTATGAGAAGTTGAAAAATTGTTAATGGCGAAACTTGTAATTTTAAAGCGACAGTAAAACGCCGCCAGGTCGCTGGATAATGAAACACTGCGAGGAAGACGGAAAGAGCGCAAAACAGGGGACGCGTTACTTAAAACTTTAATAAGCAGAAAGGAACATCGTTTAAAAATGCCATCAAACGGAGCAGTTTTTCACAAGCGAGAATTTAACATTTAATTTTAACAGACTCGCGGAAATATTTAAAGTTTCTGAATAGGCTTAGCGATGGTTAAAACCGAGTTCAATTCGCTCATCGAGATTTGCATCGACAAAGAAATACAACAGAACTGATAAGATTTTTAATAAAAATTAAATGGCATTTCTCATTAAGAAATGTTTCCATTTGTTATTTTAAAATGTTTCCATTTGTTATTTAAAAATGTTTCCATTGATTTAAAATCTTATAATCCAAATTTGAATTCTCTAAGCCAGCCACGATGTACCGTATAAAATTTAGCTACTTCTTCGTAACTTCTTGCTGAGACTGT
The DNA here is from genome assembly GCA_028583605.1 of Dastarcus helophoroides. Classification (NCBI taxonomy): domain Eukaryota; kingdom Metazoa; phylum Arthropoda; class Insecta; order Coleoptera; family Bothrideridae; genus Dastarcus; species Dastarcus helophoroides. Next base: position 44,009,985 of record CM053327.1, on the reverse strand, counting down.
AAACTTGGAAATTTAAGATTGTAAGCAAGCTTGCTCCTTCTAAACTGCTTAAAATTCAACTTGTCCCGAAAGCTCCTGGGAAAGTAATGCTCTCTTAAAATATAGCAGGGCTTCGAATTTACAAGGGGGATGACACAGACGACACCATTTTTTCGCCGCCGGCTCCTGTCTCTTTTAAAAAATCGTCGTTCCGGATTTTATAATTTAATGATGCTCCCTCCTTTGTAATTATACGAGGTAAAACGTAATTGTTTTTATGTTACTGAAAAGAGAGCTTTTGCAAGCTAACATGACACCTGACAAATTATGGCGCGTGTTTCTAACTGCACGGGTTTGCGTTTTACACCCTTGTTGACATCCCAGTTGTCTTTTGGACCAAATTAATTGCGTACGTGTCGAATGCTCGACAAGCTTATACGATTTTTTGTGCTACTCACTGAACATGGGGAACTTGAATGTTAATTTATCTGAAGAACGGTTAAGGTATTGGCGTCGGACGTTTTTTTTTTCAGTACTGAGTATTGACGTCATAATATCATTAATTTTAACGTGTGTAAGTATAGCAAAGGCAGAAAATCGAAAAAAATGTTCTTCGGGCCTTAACTCCCCCTAACAGGGCACTACTGATTCGCAACAAATTCCCTTAACGTCGGTTGATTTAAAAAAAAAAACTTTGCCATCTGGCTCCAAAATTTCCCTCATATTCACAAAACTAGCAACGTCGGAAAATCTCACAACGTAATTTTAAACAAACTAATGTTTTTTTATTTCATAACTGTTAGTAATTAGTAATTGCATCACCAAATCAACATAGTAAAGTGCTAATTTCAAGGTGATGAAGTTCTGGTACGCGATTAATAGTGTTACGCGTCTGAGAACCGCTGGTCTAAATTAAAACACTGCAATTAAACCTGTCAACTGTAGTAGTGGCTTCTAGTGTGCAGTTACATATTCGTAATTGATTCTAAAGAAAATGAAGCTATCAACACTAATCCCCTAGAATTGGATTCGAATCACAAAGCCCCAAACGGACGGACAATGAGTATTCCATTACGTTTTGGCTTAATATACAATCTGACGTGCTCAATTTGAATACTAACCACGGCATCTCGTACAGCCACGAGTTTATCTCCTACCAACAGCCTTCCATCCACTTGAGCGGCGCCACCTTCCATGACTTTGGTAACATAAATGCCATTATCGCCTGGGATGTGTTGATTGCCTATACCGCCCGCGATACTGAAACCGAGCCCTTTGTTCCCCTTTACGAGTTCTATATCTACAAGTCTCATGTTGCGGGGCTGTCGGCGCCTTCGAACGCACTGAAACAACAAATTAATTATTAAATTGGTTCCAACTGTTTCATGTCGATAATGGTCTTCGATTGTGTGAACTTAAGCAAAAAAAAAGTAAATTCGAAAGATTAAGAAATTCAGTTTAATAATTTCTACGAAATATTTAATACTGAGAGGTTTGTTACTTAAAATAATGACTGTAGTGATCAACTAATTAGTTAACACTACAATCGTACTGTGTATGAATTCTTTAATGACCTAATTCTGCACACTGTGCTCTTATTTGCTAACTAATTAGTTAACAGTACAATCGTAATGTGTATTGTTACGAGCTTATCGGTTCGATTGATTACACGTGATGGATTATACCCACTTTTTTACTGAACTCAACTTGGATCACCACAATTAACTCACTTATTGTCGACGGCTACTAACTCTCTAATTACACTTCTACTAACTCACTAATTACACTGATTCTAACTGACTGACTCGAGGGAAAGCTGACCGCCTTTTATAGTTTTGGCCCCCGGCTTCTAGAACTTTTCGGCAGATAAGGCTTATCGTTTGCCGAAATTTCTGGAACGCTTATCTGCCATTTGTTTCGTTATCGCGGCCGCTTTCCCCTTATCAGATCCCTCTAGAAACTTTTTTTATTTACTAAATTATACAAATCTATTCTAAATTCTATTCCACCTATTTACATTGCGTTACAGTATGAATTCTTTTATGACCTAATTATCATGCTCCTATTTGCGAGACACCCTGTATATTTTTGCATATTTAAATCCGCAAGCCTGTCGAGAAAAGGGAGCAAATGCTCCAGACCTCTCGCTCCATGGGGGCTGCCATGTTAGTAGTTCGTGAATTATGAAAATATTAAAGCCTTCTTTCCTCGAACTTTTATCATCAATATTTCGACTTTTTCGAAGACCCGATTTTTATATAAATTTGGCACCTATTTCTGATTTACTTCCTTTTTAAAATTTCATTTTTTTGAATTGAATTTGATTTTTAAAATTTTTACGTTTCTTTTGTTGAATTTTTTTATTTTTTTTGAGAATTTCAACGTTACCAAGAAATTTCTACCTCTTGCCATCTAAACTGACTTTACATCGAAGTTTCGTTCTTTTTTAATTTTGACCTTTTTTCAAAATTTCGACTTCTTTTCAAAATTTCGACTTCTGTTCAAAATTTCAGTGTTTTCAAAATTTTGACTTCTTCTCGAAACTTCCAATTTCGTAAACTTGAAATTTTTTAAAAATTTCCAACTTTTATCACCAAATTTCCACTTTTTCTAAGTTTCGACTGGTATGTAAATTTCACTCTTCTTTTTTAATCTCCTTTCTTTATTTTTTTGAAAAGTTGGATTTGTCCAAGCTTCCACTCTTTGAAATCTTCAATTCTCTCTCAGATTTTCAACGTTTTCTGAAAATTTTGACTTTCTCGAAACTACGAATTTCGTAAATTTAAAATTTTCTAAAACTTTCGAAATTTTATCGCCAAATTTCCACTTTTTCTAAGTCTCGACTATTATGCAAATTTCACTCTTTTTTTTAATCTACTTTCTTTACTTTTTGATAAGTTAGATTTGTCCAAATTTCCACTTTTTGAAATCTTCAATTCTCTCTCAGATTTTGGACGTTTTCTGAAAATTTTGACTTTCTCGAAACTTCGAATTTCGTAAATTTAAAATTTTCTAAAACTTTCGAAATTTTATCACCACATCGAAGTTTCGTTCTTTTTTAATTTTGACCTTTTTTCAAAATTTCGTCTGCTTTTCAAAATTTCGACTTCTGTTCAAAAATTTCACTGTTTTCAAAATTTTGACTTCTCGAAACTTCGAATTTCGTATACTTGAAATTTTTTAAAAATTTCCAACTTTCATCACCAAATTTCCACTTTTTCTAAGTCTCGACTGTTATGTAAATTTCACTCTTCTTTTTTAATCTCCTTTCTTTACTTTTTTGAAAAGTTGGATTTGTCCAAGCTTCCACTCTTTGAAATCTTCAATTCTCTCTCAGATTTTCAACGTTTTCTGAAAATTTTGACTTTCTCGAAACTTCGAATTTCGTACATTTAAAATTTTCTAAAACTTTCGAAATTTTATCGTCAAATTTCCACTTTTTCTAAGTCTCGACTGTTATGCAAATTTCACTCTTTTTTTTAATCTACTTTCTTTACTTTTTGATAAGTTAGATTTGTCCAAATTTCCACTTTTTGAAATCTTCAATTCTCTCTCAGATTTTGGACGTTTTCTGAAAATTTTGACTTTCTCGAAACTTCGAATTTCGTAAATTTAAAATTTTCTAAAACTTTCGAAATTTTATCACCACATCGAAGTTTCGTTCTTTTTTAATTTTGACCTTTTTTCAAAATTTCGTCTGCTTTTCAAAATTTCGACTTCTGTTCAAAAATTTCACTGTTTTCAAAATTTTGACTTCTCGAAACTTCGAATTTCGTATACTTGAAATTTTTTAAAAATTTCCAGCTTTCATCACCAAAATTTCCACTTTTTCTAAGTCTCGACTGTTATGTAAATTTCACTCTTCTTTTTTAATCTCCTTTCTTTACTTTTTTGAAAAGTTGGATTTGTCCAAGCTTCCACTCTTTGAAATCTTCAATTCTCTCTCAGATTTTCAACGTTTTCTGAAAATTCTGACTTTCTCGAAACTTCGAATTTCGTAAATTTAAAATTTTCTAAAACTTTCGAAATTTTATCGCCAAATTTCCACTTTTTCTAAGTCTCGACTGTTATGCAAATTTCACTTTTTTTTTAATCTACTTTCTTTACTTTTTGATAAGTTATATTTGTCCAAATTTCCACTTTTTGAAATCTTCAATTCTCTCTCAGATTTTCAACGTTTTCTGAAAATTTTGACTTTCTCGAAACTTCGAATTTCGTAAATTTAAAATTTTCTAAAACTTTCGAAATTTTATCGCCAAATTTCCACTTTTTCTAAGTCTCGACTGTTATGTAAATTTCACTCTTTTTTTTAATCTACTTTCTTTACTTTTTGATAAGTTAGATTTGTCCAAATTTTCACTTTTTGAAATCTTCAATTCTCTCTCAGATTTTCGACGTTTTCTGAAAAATTTGTCTTTTTCTCGAAACTTCGAATTTCGTACATTTAAAATTTTCTAAAACTTTCGAAATTTTATCGCCAAATTTCCACTTTTTCTAAGTCTCGACTATTATGCAAATTTCACTCTTTTTTTTAATCTACTTTCTTTACTTTTTGATAAGTTAGATTTGTCCAAATTTCCACTTTTTGAAATCTTCAATTCTCTCTCAGATTTTGGACGTTTTCTGAAAATTTTGACTTTCTCGAAACTTCGAATTTCGTAAATTTAAAATTTTCTAAAACTTTCGAAATTTTATCACCACATCGAAGTTTCGTTCTTTTTTAATTTTGACCTTTTTTCAAAATTTCGTCTGCTTTTCAAAATTTCGACTTCTGTTCAAAAATTTCACTGTTTTCAAAATTTTGACTTCTCGAAACTTCGAATTTCGTATACTTGAAATTTTTTAAAAATTTCCAACTTTCATCACCAAATTTTCACTTTTTCTAAGTCTCGACTGTTATGTAAATTTCACTCTTCTTTTTTAATCTCCTTTCTTTACTTTTTTGAAAAGTTGGATTTGTCCAAGCTTCCACTCTTTGAAATCTTCAATTCTCTCTCAGATTTTCAACGTTTTCTGAAAATTTTGACTTTCTCGAAACTTCGAATTTCGTACATTTAAAATTTTCTAAAACTTTCGAAATTTTATCGTCAAATTTCCACTTTTTCTAAGTCTCGACTGTTATGCAAATTTCACTCTTTTTTTTAATCTACTTTCTTTACTTTTTGATAAGTTAGATTTGTCCAAATTTTCACTTTTTGAAATCTTCAATTCTCTCTCAGATTTTCGACGTTTTCTGAAAATTTTGACTTTTTCTCGAAACTTCGAATTTCGTACGTTTAAAATTTTCAAACTTTCGAAATTTTATCCCCAAATTTCCACTTTTTCTAAGTCTCAACTGTTATGTAAATTTCACTTTTTTTTAATCTACTTTCTTTATTTTTTTCAAAAGTTGGATTTGTACAAATTTCCACTTCAATTTTCTCTCAGAATTTCGACGTTTTCTGAAAATTTCGAACTTTTACTATCAAAATTATGATTTTGCATAGAAGTTTCTCTTTTTTTATTCAAAATTTCGACCTTTTTTCAAAATTTAGACCTTCTTTTCTAAATTTCGACTTCCCTTTAAAATTCCGACTTCCCTTCAAAATTTCGACTGCCCTTCAAAATTATGACTTTGAATTCTGTAAATAAAGTTTTTTAAAAATTTCGAACTTTTGTCATCAAAATTTCAACTTTTCGAAGTCTCGACTTTTACGTGAATTTGACACTCTTTGTTAAACATTTGAAAATTTCGACTTTTTTTTAATTAAATTTGATTTTTTTCGCCTTTTTTTTGAATTGAATTTAATTTTCCAAATTTACATGGTTTTTTCTTGACATTTTCGATTTTTTTGTCAGAATTTTAACGTTTTCTGAAAATTACGACATTTCACCGTACCATCAAAATTTTGACTTTGCATCGAGGTTTCGGTTTTCTCAAAATTGAGATCTTTTTAAAATTGAGACCTTTTTTCAAAATTGAGAACTTTTTTCAAACTTTCGACTTTTATTCATACTTTCAAACTGTTTTTAAAACTTTGACTTTTTCTCGAATCTTCGAATTTTATAAATTCGAAGTTTTTTGAAAATTTTGAACATTTTATCATCCAAATTACACTTTTTTTTTGAAATCTCAGATTTTCTTTCAGAATTTCAACGTTCTCTGAAAATTTCGACCTTATTTTTAAAATTTAGACCTTATTTTTCCAAATTTCGCCTTCCCTTCAAAATTATGACTTTCTCGAATCTTTGAATTCTGTAAATTCGAATTTTTCTGAAAATTTCGAGCTTTTTTCATCAAAATTTAGACTTTTCGAAGTCTCCACTTTTACGTAAAGTTGACACTTTTTTAATCATTTGAAAATTTCGACTCTTTTTGAATCTAATTTGATTTTTTTCGCCTTTTTTTGACTCGAATTTGATTCTCCAAACTTACACGTTTTTTTCGACATTTTCGATTTTTTTTTCTCAGAATTTTAACGTTTTCTGAAAATTACGACCTTTTACCATCAACATTTTGACTTTGCATCGAGGTTTCGGTTTTTTTTTAAATTGAGACCTTTTTTCAAAAATGTTGACCTTTTTTTTTTCAAAATTCCGACTTTTTTTCAAAATTTCAAACCGTTTTTAACTTTGACTTTTTCTCGAATCTTGGAATTTATTTTTTATTGAAAATTTTGAACATTTTATCATCCAAATTATATTTTTTTTGAAATTTCAGTTTTTCTCTTAGAATTTCAACGTTTTCTGAAAATTTCGACCTTCTATTATCAAAAATATGATTTTACATAGAAGTTTCTCTTTTTTTTTCAAAATTTCACCCTTTTTTCAAAATTGAGTCCCTTTTATTCAAAATTTAGACTTTCACTCAAAATGTTGACTTTTTTTCGAATCTTTAAATTCTGTAAATTCGAATTTTTCTCCTGAAAATTTAGTCTTTTCGAAATCTCCACTTTTACGTAAATTTGACACTTTTTTAATCATTTGAATATTTCGCCTTTTTTTGAATTGAATTTGATTTTTTTCGCTTTTTTTTTACTCGAATTTGATTCTCCAAACTTACACGTTTTTTTCTCGACTTTTGTCGTCAAAATTTAGACTTTTCGAAGCCTCCACTTTTACGTTAATTTGACACTTTTTTAATCATTTGAAAATTTCGCCTTTTTTTGAATTTAATTTGATTTTTTTCGCCTTTTTTTTGACTCGAATTTGATTCTCCAAACTTACACGTTTTTTTTTCGACATTTTCGATTTTTTTTCTCAGAATTGTAACGTTTTTCTGAAAATTACGAACTTTTTCCATCAAAATTTTGACTTTGCATCGAGGTTTCGGTTTTTTCAAAATTGAGACCTTTTTTCAAAATGTCGACCCTTTTTCTCAAAATTTAGACCTTTTTTTTCCAAATTTCGTCTTCCTTTCAAATTTTTTTTCTCGAATTTTTAAATTCTGTAAATTCGAAGTTTTCTGAAAATTTCGAACTTTTGTCATCAAAATTTCAACTTTTCGAAGTATCGACTTTACGTAAAGTTGGCACTTTTTTTAAATCTTTTGAAAATTTCGACCTTTTTTGAACTAATTTGATTTTTTTTGCCTTTTTTGACTAGAATTTAATTCTCCAAATTTACACGTTTTTTTTTCCGACATTTTCGATATTTTTCACAGAATTTTAACGTTTTCTGAAAATTACGACTTTTTACCATCAAAATTTTGACTTTGCACCGAGATTTCTTTTTTTAATTTCGATTTTTTTGAAAAATTGGATTTTTTCCAAATTTTCACTTTTGAAATTTCCGATTTTTTTTCTTAGTATTTTCACGTTTTACCATGAAAATTTCGACATTTTCTAGAAATGTTGACTTTTGTGTTAATTTAAAGTTTCTCTGGAAATTTCTCTATTTTGAAAATTTTGACAGAAATTTTGATTTTTTTCAAAATTTCGACCTTTACCAAAATTTCGACTTTTTTGAAAACTGAACGTTTTTTAAAATTTTGACTTTCTCAAATTTTTAAATTTTGTAATTCGAAATTTTCTGAAAATTTCGAACTTTTCTCTGCAAAATTTAGACTTTCCGAAGTCTCCACTTTTACGTAAATTTGACACATTTTTATCATCTGAAAATGTCGACTATTTTTGAATTTAATTTGATTTTTTTTTGCTTTTTTTTGACTCGAATTTGATTCTCTAAATTTACACGTTTTTTTTTTCGACATTTTTGGATTTTTTTTCTCAGAATTTTAACGTTTTCTGAAAATTACGATCTTTTACCATCAAAATTTTGACTTTTTATCGGGGTTTCGGGTTTTTCAAAATTTAGAAAATGTTTCAAAATTTCGAAAAATTTTCAAAATTTAAATTTTTTTTTTAAATTTCGACCTATTTTCAAAATTTTGACTTTTTTCAAAATTTCACATTTTTTTAAAATTTGGACTCTTTTTCGAATCTTCGAATGTTATAAATTCGAAGTTTATTCACAATTTCGATTATTTTATCATCCAAATTTCGACTTTGAGTCGAAGTTTTGATTTTTTCAAAATTTCGACCTTTTTTCAAGTTTAGGACATTCTTTTGAAAACTTCAGCCTTTTATTAAAATTGTAACCATTCTCGAATGTTCGAATTTTGTAAATTCGACTTTTTGAAAAATTCGCCTGAACAATTTCGAATTTTTTGAAGAATTTGACCTTGTAATTGCGAATTTAAAACTGAAGTATTTTTTCAACTTTCAGCTGAAAGGTTTCAAAAAAAAGCAGAAATTCAGAATAATTTTCGAGTTGAAAAACTAAACATGGAATTTTCAAAAAAAAGGACAACTTTGGAGTAAAAATTTAGTTACATGAAAAAATCTGATATTTGATATTAAATTTCGAGAATGTCACAAACTACCAACATGGCAAGTCACCCCCATGGAACGTGGACCCTGGGGCATTTGGCCTTTTTGCCCTTGGCGATATGTCTCGCTGGTTGGAAAGTCCTGCAATGGACGGTGTACCATGAGCCTGTAACATGTTACATCCGTGTACCATGAAACTGTAATTTGTTGGACCCGTGTATCATGAGTTTTAACATGTTACACCATGTAGCATGAGCCTGTAACATGTTACCCTCGTGTACCATGAGTCTGTAACATGTTGCACTACTCGTGTACCATGAGTCTGTAACAGGCTACACCCGTGAATCATGAATCAGTAACATGTTACACCCGCGTACCATGAAACTGTAACATGTTACACCAGTGTACCATGGGTCTGCAACATGTTACCCCCGTGTATCATGAGTTTGAAACATGTTACACCCGTGTACCATGAGTTATAACATGTTACACCGTGTACCATGAATATGTAACATGTTACACCAGTGTACCATGAGTCTTAACATGTTACACCGTGTACTATGAGTCTGTAACATGTTACACTGGTGTACCATGAGTTTGAAACATGTTACACTACTCGTGTACCATGAGTCTGTAACAGGCTACACCCGTGTACCATGAATCTGTAACATGTTACGCCCGTATATTATGAGTCTGTAATATGTTACACTCGTGTACCATGAGTTTGTAACATGTTACACTCGTGTATCATGAGTCTAATATGTTACACCCGTGTACCATGAATCTAAGACATTTTACACCCGTGTACCATGAGTTTTAACATGTTACTCCGTGTACCATGAGTTTTAACATGTTACTCCGTGTACCATGAGTCTGTATCATGTTACACTCGCGTACCTTGAGTCTGTAACATGTTGCAGTACATGGGTACCATGAGTGTGTAACAGGCTACACCTGTGTATCATGAATCTGTAACATGTTACACCCATGTACCATGAAACTGTGACATGTTACACCAGTGTACCATGAATCTGTAACATGTGACGCTCGTGTATTATGAGAATGTAACATATTACACCGCGTACCATGAGTTTGTAACATGTTACACTCGTGTACCATGAGTCTGTAATATGTTACACCCGTGTACCATGAATCTGAAGCATTTTACACCCGCGTACCATGAGTTTTAACATGTTACTCCGTGTAGCATGAGTCTGTTACATGTTACACTCGTGTACCATGAGTCTGTAACATGTTGCACTACTCATGTACCATGAGTCTGTAACAGGCTACATCCGTGTATCATGAATCTGTAACATGTTACACCCGCGTACCATAAAACTGTAACATGTTACACCAGTGTACCATGGGTCTGCAACATGTTACCCCCGTGTATCATAAGTTTGAAACATATTACACCCGTGTACCATGAGTTATAACATGTTACACCGTGTACCATGAATATGTAACATGTTACACCAGTGTACCATGAGTCTTAACATGTTACACCGTGTACTATGAGCCTGTAACATGTTACACTGGTTTACCATGAGTTTGAAACATGTTACACTACTCGTGTACCATGAGTCTGTAACAGGCTACACCCGTGTATCATGAATCTGTAACATGTTACACCAGTGTATCTACTATCTGTAACATGCTACGCCCGTGTACTATGAGTCTGTAATATGTTACACCCGTGTACCATGAGTTTGTAACATGTTACACTCGTGTATCATGAGTCTAATATGTTACACCCGTGTACCATGAATCTAAGACATATTACATCCGTGTACCATGAGTTTTAACATGTTATTCCGTGTACCATGAGTCTGTATCATGTTACACTCGCGTACCTTGAGTCTGTAACATGTTGCAGTACATGGGTACCATGAGTGTGTAACAGGCTACACCCGTGTATCATGAATCTGTAACATGTTACACCCATGTACCATGAAACTGTGACATGTTACACCGCGTACCATGAGTTTGTAACATGTTACACTCGTGTACCATGAGTCTGTAATATGTTACACCCGTGTACCATGAATCTGAAGCATTTTACACCCGCGTACCATGAGTTTTAACATGTTACTCCGTGTAGCATGAGTCTGTTACATGTTACACTCGTGTACCATGAGTCTGTAACATGTTGCACTACTCATGTACCATGAGTCTGTAACAGGCTACATCCGTGTATCATGAATCTGTAACATGTTATACCCGCGTACCATAAAACTGTAACATGTTACACCAGTGTACCATGGGTCTGCAACATGTTACCCCCGTGTATCATAAGTTTGAAACATGTTACACCCGTGTACCATGAGTTATAACATGTTACACCGTGTACCATGAATATGTAACATGTTACACCAGTGTACCATGAGTCTTAACATGTTACACCGTGTACCATGAGCCTGTAACATGTTACACTGGTTTACCATGAGTTTGAAACATGTTACACTACTCGTGTACCATGAGTTTGTAACAGGCTACACCCGTGTATCATGAATCTGTAACATGTTACACCAGTGTATCATGAATCTGTAACATGTTACGCCCGTGTACTATGAGTCTGTAATATGTTACACCCGTGTACCATGAGTTTGTAACATGTTACACTCGTGCATCATGAGTCTAATATGTTACACCCGTGTACCATGAATCTAAGACATTTTACACCCGTGTACCATGAGTTTTAACATGTTACTCCTTGTACCATGAGTCTGTATCATGTTACACTTGCGTACCATGAGTCTGTAACATGTTGCAGTACATGGATACCATGAGTGTGTAACAGGCTACACCCGTGTATCATCAATCTGTAACATGTTACACCAATGTACCATGAAACTGTGACATGTTACACCAGTGTACCATGAATCTGTAACATGTTACGCCCGTGTACTATGAGAATGTAACATATTACACCGTGTACCATGAGTTTGTAACATGTTACACTCGTGTGCCATGAGTCTGTAATATGTTACACCCGTGTACCATGAATCTGAAGCATTTTACACCTGTGTACCATGAGTTTTAACATGTTACACCGTTTACCATGAATCTGAAGCATTTTACACCCGTGTACCATGAGTTTTAACATGTTACTCAGTGTACCATGAGTCTGTTACATGTTACACTCGTGTATCATGAGTCTGTAACATGTTGCACTACTCATGTACCATGAGTCTGTAACAGGCTACATCCGTGTATTATGAATCTGTAACATGTTACACCTGTGTACCATACGTCTGTAACATGTTATACCCGTGTACCATGAGTCTGTAACATGTAACACCCGTGTACCTTGAGTCTTAACATGTTACACCCGTGTACCATGAGTATGTAACATGTTACACCATGTACATTGAGTCCTAACATGTTACACCGTGTCCAATGAGTCTGTAACATGTTACACCGTGTACCATGAGTGTGTAACATGTTACACGCGTGTACCATGAGACTATAACATGTTGTACTACTCGTCTACCATAAATATGTAACATGTTACACCATGTACCTTGAGTCCTAACATATTACCCTGTGTCCAACGAGTCTGTAACATGTTACACCGTGTACCATAAGTCTATAACATGTTACACTCGTATACCATGAGACTGTAATATGTTGCACTACTCGTGTACCATGAGTATGTAACATGTTGCACCCGTGTATCAGGAAATTGTAACATGTTACACCAGTATCCCATGAATCTGTAACATGTTACACGCGTGTACCATGAATCTGGAACATGTTACACCCGTGTACCATAGGTCTGTAACATGTTACACCGTGAACCATGAGTCTGTAACATGTTACACTCGTGTATCATGAGTTTGTAACATGTTGCACACTTGAGCGTGCACCTTGAGTCTGTAACAGGCTACGCCCGTGTATCATGAGTCTGTAACATGTTACACCCGTGTACCATGAAACTGTAACATGTTACACCGTGTACCATGAGTCTGTAACATGTTATACCCGTGTACCATAAGTCTGTAACATGTTACACCCGTCTACCATGAGTCTGTAAGATATTACACACGTGTACCGTGAGTCTTAACATGTTACACCGTGTACCATGAGTCTGTAACATGCTACACCAATGTACCATAAATCTGTAACATGTTACACCCAATATAATCTATTATAGTGAAAAAGTTGTAAAACGACTCAGCTGTAAATATACGAGTTTATTACATACGCAACAAACCTTCCAAAATTGGAACAAATCACAAATTCCAGCAGATACAGAAATAAAACTTTTTAGGCAACCTGCTCTATAAATTTGGTGCAAAGTTATACAAGCAAATATGCTCCTGAATCAAGATGATCGTTAAGATAAGCCCCAGGAACTCGAGAGCATCAACAGCATAAATATAATTGGATGATAAGACACATTCAATTATTTGATATTCGAGGAAAAGCAGCAGAGATTGCAACTAGATAATTAAGTTGAGGACTCCCAGTTTTATTTGCATTTGACTGGTTTAATTAACTGTTTACCGAGTAGTTCAACAACACTAGCACAAAAGCTGCAACTGCTGCACATTTACCAACGTAAAATACAACAGTTTCGTAATTTGAAATCACAATTAAGACTCAACTTAGAAAATCCTAGAGTAAATTTAGTTAAAGCCGAAGAGAGTTTTTAACAAGTTTTTTATCATTCAAAATCGATTCCGTCCAAGACCTACTCTTTGTCAAAGTACGTGGTCGGTAAATTTCGAAACTATTCGAAATTTATCTGTTGTGTTCGTTTCAGCTAACCACTTTCCGCACAAACTGCATTTCAGGATGAACGACGTCTGGAAGGCAACCAATGCGGTTTAGTTATAAAGTTTTGCAAACAACACGTGAGATGGGGAACTTTCCTTGAATCTCGGTATGCAAACAACAACGGATCCGAGAGTAGACAACAACCCGCCTATTTATTGAAGTGAAAAACAGTGATATGGAAACGGGCCGCATTCTGGTGCATATCAAAACCAACCGCAGTTATTCAAACCGAGTTGGGAACACCGAGAGAACTGCTTCGTTAAATCGACAAGTTTCAGCATTGTTCAACAGCGAAGTTATCGTTCGTGTTGTTAACATTATATTTGATAACTTAACTGTTTTAGAAAATGTTTCAGTTTAGTTATTTTCTGACATAATGATAGTAAATTTCGGTAGAAATAATATTCACAAAATCCGGTCGTGGATAAATTACTTCCAATTTTGTTTAATTGAGGCGCACATATGGTACATGTTGAAGTTGCAGCTTTGGAAATATTAACTCGAGGAATAATATCAGTGTTCTTTGAGAAGTTGTGCTAATTTCACTCACTTTTTACTGATTTTTGTTTACCAATTGCTTCGTTCCTAGATTTTCAGTAACCTTTTGTTAAAGATTGACAATCTTACAAATTCATGACTATTAAACTTTTTAACAATTAAAACAACAACAGATTGCCCACACGGGGCAATTTGTACACGAGGCGGTGCCCTAAAGTTATTTTTTAAGAAAACGTGTTGTATACTTTTGCAAATTTACAAAATGCTGACGGTAGACTTCGTATTCCAACTTAAATTAGTGGGTAATCCCATAATTTGCAGATAAACTATGGTAAGTGAATAGTATTAATAAGTAATGAAGCCGCCTACCAACTTGACCGTATTTCCCGCCTTTTTCAGGGCATCGACGGCGACGGCATGCGGAACGTCTACTACGTGCACATCATTGACCGAGAGTATGGAATCGTTGACCTTGAGACGGCCGTCCGCCGATGCAGCTCCTCCAGGTATGAGCTTGGTGATGTAGATGGCGGTGTCGTCGCCGATGTGAGGATTGTCGGTGCCGCCGGCAATACTGAAACCCAAACCGGAACCGCCTCTCTCCAAGATAATCTCTTCATATTCCCATTCATCGTCCCCGTTCACCTGAGAACAATTGTCGTAAGTTATGCAATTTGTTAACATAATTGGAATTGTTTATTTTTTAAAATTATGTACGTGACTGACGAAACGAAGAAAAAAAAGTCGAAATTTTGGAAAAACCCAACCCCTTTTTTTAAATTGAATTTGAATTTTCCAAATCTCCACGTTTTTTTTGTTGACATTTTCGATTTTTTCTCAGAATTTTAACGTTTTCTGAATATTACGACTTTTTACCATCAAACTTTTGACTTTGTATCGAGGTTTCGTTTTTTTTAATTTAGAAAATTTTTCAAAATTTAGAAAATTTTTCAAAATTTAGAAAATTTTTCAAAATTTAGAAAATTTTTAAAAATTTCGACCTATTTTCAAAATTCCACGCTTTTTTCGAAATTTTGACTTTTTTTTTCAAAGTTTCACATTGTTTTCAAAATTTTGACTTTTTCTCGAATCTTCGAATTTTATAAAAATTCGAAGTTTATTCAAAATTTCGATTATTTTATCATTCAAATTTATGAGTCGAAGTTTTGATTTTTTCAAAATTTCGACCTTTTTTCAAATTTCCGACATTCTTTTGAAAATTTCAGTCTTTTATCAAAATTTTAACCATTCTCGAATATTCGAATTTTGTAAATTCGACTTTTTGAAAAATTCCCATTCATCATCCCCGTTCACCTAAGAACAATTGTCGTGTAAGTTACGCAATTTGTTAACATGATTGAAATCGTTTATTTTTTAGAATTATTTTATGTGATTGACGAAATGTTGAAGAAAAAAGTATCGAAATTTTGGAAAAATCCAACCTCTCAAAATTTGACATTTTGAAAAAGGTCAAAATATCGAATATACAAAAAGCCCTCGACACCGTATCACCTTCGACATTTTTGAGAATTTTTACTTTCTTCAAAAAAATGTCGAGTTTATTCAATTTTTTTTGAAAATGTCGAGTTTATTCAAAATTTTTTGAAAATGTCATCCTTTTTGAAAATTCCGACTCTTTTAAAAGAACCCGAACTTTATTGAAAAATTACGCCATTTTTAAAAAAAATTCAATTTACACGCTAAAAATTTCGTAATTTTCGACATTTTAAAATATCCCTTTTTCAAAATTTCGACTTTTTCTCGATCGCTTCTGTTTGAAAATGTCGGCTACCGAAATTTCGATTTTTTTTTTAAATTTTTAACTTAATTTTAGAAACTTCGGCTTTTTCCGTTATCCTCAATTACAAACCTTTTTGAAAATACGGATCATTTAAAAAAATTTTTTTGTTGATTATTTTTTGTGTGTTTTAACCCAGTTTTGAAATTTTTGAAAATTCTCGACTTTTTTCAAATTCTCCTTTTGACTGAAAAAATACCTTTTTTAAAAATGTTGATCAAACCTTTTCGTAAATTTACCTTTTTTTTAAAAAAATCAGTTATTTTAGAATATTTAAATTGTTTGAAAATCTCGTCTTTTTGACCTTTTCCCAAGATTTTGAGTTTCTGAAAATTACGACATTTTTGAAATATCTATCTTTCCTTCGAATTTCAACGTTTTCTGAAAATTTCGACCTTTTACCATCACAATTTTGACTTTGCATCAAAGTCTCGGTTTTTTCAAAACTTTAATTTTTTTTTTTCAAAAGTTCGATTTTTTTTAAATTTCGGCTTTTTATCGAATCTTCGAATTCTGCAAATTCGAAGATTTCTGAAAATTGTGAACTTTTATCATCAAAATTTCGAATTTTTCGAAGTTTTTATTGTCGTTACTTTTTTAAAATTTCGAATTTTTTCTTAGAATTTCAGTTTTCTGAGAGTTTTGACCTTTTACCATCAAAACTTTGACTGTGCGTTTTTTTCAAAATGTCAAGCTTTTTTTTTCAAATGTTCGACTTTTTTTAAAAATATGGACTTTTTCTCGAATCTTCGAATTCTGCAAATTTTGATTATTTTTTGTATATTTTGACTTCAGTCTGTGAGTCAGTCAGTCAGTCTGTGAGTCAGTCAGTCAGTCAGTCTGCGAGTCAGTAAGTCAGTCAGTCAGTGAGTCAGTCAGTGAGTCTGTGAGTCAGTCTGTGAGTCAGTAAGTCAGTCAGTCAGTGAGTCTGTGAGTCGGTCAGTCAGTCAGTCTGTGAGTCAGTCAGTCAGTCAGTCAGTCAGTCAGTTTTGTAATTTTTGAAAATTTTCGACTTTTTTCAAATTCTCCTTTTTACTGAAAAATACCTTTTTTAAAAATTTTGATCAAACCTTTTCGTAAATTTTGCTTTTTCTAAAAAATCAGTTATTTGAATTTTTTGAAAATCTCGGCTTTTTGATCTTTTCTCAACAGTTTGAATTTCTGAAAAAGACATTTTTGAAAAATCTGATTTTTTCCTTAGAATTTCAACGTTTTCTGAAAATTTCGACCTTTGACCATCGAAATTTTGACTTTGCATCGAAATTTCGGTTTTTTTTTCCAAAATTTCGACCATTTTTTTTTAAAGTTCGACTTTTTTTTCAAAATATTGACTTTTTCTCGAATCTTCAAATTCTGCAAATTCCAAATTTTCTGAAATTGCTAACTTTTATCATCAAAATTTCGAATTTTTTGAAGTTTCGACTTTTATATAAATTTGACTTTTTTTTATTGTCGTTCCATTTTTAAAATTTCGACTTATTTAAAAAGTTGGATTTTTTAAAAAGTTCGATTTTTCAAATTTCCCCTTTTTTGAAATGTTCGAATTTTATCTCAGAATGTCAGTTTTCTGAGAATTTTGACCTTTTACCATAAAAATTTTGACTTTGCATCGAAGTTTCGGTTTTTTTTCAAAATTTCTACCTTTTTTTTCTCGAAAGTTCGACTTTTTTCAAAATATTGACTTTTTCTCGAATCTTCGAATTCTGCAAATTTCAAATTTTATGAAAATTGCGAACTTCTATCATCGAAATTTCGACTTTTTCGGAGTCTCGATTTTTATATAAATTTGACCGTTTGGTTAATGTAGTTTCTTTTTTAAAATTTCGACTTTTTTGGACAGGAGTTGGATTTTTCCAAGTTCCACTTTTTTCAAATGTTAGAATTTTTTCTCAGAATTTCAAACCTTTCTGAGAATTTTGACCTCTTTACCATCAAAACTTTGACTTGGCATCGAAGTTTCGGTTTTTTCAAATCTTCGACCCTTTTTTGTTCCAAAAGATCGAGACTTTTTCAAAATTTTGACTTTTTCTCGAATCTTCGAATTCTGCAAATTTCAAATTTTCTGAAAATTGCGTACTTTTATCAACAATTTCGACTTTTTCGAAGTCTCGATTTTTATATAAATTTGACCGTTTGGTTAATGTGGTTTCTTTTTTAAAATTCCGACTTTTTTGGACAGGAGTTGGATTTTTTCAATTTCCACTTTTTTCAAATGTTAGAAGTTTTTCTCAAAATTTCAAACTTTTCTGAGAATTTTGACCTCTTTACCATCAAAACTTTGACTTGGCATCGAAGTTTCGGTTTTTTCAAATTTTCGACCCTTTTTTGTTCCAAAAATTCGACTCTTTTTCAAAATTTTGACTTTTTCTCGAAGCTTCGAATTCAGCAAATTCCAAATTTTCTGAAAATTGCGTACTTTTATCAACAATTTCGACTTTTTCGAAGTCTCGATTTTTATATAAATTTGACTCTTTGGTTAATGTAGTTTCTTTTTTAAAATTTCGACTTTTTTGAAAAGTTGAATTTTTCAAATTTCCACTTTTTTGAAATGTTCGAATTTTTTCTCAGAATTTCAAAGTTTTCTGAAAATTTTGACCTTTTGTTGTGTTGTTGTGTTTTTCCAAAATTTCAAACTTTTTTCAAAATTTTGTTTTTCTGGAATCTTCAAATTTTGTAAATTCGAAATTTTCTGTCAGTTAGTCAGTCAGTCAGTCAGTCAGTCAGTGAGTCTGTGAGTCAGTCAGTGAGTTTGTGAGTCAGTCTGTGACTCTGTGAGTCAGTCTGTGACTCTGTGAGTCAGTCTGTGACTCTGTGAGTCAGTCAGTCAGTCAGTCTGTGAGTCAGTCTGTGAGTCAATCAGTCAGTCAGTCTTTGAGTCAGTCAGTGAGTTTGTGAGTCAGTCTGTGAGTCAGTCTGTGAGTCAGTCAGTCAGTCTGTGAGTCAGTCAGTCAGTCAGTCTGTGAGTCAGTAAGTCAGTCAGTCAGTGAGTCAGTCTGTGAGTCTGTGAGTGAGTCGGTGAGTCTGTGAGTCGGTCAGTCAGTCAGTCTGTGAGTCAGTCAGTCTGTGAGTCAGTCAGTCTGTGAGTCAGTCTGTGAGTTTGTGAGTCAGTCTGTGAGTCTGTAGTCAGTCTGTGAGTCTGTGAGTCAGTCAGTCAATCTGAGAGTCAGTCAGTCAGTCTGTGAGTCAGTCAGTGAGTCAGTCAGTCAGTCAGTCAGTCTGTGAATCAGACAGTCAGTCTGTGAGTCAGTCAGTCAGTCTGTGAGTCAGTCAGTCTGTGAGTCAGTCGGTCAGTCAGTCAGTCTGTGAGTCAGTCAGTCAGTCTGTGAGTCAGTCAGTCAGTCTGTGAGTCAGTCAGTCAGTCAGTCAGTCTGTGAGTCAGTCAGTCAGTCTGTGAGTCAGTCAGTCAGTCTGTGAGTCAGTCAGTCAGTCAGTCAGTCAGTCAGTCAGTCTGTGAGTCAGTCAGTCAGTCAGTCTGTGAGTCAGTCAGTCAGTCAGTCAGTCAGTCAGTCAGTCAGTCAGTCAGTCAGTCAGTAAGTCAGTAAGTCAGTCAGTAAGTCAGTAAGTCAGTAAGTCAGTAAGTCAGTAAGTCAGTCAGTCAGTCAGTCAGTAAGTCAGTCAGTCAGTCAGTCAGTCAGTCAGTCAGTCAGTCAGTCAGTCAGTCAGTCAGTCAGTCAGTCAGTCAGTCAGTCAGTCAGTCAGTCAGTCAGTCAGTCAGTCAGTCAGTCAGTCAGTCAGTCAGTCAGTCAGTCAGTCAGTCAGTCAGTCAGTCAGTCAGTCAGTCAGTCAGTCAGTCAGTCAGTCAGTCAGTCAGTCAGTCAGTCAGTCAGTCAGTCAGTCAGTCAGTCAGTCAGTCAGTCAGTCAGTCAGTCAGTCAGTCAGTCAGTCAGTCAGTCAGTCAGTCAGTCAGTCAGTCAGTCAGTCAGTCAGTCAGTCAGTCAGTCAGTCAGTCAGTCAGTCAGTCAGTCAGTCAGTCAGTCAGTCAGTCAGTCAGTCAGTCAGTCAGTCAGTCAGTCAGTCAGTCAGTCAGTCAGTCAGTCAGTCAGCATCCAAGTCTGTCTTTGTTGTTGTTGCGTACTTTTGAGAGGTGATACATTTTCAGCAATAAATGGATAGAATTCGTTAGTTAAAAATAGTATTATTTGAAAACGGGGCACATCGATAATCCATATTAATAAAATTGAAGTGTCTAAGTGTCCGTCTGTCTGTCGACTGATCTTTTGTCCGGGCTAATCTCGGAAACTGCCGTATCGATTTTAATGAAACTTTTACGAAAATATAGAGTATTTTCAGGGGTACCTTTTAGGCTATTTTTATTCCGGTAAAATTCTTTCGCTCCTAATAAATCAACTGGGCTAACAATTATATTTGAGGTTATAGCGCAGAACATATACAAAAGAAACCAATCATATGGCCGATTTTGGAGGCCGCCCACAATTCTATCGAGTACAAGAATAAGGACCGCGCACCTTGGAATCTATTCTTCTACTAAAATCAAATGAGGAATGTGATATTATTAGACTTAGCGCAGGGGGGCACCTAACAGTAACTACATTAAAGATTCTCGATCACAAAAACCATCAACAAATATTATAACGTCAGATACATTTAAAGACGTCTACCAACTTTCATCGTCTAAAATTTTACGCTATTGTTAAACTTTTAATAAAAACGAAAATAGAAATAAGAAATGCTTCCGGTTCGTCCATTTCCAGAAGTCACATTCAAGCAATGGATCATAACGCTTTCAAGTGTGACGTTAAACTAATAAAAATAACTTTGAAGGATTATCCAAAAGTTTGATAGTTTATAAGTGACTTTTGCTAGAAAATTGCTTCAATAAAAGTAACGTTCCATTGCGCCAAGTCAGTGAGTTTTTCCAACGATAGGCGTCGATTTAATCACTTTAAAAGTTTGAATTTCCGCAAAATAGCTTTCTATATAATGGATTTTCAAGTGGTGCTTATCGCTTAACAATTCGCGAATTTAATTTCCGCAAAACCCTTGTCAACTTAATTTACATTGTTTGTGTACAAAAATAAAAATTAATCAACAGGTACTTCGGCGCGCGCGATAACAAGTTTTTAACGCAAACAGCCTCTCCATCATTCGCGTTTTCGCGTTATAAAATTGGAAACACCTCTGCGTCGGATGTGGGGCTGATTTGCATCGAAATTTGCATATGTTTTGTCTGCATTAATTCGACTTTCGCGCATAAAATGTGTCAATTTGAACACACATTGGTTCAGTTTGTGAAACCTTTATAATTAGCGTCTAGTGGCAGCGAAGTATCATTGGATACAAGCGAAAGAATCGAAATTTTAACAAATAAGATTATCTAAACCTAAACAATGACACGAACCTTCTAGGTTTAAAGTTGCACCGGAAAGTTTAAATTGCAAGACTTGTACCGAATAGAGCAATCAAGAAAGCGAGTTAATAAAAACGTGGCAAAATAATGCACGTTTTGGAGATTCGTTTATTTTTTCTAAATATGTTTATTTTTTCCAAATATGCTCGTTTTTTCGAAAAACGAACAAAGCTGTTAATTGGTTAGGAAATTAAGAAAATACTGTAACTAGTAATTGTTTCTTGACGGCGTCAAAAAATTCAGTTGAACAACTGAAATAGGGTCCATTCCCATAAATGATGTGATGATGTGAATTGCAGCTTGCACAAAGCACTTAAGTCTAGTCCGATTAAAAGGGGTTTGCCAGAAGTGGCGCAAAGATGCAAAAAAAAACCTTGAGTTCTGGTTTTAATAGTTTTAAATTGGGAGTATTTCGTTACATATCTGTTATGTTGAATAATAAACGCCGATATTTATTTTTGGTGCAGCCTAAATATTTGTGTTTCCAGTCGTGTATACTTTAATCTTATTTCAAACTCAACTTCGTTCATTAAAGACTCATCTGGACAAATGCTCAATTTTTTATCATATTTTCCACAGAAAACACCTTTCATTGATTGATTACATTTAAAATAAATTCATGGGATTCTATTTTTATCTAATTAGAACACAGGTAAAAATCAAGTAACTTTAAAATGATTGCTTTTAGTCCATGTACACTTTTTTGACGTGATCTTATTATTTTGTAACGTTAAGTGATCAGTTAGAATTAATTGAGATTAATCATGGTTCTCTAGATTGAAATATAATTTTTTTAGTGGAATTAAAAAAAGAATACATTTTTCAATATTTTAAAAAAAATTTTACATTCCATTTAAAAAATCAAAATCTGCATAACTTTTTTTTATGAAAAAAACATCGGGATTTAATTAACATCATGGACATTTTAACTATTTTAAATATTATTAACATATGTAACCATTTGTTTATTATACATTTTTAATAGCATCAAAGTTATCCGTATACATGAAATAGCTATCAATTTACCTTGATCCGGCATGTTCTGTTTATAATTTTTTTTATGATTGTCAACGGTATTTAATCTCCGTGTCCTACTTTTACCATTGTTAATTCTCATTTCATGGATTATTATTATTCTTATTATTACACAAAATATGCGCTCTGCGTTTACCATAACAGAGGTTGCTGTTCCTCATAATATCACGTGTGCATTAATACTACATTTAAATCTATTTATTTATTTATTTAGAAATATAGTTCTTTAATTTTATTTATTCGTTACAGTTATAATGATATCAAATTGTTTTTTGTTCCGCACCAAGTCATCTGCTGTAGAACCGAAATGTAAAACTGCACGAATATTCAACATAATATTAATTAAAAAATAAGTTTTGGCTCGAGTTCCGAGTTATTCCCCAAAAATAATCCAAATAATTAAAAAGACTTATGCAGGGCCGGCGTTCCCAACTTTCCTAGGTTAAGATAAAGAAGAAATTGGTAAGAAATCATATAATAATAATTAAAAATTATTTTAAGAAAAGTTGATTTAGAAAAAAAATTTTTTGAAGAGATGTCAAGTTAAAAAGTCAAAAATTTTAAGAATAGAAATTTTGAAAATGTCTTAATCAAAAAAGTCCAAATTTTCAAAAACTAAAGTGGAAATTCTTCGAATTTCGAATATCTTTAAAACACTTGATCTTTTTTTTAAGTTTTCCAAATTTCGACTTTTTTAAAAATAACTAACTTTTCATATTTCAAGAAAATGCCACTTTTTTGTAAATTTCGATTTTCTTAAAATTCGACATTTCTTTAAAATGTGGCCCTTTTCTTCGACTATTTTTCAAAATGTTTGCCATTTTAAAGTCTGAATTTTTTTGAAATTCGGTTTTTATTTAAATTTCGACATTTTTTAAATTTTTAACTTTGAAATTCAAGCTTTTTTAAATTTCGTCCATTTTTCCAAAAATTTTACCTTTTTTTTGAAAATTTTGGCTTTTGAAAATTTCGAACATTTTCAAAATTTATCTGTTTTCTAAATTTTAGCTTATTTGAAAATCTTCTTTTTAGTTTTGGATTTTTTTGAAAACTGCCCCGCGCCAGTGCCAAAATTATCAAAAAAGTCGAAATTTTCAAAAACCAAAGTGAAAATTCTTCGAATTTCGAATATCTTTAAAACCCTTGACATTTTTTTTAAGTTTTCCAAATTTCGACCTTTTTAAAAATAACCAAGTTTCAATATTTCAAAAAAATGCCACCTTTTTGGAAATTTCGATTTTCTCAAAATTCGACATTTCTTTAAAATGTAGCCTTTATCTTCGACTATTTTTCAAAAATTTTGCCTTTTTAAAGTCTTAATTCTTTTGAAATTCGGTTTTTTTAAATTTCGACATTTTTTACATTTCTGACTTTGAAATTCAAGTTTTTTTAAATTTCGTCCATTTTTCCAAAAATTTTACCTTTTATTTGAAAATTTTGCCTTTTGAAAATTTCGAACATTTTCAAAATTTATCTGTTTTCTAAATTTTAGCTTATTTGAAAATCTTCTTTTTAGTTTTGGATATTTTTGAAAACTGCCCCATGCCAGTGCCAAAATTATCAAAATAGTCGAAATTTTCAAAAACCAAAGTGAAAATTCTTCGAATTTCGAATATCTTTAAAACCCTTGACATTTTTTTTTTAAGTTTTCCAAATTTCGACCTTTTTAAAAATAACGAAGTTTCAATATTTCAAAAAAATGCCACCTTTTTGGAAATTTCGATTTTCTCAAAATTCGACATTTCTTTAAAATGTGGCCTTTTTCTACGACTATTTTTCAAAAATTTTGCCTTTTTAAAGTCTTAATTCTTTTGAAATTTGGTTTTTTTAAATTTCGACATTTTTTACATTTCTGACTTTAAAATTCGACTTTTGTTTTAAATTTCGTCAATTTTTCCAAAAATTTTAACTTTTTTTGAAAATTTTGGCTTTTAAAAATTTTGAACATTTTCAACATTTATCTGTTTTCTAAATTTTAGCTCATTTGAAAACCCTTTTTTTTAGTTTTGAATTTTTTTGAAAACTGCCCCGCGCCAGTGTCAAAATTATCAAAATAAAATCGAACTTTTCAAAAAATGTTCGAGTGAAAATTTTTAAGAAAAATTAAAATTTTCAAAACCGTAGACGTCGAAGAAGACGAAATTTAAAAAAAAAAAGTGGTAATTTTTAAAAAGTTTAAATATTGAAAAAGTCAAGGAAATTTCGAAAAAAAAGTAAAATTTTCAAAAAAAAAAAATCAAAAACCTAGAAAATGATGCACTCTTCAAAAAAATTGAACAGTAAAATCAAATTTTTGAAAAATATTCCAATTTTCGTAAAGTTAAAATTTTCAAAAAAAGCAAAAATTCATTCTTTTTGTTATTATTATTATTATTATTATTATTATTATTATTATTAACTTCTCTTGAATTACACAGTAAATTTAGTGTAAAAGTAAACTTTTTCAAATAATGGTCGAAATTTTGAAATTTAGTCCTTTAAAAAGTCGTAATTTGGAAAATTGATCGAAAATTTGAACAAAAAAATAAACGAAACTTGAAGATATCAAAACTTTTACAAACAAAGTCAAAATTTGTAAGAAGTCATAATCAAAAAAATAAAATAAAATTTTGAAGACGAGTACTAAAGATTTCCAAAAAAATTGAAATTTGGAAGCAATGTCAAAAGTTAAAAAAGTCGAAAAGTTAAGAATCGAAATTTTGCAAAAATGTCGAAAGTACCAAGAGTCGAAATTATCAAAAAAGTCGAAATTATCAAAGAGGTCCAAATTTCAAAAAATGGAAATTTTCCAATAAATTTGATTTTCTGAAATTTCCAAATTTTTAAAAAAGATAGAGATTTCCAAAAAGGTCGAAACTTCAAAAAAAGTTTGGAAAAACGAAAAGTCCTAATTCTGAAATGAAATCGAACTTTCGAAAGAAATTAAACTTTTCAAACAACTCGACGTTTTCAAACAAAAAATCGAATGAAGTACCAAATTTAAAGTTGATTTTTTCGAAGTGAAATTTAGAAAAAAAGCCGAAATTTTGAAGTAATGTCAAAAGTTAAAAAACTCGAAAAGTTAAAAAATCGAAATTTTGCAAAAATGTCGAAGTTATCCAAAAAGTTGAATTTTCCAAACAATTGGAATTTTCTAAAAAATTCGATTTCCTGCCATTTCACAATTTTTAAAAAAAGGTAAAAATTTTCGAAAAGATCGAAACTTCAAAAAAACTCGACATTTTCAAACAAAAAATCGTATCAAGGACCACATTTTGGTAGAAGTTGGCGTTCTCGAAAAGAGATTAAACAAAGCCGAAATTTTGAAGTACTGCTAAAAGTTAAAAAAGTCAAAATAAAGAATACAAATTTTTCAAAAATGTCGAAATTATTAAAAAAGTCGAAATTTCCAAAAAATCGAAATTTTCCAAAAAATTTGATCTACTGAAATATCAAAATTAAAAAAAAAGAAATGTTCGAAATGGTAAACTTCAAAAAGTTTCAAAAAACAAAAAGACCTAATTCTGACGAAATCGAAGTTTCGAAAAAAATGTAACCTTTCAAACAACACATTTTCAAACGAAAAATTGTATGAAAGGACGAATTTTTGTAAAACTTGCTATTTTCGAAAAGACATTTAAAAAAGTCACAATTTTGAAAAAACGTCGAATTTATCAAAAAAAATCGAAACTTTCAAAGAAATTGCTATTTTCCAAAAAAAAATTGATTTTCCGAAATTTGACAATTTTTAAAAAAGGTAAAAATTTTCGAGAAGGTCGAAACTTCAAAAAAAGTTCTGAAAAACAAGAAGACCTAATTCTGAAATGAAATCGAAATTTCGACAAAAATTCAACATTTCAAACAACTCGACATTTTCAAACAAAAAATCGTATGAAGAACCAAATTTTACAAAGTTGGCATTTTCGAAAAGGTATTAAAAAAAGCCGAAATTTTGAAGTAACGTTAAAAGTTAAAACAGTCGAAAAGCTAAAGAATGCGAATTTTGCAAAAATGTCGAAATTATCAAAAAAGTCGAAATTTCCAAAAAATCGAAATTTTCCAAAAAATTTGATTTACTGAAATACCAAAATTTAAAAAAAAAGGTAGAAATTTTCGAAAAGGTGGAAACTTCAAAAAGTTTTGAAGAACAAAAGGTCCTAATTCTGAAATAAAATCGAAGTTTCGAAAGAAATTAAACTTTTCAAACAACTCGACTTTTTCAGACAAAAAATCGAATGAAGTACCAAATTTTTGTAAAAGTTGATATTTTCGAAGGAAAATTTTTAAACCAGCCGAAATTTTGAAGAAATGTCAAAAGTTAAAAAAATCGAAAAGTTAAAGAATCGAAATTTTGCAAAAAAAGACGAAGTTATCCAAAAAGTTGAAATTTTCCAAAAAATTGGAATTTGCCAAAAGATTCGCTTTCCCGCCATTTCACAATTTTTAAAAAAAGGTAAAATATTTCGAAAAGGTCGAAACTTCAAAAAAAGTTTTGAAAAAAAGGAAGTCCTAATTCTCACAATGAAATCGAAACTTCGAAAAAAATTCATCATTTCAAACAACTCGACACTTTCAAACAAAAAATCATATCAAGGACCAAATTTTGGTAAAAGTTGGCATTTTCGAAAAGAGATTAAAAAGGCCGAAATGTTGGAGTAATGTTAAAGTTAAAAAAGTCGAAATAAAGATCCAAATTTTGCGAAAATGTCGAAATTATCAAAAGTTCACATTTCCAAAAAATCGAAATATTTCAAAAAATGTGATTTACTGAAATACCAAAATTTAAAAAAAAAAGAAAAATGTTCGAAATGGTAGAAACTTCAAAAAAGTTTCAAAAAACAAAAAGATCTAATTCTGACGTAATCGAAGTTTCGAAAAAAATGTAACCTTTCAAACAACAGATTTTTGTTTTTTGAAACTTTTTTGAAGTTTACCATTTCGAACGTTTCTGTTTTTTTTAAATTTTGGTACTTCAGTAAATCAGATTTTTTGGGAAATTTCGATTTTTTGGATATTTCGACTTTTTTGATAATTTCGACATTTTTGCAAAATTCGCGGTCTTTAACTTTTCGACTTTTTAAAATTTTAACGTTACTTCAAAATTTCGGCTTTTTTTAATCTCTTTTCAAAAATGCCAACTTTGTAAAATTTGGTCCTTCATACGATTTTTTGTTTGAAAATGTCGAGTTGATTGAAATGTTGAATTTTTTTTAAAACTTCGATTTCATTTCAGAATTAAAATGTCTTGTTTTTCCAAACTTTTTTTAAAGTTTCGACCTTCCCGAAAATTTTTACCTTTTTTTAAAAATTTTTAATTTCAGAAAATCAATTTTTTTTGTTGGAAAATTTCGATTTCTTTGAAAGTTTCGATTTTTTTGATAATTTCGACGTTTTTTCAAAACTATGACTTTTTTTAAATGTTTTTTCGAAAATAGCAAGTTTTACAAAAATTCGCCCTTTCTTTGAAAATGTCGTGTTGTTTGAAAGGTTACATTTTTTTCAAAACTTCGACTTGGTAAGAATTAGGCCTTTTTATTTTTTGAAACTGAAACTGAAGAAACAACACGACATTTTCAAACGAAAAATTGTATGAAAGGACGAATTTTTGTAAAACTTGCTATTTTCGAAAAGACATTTAAAAAAAAGTCATAATTTTGAAAAAACGTCGAAATTATCAAAAAAATCGAAATTTTCAAAGAAATCGAAATTTTCCAAAAAAATTGATTTTGTGAAATTTCAAAATTTTTAAAATAAGGTAAAAATTTACGAAAAGGTCGAAACTTCAAAAAAGTTTTGAAAAACACGAAGTCCTAGTTCTGAAATGAAATCGAAAATTTAACCTTTCAAGCAATTCGACATTTTCGAACGAAAAATTGAAAGCTGAAAGATCAAAATTTTCAGTAGTCAATATTTTGTAAATGTCGCAATTTTAAAAATGTCGAAACTTCAAAAAAAGTTTTGAAAAACACGAAGTCCTAATTCTGAAATGAAATCGAAAATTTAACCTTTCAAGCAATTCGACATTTTCAAACAAAAAATTGAAAGCTGAAAGATCAAAATGTTTAGTAAAGTCGATATTTTGAAAATGTCGCAATTTTAAAAATGTCGCAATTTTGAAAATGTCGCAATTTTAAAAATATCGCAGATTTAAAAATATCAAAATTTTGAAAGAAGTTGACATTTTTGAATGGTTAAAAACGTTTTTTAAACAGAAGAAATTTTGAAGAGTGTAATTTGAAAAGAGAAATTTTGAAAAAATTCAATCCTTAGTGCAGTTACGTGACAACATCCACTAAAAGTAGGAAACGGGCGAAATTTTGAAAAAATCCAATCCTCAATGCAGCTGCGTGACAACATCCATTAAAAGTAGGAAAAGAACGAAATTTTCAAAACATTCAATCCCCAAAGCAGCTATGTACGTGACAAGAAGATCCACTAAAAGTAGGAAAAGAGCGACATTAAAAAAAAATGCAATCCTCAATGCAGCTACGTGACAACATCCATTAAAAGTAGGAAAAGAGCGTAATGTTCAAAACATTCAATCCTCAAAGCAGCTATGTACGTGACAAGCAGACCCACTAAAAGTAGGAAAAGAGCGAATTTTGAAAAAATTCAATCCTCAATGCAACTACGTGACAACATCAATTAAAAGTAGGAAAAGAGCGTAATGTTCAAAACATTCAATCCTCAAAGCAGCTAGGTACGTAACAAGCACACCCACTAAAAGTAGGTAAAGAGCGAAATTTTGAAAAAATTCAATCCTCAATGCAGCTACGTAACAACATCCATTAAAAGTAGGAAAAGAACGAAATTTTCAAAACATTCAATCCCCAAAGCAGCTATGTACGTTACAAGAAGATCCACTAAAAGTAGGAAAAGAGCGACATTAAAAAAAAAGTCAATCCTCAAAGCAGTTATGTACGTGACAAGCAGATCCACTCCCTAAAAGTAGGTACAGAGCGAAATTTTAAAAAAATCCAATCCTCAATGCAGCTACGTGACAACATCCATTAAAAGTAGGAAAAGAACGAAATTTTCAAAACATTCAATCCCCAAAGCAGCTATGTACGTGACAAGAAGATCCACTAAAAGTAGGAAAAGAGCGACATTAAAAAAAAACTCAATCCTCAATGCAGCTACGTGACAACATCCATTAAAAGTAGGAAAAGAACGAAATTTTCAAAACATTCAATCCCCAAAGCAGCTATGTACGTGACAAGCAGATCCACTCCCTAAAAGTAGGTAGAGCGAAATTTAAAAAAAATTCAATCCTCAATGCAGCTACGTGACTACATCCACTAAAAGTAGGAAAAGAACGAAATTTTCAAAACATTCAATCCCCAAAGCAGCTATGTACGTGACAAGAAGATCCACTAAAAGTAGGAAAAGAGCGACATTAAAAAAAATTCAATCCTCAAAGCAGTTATGTACGTGACAAGCAGATCCACTCCCTAAAAGTAGGTACAGAGCGAAAATTTTAAAACATTCAATCCTCAATGCAGCTACGTGACAACATCCATTAAAAGTAGGAAAAGGACGAAATTTTCAAAACATTCAATCCCCAAAGCAGCTATGTACGTGACAAGAAGATCCACTAAAAGTAGGAAAAGAGCGACATTAAAAAAAAATTCAATCCTCAAAGCAGTTATGTACGTGACAAGCAGATCAACTCCCTAAAAGTAGGTACAGAGCGAAAATTTAAAAAAATTCAATCCCCAATGCAGCTACGTGACAACATCCGTTAAAAGTAGGAAAAGAGCGACATTAAAAAAAAAATCAATCCTCAAAGCAGTTATGTACGTGACAAGCAGATCCACTCCCTAAAAGTAGGTACAGAGCGAAATTTTAAAAAAATCCAATCCTCAATGCAGCTACGTGACAACATCCATTAAAAGTAGGAAAAGGACGAAATTTTCAAAACATTCAATCCCCAAAGCAGCTATGTACGTGACAAGAAGATCCACTAAAAGTAGGAAAAGAGCGACATTAAAAAAAATTCAATCCTCAAAGCGGTTATGTACGTGACAAGCAGATCCACTCCCTAAAAGTAGGTACAGAGCGAAAATTTTAAAAAATTCAATCCTCAATGCAGCTACGTGACAACATCCATTAAAAGTAGGAAAAGAACGAAATTTTCAAAACATTCAATCCCCAAAGCAGCTATGTACGTGACAAGAAGATCCACTAAAAGTAGGAAAAGAGCGACATTAAAAAAAAATTCAATCCTCAAAGCAGTTATGTACGTGACAAGCAGATCCACTCCCTAAAAGTAGGTACAGAGCGAAAATTTTAAAAAATTCAATCCTCAATGCAGCTACGTGACAACATCCATTAAAAGTAGGAAAAGAACGAAATTTTCAAAACATTCAATCCCCAAAGCAGCTATGTACGTGACAAGAAGATCCACTAAAAGTAGGAAAAGAGCGACATTAAAAAAAAAGTCAATCCTCAAAGCAGTTATGTACGTGACAAGCAGATCCACTCCCTAAAAGTAGGTACAGAGCGAAATTTTAAAAAAATCCAATCCTCAATGCAGCTACGTGACAACATCCATTAAAAGTAGGAAAAGAACGAAATTTTCAAAACATTCAATCCCCAAAGCAGCTATGTACGTGACAAGAAGATCCACTAAAAGTAGGAAAAGAGCGACATTAAAAAAAATTCAATCCTCAATGCAGCTACGTGACAACATCCATTAAAAGTAGGAAAAGAACGAAATTTTCAAAACATTCAATCCCCAAAGCAGCTATGTACGTGACAAGAAGATCCACTAAATGTAGGAAAAGAGCGACATTAAAAAAAATTCAATCATCAAAGCAGTTATGTACGTGACAAGCAGATCCACTCCCTAAAAGTAGGTACAGAGCGAAATTTTAAAAAAATTCAATCCTCAATGCAGCTACGTGACAACATCCATTAAAAGTAGGAAAAGAACGAAATTTTCAAAACATTCAATCCCCAAAGCAGCTATATACGTGACAAGAAGATCCACTAAAAGTAGGAAAAGAGCGACATTAAAAAAAATTCAATCCTCAAAGCAGTTATGTACGTGACAAGCAGATCCACTCCCTAAAAGTAGGAACAGAGCGAAAATTTTAAAAAATTCAATCCTCAGTCAACTACCTGACAACATCCTCTAAAAGTAGGAGTACACACTAAATGAAAATACCGAATTTATCCACTTTGTGTATCTTGCCAGAAACTCAATCTTGATTGGGATCTATATTTAGTTATTACATTAACGGTTATGAAATCGAGTGCATGCGACTGGTTATGTTGTTCACGCGACTCGAAGTGACACCACAAATCTGAACTGATTTCAATTAACGAGTCGGAGTGCGTCTCGTTAATAGGGCGTAAGTCAAGCACAGAATGCGGGTCGACCTTGCCCTTCAATTCGACAACTTCCAGACATTTAAAGTTTAAATGAAAACTTACGACGTTCTGAGGCCGACAACTCGCTTGGTTATTTAACTTGACACCGCAACCCATTTAACCGAATGACCTCACTACCGACAATTCCACTGGATCACTTCACACCTGTCACTTTCTTTTTTCAATAGCCGTAAACGTAAAACCACGAAATCGCCCGCCCGTTCAACAATTCGACACGTTCAACGTCGAGAAAGACCAGAGGCGAAGAACGAAAGTGAACCGTTTTAGAGTTTAGAAGTTTCAAAGTTGTTCGGACGGGATCAAGCGCGATCGTATATTCCGCTATATTTTAAACTCCGTTACCGTTACAGATTACGATTCTAAACGCTTGTGTTATTGTTTCCACTACCGAGGATCCGTGGACACATGGATTTGGCACAAGTCGTGATGAATTCCGATGGTTGAAAATCATAGCACGCTTGTGTATCGTATAATTGGTTGTTCTCAGGCGGACGAGTGTCTGGGCGATTTAAAATCAAAGCGCCAGAAACACATGTGGTCGGGAAATTTTAAAATAAATATATATTTCAGGAAGCAGAACACTAGTCTAACTAAACTATTTTATGTGATCGATTATTGACGTAAGAGCGTGAAGGAGCAGTAAATGAAAATTTAAAAATATCAAATTGGTAGAATAAAATTGGGATCACTGAAGTATGGAAGGCTTCACAGTTAACTGATGGTTATACGATTTTTCTGCGAAGAGGACTTATTCGTTTATCCTTTAGTGATAGTGCAAGACTTCACAAAAAGTGGGGGGCACCTCCTTTTATTTCAGTAGTTTTAGAAACGTAGTGAAACGAACTGATATGATAGAAATCGCAAGTAGGTGGATCGCCTTATGTTGCTAATACGATTTCTCATATGCAGGTGGCCCGATTCTCGTATCTTCTAGTCTAGACCCTTCCCGAATGGAAACTTCGTGAAGAGGTGCCCGATATAAATACACGCGCCCCCCAATTTAGATTCATTCAGTGCAGTGCCTTCATTCAGTATTTAATTAATGTTATTCGTTCTACATTCTGTTTTATTATTAGTTCAAATTATTAGTTTAATTATTAGTTTAAATTCTCAACATCTTTAAATCGAACCCAGTTTACACGTTTACAATTTATTTGACTTGGGCTAATAAGTTTTTTGAACTGTTCGTCAAAAAGACCAGTACGGACGGACGTGTGAAAGGATTTTAAGCCTACAGGATCAATACAGACCTGAAGAATGAACAATGGCTTCCCTTAACAGCGAAACAATGTTTTAACAAACCTTCCTGTTGAGTGGCAATTCAAAGCAACTAATTTTGTAACATTTACCTTACAAATTAGTCAACATTGTTCCCCCATTGTCTTTGAGAAACTCCCTTACTATTACCCATCATTACATTTCAACAAATTCAGAACAAGAGAAAACAATACATCTGCGTATACAGCATCTTCTGGGTAGGAATTTATCTGCTACGCACGGTTTAGTCGCCCCATTCTCTTTTAGTTTCATTGTTTAAATAGTGTCTCCCTGCGGGAGAGAGATTTGTAGCTGAGAGCTAAGTATACGTTGAAAGGCGACTAGGTCAAATGCGGAAAGCCCGATTCGACGAAAAACATTAAGAGGTCCGTTCGTTCAAACACAGGAAAGGCGGGAAGTGCAAGTGGTTGGGCGGAAATGGCGATGTGGGATAGAAAAAGGGGAAGCAGTTCTATAATTCACTTACAGGTTTGTTGTCTCCTACGTCCAGAAGAGGCGAATGGGCCTGAAACAAGAGAAACTGCCATTAGATAAAAGCTCTGGGGCTCAGATTACTTCTAATTAAATCTACAGGTTACAGAATCACAATTGCAGTAACGATAAACCCTCGAATAGTTTTAGATGTGACATTCATAGATAAAATTGTTGTATCACCATGGCGATAGGTTGCTAAATAGGCGATAGGTTGTTAAATAGGCGATAGGTTGTTAAATAGGCGATAGGTTTTTAAATAGTTTCCCCGCTTATCCCCTTATTCGAAGGTGTAATCTCAGTCACTCAGGGGGTCCACGGTCCAGAAGTATACGCGCTGGACTATCACCCAAAAGAGCCGAGTTCGATTCCTGCTGGGGCTTCATCCACCACTCGTTTTTAATAAAGACTCTGGTTCCCACGGTCGACTCGGTCTTTACAGTGGAATGAATATTCGGGTGTGACTCAAAGTAATAATAAATATGATAAAAATTTGACTTTTTTCAAATCTTCCAACTCATCAAAATTTCAACTGTAACAGTTTTGACCTTTTATATTTTTTTTAAAAAAGTTTTCACCTTTTATATTTTTTTAAAAAGGTCAAAACTTTTACAGTTGACAAATAATAAATATGATAAAAATTTGACTTTTTTCAAATCTTCCAACTCGTCAAAATTTCAACTGTAACAGTTTTGACCTTTTATATTTTTTAAAAAAAGTTTTGACCTTTTATATTTTTTTAAAAAGGTCAAAACTTTTACAGTTGACATTTTGATATTAAGTTGGAAGTTTTGAAGTCATTTTTTTTTAATTTCGATGTTTTTTTGAATATTTTGTCCTTTTTTGAATATTAACTTTCTATCAAAATTTTGACATTTTATTTCGACTTGTTTTGGAAAATTGTGACCTCAGCAGGTTTTTTTAATATTTTCGACATTTTGCAAAATTTAAATTTTCTTTGAAAATTCAGACTAAAATCTTGACTTTTCTAAAAATTACGACTCTTGAAAATTCCGTTTATTTTTTAAATTTTGGCTTTTTCGACTATTAGGAAATTCTTGAAAATCTCGCCTTATATTCAATTTCCCATTTTTTTGTTGTAAATTTCGTTCCTGTCGGCTACGTTTCAAGATTTTGTCCTTTTTTTTTAATTTTAATTTTTTTTAAACTTTAATTTTTTTAAAATTTCGATGTGTTTCTAAATATTTTGTCTTTTTCTGAAAATTTTAACTTTCTATCAAAATATTGACATTTTTCAAAATTTCGACCTATTTTGAAAAATTGTGACCTCAGCAGGTTTTTTAAATATTTTCGACATTTTGCAAAATTTAAATTTTCTTTGAAAATTCAGACTAAAATCTTGACTTTTCCAAAAATTACGACTCTTGAAAATTCCGTTTATTTTTTTAAAATTTTGGCTTTTTCGAATATTCGGAAATTCTTGAAAATCTCGCCTTATATTCAATTACTCATTTTTTGTTGTTGTAAATTTCGCTCCTCCTAAAATTTCAACAACTTTCAAAATACCAGGGCGTTTAGAGTTTCGACTACTTCTTAAAATGTCAGCTACTTTTCAAGATTTGGTCCTTTTTTTAAAATTTTAATTTTCTTCTAATTTCACGTTGTTTAAATTTTCGAAATTTAAAAAATAATTCCCACTTTTTAAAAATTTTCATTTTTTTAAATTTAAATTTGCAAAATTTCGACTATTTTTGAAAATTTCGACCATTTTTAAAAATTTCGACCATTTTTAAAAATTTCGACCATTTTTTGAAAATTTTAATTTTTTAAATTTTCGATTTGTTTTAATTGTAGAGCACAAAATTTGACACAAATTTTCTCTCTAACATTTTTTTATACTCTCAATTGTTTTCGAGATTAAGGGCAGCTCTCAGTCATACTTACTATAATGCAAGGATTCTCGGAGAATAATACCTAGTATAAAGTTCATTAAAATCATTAATTAGGAATAATTTGTCTAATGGTCATTGTATTACAGAATGTATGACCTTACATTATGGTATGTATGACTGAGCTATGCCCTTTATCTCAAAAACGATTGAGCATCTGAAAAAATGTTTAAGACATAATTTGTCGCAAATTCTGTGCGCTACAATTCTTATAATAGACATTAACATCATTGGAGCTATAGAAACCGAGATAATTGCGAAAAACCGATTTTTGTAATTTTTGACCTTGAATAACTTACAAAGCAGACACGAGGTTTTATAAGACTTTTGAGACAACTTTTAGAACGCCAAAATGAAGGCATATACAGGTTTCCAGCTTATTACCTCTTATTCCAAGGTTGGCCCCTTTTTGACCAAGTGACAAGTCCATTCATATTGCGGATTTCAGAGAAATAAGCCGGAAAGTTGTATAAACCTTTTTTTGACGTTTTAAAAGTTGTCCCAAAAATTCATAAAATCTCGTCTCTCCGTCATAAATTATTCAAGGTCAAAGGTCACAAAAATGGGTTTTTCGCGATTATTTCGGTTTCTATAGCTCCAATGATGTTAACATCTATAATAGAAATTGTAGAGCACAAAATTTGCGACCAATTTTGTTTTAAACATTTTTTCATTCGGCCAACCGTTTTCGAGATAAAGGGCAGCGCTCAGTCATACATACCGTAATGTAAGGTCAACCATAAATCTGGATTGAATAATCCCTTGTATAAAGTTATTAAATCATTAAAATCATTAACAATGAATTTTTCCAATGGATCTTGCGTTACAATATGTATGGCTGAGCGCTGCCCTTTATCTCAAAAACGGTTGAACGTATGAAAAAATGTTAAAGACAAAATTTGTCGACAATTTTATGCGCTACAATTCTTATAATAGATGTTAACATCATTGGAGCTACAGAAACCAAGATAATCGCGAAAAACTGATTTTTGTGATCTTTTGACTTTGAATAACTTGGACGCAGACAACAGATTTTATAAGAATTTTGAGACAATTTTTTAAATGAAGATGTATGCGAGTTAAGCAATGAAAAATTTGTCCAATAGACCTTGCATTACAATATGTATGGCTGAACCCTGCCCTCTATCTTAAAAACGGTTGAAGATATGAAAAAATGTTAAAGACAAAATCTGTAGATAATTTTATGCGCTACAATTCTTATAATAGATGTTAACATCATTGGAGCTACAGAAACCGAGATAATCGCGAAAAACCCATTTTTGTGACCTTTGACCTTGAATAATTTATGACGGAGAGACGAGATTTTATGAATTTTTGAGACAACTTTTAAAACGTCAAAATAAAGGTTTATACAACTTTCCAGCCTATTTCTTTGAAATCCGCAATATGAATGGACTTGTCTCTTGGTCATAGAAACCGAGATAATCGCGAAAAATCGATTTTTGTGATCTTTGACCTTGAATAACTTGGACGCAGACAACAGATTTTATAAGAATTTTGAGACAATTTTTTAAATGAAGATGTATGCGAGTTAAGCAATGAAAAATTTGTACAATAGACCTTGCATTACAATATGTATGGCTGAACCCTGCCCTTTATCTTAAAAACGGTTGAAGATATGAAAAAATGTTAAAGACAAAATTTGTAGATAATTTTATGCGCTACAATTCTTATAATAAATGTTAACATCATTGGAGCTACAGAAACCGAGGTAATTGCGAAAAACTGATTTTTGTGATCTTAGACCTTGAATGACTTATGAAGCAAACACGAGATCTTATAAGAATTTTAAGACAACTTTTAGAACATTAAAATGAAGGCGTATACGAGTTTAACAATGAATAATTTGTCCAATGGACCTTGCATTACAGTATGTGTGACTGAGCGATGCCCTTTATCTCAAAAACGGTTGAGTGTATGAAAAAATGTTTTAGACAAAATTTGTCGCAAAATTTATGCTCTACAATTTTTATAATAGATGTTAACATCATTGGAGCTATAGAAACCGAGATAATCGCAAAAAACCGATTTTTGTGATCTTTGACCTTGAATAACTTGGACGCAGACAACAGATTTTATAAGAATTTTGAGACAATTTTTTAAATGAAGATGTATGCGAGTTAAGCAATGAATAATTTGTCCAATAGACCTTGCTTTACAATATGTATGGCTGAACCCGGCCCTTTATCTTAAAAACGGTTGAAGATATGAAAAAATGTTAAAGACAAAATTTGTAGATAATTTTATGCACTACAATTCTTATAATAGATGTTAACATCATTGGAACTACAGAAACCGAGATAATTGCGAAAAACTGATTTTTGTGATCTTAGACCTTGAATAACTTTGACGCAAACACGAGATCTTATAAGAATTTTAAGACAACCTTTAGAACATTAAAATGAAGGCGTATACGAGTTTAACAATGAATAATTTGTCCAATGGACCTTGCATTACAGTATGTGTGACTGAGCGATGCCCTTTATCTCAAAAACGGTTGAGTGTATGAAAAAATGTTTCAGACAACATTTGTCGCAAAATTTATGCTCTACAATTTTTATAATAGATATTAACATCATTGGAGCTATAGAAACCGAGATAATCGCAAAAAACCGATTTTTGTGATCTTTGACCTTGAATAACTTGGACGCAGACAACAGATTTTATAAGAATTTTGAGACAATTTTTTAAATGAAGATGTATGCGAGTTAAGCAATGAAAAATTTGTCCAATAGACCTTGCATTACAATATGTATGGCTGAACCCTGCCCTTTATCTTAAAAACGGTTGAAGATATGAAAAAATGTTAAAGACAAAATTTGTAGATAATTTTATGCGCTACAATTCTTATAATAAATGTTAACATCATTGGAGCTACAGAAACCGAGATAATTGCGAAAAACTGATTTTTGTGATCTTGGACCTTGAATAACTTATGACGCAAACACTAGATCTTATAAGAATTTTAAGACAACTTTTAGAACTTTAAAATGAAGGCGCATACGAATTTAACAATGAATAATTTGACCAATGGACCTTGCATTACAGTATGTGTGACTGAGCGATGTCCTTTATCTCAAAAACGGTTGAGTGTATGAAAAAATGTTTCAGACAAAATTTGTCGCAAAATTTATGCTCTACAATTTTTATAATAGATGTTAACATCATTGGAGCTATAGAAACCGAGATAATCGCAAAAAACCGATTTTTGTGGTCTTTGACCTTGAATAACTTGGACGCAGACAACAGATTTTATAAGAATTTTGAGACAATTTTTTAAATGAAGATGTATGCGAGTTAAGCAATGAAAAATTTGTCCAATAGACCTTGCATTACAATATGTATGGCTGAACCCTGCCCTTTATCTTAAAAACGGTTGAAGATATGAAAAAATGTTAAAGACAAAATCTGTAGATAATTTTATGCGCTACAATTCTTATAATAGATGTTAACATCATTGGAGCTACAGAAACCGAGATAATCGCAAAAAACTGATTTTTGTGATCTTTGACCTTGAATAATTTACGACGCAGACACAAGATTTTATAAGACGGCTAAGACAACTTTTAGAACGTTAAAATGAAAGTGTACACGAGTTTCCAACTTATTATTTACCATTCACTGAATAAATAATTTGTCCAATGGACCTTGCACTACAGCATGTATGGCTGAACGCTGCCCTTTATTTCAAAAACGGTTGAGCGTACGAAAAAATAATTTTAATAAAAGTTGTTGCAAATTTTATGCTCTACAATTTTTACAATAAATGTTAACGTTATTGAAACTATAGAAACCGAGATAATCGCGAAAAAGGCACTTTTGTGACCTCTGACCATAATTTAGGACGCAGACGTGAGATTTTTATATCACTTTTGAGACAACTTTTAGAACGTCAAAATGAAGGCTTATACGAGTTTCTATGATATTATCTCCTATTCCGAATTCGACCGCTTCTTTTTGCCTAACTGACTGTTATACAGGTTCAGTCATATTACGGGTTTTATAAGTTTGCAATAAACGATAAACGTTAATTAACACGCAAAAATAGTAATGTAATTCGTATATCACAGATTGGTTCGTTATAAATGAAAGTTCGTAGTAAGTGGGTTCGCAACCAAGTGAAGTTCACAATAATCGGGTTCGTGTAAACGAACATTGATGTACATAATATTTCCCCGCTGATGTTTTTAAAAGCGCTACAAAGTTTTAGACTCTCGAAATAAGCTAGAGTCCACAAAGTAAACCAATTAATCAGAATTTAAAGGGCTGCATTAATAAGATACTCATTATAATGCCCCTTACCTAAAGCGTCAATTAATTAGACAAGTTTTCGACATAGCTCAAGCAAAAGCGCGAGGTGTTGCAGGTACTAAAGCTTTGGCATCCAATTTGAGGCCGTGCTAATATCCAATCAATTTATGGGGCAATTTAGATGTAAATGTATGCCATATTACGAGTTTATGTTGCTAGCATCCTTAGTTGGCTTGATTACAGTCATTCTCAGATAATTGTGCAGACATTTTCCCAAATTCGACTAATGTTGTCAAATTGAAGGAAATCGTAATTGGAACGTATGGTTCGTGGAGCATTCTTTGATGTAACTGTTAAATTACGAAACAGAAAATGCAACGCAACGTTATTTGGGAGTTTTTCCGGCATTTGAACACACCTGAGCGCTTTGTAATAAAGAAATCAAGTATTTTGATATGACGCTCAAGCTTTATTTTATTATGAAATATTTGGAAAATCTAAATTAGAAATAACATTAATGAAAGTGGAAAAACTGTAATATTTAAGAGACATGAGGAGTTTAAAGACTAATAAGATCTACGCCGGTCTTTGGTTGCCAAACTTGGAATCTAACAAATATTGGTCTGTGGATTAGGACAATTTAGATCAGTTAAACGTTTCAAAATGGCGCCCAATATTTAAAGAATCGGGAACAGTAGCATGTGACTGCAAAAGGTCTAAAAATTACTCCGCTTAAAATGCCCCGAGAGTACAGCCCGATAGATCAAAATTTCGTACGTGTTAGACTTAAAAGAGGAAATAAATGCGAGAGCCGCAGATGAATGGGAGGAATGCAAATCGTCACGTTCGGAATCAAATAGGGAAAAGTCTAAAAACTCTTTAAAAGGATATATGGGCGAGCAAGACCTGGCCATTATTTACGGGGCCGCACGGAGCACATTCAAGTAGTGTTTTCCCACATAGATCACTCCCTCAAGCTGGTACAATCGAACTCGGATGAATTATGCATCAGACAAGTGGCTGGTTAATGCAGCTCACTACAGCGGATCGAGTACTGGAATTTTTGGTAAGCGTCAGCTTTAGGATTGATGTTCTATTTTTACGAACGTTATAAATGGTTTTAGGAACGTTGGAAGTGTTAACGGAATGATGCTTCTTTTTCTTTACTTAATCGACATACACAGGAAGAATAAAAATTACGCGAACAAAAATGACCCAGAGTAACAACATATGAGACATTTTCTGATTTCTATTGAAACAGACGAGACGTTCAAAAGAAATCTCCATTGGAAAACTATATATGAAATTGACAGTTTTAAAGCACTCCGATCGTCCTGTACTTCAACCCGTGTGATCCATGCTGTTCCACTGAGGCAACTCTTCCAGCTTTGACACCAGGAAGGCAGATTGGGTTAAAAATTGTAATAAAAAGTGTCACAACTCGCATCCAGTCCATAGAAGCTTTTACCTCTTTACCACATTGGTAATTATGGGGTACGTATTTCGCCAGCAGAACTGGCATTTTCAAGCGTACTAATCTTGCTGCCTCACATTGGGTGAGGTTGCACTAAAGTGCTGAGGTAACATAAACTAATATAAAAAGCAGAAGACATGACGCACCGGTGCGTCATCAGCGCTGAACGTGTAAATCGGTCTGGATCAATGCAGATGATGTCGTTTGCTCATCAATTAAGCTTAGTACGCTTGAAAATGGCTACAGAAGACATGACGCACCGGTGCGTCATCAGCACTAAACGTGTAAATCGGTCTGGATTATTGCAAATGATGTCGTTTGCTCATTAATTAAGATTGAAAATGGCAGCAGAAAACATGACGCACCGGTGCGTCATCAGCGCTGAACGTGTAAATCGGTCTGGATCAATGCAGATGATGTCGTTTGCTCATCAATTAAGCTTAGTACGCTTGAAAATGGCAGCAGAAGACATGACGCACCGGTGCGTCATCAGCTCTGAACGTGTAAATCGGTCTGGATCAGTGCAGACGATGTCAATACTTCTTTAGATCATCAATTAGGATTAGTGCGCTTGAAAATGGCAGCAGAAGACATGACGCACCGGTGCGTCATCAGCACTAGACTTGTAAATAAGTCTGGATCAATGCAGACGATGTCAATACTTCTTCAGATCATCAATTAGGATTAGTACGCTTGAAAGTGGCAGCAGAAGACATGACGCACCGGTGCGTCATCGGCACTAGACGTGTAAATCGGTCTGGATCAATAAAGACGATGTCAATACTTCTTTAGATCATCAATTAGGATTAGTATGCCTGAAAATGGCAGCAAAGACATGACGCACCGGTGCGACATGAGCTCTGAACGTGTAAATCGGTCTGGATTATTGCAAATGTTGTCGTTTCCTTATCAATTAAGATTAGTTCGCTTGAAGACGGCAACAGAAGACATGACGCACCGGTGCGTCATCCGCACTAAACGTGTAAATCGGTCTGGATCAATGAAGATAATGTCATTTGCTCATAAACCAAGATTAGTACGCTTGAAAATGGCAGCAGAAGACATGACGCACCGGTGCGTCATCAGCACTAAACGTGTAAATCGGTCTGGATTATTGCAAATGATGTCGTTTGCTCATTAATTAAGATTGAAAATGGCAGCAGAAAACATGACGCACCGGTGCGTCATCAGCGTTGAACGTGTAAATCGGTCTGGATTATTACAAAAGATGTCGTTCGCTCATAAATTAAGATTAGTACGCTTGAAAATAGCAGTAAAAGACATGACGCACCGGTGCGTCATCAGCACCAAACGTGTAAATCGGTCTGGATCAATGAAGACGATGTCGTTTGCTTATAAATTAAGATTAGTACGCTTGAAAATGGCAGCAGAAGAAATGACGCACCGGTGCGTCATCAGCGCTGAACATGTAAATCGGTCTGGATCAATGCAAATGATGTGGTTTTCTCATCAATTGGATTAGTACGCTTGAAAATGGCAGCAGAAGACATGACGCACCGGTGCGTCAGCAGCTCTGTACCTATAAATCGGTCCGAATTATTACAAATGATGTCGTTTG
The DNA here is from genome assembly GCA_028583605.1 of Dastarcus helophoroides. Taxonomy (NCBI): domain Eukaryota; kingdom Metazoa; phylum Arthropoda; class Insecta; order Coleoptera; family Bothrideridae; genus Dastarcus; species Dastarcus helophoroides. The sequence continues at coordinate 43,967,353 of CM053327.1, read as the reverse complement.
CTCATCAATTAAGATTAGTTCGCTTAAAAACGGCAACAGAAGACATGACGCACCGGTGCGTCATCAGCTCTGAACGTGTAAATCGGTCTGGACTATTACAAATGATGTCGTTTGCTCATAAATTAAGATTAGTACGCTTGAAAATAGCAGCAGAAGACATGACGCACCGGTGCGTCATCAGCACCAAACGTGTAAACCGGTCTGAATCAATGAAGATGATGTCGTTTGCTCATAAATTAAGATTAGTACGCTTGAGAATAGCAGCAGAAGACATGACGCACCGGTGCGTCATCAGCACCAAACGTGTAAATCGGTCTGAATCAATGAAGATGATGTCGTTTGCTCATAAATTAAGATTAGTACGCTTGAAAATGGCAGCAGAAGACATGACGCATCGGTGCGTCATCAGCGCTGAACATGTAAATCGGTCCAAGTTAATGCAGATGATGTGGTTTGCTTATCAATTAAGATTAGTACGCTTGAAAAGGGCAGCAAAAGACATGACGCACCGGTGCGTCATCAGCACTAAACGTGTAAATCGGTCAGAATTATTGCAAATGATGTCGTTTGCTCATCAACTAAGATTAGTACGCTTAAAAATGGGAACAGAAGACATGACGCACCGGTGCGTCATCAGCACTGAACGTGTTAATCGGTCTGAATTATTGCAAATGATGTCGTTTGCTCATCAATTAAGATTACTACGCTTAAAAATGGGAACAGAAGACATGACGCACCGGTGCGTCATCAGCACTGAACGTGTTAATCGGTCTCAATCTCAATGCAGATAATGTCAATACTTCTTTAGATCATCAATTAGGATTAGTAGGCTAGTTCTGTTGGCGATATGATAAAAGGGTAAAACCATAATGAACCACAGTGCTTTAGTAACCGTCGTGTAATTGATAAAGTATAAGCTGTGGTCTATTCGTATGGCCCATCAAAAGTATTTACTGAGAAAATAAAAACTTACGCTTCCAGTATCTAAAAAGTCAGCAACGTCAATCAGTTAAAAAGATCAGAACAAAGTATTCGAATTTATTCTGCATTTTCCAAAAAACTTTCCCAATACACTTAGCAATACGTAACCGCTTCCCTAATCTCCTTATATCAACGTTAATGTGTTTTTTATGACGCCGCGTCCTCCATGCAATTTCCATTTTGCTCGCTTAATGGTTCAAGTATTTAGTGAGGTTTGAGATGTGAACAAACTGCAAAATTGACCGCAGCTGCAGTTGCTCGCGAGGTGTGTTCGCTTCTGTTTACTATGCAAATAGAATTTTACTTGTCCTGGCCGACTGAGGAGGGCTAATCCTACGTAATTGAATTTTCTCGCCACTTCGCCAGATGTGCCTGTTTGATTTCGATGTTTTGCCGGCTCCGAACCAACCAACCGCCTGCTACCCCTCGTGGAAGGCTCGAATCTCTCGTTTCTTATCTTTGCGGAATCGGTGTTTTCACGGAAATACCTTCTGCGCCAACTTTGTTGTTCTTTATTTTCATTGTGAATCGTGAAATGTTTTACAAAATAAAAAAAACGCGGGCGCGGTCTGCTCCATTATCACCTAACCCACTAGAATCGATTTTGACGATAAAATTTTTTAAAATTAAAGCCGCAGCCGACCGTAAGTATTATTAAAAAGTAACTTTATTTTTTTACGTACCACAGAGGATAACTTACCACAAAGGACACTATTATTTAAAATGTATGCAGCTTTAGCTAGTAGACAAAATGAAATTTAGAATAACTATTTGCTGACGTAATAATTTATTAAATGACTATATTTTTCGATGTGAAAAACCAAATATAGTTTTATGAAGCTAATGGATTGTGATTCAGTGCGGAGTTGTCGCATTTAAAATAATAATCAGTGAAACGAAAAAAAAGGGAAATTAACGGGCTACCACAGAGCGAAATAATTCAGTTTCGGCGAATCATTAACGTTGTGCACCTGCGATGTTTTGTTTTTTAAAAATCGCCCGCATCGCTCGGTCGAAAATGCGGAAAAACGCTGATGAAAACAGACTAACGTTGTATATCACTGTTTATAATTATTTCGGGTCATTAGAGTGAAAGAAAGATGTACAGTTCATTTGCTTTTTTTTGGGTTTGCGTACATTTCAGAGGTGATACATTTTCAACAATAAATGGATAGAATTCGTTAGCGTTATTTGGAAACCAGGCGCATATCGGTCAACTACATTAATAAAATTGAAGCGTCCAAGTGTCCGCCTGTCTGTCGACTGACCTTTTGTCCTGGCTAATCTCGGAAACCGCTAAACCGATTTTGGTGAAACTTTTACTAAAATGTGGGGTATTTTCAGGGGTACCTTTTAGGCTCTTTTTATTCCAATAAAATTCGATCTACTTTTAAAAACTCAACTATGTTATCAAGTGGCCTGGAATATGTTCCTTAATCATGAACTATTTTTTTTTAAACATAAACTATTTTTTTATACATAAACTATTTTTTATACATAAACTATTTTTTATACATAAACTATTTATTATACATAAGCTATTTTTTTATACATAAACTATTTTTTATACATAAACTACTTTTTATACATAAAAAATCGTATTTCATAAATCAATTCTCGTCTCGAAAGAAAGAATAAGGGAAAACAAAACTTTCCCGGTTTCCCGTTAAAACATTGTTTTAGGAATTTTCCATATATCTCCTTCAACAAGTAGCATCCGGATGCATGACAAAAAGCATAAAAATGTCTTTTGTGGATATTGCGACCCCCAGATGATAAATGCATGGAAAAACCCTTTCCGGAAACGTTGAAAGTATCTTTTTGAGTTAAAAATTTCCCTAAATAAAATAGCGAGACGCGTGGATGTTTCCCCTGCAGCCACAAAGTTTACGTCGAAGCGTAGAATAACGCAAACGGATGCACTTTCTTCTTTACTGCTTAACGCAGCGATTGATATTAACAATTATTGCAACAGATTGATATCAACAATCACTGCAACCGATTAATTAAGCAACAAAGTGCATTATTTAATTTTAACAGAAGTACTTTTAAAAGTAATGTAAAAAGTGTGCGAAAATAATTAATCTGACAAAAACGAAAAAATATTAAATAATGACGCATCGACAATATTAATGTTCAATGCTCAAACAACCGGATTACTTAATTTGGGAGCAGATGAAACACAGTTAGGTTATTGTTTATGAAAAATGTGCCAACGATGGAATTAATGACGCATCGACAATATTAATGTTCAATGCTCAAACAACCGGATTACTTAATTTGGGAGCAAATGAAACACAGTTAGGTTATTGTTTTTGAAAAATGTGCCAACGATGGAATTCCTAACCCAACCCAGGGTACGTACAACATAATTAGAGGAACACTCAAGTGCCCATTTTTTCGAACTATTTGAGGGCTGCTGCAAGGAAAAAATCGTCCGGTAAACAACACGTGGTTTAAAATTTAAAACATTTCCCTCATCACCTTATTTCTCTCATCTATTTAATAAATCTCTAAGCACTGACTGTCACAGGTGATGCGCAGCTTAAACCGGTAGATCTAGGAGTATGAAATTTCACACAAGTGTTCCCCGTAATACGTAGGTGAGCACCAAGAGAGGATTTTTCAAAATTTAGCCTCTAAGATACTGAACATAGGCATTAACCGTATTTTATAATTATAAGATTGTATTTAAAGTCGCCTATAACCGTTGAGAACTAATATTGTTGATCAATGTGTCTACACAAATTCATCTAAATTTGTCAAATGATATTTTGCCTACTTATGAATTCTATTCTTTTAGCTTCTAAAAATTTCAGTTTTAAACTAGAAATTTTGGCTTTAATTTGGCACTTGCCATAATAAAATTTCTAAACCAAAGTTGTAATGCAGAAATTGAGGTCAAAAAACTTTTGGATTTCTACAAAACTTTCTCGAGATTTTTAATTCGAAGTTAAAATTTAAAAATGATGTCGACATTTCGAGAAGAAACTTTAAAATGTTTCAAAAAAGGTTTTCTCACATTCCCTATTTCTCGATTTGAAATTTGGACTCTTTTTTGAAACTTGAAGCTTAAAAAAATGGCAGCTTTAAATTCGAAATTTAGCTAAATCTTGAATTCGTTTTATGGAATTCGTTCAAAACTTGGAAATTCGTAGTTTGGAAAATTAGATTCTTCAAAAGAATTTACAATTTCTGGACAGACAGGTTTTCAAAGAGTTAAAATTGTCGAAATTTCGAGAAAATGGTCAACAAACAAATTTTGAAGAAATTGTTGAAGTCGAACTTTTGGAAAAGGATAGAAATTTCGAAAAAAACTCAAATTCTGAAAACATAGCTTCGAAAAGTCCAAAATTTGACGATAAAAGGTAGACATTTTTAAAAAGGGTGAATATTCTGAAAAAATACGAGAATTTTAAAGTCGCAATTTAAAAAATAATCAATTTTTCAAAATAGTCTTGCGATTAATAAAATAAGTAAACAATTATAAAAAAATGGAAACTAAAAACAAAATAAGAAAATTTGAATTTCGAAGCTTTCAAAGAAGACGAAATACGTAAAAGAAATCGAACAATGTTTAAGAATTTTCAATAAAAATTGAAGGAAGGCAGACTTTCCAAAAAAGTGGTCATTTTCCGAAAGTCAAATTTTTGAGAAAAAGTTAACATTTTTGAGAGTCAAAATTTTGAAAAAGTCGAATTTAAAAAAAAATCAAACATTCCAGAGAGTCGACGTTTGCAAAAGTTGAAACTCATTCAATTTTCAACAACAAAGTTAATTCAAATTTTCAAAAAGAAGTGTTTTGAAAAAAATCAAATTTAAATTCAGTCAGATGTGCAAAAATAATTAAAATTTCGAATAGAAATTGCAATTTTAAAATTTGAAATTGAAATTTCGAGTGAAAATTTCAAAAGAGGTCAACAATTTCAAACGTAAGGTCAAACATTTCAAAAAAGTCGAAATTTTACGAAAAACTTCAAAAATTTTGAAAAAAGTTAAAGCTTTGGAAAAAGTCAAAATTTTGATGCTAAAAGATCGAAATTTTCAAAAAAAAAGTGAATTTTTTGAAAAAAGTTCGAAAATATTAAAAATATCGAAATTTTGAAAAAACCTAAATTATTCGAAAAAGTGCAAATTAAAAGAAAATCGATTTCTTTAACTGAAAGTTCAACTGACTACATAAAAGTCGGAACCTCAAGAAAAAGTAGACATTTTTGAAGTCAGAATTTTCAAAAAAATGAGTTTAAACTGCGAAAGTCTAAATTTTGAAAAAGTCAAAATTTTGAAAAGTCAAAACTGAAAAAAAAGTCAAATTATAAAAAATCAAACACTCGAGAGTCGACGTTTGCAAAAGTTTTGTTTGAGAAAAACTCAAACAAAAAGTGAAAAATCTGAAAAAAGTCCAAAAATAATAAAAATGTCGCAATTTCGAAAAAAAAACTACATTTTTCGAAAAAGTGCAAATAAAAATAAAATCGATTTCTTTAACTGAAAGTTTAACTGACTACATAAAAGTCGGAACCTCAAGAAAAAGAAAAAAATTCTGAAAAGTCAGAATTTTCAAAAAATAAGAGTTTAAACTGCGAAAGTCGAAATTTTGAGCAAAAGACAAAATTTTGAATAAAAAGTGGAATTATAAAAAATCAAACACTTGAGAGTCGACGTTTGCAAAAGTTTTGTTTGAGAAAAACTCAAACAAAAAGTGAAAAATCTGAAAAAAGTCCAAAAATAATAAAAATGTCGCAAAATCGAAAAAAAAACTACATTTTTCGAAAAAGTGCAAATAAAAATAAAATCGATTTCTTTAACTGAAAGTTCAACTGACTACATAAAAGTCGGAACCTCAAGAAAAAGTAGAAATTTCTGAAGTCAGAATTTTCAAAAAAGTAGAGTTTAAACTACGAAAGTCAAAATTTTGAAAAAAAGTCGAATTTAAAAAAATCAAACACTCGAGATTCGACGTTTGCAAAAGTTGGAACTTCCAAAAAATTCAAATTTTCAAAAAGCAATGTTTAAAAAAATCGAATTTAAAAGCACTCAAATTTGCAAACAAATTTGAAATGCCGAGTCAGAATTTGACTTTTGAAATTGGAATTTCGAGGAGAAATTTCAAAAAAGGTCGACTTTTGAAAACAGTCGAGATTTTCAAAAAACTTCAAAAATTCTGACAAAAGTTGTAACTTTGAGAAAAAGTAAAAAAAGTGAAAATTCTGAAAAAAGTTCGAAAATACTAAGTTTTTAAAGTCACAATTTTCAAAATAAAGTCGTTGAAACTTCAAAAGTCAAAATTTTGAAAAAAAGAGAAAATGTTGAAAAAAAGTCGGAATTTTCGAAAAACAGAAAATTCTGACAAAATTTATAGCTCTGAGAAAAAGTCAAGAAAAAAGTGAAAATTCTGAAAAAAGTTCGAAAATGCTAAAAATGTCGAAATTTTGAGAAGAATTCAATTCTTCCAAAAAGTGAAAATTTTTCCAAAAGTTCAATTTGCTACATAAAGTCGAAATCTCAAAAAAAGTAGAAGTTTTTTAAAAAAAGTCAGAATTGTCAAAAAAAGTCGTTGAAACTTCGAAAGTCAAAATTTTGAAAAAAGTGACAACTTTGAAAAAAAAAGTCGAAATTTTCGAAAAACTTCAAAAATTCTGACAAAAGTTACAGCTTTGAAAGTCCAAAAAAATTGAATATTCTGAAAAAGTTCGAAAATACTAAAAATGTCGAAATTTTAAGAAAAATTCAATTTTTCAAAAAAATGCAATTTTTTTCAATTGAAAGTTCAATTTACTACAAAAAGCCGAAACCTCAAAAAAAGTAGTTCTTAAAAAAAAGTTACAATTTTCAAAATAAAGTCGTTGAAACTTTGAAAGTGAAAATTTTGAAAAAAAGTGAAAATTTTGAAAAAAAAATGAAAATTTTGAAAAAAAATGAAAATTTTGAAAAAAAGTGAAAATTTTGAAAAAAAAAATCGAAATTTTCGAAAAAGTTCAAAAATTCTGACAACAGTTATAGCTTTGCAAAAAAAAATGAAAATTCTGGAAAAAAGTTCGAAAATACTAAAAATGTCGAAATTTTGAGAAAAATCCAAATTTTCGAAAAAGTGCAAAATTTTTCAAAAGTTCAATTTGCTACATAAATCTCAAAAAAAAGTAGAAGTTTTAAAAAAAAGTCAGAATTTTGAAAAAAAAGTTGTTGAAACTTCAAAAGTCAAAATTTTGAAAAAAAAGTGAAAATTTTGAAAAAAAAAGTCGAAATTTTCGAAAAACTTCAAAAATTCTGACAAAAGTTATCACTTTGAGAAAATGTCGAAAAAATTCTGAAAAAAAGTTCGAAAATACTAAAAATGTCGAAATTTTGAGAAAAATCCAATTTTTCGAAAAATGCAAATTTTTTCAACTGAAAGTTCAATTTATTACATAAAGTCGAAACCTCAAAAACAAGTAGAAGTTTTTAAAAAAGTCAGAAATTTCAAAATAAAGTCTTTGAAACTTCGAAAGTCAAAATTTTGAGAAAAAAACAAAATTTTGAAAAAAGTCGAAATTTTGGAAAAACTTCAAAAATTCTGACAAGTTACAGTTTTGAGAAAAAGTAAAAAAAAATGAGAATTCTGGAAAAAGTTCGAAAATAGTAAAAAATGTCGAAATTTTGAGAAAAATTCCATTTTTAGAAAAAGTGCAAATTTTATCAACTGAAAGTTCAATTTACTACATAAAACCGAAACCTTAAAAAAAGTAGTTTTTAAAAAAAAGTCAACACTTTCAAAATAAAAGTCGCTGAAACTTCGAAAGTCAAAATTTTGAGAAAAAGTCAAAATTTTCGAAAAACTACAAAAAAATTGACAAACGTTATAGCTTTAAGAAAAAGTTAAATAAAAGTGAAAATTTTGAATAAAGTTCGAAAATACTAAAAATATCGAAATTTTGAGAAAAATTCGATTTTTCGAAAAAGTGCAACTGAAAGTTCAATTTACTAGATTAAGTCGAAACCTAAAAACAAAAGTAGAAGTTTTTTAAAAAAGTCTGAATTTTCAAAAAAAAGTCATTGAAACTTCGAAAGTCAAAATTTTGAAAAAAAAAGTCGAATTTAAAACATCAAATACTCGAGAGAGTCGATGCTTGCAAAAGTTTGGGCTTCCAAAAAATTCAAATTTTCAAAAGGATATGTTTTGAAAAAATTGAATTTAAAAACAGATTTGTCGAAATTTCAAAAAGGGTCGAAATTTCAAAAAGGGTCAACATTTTCAAAAATAGGGTCAAACATTTGAAAAAGGTCGAAATTTTCGAAAAAATCCAAAACTTCGAAACAAATTCAAAACATTAAAAAAAACTGAAATTCTGAAAAGAAAATTTTCAAAGAAGTTCGAAAACACTAAAAATGTCGAAATTTTGAGAAAAACTCGATTTTTCGAAAAAGTGCAACTGAAAGTTCAATTTACTAGATTAAGTCGAAACCTCAAAACAAAAGTAGAAGTTTTTCAAAAAAGTCTGAATTTTCAAAAAAAAAGTCATTGAAACTTCGAAAATCAAAATTTTGAAAAAAAAAAGTCGAATTTAAAACATCAAATACCCGAGAGAGTCGATGCTTGCAAAAGTTTGGGCTTCCAAAAAATTCAATTTTCAAAAGGATCTGTTTTGAAAAAATTGAATTTAAAAACAGATTTGTCGAAATTTCAAAAAGGGTCGAAATTTCAAAAAGGGTCAACATTTTCGAAAATAGGGTCAAACATTTGAAAAAGGTCGAAATTTTCGAAAAAATCCAAAACTTCGAAACAAATTCAAAACATTAAAAAACGGAAATTCTGAAAAGGAAATTTTTAAAAAAGTTCGAAAACACTAAAAATGTCGAAATTTTGAGAAAAACTCGATTTTTCGAAAAAGTGCAACTGAAAGTTCAATTTACTAGATTAAGTCGAAACCTCAAAACAAAAGTGGAAGTTTTTTAAAAAAGTCTGAAAAAAGTTGAAGATTTCAAAGTTGAAAAAGTTGAAGATTTTAAAGTTGAAGATATCAGATTTGGAAAAGTTGAAGTTTTCAAAAATTTAAAGTTGAAAAAGTTGAAGATTTTAAAATTTAGGATTTCAAATTTGGAAAATTTGAAGGTTTCAAAAATTTAAAGGCTTAACCAGGACAAAAGTTATAAAAAAGTAAAAGGTTCAGAAAAATCAAAATATATCCAAATAAGGCAGAATTTTGAAGAGTTTGGAGAGGTTGAATTTTGAAAAACTCAAAATTTTCAAAATAAGTCGAAATTTTCAATAGTTTAATAATTTTCAAATCTTCAAAAATGTCGGAATTTTCAAAAAAGTTAAGCTCTTTTTTCACGTAGACGAAGGTGCTATTAACTTCATAACGAAACGTTTATAATGATTAAAATATGTCTTCCAGCCATCAAGTATCTCTCTGAAGATGATAGCTTGGCTGTCGAAACGCGTTAGAGCAACCTTTGTTGTGTTTTTTAATCATCTTTTTTGGTTTTAGGGGACAAGTTTTTTATTTAAATTTTTGAGGATAACCAAGGACCAGTCCATTCAACCAAAATCGGCCATCTTTTAAAACTTGCTTTTATTCCTTTCTTCCTTTTTTTCCAACAAAGTGCAATAGAAACTTTGTGATTGCAACAGATTAGTCCGAAATAATTATGAAGCGTGTAGGGTTCTATTATTGCACCAGACGTTATGTCGAATGTACCAACGAGTCCCATTTACGAGACTTTTCTCCATAATAAGTCAAAACTTAGAAGACAATTGACCCCCTTGAGCATTTGAATGCTCCTGAGCATTAGAATGCAGACTCGAATAATAAAATTTTCTCAAAGGGAAAATTTGCGACCGACAAATGGAAAAAGTTTGAAAATTTATCAGATGTCCGGATAGTAAAAATCAAACCAGTTTAGAGCAACATAAACCTTCATATATGCGAGGAGAATGGGAGCCATCTTGGAAAATAAAACGAGAAAAGCCGTCAATAAGGAGGCAGTGAAATCGACCCTTTCCATACTCTTTTATTGCGCGAACTGCTTTATTAAATGAATGCGACGAGGTACACTTCGATATCTCAATAAAAATTCTCGGCCCTCTTTTCTCGACTTCAACGAGCAAACACAATCAAATAGTCTAAACGATTCGTTATACAGAATGGTTTTAAAAAAATTTTGAACCTGAGAAATCGCTCTTCAACGTAAACTCTTCTAAAATCAAAATTTTATATTGTTAAAGGTTTCATTTTTTCCCCAATAACTCTCGCTTACTTTGTGTACTCTTTCAATTGCAACGTTTTCATTCCTTTTTTTTTTTTCTAAAAGTTATGCCACTTTTCTCGAAGTTTTGCGATCTATATATATAAAACAAAGTCGTGTTAGTTACACCATTTTTAACGACGAATTTTTATCTTTGCTTCGTTGGATTTGTCTCGTCCTCGAATAGCAGAATAACTACTAAAATATCGAAAAAATTTTTATACGGAATCCGTGTACAGCGCCACCTCTGATTCATAGCAGGAACATAACAGAAACGTGTCGTAACTTAGACTAACCGTAAACATGTTGTAACCAGTTTCCAGTAGATGGCGCTGTACCTCTTTTGATTTAATATTGTTGGGCGTTATCGGTTCGAAAATTAAAACTTCGTGAATTGTAACACTTTATTTCAAACTGAATTCGGAACACTACAATTATAATTCACTTAACTATCAGACTATCTGAGTAACTAACTTGACTAACTAACTAACTTGACCAACTAACTAACTTGACCAACAAACTAACTTGACCAACTAACTAACTGTACTAACTAACCAACTCACTGAGGGAAAGACGATCACGTATTTATAGGTACCGTTCCGGTTTCTAGAACGGACGTACATATAAGACTTATCGCTTGCGGAAACGTCTAAAGCGCTGCCGTATGATTCATTATTGCGGCCGCTTCCCATTATCAAATGTTTCTAGAGAATTCCTTACAGAATCATAAATGCAAATTTCATAACTACATTTTGTTACAATGTAAACCAAATTGAAAGCTTATAAAAACGTCAAATTTTTAAAGAAAACATCTTTAGGTTTCTCTATGAAGATGACAGCTTGGCTGTCGAAACGCGTTAGAACAGTTGTGTTTTTTAATCTTTCTTGGTATCAGGAGGCAAGTTCTGTATTTCAATTTTTGAAGATGACCAAGGACCAGTCCGTTCCATCAAAAATTCCATCAAATCTTTAGGTAATAAATTCGAAATTAACACTAATTAAAAACAATACACAGGAAATAGAATGTCCTTCTTTTATAAATGATTAGATTTTTTTCGAAGCAGTAAAATTGTGATAAAACCAATTGGAGCAAAGACGTAAGAAATTGAAAACCTTCCCCCGAACAACGTCGAGTCTGATTTAATTCCACTGCTTATCGAGCTAGAAAAGCCTGAAAGTTTTACAAAAATTTCCCTCCGAAACTCGCATCAAATTGAGCATAATAGAGAATCTTATTTCGTAACGAAGTTATCAGCCCAAGAACGAACGGCCCAATGCCCCCGAATTGCCGCCGCGTTTTGTTATCCAGGAATTTCTCCAGGATGCACGTGATCGTCCTTTAAGTCATCGCTCTCGTTCTTCTATCGTTTTCCCTCCCTCTCCGCCGCCACCAGACAGGTCGCTTGACAAAGCTGTAAATCCTCTATGATTCCCATCCAACATTAGGCTCTCGCCAGACTGTAAAAGCTGTCACTGGGAGCGCTCAAAGGAAATTGAATCTTGTGTTTTCTTTTCGGATGGATATCGCGGGGACAAAGCCAAAGTATATTGACGACGAGTATACCACCCAATCCCGGATATTGCATAACTTATGAGAGTTTTTCCATCTAGTAGTCTAGTCTGTGAGCTTGGATGTCCTGTTGACATCCGATAATACATCGGATCATCGACGTAACTATCGAGCGAAAGCACCACGTTTCTTCAGAGGAGTGAATTTAAAAAAATCTTTTCAAAAACGTCGATTTTCCTCGACATTTCGAGTTTGACCTTGAAATTTCAACTTTGACTTTGAAATTTCAAGGTTAAATTCGAAATGTCGACCTTGAAATTTCGATATCAAATCAAAAATTGTTCTTAGAACTTCAAAATTCGTCTTTTGAAGATTTCGCTTTGAACAATATTTCGAAAGTTCGAATTTCAACAGGAAATTGCAACGTCCTTCGTTCGTGTTTTGGTTTTGTATTGTTTCAAAATTACTACCTTTTTTGAAAATGTCGATTTTTTTCGACACTGTCAAAATTTCGAGTTTTTTTAAAACTTCGACTCTTACAAAATTTCGATTTTTTATTTCGAAAGTTTTTCGTAGTTTTTTTCAAAACTACGGCTCTCACAAAATTTTGTTTTTGCCTTCGATATTGTTTCAAATTTTCGACTTTACTTCAAAAAATTGACCCTTTTACAATATTTTGGATTTTTTAAAAATTTCCACTTTTTTTCAAAAATTCGATTATTCTTCGATATTTTTGCAAAATTTCGATTCTTTATTTCGAGATTGTTTCAAAATTTTGACTTTTCTTCAAAATATTGATCTGTCAACAAAATTTTGGCCTTTTTTTTCAAAATTTCGACAAAAATTGTTCTTAAAACTTCAAAATTCGTCTTTTTGATGATTTTGCTTTGAAGAATCTTTCGAAAGTTCGAATTTAAACAGGAAATTGCAACGTCGTTCGTTAGTGTTTTGGTTTTATATTAAATTTCTACCTTTTTTCAAAATGTCGATTTTTTTTCGACATTTTGTCAAAATTTCGAGTTTTTTTAAAACTTCGACTCTTTTACAAAATTTCGATTTTTTATTTCGAAATTGTTTCAAAATTTCGACTTTTCTACGAAATATTGACCTTTCTACAAAATTTTGGCTTTTTTTTTCAAAATTTCGACTTTTTTCAAAATTTCCGGGTTTTTCATGAAAATTTTGATATTTTTTCAAAATGTCGTGTTGTTTTTAAAACTTTGTATTTTTTACAAAATTTTGACTTTTTTTCAAAAATTCTATTCAATATTTTTTCAAAATTTCGATTTTTTTTTCAAAATTTCGATTTTTTTTTCAAAATTTCTACCATTTTTGAAATTTTCGTTTTTTCTTCGACAGTTTGTCAAAATTTCGAGTTTTTTTAAAACTTCGACTCTTTTACAAAATTTCGATTTTTCATTTCGAAATTGTTTCAAAATTTCGACTTTTCTACGAAATATTGACCTTTCTACAAAATTTTGGCTTTTTTTTCAAAATTTCGACTTTTTTTCAAAATTTCGGGGTTTTTCATGAAAATTTTGATATTTTTTCAAAATGTCGTGTTGTTTTCAAAACTTTGTGTTTTTTACAAAATTTGGACTTTTTTGCCAAAATTCGATTATCCAAATTTTTTCAAAATTTCTATTTTTTTTTCAAAATTTCTACCATTTTTGAAATTTTCGATTTTTCTTCGACAGTTTGTCAAAATGTCGAGTTTTTTAAAACTTCGACTCTTTTATAAAATTTCGATTTTTTATTTCGAAACTGTTTCAAAATTTCGACTTTTCTTCGAAATATTGACCTTTCTACAAAATTTTGGCTTTTTTTTTAAAAAATTTCGACTTTTTTTCAAAATTTCGGGTTTTTTCATGAAAATTTTGATATTTTTTCAAAATGTCGTGTTGTTTTCAAAACTTTGTTTTTTACAAAATTTGGACTTTTTTCGATTATCCAATATTTTTTCAAAATTTCGATTTTTTTTTCAAAATTTCTACCATTTTTGAAATTTTCGATTTTTCTTCGACAGTTTGTCAAAATTTCGAGTTTTTTTAAAACTTCGACTCTTTTACAAAATTTCGATTTTTTATTTCGAAATTGTTTCAAAATTTCGACTTTTCTACGAAATATTGACCTTTCTACGAAATATTGACCTTTCTACAAAATTTTGGCTTTTTTTTCAAAATTTCGACTTTATTTCAAAATTTCGACTTTTTTTTCAAAGTTTTGGAGTTTTTTATAAAAACTGATATTTTTTCAAAATGTCGACTTGTTTTCAAAATGTCGACTTGTTTTCAAAACTTCGACTCTTACAAAATTTTGATTTTGTCTTCGATATTGTTTCAAATTTTCGACTTTTCTTCAAAATATTGACGCTTTTACAAAACTTTGGCTTCTTCAAAATTTCGACTTTTATTCCAAAAGCAAAATTTTTGAGGCATACTTTAGTCTTCGAGATTTTTCAAAATTTCAACTCTTTTTCAAAAATACGATTATTCTTCGATATTTTTTCAAAATTTCGACTTTTGTTTCCAAAATTTCTACCATTTTTGTAAATTTCGATTTTCTTCGAAATTTTGTCAAAGAGTTTTTTTTCAAAACTTCGACTCTTACAAAATCTTGATTTTGTCTTCGATATTGTTTCAAATTTTCGACTTTTCTTCAAAAGATTGACTTTTGTACAAAATTTTGGCTTTTTTCAAAATTTCGACTTTTTTCCAAAAGCAAAATTTTTGAGGCATACTTAGTCTTCAAGAGTTTTCAAAAGTTCAACTTTTTTCAAAAATTCGATTATTCTTCGATATTTTTTCAAAATTTCGAGTTTTTTCTTCAAAACTTCTACCATTTTTGTAAATTTCGATTTTTCTTCGAAATTTTATCAAAATTTAAAGTTTTCTTTTCAAAAGCTTTGACTCTTACAAAATTTTGATTTTGTCTTCGATATTGTTTAAAATTTTAGACTTTTCTTCAAAATATTGACCTTTTTACAAACTTTTGGCTTTTTTCAAAATTTCTACTTTTATTCCAAAAAAATTTTTTTTGAGGCATACTTATTAGTCTTCGAGATTTTTCAAAATTTTAACTTTTTTTCAAAAATTCGATTATTCTTCGATATTTTTTCAAAATTTCGAGTTTTTTCTTCAAAACTTCTACCATTTTTGTAAATTTCGATTTTTCTTCGAAATTTTGTCACAATTTAAAGTTTTCTTTTCAAAAGCTTTGACTCTTACAAAATTTTGATTTTGTCTTCGATATTGTTTCAAATTTTCGACTTTTCTTCAAAATATTGACTTTTGTGCAAAATTTTGGCTTTTTTCAAAATTTCGACTTTTTTCCAAAAGGAAAATTTTTGAGGCATACTTATTAGTCTTCAAGAGTTTCCAAAAGTTCAACTTTTTTTCAAAAATTCGATTATTCTTCGATATATTTTCAAAATTTGGGGGTATTCCTTCAAAACTTCTACCATTTTTGTAAATTTCGATTTTTCTTCGAAATTTTGTCAAAATTGGTATTTTTCAATTTTAATTTTTTCTTCGATATTTTTTTGGTGGAACGAATTGGTCCTCAGTTATCTTCAAAAATTGAAATACTGAAACCAAGAAAGATTAAAAAACACAACAAAGGTTGCTCCAATGCATTTTAACAGCCAAGCTATCATCTTCGGAGAAATCGCTGAAGATGATAGCTTGGCTGTCGAGACGCGTTAGAGCAACCTTTGTTGTGTTTTTTAATCATTCTTGGTTTCAGGGAACAAGTTTTGTTTGTATTTCAATTTTCTTCGATATTGTTCCAAAATTTCAACTTTTCTTCAAAATATTGACCTTTTTACAAAATTTTGGCCTTTTCAAAATTTAGACTTTTTTTCAAAAGCGAGATTTTTGAGGCATACAAGATAGACGAAGATAGCAAATTCCTGTGTGGTCCAGCTTAACCAATAAGGACTTCGGTCTACGGTGGTTCTTTTTTCTATGGAACTTCTAAGCTATGGAACTCGTTACCGAATGGAATTTTTCGCAAAAAATACAACCTATCCTTGTTTCATCGCCATCTATCCTTGTTTCCATATCCTACTTACTTTGAAGGCATAATAGGGTTATCCTTTGCGAGTGGATTGAACATAAAAAAAAGTGTTCACATTTTATCGATGCTTTTTTTGAGAAAAACTTAAATCTAAAAATTTTCAGTTTTTTGGAAGAGAAAACTTCTTTAGACGCGTTGAACGACTATCAAGCTAATTCTCGTTACAAATATGCTCTAACGTTATTATGTAGTTATGAGTGGGACGCGTAGTAAAATTTAAAAAAAAAACGCTTGGTCGGAGCGGGATTTGAACTCACGACTCACGACGCTTTTAACTCGCTTGATAACCTATCCTTACGTCCACAATATATAAGTTAACTCTTTAGTGTTTGACGGTATTCATAAGTAACAATCAGTCTTTATCTAATTTCAATGCATGCTTTTTGACAAATTGACTTGTCAGAACATAGAAATGCCTTACACATAAAATCCTTCTGTGTTTAAAGAGGTCAAATTTTAGTGAAAGACAGGCCCTTGGTTATCCCCAAAAATTGAAATACAAATCTTGTCCCCTGAAACCAAAAAAGATTTAAAAACACAACAAAAGTTGCTCTAACGCGTTTCGATACCCAAGCTATCATCTTCAAAGAGATACTTGGCAAAAAGTAATAAATGTAAAGAAATTAAATCAAAACCGACATAGAAATTTCGTTCTTCCAATATCGCCACAGTCAACATACAAAGACATAATAAACAAAATTATACTAATCATTTTAATTTACAAATTACGAAATGATTGATATCAATTTGAAAATTAAAAAAAAATACCGTTTAAGTTTTCACTTACATTGGCAATCCCCATAACTGCCCAATTTTTTTTTTATTAAAATTTTGCCTGTACCACTAAAAATGTGAGTTTTTTTCCTCAAATTTTTATCAATTTTATTTCGAAAAAACTGGATATGTAGAATTTATGTTAAATTTTGGCTTTTTTGTTCTAAAAATTTGCGTTTTAATCTAGGAATTTCTACTTCATGGTGGACTCAATTCCATATTCTAACCCGAACGCTGAGAATTTCAATATTTGCATTTGTTCGGTTTTTACGTAACCACTTCGTCAGTAAAACTGATTTCAAGTCTATTCTGGGCGTTGATCAAATTTCACGCCACTCTCGCCCCTGTTGAAATACAAGAGATTTATGGGCAAACAGTAAATAGTGAGTTTGCCGTCTTCATATTCCGCCCTCTATGCATAACAATAAGGCTGTAGCCGGCGATCCGCACCTCCTTATCAATTTGCAACTTTCATCTTTTTTTTTTATCTTTTCGTCGTATATAAGGCACCTAATATAGATAAACAGGGATGAGCTCGGTATCGGATGTAACGTGACACGTTGAAAATGTACGGAGCTTGGAATCTAAAGATATATTATGGAGATATAATATTGGCTAAGCTACGTTCGAAAGCTCTGAACTTCGATATTCCCAATTTATCCGACAGAAAACTTTGCTCGTACTCTGTGCGCGACTAGTAGACGTTTTGATCTGAAACTACTCGATTATGCAGATTTTGCTTGTTTGGCACACTGAGGGCTAGCTTATGCATTGAAATCGTTTGAATTCGGAATGACGGTAACATTCCTTACTCTTTGATACTCTGCAGAATACAATTGAAAATTCAATTTTACAAGCGCAATATTCGCACGCCAGAATTGTGATTTTTACTTACTGAGAATTCTAAGAAGTTTGTAAACAAATAACTTACATGAAACACAAAGGATTTTCACCTATTATTAATGACATGGAAGTAACCTTTCCCCATTTTCTACGTAAATTAATAATCTGAAAGCGACGACAGCAAGCATAACGTTACCGTAACTTTGTAGGACTCTTTTCATATAACGGTGGGACAGCGCCATCTAACGCAATAGGATGAAACTTCGCCACCCAATATATAACTGGAGACTCGCTAGGTGGCTACACATACACATAGTCGTATCAACGAATTTGAACAAAATATCATTCTGCAATCTTCACGAACTCTTTAAAACCTTACAGGTTTGGTCACTTCAAAATTACGTTTTCTCGTCCGAAACAAGGTTTTGCCACCAGTAAAACAGGCGTAGGTAGTCACCTGGCAGCAGTGGCGGCTGGTGACTTTTTGACAGGGGGTGCGCAGATGCAAAAATATTAGTAGTTAAGAGTTTAGGTGATTCCAGTGTCATAGCAAGATATTAAATTTAAGAGAAACAAAAGTGACACAAAAAGTGTGATATTTAATAGTATTTTTACGTATTAAATTTAATTACCATCTTATAATCTCCATTTCATGAAAACTGCATTTAAAAATAAAATATATTTTATTACAAAAACACATAACAAAATATTTTTTAAAACAAAATCCGCTGTACGATCTTTTAAAGAAATAAAGTCTTCATTACTTTCTCATCAAAATTGTTTAAATCCAAATCTATAGATAAATAATTAGACCCTAGAATGGGTACTGCTATCTCTTTGTGAATAGCGGTACTATTGGCAATTAGGCCTGTAAATGGCACAATTAGCAATCGCAATTAGATCAGCCGGGACCTACGCATTTAGCATCATAAATGTAAATAGACACTCCAAACTCTGACTCGTACTCACCATTTGGCAATATCGCACATGCGCGGAGCGGCGTACCCCGGGCTAGCTTTAACGTGGTACGTGGTGTTCTGTAGTTTATTTCTCCGTATCCCGTGAAGACCGTTGATAGGCATCGCACGGCACCTTCGCTAGGTGCATAATTCTGCGCGCACCAACTTATTTAAATTTCCTTATATAATAATAATATTTATTAAGTATAACGGAATCAAACGTTGGTGTATTTTATTCCAAGTCATTCACAAGTATTATTAGTTAATAAGTATGTCATTATTTTGTGTTTAAAAATGTGATAAATCCAAGTCTTTTACATTAAACAGAAAAGAATAGATCGCTCATTTCACGAACAGCGCGCGCTCTTGCGCTCTTTAAGACCAGCCGCCACTGCCTGGCAGCCATAAGCGTTGCCACCACAAAGTTAAAAGTTCAGTCATATGCAAGTTAAAAGAAATTTTTCAAAAACTAACGCTGTTAAAAACGTCTTTATTAAAAAAAAAATAGTTGAGGAAATTTCCAAAGTTCAAATTTACAAAAAGCCATATTTCGAGAAAAAAGATGTTAAAGCGAAATTTAAAAAAAAGCCAAAATCTAAAGGAAAGTTCCAATTTTGAAAAAGAATTATATTAATATCTAAATTTTTTAATTTAAATTTTAAGTAATTGACATTTCGAACCCTTACTTCGTGGTATTCTTTAATATTCATAACTCTCTGATGACAGCTTGGTTGTCGAAACGCGTTAGCTTGTTAGCATAACAACGGTTAAAGAAATTGCTGATATAACCGCCGATCGTGTTGAAAAACGAAACCAGGTTCGGTCATAGCACATATTTATAGAAACATAATGGAATTTTTAATATCTGTTGTATCTGAAGATGATAGCTTGGTTATCGAAACGCGTTAGAGCAACCCTTGTTGTCTTTTTTAATCTTTCTTGGTTTCAGGAGGAGAAGTTCTGTATTTCAATTCATAACTATTAAACTTAGCAAATATTTATCGAAAACCTTGTGGAATTTTTAAAATTTTGTTGCGTTTTTATCGTTAGTAAAGTTTAATAGTTATTAAATTTTAACATTTAAAAGCACAACGTTTTGAAAGAAATTTAATAAAAATGGAAATTGGCAAAAAGTGGAGATTTTCAAAAATCGATACTTGCAAAAAGTTAACATTTCGAGAAAAAATCGAAATTTTAAAGCCGAAAATAAGCCAATATCTAAATTTTGAAAAAGAATCGAACATTTAAAAGCTTTTGAGATAATTTTGATAAAAAGGGGACTTTGAAAAAACAGTGGAGATTTTAAAATGTCGAAATTTTCCAAAAAGTCGTTTACAAAAAAGTCAATTTTTCGACAAAGGTAGAAATTTCCAAAAAAAAGTGGAAATTTAGAAAAAACCAAAATTTTAAACGTTGAAGTGTTCAAAATGCTGAAATTTTCAAAAAGTAAATACAGAAAACAGAAATTAAGTGAAAAGATACAGTTAAATTGAAAATAGATCAAAATTTCACAAAAACGTAAAAATGTTGATAAAAAAGGCGGAAATTTTGACAGAAAATTGGAAATGTAAAATTTCCAAAAAGATGAAATTCTCGAAAAAACAATATTATCAAATAGGTCTAGAAGAAAATTTAAATTTTGAAAAAGAATCGAATATTTAACAGCTCAAAATTTTGAAAAAAAAAATTAATAAAAACGGGACTTTAAAAAAAAGTGGAAATTTCGAACGTTCGTATTTTCCAAAAAGTCGAAAGTTTCCAAAAAGTTGACCTTCTCAAAAAGTCGAAATTTCGAGAAAAAAGTCGACATTTCGAATTTCTAAAAAGAGCCAAATTCTAGAGAAAAGTTTAAATTTTGAGAAAGAATCGAATATGCGATGGGAAGCTCAACATTTTGAGAAATATTCGATAAACATGGGAATTTGAAAAAAGTGGAAATTTTGAAACGTGTGATTTTCCAAAAAGTCGAATTGTTTAACGAAAATCGAATTCTTCAAAAGAAAAATCGGAACTTTCATTCTCAAAAAGTCAACATTTTGAAATAAGTCAAAATTTCGAAAAACGAAGTCGAAATGCTCAAACGAAGTCGAAATTTGCAAAGAGTGTAAATTTGAAATTGAAATTTCGAGAAAAAGTTGATATTTTGGAGTCAATATTTCAAAAAGCCTCGAAATTCTCAAAAAAATCGAATAGTTTCGATTATGAAATCAAATAATTTCGATTTTATAATCGAATAGTTTTGATTTTAAAATCAGTAGTTTCAATTTTGTAATAGAATAGTTTCGATTTTGAAATCGAATTGTTTCGACTTTGAAATCGAATAGTTTCGATTTTGAAATCGAGTAGTTTCGATTATAAAATCGAATAGTTTCGATAATAAAATCGAATAGTTTCCATAATGAAATCAAATAGTTTCGATTTTGAAATCGAATAGTTTCGATTTTGTAATCGAATAGTTTCGATTATGAAATCAAATAGTTTCGATTATGAAATCGAATAATTTCGATTTTACAATCGAATAGTTTCGATTTTGAAATCGAGTACTTTCGATTTTGAAATCAAATAGTTTCGATTTTGAAATCGAATGGTTTCGATTTTGTAATCGAATAGTTTCGATTATGAAATCGAATAATTTCGATTTTACAATCGAATAGTTTCGATTTTGAAATCGAGTAGTTTCGATTTTGAAATCGAGTAGTTTCGATTTTGAAATCGAGTAGTTTCGATTTTGTAATCGAATAGTTTCGATTTTGAAATCGAATAGTTTCGATTATGAAATCAAATAATTTTCATTTTAAAATCGAACAATTTCGGTTTTTAAAATCGACTAGTTTCAATTTTGTAATGGAATAGTTTCGATTTTGAAATCGAATTGTTTCGACTTTGAAATCGAATAGTTTTGATTTTGAAATCGAGTACTTTCGATTTTGAAATCAAATAGTTTCGATTTTGAAATCGAATTGTTTTGACTTTGAAATCCAATTGTTTCGATTTTGAAATCGAGTAGTTACGATTTTAAAATCGAATAGTTTCGATTATAAAATCGAATAGTTTCGATAATGAAATCGAATAGTTTCGATAATGAAATCGAATAGTTTCGACTTTGAAATCGAATAGTTTCGACTTTGAAAACGAAGAGTTTCGATTTTGAAATCGAGTACTTTCGATTTTGAAATCAAATAGTTTCGATTTTGAAATCGAATAGTTTCGATTTTGAAATCAATTTGTTTCGACTTTAAAATCGAATAGTTTCGATTATGAAATCGAATAATTTCGATTATGAAATCGAATAATTTCGATTTTACAATCGAATAGTTTCGATTTTGAAATCGAGTAGTTTCGATTTTGAAATCGAGGAGTTTCGATTTTGTAATCGAATAGTTTCGATTTTGAAATCGAATAGTTTCGATTATGAAATCAAATAATTTTCATTTTAAAATCGAACAGTTTCGGTTTTTAAAATCGACTAGTTTCAATTTTGTAATGGAATAGTTTCGATTTTGAAATCGAATTGTTTCGATTTTGAAATCGAGTAGTTTCGATTTTGTAATCGAATAGTTTCGATTTTGAAATCGAATAGTTTCGATTATGAAATCAAATAATTTTCATTTTAAAATCGAACAGTTTCGATTTTTAAAATCGAGTAGTTTCAATTTTGTAATCGAATAGTTTTAATTTTAAAATCAAATTGTTTCGACTTTGAAATCAAATAGTTTTGATTTTGAAATCGACTAGTTTCATTTTGAAATCGAATAGTTTCGATTATGAAATCGAATAGTTTTGATTATGAAATCGAATAGTTTTGATTATGAAATCGAATAATTTCGATTTTAAAATCTAATAGTTTCGATTTTGAAATCGAGTACTTTCGATTTTGAAATCAAATAGCTTCGATTTTGAAATCGAATAGTTTCGATTTTGTAATCGAATAGTTTCGATTATGAAATCAAATAGTTTCGATTATGAAATCGAATAATTTCGATTTTACAATCGAATAGTTTCGATTTTGAAATCGAGTAGTTTCGATTTTGAAATCGAATAGTTTCGACTTTTAAATCGAATAGTTTCGATTTTGAAATCGAATAGTTTCGATTTTGAAATCGAGTACTTTCGATTTTAAAAGCAAATAGTTTCGATTTTAAAATGGAATAGTTTCGATTTTGAAATCGAATTGTTTCGATTTTCAAATCGAATTGTTTCGACTTTGAAATCGAATAGTTTCCATATTATAATTGAATAGTTACGATTTTGAAACCGAATAGTTTCAATTTTGGAATCGAGTAGTTTCGAATTTGAAACAGAATAGTTTCGATATTGAAATCGATATTATTCGATTTTAAGACCGAAACTATTCGATTTTACAATCGAAATTTCGACGTTTCAAGATTTCTACGTTTAAATTTGAATTTAGAAATTATTTCTTGTAAAAAGGGCCAAAATCTAGAGAAAAATTTAAATTTTGAAAAAGAATCGAATATGCCATGGGAAGCTCACAATTTTGAGAAAAATTTGATAAACATGGGAATTTGAAATAAGTGGAAATTTTGAAAGGTCGGAATTTTCCAAAAAGTCGAAATGTTTCGAAAATCGAATTCTTTAAAACAAAAATCGGAACTTTCATTCTCAAAAAGTCAACATTTTGAAATAAGTGAAAACTATGAGAGAAAGTCAAAATGCTCAAAGGAAGTCGAAATGCTTAAACAAAGTCGAAATTTGCAGAAAGTGTGAATTTGAAGTCGAAATTTCAAGAAAAAGTTGATATTCTAAAATCAATATTTCCAAAAGCGTCGAAATTCTCAAAAAAATTTGGACATAAGCCGAAATTTTCAAAACATTGTGAAGAGTTTCAGAAATGTCAAAATTTCTAAAAAGGGCCAAAATCTAGAGAAAAATTTAAATTATGAAAAAGAATCGATTATGCCATGGGAAGCTCAAAATTTTGAGAAAAATTTGATAAACAGGGGAATTTGAAAATAGTGGAAATTTTGAAACGTCGAAATTTTCCAAAAAGTCGAAATGTTTAACGAAAATCGAATTCTACAAAACAAAAATCGGAACTTTCATTCTCAAAAAGTCAATATTTTGAAATAAGTCAAAATTTTGAGAAAAAGTCTTAGTGCTCAAACGAAGTCGAAATGCTCAAACGAAGTCAAAATGCTCAAACGAAGTCAAAATGCTCAAATGAAGTCGAAATTTCCAAAAAACGTGAATTTGAAATCGAAATTTCGAGAAAAAGTTGATACGTTGGAGTCGATATTTCAAAAAGTGTAGAAATTCTCAAAAAAATTTAGACATAGGCAGAAACTTTCAAAACATGGTAAAGAGTTTCAGAAATGTCAAAATTTTGAAAGTCTTTGGTCTTTTCGTAATTTTAAAAAGGGCTAAAATTGAAAAATTTAAATTTTGAAAAAGGTAAAAATCTTCAATTTTTTTTGGAATTTTTGAAGAAAATAATGTTTTAATATAATGATCTGATAGCGCCATCTAACGCTATAGAGTGCACATTTGTTACTCAATATATTAGCTGGAGAATCGCTTTGAGGCAGCTAAATGTATGATCATATCAACGAATTTGAACAAAACATCATTCTGCAATCTGCGCGAACATTTTAAAACCCTGCAACCTATTAATTTAGTTTGATTGCGTTTATCCGAACTGTGTAATTTTACACATGAGAAAGTATGTTCGATCGACAGCACCACTTTACAACAATCTACTGTGTTGTTCTTAATTAAAATCAAAAATAATTTAAAACAAGAGAACGGAACAAATTGATCAATATAACATATTTAAAAACTCTTTAATGTTGGACAGATTTTCCGTAATTCCGTAATTGATTGTTTGAAAACAGCAATTTCAAATGAAAAATGTGACAGAACATTTTTTGTTTAGAATTTGAAGATCTATCAAAAGTATATGAACTTAAAAAACAATGGGACACCTGCGCAATTTGCTTGTTAGAATTTAAAGCGTTTTCCTAAGATGGAAATGTGACAACGACAGCCATATACAATGCGTGAAACCTGACGTACATTATAATTATTGAAAATATGACAATCCAAAAAATAATCATAGAAAAAAAACCATTTTAATTTCCCAGCTAGTTGCCCCATCAGCTACTTCATAATCATCAAGTTGGCTCGCCAAGAGCTTTTACGAGTTAATTCTCAAAGGATCCGTATAAACTTCGCTGAAGGCATCCATTAATAATACGCGTTATTTGGCGAAAAGTTCATTAGGTACGACAGTAACACGTCCCACCATGATTACTATAATTTAAATTCAACTTCGGTGTCGCTATCTTAAAACATATGCCCTAAATGTGTTGTTATTTTGGTTAATATTCCCTTAAGGCCGACGTCACGTATTTTCGCAACAGTTACTTTATATCTGAAAGCAAGCGTGGCTCGTCTAAAGTTCACGAAGTCTCCGTGCTGCCACCTTTAAGCGACAAAATTAGATTTCATCGTAATAATTGAATATTCATAAGTTTCGCGTTGTCGTGTTCATTTTGCCTGTTTACCCGCCGATCGTTCCGCTCCAAAAAATACAATAAGTTATTCTCCGCAAGAGTTCTTTTCGTTTTTCTCTGTTTTATCGTGCATCACTTTTTCTATTTTTTCTATTTTTTTGGGCGCGTTGAGCGATTTTGGATATTGGTCTGTGCATTAGAATCCTCGTCTTCTGGGAACTTGCATAGAGAGCAACCGCTTCGCTAGCTGGCAGTGTTTCTCAACTGTTGATAGTTCAGCTACCTATGATTCACTATACAACCTAGAGGGCTGCATGAATTTGCAGTCTAGGTTATATTCTACTTGCATACGACATTGTGATGGCCATAGTTTCTCTATGGACCAATAGGTGGCGGTAGTACTGAGAGTCACACGCTTGACGTCCATGGATTCTTTAGTACTTACTTGTCGGAACATTTGTTAGCATTCGAGTTGGATATACCAAACTGGATCGATCTAACAAATTCGAAACCGATCTTTGGTTTCCAAACTTCGAATTTGTTGGCTATTGCTAGGACAGAACGACATGCGAAGAAGGGAGTGGCACGCACTTCCAGTCCTCTATTATTATTATTATTTCGAGTTTGTTATATCAGAATACTCGTAAGTCGACCTTGGGAACCAGAGCGTTTCTTGAAAAACGGGCAGTAGCTGAAGCCGCCAGCGGGAATCGAACCCAGCTCTCTTTGGTTTGTAAACCAGCACTCATACCACTAGACTACGGTCCTTGTTGACAGTAGTTATATTGTTAACATTAGTCGCCAAGACGACAAAAGTGAAAACTTAAAAATACTGAGAGATTTATTTATATATTGCTCGATATGCCAATAAGGCGCAAATCTTTTTTTAATAGCTTCCAATTTGAACATCAAAATTGTTGGGTGATCAGGGTAAAATCCGTTAAAAGTCACTTGAAGTACTCGTTTCAATTATGTAATTCAATCAGCAAGCGTTATTCAGACTCAATTTTCAAAGTGTCGACGGATCTCGTACGTGGGTCCAATTTATTTCAACTTGGATGGAAGGCCGCTTATCGCGCCGGAGTGAAAACCCAAAAGAAAACTAATTTATATTCTTGAAGGAGTGACTCGTAGAGAATAAACCCGAGTTTTCTGTTGTCACAGTTGGAACAAGTTTTTAGCACCCCTTCCTAGTGTAAATCCTCTAAAAATCCAAGGAGGCGTGAATCAGACTGCCATAATGTATAATAAACGATGCGGCAACAATGTGGAGTTTCTCAGACGACAGATAACACCCCGCCCGACCCATTCACAAGGCGATTCATCAAAGGTTTGAACCCGTTTTGCTGATATAAGGGAAAAAGCGAGATGCTAAGCTGCAAGATTTGTCGATTGATACCCGGAATCGGTTTCTCATGTCTTCAGTGTCCACTTGATCACATCAATCAGCGATGAAACAGTCGAACGCGCTACAGTTTAAAATCACAAGAAACATACACCGGTTTCGACCTTATCGGTATGGTACGCCAAATTATAACCATAAGTCAGTCACATAGATACTCAAGAAATCTAAATCCCACTGAAAGATTTGTAATTTCTACTTAAAATTTGGATTTTTTTTTCTATTTTTTCCAATGTTTAGAATTTAATTCCCAAATTTGGAGATAATTTTGTCTAATTTCAGCTTTGTTTTGAAATATTGGTGTTTATCCCGAAAGCTTTCATTTTAAGCAAGCAGTTATAATTTTGATTTTAAAATTGAATAATTTAGTAGTTTCGATTTTGAAATCGAGTAGTTTCGATTTTGAAATCGAATAGTTTCGATTTTGAGATCGAATAGTTTCGATTTTGAAAACAAATAGTTTCGATTTTGAAATCGAATAATTTCGATTTTGTTACCGAATAGTGATTTTGAAATCGAATAGTGATTTAGAAATCGAATAGTTTCGATTTTAAAATCGAATAGTTTCGATTTTGAAAACGAGTAGTTTCGATTTTGAAAACGAGTAGTTTCGATTTTGAAATCTAGTAGTTTCAATTTTGAAATCGAATAGTTTCGATTTTTAAATCGAATTATTTCGACTTTAAAATCGAATTGTTTCGACTTTGAAATCGAATAGTTTCGATTTTATAATCGAATAGTTTCGATCTTGAAATCAAATAGTTTCGATTTTGAAATCGAATAGTTTCGATTTTGGAATCAATTAGTTTCGATCTTGAATTCGAGTAGTTTCGATTTTGAAATCGAGTAGTTTAGATTTTGTAATCGAATAGTTTCGATTTTTAAATCGATTTGTTTCGATTTTGAAATCGAATTTTTTCGACTTTGAAATCGAATAGTTTCGATTTTGAAATCGAGTAGTTTCGACTTTGAAATCGAGTAGTTTCGATCTTGAAATTGAATAATTTCGATTTTGAAATCGAATTGTTTCGACTTTGAGATCGAGTATTTTCGATTATGAAATCGAATAATTTCGATTGTAAAATCGAATAGTTTCGATTTTGAAATCGAGTTGTTTCGATTTTGAAATCGGATAGAATCGATTTTGAGGTAGAATAGTTTCGATTTTGAAATCGAATTGTTCGACTTTGAAATCGAATCGATTATGAAATCGAATAATTTCGATTGTACAATCGAGTAGTTTCGATTTTGAAACCAAAGTTTCGATTTTCAAATCGAGTAGTTTCGATTTTGAAATCGAGTAGTTTCGATTTTGAAATCGAACAGTTTCGATTTTGAGATCAAATAGTTTCGATTTTGAAAACAAGTAGTTTCGATTTTGAAATCGAATACTTTCGATTTTGTTATCGAATAGTGATTTTGAAATCGAATAGTGATTTAGAAATCGAATAGTTCCGATTTTAAAATCGAATAGTTTCGATTTTGAAAACGAGTTGTTTCGATTTTGAAATCAAGTAGTTTCGATTTTGAAATCGAATAGTTTCAATTTTGAAATCGTATAGTTTCGATTTTTAAATCGAATTACTTCGACTTTGAAATCGAATTGTTTCGACTTTGAAATCGAATTGTTTCGACTTTGAAATCGAATAGTTTCGATTTTATAATCGAATAGTTTCGATCTTGAAATCAAATAGTTTCGATTTTGAAATCGAATAGTTTCGATTTTGGGATCAATTAGTTTCGATCTTGAATTCGAGTAGTTTCGATTTTGAAATCGAATAGTTTAGATTTTGTAATCGAATAGTTTCGATTATGAAATCGATTTGTTTCGATTTTGAAATCGAATTTTCTCGACTTTGAAATCGAATAGTTTCGATTTTGAAATCGAATAGTTTCGATTTTGAAATCGAGTAGTTTCGCCTTTGAAATCGAGTAGTTTCGATCTTGAAATTGAATAATTTCGATTTTGAAATCGAATAATTTCGATTTTGAGATCGAATTGTTTCGACTTTGAGATCGAATATTTTCGATTATGAAATCGAATAATTTCGATTGTAAAATCGAATAGTTTCGATTTTGAAATCGAGTTGTTTCAATTTTGAAATCGAATAGTAACGATTTTGAGGTAGAATAGTTTCGATTTTGAAATCGAATTGTTTCGACTTTGACATCGAATCGATTATGAAATCGAATAACTTCGATTTTACAATCGAGGAGTTTCGATTTTGAAACCAAAGTTTCGATTTTGAAATCGAGTAGTTTAGATTTTGAAATCGAGTAGTTTTGATTTTGAAATCAAACAGTTTCGATTTTGAGATCAAATAGTTTCGATTTTGAAAACAAGTAGTTTCGATTTTGGAATCGAATAGTTTCGATTTTGTTATCGAATAGTGATTTTGAAATCGAATAGTGATTTAGAAATCGAATAGTTTCGATTTTAAAATCGAATAGTTTCGATTTTGAAAACGAGTAGTTTCGATTTTGAAATCAAGTAGTTTCGATTTTGAAATCGAATAGTTTCAATTTTGAAATCGTATAGTTTCGATTTTTAAATCGAATTATTTCGACTTTGAAATCGAATTGTTTCGACTTTGAAATCGAATAGTTTCGATTTTATAATCGAATAGTTTCGATCTTGAAATCAAATAGTTTCGTTTTTGAAATCGAATAGTTTCGATTTTGAAATCAATTAGTTTCGATTTTGAATTCGAGTAGTTTCGATTTTGAAATCGAGTAGTTTAGATTTTGTAATCGAATAGTTTCGATTTTGAAATCGATTTGTTGCGACTTTGAAAACGAATCTTTTCGACTTTGAAATAGAATAGCTTCGATTTTGAAATCGAGTAGTTTCGATTTTGAAATCGAGTAGTTTCGATCTTGAAATCGAATAATTTCGATTTTGAAATCGAATTGTTTCGACTTTGAGATCGAATAGTTTCGATTATGAAATCGAAAAGTATCGATTTTGAGGTAGAATAGTTTCGATTTTGAAATCGAATCGTTTCGACTTTGAAATTGAATCGATTATGAAATCGAATAATTTCGATTTTACAATCGAGTAGTTTCGATTTTGAAATCAAAGTTTCGATTTAGAAATCGAGTAGTTTCGATTTTGAAATCGAGTAGTTTCGATTTTGAAATCGAACAGTTTCGATTTTGAGATCAAATAGTTTCGATTTTGAAAACAAGTAGTTTCGATTTTGAAATCGAATACTTTCGATTTTGTTATCGAATAGTGATTTTGAAATCGAATAGTGATTTAGAAATCGAATAGTTCCGATTTTAAAATCGAATAGTTTCGATTTTGAAAACGAGTTGTTTCGATTTTGAAATCAAGTAGTTTCGATTTTGAAATCGAATAGTTTCAATTTTGAAATCGTATAGTTTCGATTTTTAAATCGAATTACTTCGACTTTGAAATCGAATTGTTTCGACTTTGAAATCGAATTGTTTCGACTTTGAAATCGAATAGTTTCGATTTTATAATCGAATAGTTTCGATCTTGAAATCAAATAGTTTCGATTTTGAAATCGAATAGTTTCGATTTTGGGATCAATTAGTTTCGATCTTGAATTCGAGTAGTTTCGATTTTGAAATCGAATAGTTTAGATTTTGTAATCGAATAGTTTCGATTATGAAATCGATTTGTTTCGATTTTGAAATCGAATTTTCTCGACTTTGAAATCGAATAGTTTCGATTTTGAAATCGAATAGTTTCGATTTTGAAATCGAGTAGTTTCGCCTTTGAAATCGAGTAGTTTCGATCTTGAAATTGAATAATTTCGATTTTGAAATCGAATAATTTCGATTTTGAGATCGAATTGTTTCGACTTTGAGATCGAATATTTTCGATTATGAAATCGAATAATTTCGATTGTAAAATCGAATAGTTTCGATTTTGAAATCGAGTTGTTTCAATTTTGAAATCGAATAGTAACGATTTTGAGGTAGAATAGTTTCGATTTTGAAATCGAATTGTTTCGACTTTGACATCGAATCGATTATGAAATCGAATAACTTCGATTTTACAATCGAGGAGTTTCGATTTTGAAACCAAAGTTTCGATTTTGAAATCGAGTAGTTTAGATTTTGAAATCGAGTAGTTTTGATTTTGAAATCAAACAGTTTCGATTTTGAGATCAAATAGTTTCGATTTTGAAAACAAGTAGTTTCGATTTTGGAATCGAATAGTTTCGATTTTGTTATCGAATAGTGATTTTGAAATCGAATAGTGATTTAGAAATCGAATAGTTTCGATTTTAAAATCGAATAGTTTCGATTTTGAAAACGAGTAGTTTCGATTTTGAAATCAAGTAGTTTCGATTTTGAAATCGAATAGTTTCAATTTTGAAATCGTATAGTTTCGATTTTTAAATCGAATTATTTCGACTTTGAAATCGAATTGTTTCGACTTTGAAATCGAATAGTTTCGATTTTATAATCGAATAGTTTCGATCTTGAAATCAAATAGTTTCGTTTTTGAAATCGAATAGTTTCGATTTTGAAATCAATTAGTTTCGATTTTGAATTCGAGTAGTTTCGATTTTGAAATCGAGTAGTTTAGATTTTGTAATCGAATAGTTTCGATTTTGAAATCGATTTGTTGCGACTTTGAAAACGAATCTTTTCGACTTTGAAATAGAATAGCTTCGATTTTGAAATCGAGTAGTTTCGATTTTGAAATCGAGTAGTTTCGATCTTGAAATCGAATAATTTCGATTTTGAAATCGAATTGTTTCGACTTTGAGATCGAATAGTTTCGATTATGAAATCGAAAAGTATCGATTTTGAGGTAGAATAGTTTCGATTTTGAAATCGAATCGTTTCGACTTTGAAATTGAATCGATTATGAAATCGAATAATTTCGATTTTACAATCGAGTAGTTTCGATTTTGAAATCAAAGTTTCGATTTAGAAATCGAGTAGTTTCGATTTTGAAATCGAGTAGTTTTGATTTTGAAATCGAACAATTTCGATTTTGAAATCGATTAGTTTCAATTTTAAAATCGATTGATTTTGAAATCGAATAGTTTTGATTTTGAAATCGAATAGCTTCGATTTTAAGATCGAAACTACTCGATTTTAAAATCGAAATTTCGACTTTTCAAGACTTCTACGTTTAAACTCGAATTTAGAAATTATTTCTTGTTTTCAGATGGATTTCTACTTGAAAGTCAAAAAACTATTTGATATTTTCTTGAAAATGTCAAATCTTATTTCGAAATTTTGTGAAGAAAGTCGAAATCTCGACATAAAATCGAAACTTAGAGAAAATGATATTGAGTAGAAAAGTAAGAAAAGTCAAAATAGAAAATCTGTAAGTGAAAATTGTTCTTTTATTGACAATCGATTTTTTGAAAATTTCGATTTTCAGCATATTTAGAAATTCGATTGTCCCTCGAAATTTCGACTTTTTTTGTTTGAAAACTTCGATCTTTTTCCAAATACTGGTTTTTTTTGAAAACTTAAATCTTTATGCAAAATTTCGACTTTTTCACGTAATTTGCAATGTTAACATTCCTTTCTTTCTAAATATTTCGATTTTTTTTTGTAACTCCAGAGTTTTTTTTCAATAATTTGACTTTCTTATTAAGTTTCGCCATCTTTTGAAAATTAGACTAATCGAAAATATCCATCTTTTTCAGAATTCTTCTTTTTTGAAGAATTCGATATTTTTTAAATTTCGAATTTTTGAAGTTTCGATTTTTTCAAAATTCTTACTTTTTTGTCAAAACTTCGAGTTCAAAATTTCTTTTTTTTCCAAATATTGACATTTTGATTCAAATTTTTTTAAATGTTCACTTCCAAAGATCCGATTTTTAACAAAATTTCGGCTTTTTCTCTAAATTGTTTCCACTATTTTTCCATATAATTCATTTTTTAAAAACATTGACTTTTTTTGAAAATTCGACTTAATGAAAAATTATGACCCTTTCGAAATATCGACTTTTTAAACCTTTTCGAAATATCGACTATTTAAAAATTTCCACATTTCAATTTTTTTTCTTTTTCCAAATTTTTGTTTTGTGAAAACTTTGGCTATGAAATTTTTAGTTTTTTATGAAATTTTGATCTATAGATTTCGATATTTTTGGAAAATTTTAACGTTTTCCTAAAATTTTGACTTTTTAAAATAGATTTGTTTCATGTTTCAAAATCTTCAGTTTCAGTTATTTTATAATGCCAAGCAAAATTATGCTGCGGCTAGCAATTTAATCCAATAATATATGGAAAGAGTAATTTATTGTTTTTTGTTTTTACGTTTCATATTATATATACATTTCAGTGATTTATTTTATGATTGTCCAACATATAAAACCAATATCATTTTAAATTTATTTCCGATATAAATAAGCTTTTGGATTATAGTGTCGAAAAGAGATAGATTTGTAATAGCACCTGAGCCAATTCGTTTATTCCATTGTCTACCCATACTGGATGCTTTTAAGCTAAAATGTATTAATCGAATGATTTATTTGTTAACTAAATATTTTAATGCACACACCAATAGGTTTGAACATTTATTAGATTCGAAGTTTGGAAATCAAATACGGGTTTCCATCTTGTTAGATCTCGTCAGTTTGGTATATCCAACTCGAATGCTAATAAATGTTCAAATCTATTGGTCTGTGCATTAGAATCCTTGTCTTCTGGGAACTTTCCTAGAGAGCAACCGCTTCGCTAGGTGGCAGTGTTTCAACTGTTGGTAGTTCAGCTACCTATGATTCGCCACTATACACGCCGCCTGGAGGGCTGCATGAATTTGTACTCTAGGTTGCATTTTACTTGCATAAACATTTTAGTTGATTTTGCAGTAACATTTTATTAGATAGCTACCCAACTGGCACTTACTTTATACGATTACTGACCGGAACATCCCGAACAATATTTTTTAGATGCAAAGATTTCCGAAGGGTCCCGTTAAAGGGACTAAAATGCGCCGGCTTCATGAGTTGTAAAGCAGGATGGGCCGACATAAATATATAAAACCTTTCATGAGGAAAATCCAATTTGCAACATATCCCACTTTCTTTCGTTCCAATCTAATAAGGGAATTTAACATCTCGAAAAGCATAAAATTTTCATGTCCAAATCTTTGAAGTGTACCGGAGAAATTTTTTCGGGATCGATTCACTTATTGGGTCATTTATTATTGACACGAAAGCGCCGCCCTAGAGGTAGTCAAATTTGAGATAAATCTCTGAAGTTAGAGACACGTAACGTTCCAACTGTGTACAAGAAACTAATCGAGGCGTGATAAATGAATACTGGAACGATTAGGGGAGTTATCGTCACGTATTAAATTCTCTAACTATAAATTTGGCGTATTCATTAATTTTTCTTTATGGTAAGTCTATAACTGGGAAAGATTTCTCCTGTGAGACTTTCCACTAAGGGCGAGTTACGTTTTAGACAATATTAATTATACCGATGAACTGCCAAATTAAGACAGCTTTAGTAGAGGTTTACAAGTCATTTATTAGAAGCTACTAGGGAGATACACAACTTGAGAAATTACTCATAGGTTAGAGACGTCTGTTGAACGTTTACAAGCAATTATTAAGTAGGTAGTTCGAAATCGAGTACTATTCTGTTAAATAAAAGTGTTAAAATTTGTGTTTTCAACTGTTAAACCGATAACACCTAACAATATTATACCATAAAACTTCCCCGAAGCGGGCGCAAAAATTGCAGCTTCGAGCTTTTGAAAGATGTTATACGACAAATAAATTAATTTCCCAAGAGCTCAAAAATGTTGACTTTTACAGTTGAATATTTCGACTTATTTTGAATATTTGGGGTCCATCATGTAAACATTTCGCCTAAACAGTGCAGTGTTGTGGGCTGAGAAAACCTTCAGATATTGTATCCACGCGTACACTCTATGCTAAAAATCCAGTAGGCTGTCAGTATGGTGCTTAGGTGCTTAGCTTCGAAAATATAAAATTTAAGTATAAAAAAAGCATTTTCCATTTTAATTTGAAAATGTATTTCCCTACGACTGGATGTCCTAGTTTGGATTCACCGGCACAAAACGATTTTACGAGAGACATACAGATTAGTTGATCTTAGAAATTACTGCCGATTATAGTAATCTTCTCAATTGCATATGCTATGATTCATCATGAGTACTCATAATTTATCATTCTATGCAATTTATTAGATAGTTTGTCTACAATTTCTCTATTTTTCCGATATTACGTTTCATGTTACACTATTGTTTCTTTTACAACGATAAATCGATGCGTTATTTCTGTAGTGTCATCGCGGACCCCATAAAATGACAGAGAGCTCCTATTAAATTATCGAATACAAACTTATTATTTATTTTATGTGCAACCTATATCATTTTACATTTAACCAGAACCATTATTAGACACAAAAGACCTTGAATTGTTGAGTCAAGTGTATGTATTTATCTCTAAATACACCTCACATACCGGAATATTTTAACAATAAACTCTTACCACGAGACCGTCAGTCACTAATCGACAAAACACACCTACCGCATAAACGACAAAAGTCCGTTTGTTTCCCCTGGGATAACCCTTCCTCTTCATCGAAAATTTTTGAAATCGGGCAACTAGACGAACAAAAACCAACGGCAACTCACTAAATTAACATTCTAATTTAGATAGTGTCAGGTGTAAATATTTGCAAACTACCGGTTAAATACGGCTAACAACTCGTTAAATTTAAGACAGCGGCATTATCTGCGGTCCGCAGCGTTAAATTTATCGCCGTGTCCGCACGGAAAAGCGGCAAAACGTCGCAAAATTTCCAAACAACGGTCGTCGGAACACGCGACGAACATTGTGTCAGGAGGATGAAATTACTACTAAATAAACTTGTGATGTTTCGCTTCAGGTACACCCATTGTCGACCGGCAGCGTTGTGTATATTTGATTTAATTAGTTGATCCGGTTTTCTGTGTAAATATTATTGATAGACTATCACAAACATGTAGCAATAAACCAAACTGGATACCACATATGTGTAGTTAATAACTGGAGTGCTTAGTTGTAGGTCAATTGCTTTACATTATGAACGAGGATCCTAGCGGTGTCGTTTTAACAGAATCACAATCGATGCTTCATTCAGCGCGTTAGGGAAACATCTTGAAGTAATGACTCCACTACTCCTTTAAGATGACTCGGGCGAAAGCCCAGTACGTAAAATCTTCGCATAAGCATTGGCAGTGTCGTCAGAAAAGCTACTGCAAAGCGGCTTGGGGATATTGTATCCACGCGTAGAGTCTATGCTAAAAAACAGTCTGGTGCTATCGCATAGCAGATATAACATTCTAAAATGTGTAATATGTCCAGAAAAACTGAGATAACAAAGCAGTACGAAAGTTTGCAAAATGAGGAAAACTTTCAAAAAAAAATCGTTTTCAACAAAAACGAATTTTTGATAAGAGTCGAAATTGTCAAACTATTTTTTATTGATGCATATTATCGAAATTTTCTTACGTATTCATTGAAATAGTGAAATAATTGTGAATTTTTAAGACACTTTTTTTATAGAGTTGTGACATTTAAGGAACTGGTGACTATCTGAATTGTAATAGCACAAAATGCCTCATGTAAAATGACCGACACGGTTCATGAGATCGCGTTAAAATATTCGGCCCCAACGTCGCAGCTGGTTATGGTGTATATTGTATGTTGTATACGAACGGCGTAATTACTGTATTATGGGTGAAACGATATAATACGGATATACAAAGATACACCCACTAAAAAGACGATTGGGTAGCAACAGGGGAATATCCAACCAGGAACCAGGTGTGTTTTTAAAAAATAGAAGACGAATCACTCTCGCACGATAACACACTTATGAAAAGCTTTTACATAATAACAATAACAACATAATAACATACTAGCAATTGGCACAATAATAATAATTAGCTTTTGCATAATTAATTAAAATTCGTGCTTAACTTCCTGTGTGTAAGAAACATTACTTACCCCATCTAGATTAAAGAGAGAGGATACTTTTTTCATAAAGCCATCTTGCTTCTTTTTCCTTCTAGACGTCATTTTAATAAAACGAACGAAGCAAACACAAGACAATTTACCACATTAATCCAGAACAACACATACATTTAACCTTTGTAGCACAGCATCACTTTTATCTAAAAAAAAAGCCACTTTTAATTTTAGCTAACGCACCTAACCACAACATTTTTTTTTAATCGAAACGCGCGACATAATTAACGAACCAGCTTATGAATGTATACATTTTTATTATAATGAATGCCGAAAGTAGGGAGTAAGTGCAAAAGGTATTTGACCTGACAGTAAGGAGCTCCTTTAGATGCAACAAGTTGATTGCGTCGTACGCAAGGGGATTGTGTAATAATAGAAGTTGCAATCAAGCTGCAAACCTTTTTAGGATGTAATGCAACGCGGGGAATGCAAAAAATTGTTCAATCGTTCAAGCAAGACGTTAAATTTCTTAAAATTGATACAATACTGAATGAACAGGTACATTTAAAAATTGAAAAACAAATCTTGTCCCCTGAAACCAAGAAAGATTAAAAAACACAACACGTTTCGATGGCCAAGCTATCATCTTCAGAGAGATACTACATTTAACCGAAAACAAGGGGGGGATAATTTCCAAATACTCTGAATACGTTACAAATGTATGAACAAATCAATAACTCTTCTACATTCGTAATATGTTTAGTCATTAGTCACCGAGCGAAGTTTCAAGTTGAAACTTGCTACAGGTACATTTAACCGAAAAAGGCAGGGGATGCGGATAATTCGAAAATACAAATAGAACCCCTGAATGCGTTAGAAATGTATAAACAAATCAATAACTCTTCTACATTCGTAGAATGCCTAGTCCATAACCGAGCGAAGTTTAAACTCGGAATTTCTTTAAAAAAGTTCAAATTTTGGGAAATTCCAATTCGAGATTTATCTCGAAATTTGGATTTTACAAGTTGAAGTTCTGGAGTAACAGAATTTTCAAATTTTAAAGCGAAATAGGTTCAAAATTTCAAGAAACATGAAATTTGTATTAACAAAACTGAAATGCAAATGTCTGTCTGTCTGTCGACTGATATTTTGTCCGGGCTAATCTCGTAAACTGCTTCATGGATTTTCGTGAAACTTTTACTAAAACGTAGAGTATGTTTAGGGGTACCTTTTAGGCTATTTTGGTTTCAGAAAAACTCACCCCTTCGCTTCACTTTTCTCATTTGTCGACTGATATTTTGTCCGGGCTAATCTTGTTAACTGCTTAATCGACTTTCATGAAACTTTTACTAAAACGTGGAGTATGTTTAGGGGTACCTTTTAGGCTATTTTGGTTTCAGAAAAATTCACCCCTTCACTTCACTTCTCTCAATTGTCGACTGACATTTTGTCCGGGCTAATCTCGTTAACTGCTTTATCGACTTTCATGAAACTGTTACTAAAACGTAGAGTATGTTTAGAGGTACCTTTTAGGCTATTTTGGTTTCAGAAAAATTCACCCCTTCACTTTACTTCTCTCAATTGTCGACTGACATTTTGTCCGGGCTAATCTCGTTAACTGCTTAATCGACTTTCATGAAACTTTTACTAAAACGTGGAGTATGTTTAGGGGTACCTTTTAGGCTATTTTGGTTTCAGAAAAACTTGCCCCTTCACTTCACTTCTCTCAATTGTCGACTGATATTTTGTCCGGGCTAATCTCGTAAACTGCTTAATCGATTTTCATGAAACTTTTACTAAAACGTAGAGTATGTTTAAGGGTACCGTTTAGGCTATTTTGGTTTCAGAAAAACTCACCCCTTCACTTCATTTCTCTCAACTATCAAAAATTTTATTTGAGGTTATACTTCACTGCGGGGTTTCAATAGAAAAATAATTTAAATGACATATGACACGTCAAATTATTAAGAAAACTTTGCTTAATTGGAAAATTAGAAAATCCAATATGGCGTCCATAAAAAAACAAAATTGTCATAATTTTCTCAGAAATTATTCAACTACTACGCCATCGTAGAGCTCGTGGGGAGACTCCATGTGCTTCTAATTTTGTGGTGGCAACAACTATATTTAGACTTTTAGACGTGTGGTAGCGCTTTCTTGATGATGTTCTGTGTTCTTAGCACGTTTAGTACTGATGACGCACCGGTGCGTCATGTATGACGCATGACGCACCTGTGCGTCATGCAAATTTTCAGCCATACGGTACGACGCATCGGTGTCGTCATGCATGACGCACGTAACCGAGCGAAGTTTAAACTCGGAATTTCTTTAAAAAAAAATCAAATTTTTGAGAAATTCGAATTCGAGATTTAACTCGAATTTTGGATTTTACAAGTTGAAGTTTTGGAGTAACAGAATTTTCAAATTTTAAAGCGAAATAAGTTCAAAATTCCAAGAAACATGAAATTTGTATTAACAAAACTGAAATGCAAAAGTCTGTCTGTCTGTCGACTGATATTTTGTCCGGGCTAATCTCGTAAACTGCTTCATGGATTTTCGTGAAACTTTTACTAAAACGTAGAGTATGTTTAGGGGTACCTTTTAGGCTATTTTGGTTTCAGAAAAACTCACCCCTTCACTTCACTTTTTTTCAATTGTCGACAGACATTTTGTCCGAGCTAATCTCGTTAACCGCTTAATCGACTTTCAAGAAACTTTTACTAAAACGTGGAGTATGTTTAGGGGTACCTTTTAGGCTATTTTGGTTTCAGAAAAACTCACCCCCTTCACTTCACTTCTCTCAATTGTCGACTGATATTTTGTCCGGGCTAATCTCGTAAACTGCTTAATCGATTTTCATGAAACTTTTACTGAAACGTAGAGTATGTTTAAGGGTACCGTTTAGGCTATTTTGGTTTCAGAAAAACTCACCCCTTCACTTCATTTCCCTCAACTGTCAAAAATTTTATTTGAGGTTATACTTCACTGCGGGGTTTCAATAGAAAAATAATTTAAATGACATATGACACGTCAAATTATTAAGAAAATTTTGCTTAATTGGGAAATTAGAAAATCCAATATGGCGCCCATAAAAAAAACAAAATTGTCATAATTTTCTCAGAAATTATTCAACTACTACGCCATCGTAGAGCTCGTGAGGAGACAAACAAAAATTGTTAAAAGTTTTTTTCAATCGGACTAGAAATAAGGAAGTTATTGAAGATTTTATGAAATGACGTTTTTCGCTTTTTTTCTTGATAACATTTAAACTGGTCGATATTCAGTTGTTTTCTCAACGACATGTTGATAAGTATAAAATTCCGCACCACTTTGTCCCTTTAAACGATTTTCTGTCTCCAATAATAACGAAGATACCCACGTTATGCCACCTTCAGCGGGACACCCTGTATACTCCATGTGGTTCTAATTTTGTGGTGGCAACAACTATATTTAGACTTTTAGACGTGTGGTAGCGCTTTCTTGATGATGTTCTGTGTTCTTAACACGTTTAGTACTGATGACGCACCGGTGCGTCATGTATGACGCATGACGCACCGGTGCGTCATGCAAATTTTCAGCCATAAGGTACGACGCATCGGTGTCGTCATGCATGACGCACCGGTGCGTTAACTTTTCAGCGGTACGGCATGACGCACCGGTGTCGTCATGCATGACGCACGTAACCGAGCGAAGTTTAAACTCGGGATTTCTTTTAAAAAAAATCAAATTTTGAGAAATTCGAATTCGAGATTTAACTCGAATTTTGGATTTTACAAGTTGGAGTTTTGGAGTAACAGAATTTTCAAATTTTAAAGCGAAATAAGTTCAAAATTCCAAGAAACATGAAATTTGTATTAACAAAACTGAAGTGCAAATGTCTGTCTGTCTGTCGACTGATATATTGTCCGGGCTAATCTCGTAAACTGCTTAATCGATTCTCATGAAACTTCTACTAAAACGTAGAGTATGTTTAGGGGTACCTTTTAGGCTATTTTGGTTTCAGAAAAACTCACCCCTTCACTTCATTTCCCTCAACTGTCAAAAATTTTATTTGAGGTTATACTTCACTGCGGGGTTTCAATAGAAAAATAATTTAAATGACATATGACACGTCAAACTATTAAGAAAATTTTGCTTAATTGGAAAATTAGAAAATCCAATATGGCGCCCATAAAAAAAACAAAATTGTCATAATTTTCTCAGAAATTATTCAACTACTACGCCATCGTAGAGCTCGTGGGGAGACAAACAAAAATTGTTAAAAGTATTTTCAATCGGACTAGAAATAAGGAAGTTATTGAAGATTTTATGAAATGACGTTTTTCGCTTTTTTTCTTGATAACATTTAAACTGGTCGATATTCAGTTGTTTTCTCAACGACATGTTGATAAGTATAAAATTCCGCACCACTTTGTCCCTTTAAACGATTTTCTGTCTCCAATAATAACGAAGATACCCACGTTATGCCACCTTCAGCGGGACACCCTGTATACTCCATGTGCTTCTAATTTTGTGGTGGCAACAACTATATTTAGACTTTTAGACGTGTGGCAGCGCTTTCTTGATGATGTTCTGTGTTCTTAACACGTTTAGTACTGATGACGCACCGGTGCGTCATGTATGACGCATGACGCACCGGTGCGTCATGCATATTTTCAGCCATATGATACGACGCATTGGTGTCGTCATGCATGACGCACCGGTGCGTCAAATTTTAAGCGGTACGGCATGACGCACCGGTGCGTCATGTCTTCTGCTTTATAGATTGTTACTTCAGCACTTTAGGGCAACTTCTCCAAATGTGAGGTAACATTGAACGTGTTAAAATCCTAACCTAAATATCATTAAATATTTTGATTTGTGGTCAGTTTTTTTTAGTACCTCTCTGAAGATGATAGCTTGGCTATCGAAACGCGTTAGTGTTTTTTAATCTTTCTTGGTTTCAGGGGACAAGATTTGTATTTTAATGTTTGTTGTCAGTTGAGTGATTCTTCTATATTTTATGCAGAGACTAGTCTGTGACTATATGTCAATTTCTGCTATGGATCTAGAGTTGCCAATTTAGGGGTTTTGACCATAAATTTGGAGAATAATTGGGAATATTTCGCAGACTAGGCATGTTGTAACAGCTTAAGGGCTTAGAATTTGTGTGCTGATGTCTTTTTTGTAGGCATTTAGCTGACATTCGCTCGACTTAGGGAATTTTGAAATCATATGGATTCGTTTTTAGAGAAAATTGTTCGGTTGCCATTGGCAACCCTGTATAGGCAACACATTAATCATCAAAATGTTTAAGCGTGAAGTCAGCTTTAATTCTGGCGATTTTTTTTAATCAACTTATCTAAAAGTTGATTTAATACTTCACGGCCGACTCTGATGCACATTTTTTCTAAAATCCACGTTCGTGTTTTAAATAAGAAAAATTTTTACCACGTTTTGAAACTATAACTTGTTACGAGGAATGACAAAAGGATTAATAAATTTTTAATTCTATGCATACATCGTATTCTTCTATGTACACGTATAAATAAAAATTAATTTTAAAACGTCGAGTCGCAGCTCCCCACAATAACTAAAAGAAAAACTTGGCCGAAAAAATGTTAAATAAAATTAAAAAACATAATGTTTCCGGTCAATAAGACTTCACCATGAAGAATAAAAAGAAAAACGTTTTATTTTGTAGGTCATTTTACCACGTTCAGCTCAGTAGCTTAAATGACCCAAAAAGTGACACTAGCGCAATTCTGTGATATTGCATAGTCAGTGTTCTGTGCAATCGAGATTACGTCCTGTCTGATATAATTATTAGATACGATACGGTATAATTAAAAGTGCATTGGCTCCGGAAATGCCAATTTGAATCAAACTAGATATGTACAGCAAAATATGCCACAAAAACCTGTATTTTCGCGTAAATGACATTCCTTGCATAAAGTCGAACGACTGAGAACTTTGCCACAATACTCGAAACGGTATCAGCTTTATGTAAAAGGCGTATAAGGTGGATGTTGATTTTAATAATGGTCATATATTTAATGTTATAAACTGGTCGGTCTAGGTAAGATAATTCTCATGGCATTAACCTTTCTACCTCTCGTACACTGGTACAGTTACATCAAAAACAAATCAAATTTCAATATTAAACTCGAAAATAACACTTCGTATGTTACATAGAACGAATGTATTGTATAAATCCTGATAACATGTCTAACCATTATGGTATGAAAATAGTCAATGTTATCGGAACGATAAGAGCAAGGTAGGTAGTTAAAACTCAACAAATTGATAAAAAATGACTTCATAAGCTGGTTACGTTAGCGCAAAACACAAAAATGATAACGAAATACGTAAAATAGTGTTTTAAAGCGGCGTTATGTGGTATATTTCAACAGGAAAACCGGTTACACAAATTTGAGGTTATGTTATACTTTCTCTTAAAACGTTCGCTTTTAAATAAAATTTAACACACAAACACCTAGGGTACTTTACCATTGCATACGAGGATTCATTCACTGCACAATTTCCACTTAAATCCCGGGGTGAACCAATACAAATAAAACTACACAAGTTTTTTAAAACACTAAATGTCACATACACGGCATTTGGCGACTTATTTGCACGGAAATAATACAAATCGCGCTTCGTACAAGGTGCGGGGACGCTGAAATATTATCGAACATTATACCGGCTGTTTTGTTTGGGAATCGCAACCACTTGTGGCTTGTGTATTATCTACGAGAAGCGGTAAAAGTTGCCTGCATGGCGTCGCTCAGGATCGCATACCTACCGAATACGTCACATCGGAAAGCATGAGGCAACGCACTACTGCATACCACGATAGACCAAACTGCATACAAACGTCGACGATTTTATCTACCCGAGGACCGCACCGTAGGCTGTGACGACACGGGCTGCGATAAAGGCAGTCTCTTCGATAAGTTAGAAATCACCACCTGTTTATAAGGTTGCCTATACTTCAAAATTGGAGACCGATGGAAATTTCGCTTTTAGCTGCTTTCGATCGCGATTTCGGTCAAGAATGATAAAAATTTCGACGGGGTCGAAATAGTAAATAACTCATTAGATTATTATGATTAAAATAATGTTCCTTGGATAATTTATTAAAATGAAAGCTTCTTTAGACGCGTTGAGCGATTTTTCATAAGGGAAGAATTATGGTTTCCATCACCATCACGCTAATTCTCGTTAGCAACATGCTTTAACTTTTTTTTTGTGCAATAAAAGCGGATATCGCATGAGAACGAAGTTTGAGCCCGACGCCGTAAGCGGGTGCCTCATTCACTGGAGTGCGATATGGACAATCGGCTCGAGTTGTACAGCAAATTTTTCGCACCCCTACGATCGATCAAAAACAAAAATACGATTTAACAAATCAATAATTTTTCATATGACATTTACATTTTCTGATAAATTTTATATCAAGACAAGATATTCATAGACAATGGCTGTCTATGAAACGTTAGAAATTTATCGTAACAAAATTCATATTTACTGTTTGACTTTTAACGTAATATCTTGGATATTTCACTTACAGCTTCGGAAATGTCCACTGGGATGCAGTTTATTGATTCTGCACTAAAAGCACTCATTTTAAATATTTTTTTCGGTAAATACGTTAGTTTAACGGACTCTATGGTCTAATTTTGAATTTAAAAATGATATTCGTGCTTATCGCATACCGTGATTGGTCAATTTCGTATCCACACTAGTTGAATATAAAATGGACCAATCACAACGCGGCTTACGTTATATCCGTTCACTAGACTGATAATGGCCTGTCTATCGTGCTCGCAAGTTATAAAGAAAACAGTGAATATACGTGTGGAAAAACTACTATTATTATTATTATTATTTTTATTGAAGCCTACTTTCGAAAAGCCCAAAAATTGTAATCACGAATGAATCTCTTCTATAGTACTGCAGAATTTTCATGTCAAGATGAAATGTCAATTTGGTAAATAAAATCAGGTAAGAAACTTACGTGAACATGCCAAAAAATGACAATAGCGCACTAAATGTCAATTTGGTGAGTACAAATCAAGTAAGAAACTTACGTGAACATGCCAAAAAATGATAATATCGCACTTGATATTAAATGTATCTTCGTGCTTCAAATAAATAGTAGTTTGTACAACAAAGGCGGATATGATGTCCATATCGCACGAGAACGAAGTTTGAGCACGACGCCGAAGGCGGAGTGCCTCAATCGTTCGAGTGCGATATGGACAATCCACTCGAGTTGTACAGCGAATTTTTCCCACGAATACGATCTATCAAAGACTAAAATACGATTTAGCAAATTAATAATTTTTGATGTGACATTTGCAGTTTCTAATATATTTTATATAGTGTCCATGTGTCAATGAAACGTCATAAATTTATCGCAACAAAATTCATATTTACTATTTGATTTTTAAGGTAATTATATGTTGAATATATCACTTGCAGCCTCAGAAATGTCCGCTGGGATAAAGTTTACTGATTCTGCACTAAAAGCACTCATTTTAAATATTTTCTTTGGTAAATACCGAAGCCCGTTTGACAGATTCTATGGTGTAATTCTGAATCTA
This sequence comes from Dastarcus helophoroides, assembly GCA_028583605.1. Taxonomy (NCBI): domain Eukaryota; kingdom Metazoa; phylum Arthropoda; class Insecta; order Coleoptera; family Bothrideridae; genus Dastarcus; species Dastarcus helophoroides. The sequence goes on along the minus strand of CM053327.1, from coordinate 43,922,586 downwards.
AAAATGACATTCGTCTTTATCGCATGCCGTGATTGGTCAATTTCATATCCACACTAGTGTGGATATGAAATCGACCAATCACGGCGCGACTTTCGTTATAACCGTTCACTAGACTGATATATATATAGACTATCTATTCTGCTCGCAAGGTATAAAGAAAACAGTGAATATACGGGTGAGAGTGGGAAAAAACACTTACCTGATCGCTATCGTTGCCTTGCCAACTGTCGTTCCCCTGAAATAGAAAAAGAAAATTAAATTGCGTGAAAAGCTTCGAATAAATTCAACGAATTGTTTAATGACGAAGCTTAGATTCCATGACCAAGCATGCTTTAAACTGTTATAACAAGTGCGAGATTCCAACAATAAAATTAACTTGCCACTGTTTGCTCGTTAATGCAATTAAAACAGTGGCGGATGTGTAACAACTCTTAACTGAATCAGAAAGTATCTTCTAATTCAAGTCGAACTCCGAAGTTAGAAACTGTCGGATCTACGCTATTCGACTAAATCTCATAATTATAAATCTAATATCCGCACGAATTCCCAACTAGTCACATTGTTGGGGATTTGGAAAAGACGATCTCATAGCACGCAAATATCAAGATTTGGGTTAATTAATTCTTAACTTTTCAAAGTTAGGTTAATTGAAAGATTATTTCACCTGAGTGGGGTCAAATTTTATAACTATTTTCTTCAGTAAAATAGAGTTTGATGCTCTTTAAACATTTATGGGAAAATTAGCACCAATCGTAAAATAAAAACTTTAAATTTAAAGTAAAAAAGGTCGCGAACGTTATAAAGAGCAAAATTTAAATTGTAAAATTATCATCTTAAAACAAAAATATTTTTTTTTGTTTTAAGATTTAAAAATTTTTGGGTAAAATACCAAGTTTATAGAATATCGTAGTTTAATACAAAATGTTGGAAAAACTTGGAAATTTTAGGATTAAAATTCCTAGAAAAATAATAAACAGACTTGGATACTGGCCGACAGAAAAATTTTGTATTTTGTACTTTGTATTTTGTGTCTTGTATTTTGTATCGTATCTTGCATTTTGTGTCCTGCATTTTGTATTTTGTATCTTGTATGTTGTATGTTGTACCTTGTATTTTGTGTGTTGTGGGTTGTGTTGTGTGTTGTATGTTGTATGTTGAATGTTGTATGTTTTATGTTGTTATTTGTATGTTGTGTTTTGTATATTGTGTTTTGTATATTGTATTTTGTATGTTGTACGTTGTATTTTATATTTTGTATGTTGGATGTTATAAGTAGTACTTTTTATCTTGAATTTTGTACCTTCTATTTTGTATCTTGTATCTTGTGGGTTGTGTATTGTGTGTTGTGCTGTTTGTGGTATGTTGAATGTTGTATGTTGCATGTTGTATTTTGTGTGTTATATTTTGTATGTTCTATGTTGTACTTTATATGTTGTATTTTGAATGTTGTATTTTGTATCTTCTATTTTGTATGTTGTATGTTGTACCTTGTATTTTGTATCGTGTAACTTGTGTATTGTGTATTTTGCTGTTTGTTGTATGTTGCATGTTGTATGTGGTATTTTGTATGTTGTACGTTTGTATTTTGTATGTTGTATGTGGCATGTTGTCTTTTGTATGTTCTATGTGGTATTATATATTTTGTATGATTGTATTTTTATGATTGTATTTTGTATCATTGTATTTTGTATGATTGTATGTTGTATGATTGTATTTTGTATGATTGTATTTTGAATGCTTGTATTTTGTATGATTGTATTTTGTATGACTGTATTTTGTACGATTGTATTTTGTATGATTGTATTTTGTATGATTGTATTTTGTATGATTGTATATTGTATGATTGTATTTTGTATGATTGTATTTTGTATGTTGTTTTTTGTATGTTATATGTGGTATGTGGTATGTGGTATATTGTATTATGTATTTTGTATGATTGTATTTTTATAATTGTATTTTGCATAATTGTATTTTGTATGATTGTATTTTGTATGACTGTATTTTGTATGATTATATTTTGTATGATTGTATTTTTATAATTGTATTTGGCATGATTGTATTTTGTATGATTGTATTTTGTATGATTGTATTTTGTATGATTGTATTTTGTATGATTGTATTTTGTATGATTGTATTTTGTATGATTGTATTTTGTATGATTGTATTTTGTATGATTGTATTTTGTATGATTGTATTTTGTATGATTGTATTTTGTATGATTGTATTTTGTATGATTGTATTTTGTATGACTGTATTTTGTATGACTGTATTTTGTATGACTGTAATTTGTATGATTCTAATTTGTATGACTGTAACTTGTATGATTGTATTTGTATGATTGTATTTGTATGATTGTATTTTGTATGATTGTATTTTGTATGATTCTATTTTGTATGATTGTATTTTGTATGATTGTATTTTGTATGATTGTATTTTGTATGATTGTATTTTGTATGATTGTATTTTGTATGATTGTATTTTGTATGATTGTATTTTGTATGACTGTATTTTTATGACTGTAATTTGTATGACTGTAATTTGTATGACTGCAATTTGTATGACTGTAATTTGTATGATTGTATTTTGTATGATTGTATTTTGTATGATTGTATTTTGTATGATTGTATTTTGTATGATTGTATTTTGTATGATTGTATTTTGTATGATTGTATTTTGTATGATTGTATTTTGTATGATTGTATTTTGTATGATTGTATTTTGTATGACTGTAATTTTTATGACTGTAATTTGTATGACTGTAATTTGTATGACTGCAATTTGTATGACTGTAATTTGTATGATTGTATTTTGTATGATTGTATTTTGTATGATTGTATTTTGTATGATTGTATTTTGTATGATTGTATTTTGTATGATTGTATTTTGTATGATTGTATTTTGTATGATTGTATTTTGTATAATTGTATTTTGTATGATTGTATTTTGTATGACTGTAATTTGTATGACTGTAATTTGTATGACTGTAATTTGTATGACTGTAATTTGTATGACTGTAATTTGTATGATTGTATTTTGTATGATTGTATTTTGTATGACTGTATTTTGTATGATTATATTTTGTATGATTGTATTTTTATAATTGTATTTTGCATGATTGTATTTTGTATGATTGTATTTTGTATGATTGTATTTTGTATGATTGTATTTTGTATGATTGTATTTTGTATGATTGTATTTTGTATGATTGTATTTTGTATGATTGTATTTTGTATGGTTGTATTTTGTATGATTGTATTTTGTATGATTGTATTTTGTATGATTGTATTTTGTATGATTGTATTTTGTATGATTGTATTTTGTATGATTGTATTTTGTATTTTGTATGATTGTATTTTGCATGATTGTATTTTGTATGATTGTATTTTGTATGATTGTATTTTGTATGACTGTAATTTGTATGACTGTAATTTGTATGACTGTAATTTGTATGACTGTAATTTGTATGATTGTATTTTGTATGATTGTATTTTGTATGATTGTATTTTGTATAATTGTATTTTGTATGATTGTATTTTGTATGATTGTATTTTGTATGATTGTATTTTGTATGATTGTATTTTGTATGATTGTATTTTGTGTTATTGTATTTTGTATGATTGTATTTTGTATTATTGTATTTTGTATAATTGTATTTTGTATGATTGTATTTTGTATGATTGTATTTTGTATTTTGTATGTTTGTATTTTGTAGTTTGTATTTCGTATTTTGTATTTCGTATTTCGTATTTCGTATTTCGTATTTCGTATTTCGTATTTCGAATTTTGTATTTTGAATGCTATGTTTTGAATGCTGTATGTCGTATTTTGTACTCTAAAATTTTGTATGTTGTATTTTGTATGTTTTATTTTGCATGTTGTATTTTATGTTTATTAATTTTATTTAACATTTCTTCGGCCCAGTTTGGAAATATTTAAATTTTTATTGTTTGTTAACAATTTTCTAAACAGTTTTTGAAATATGACTACGTGATATTTAAATTTATTTAAAACGTCACCTCATGACAGTTGACAAAATAAGAGGTTAGTTTATTTTACATAGAATATGAAAAATAAAAAATAGAAGACCAAATGAAAAAAATTTCGTTTTTTTGATAAATTATGAAAATATAAAAAAATACATATACATAAAAAAGGTTGTAGCACTGGACATCGATGTTTCGCTCTCAATTGTATTTTATATTTTGTACTTTGCATTTTGTACGTTGTATGTTGTATGTTGTATTTTGTATGTTGCGTTTTATATTTTGTATTTTGTACCTTGTATGTTGGATGTTGCATGTTGTATGTGGATGTTGTATGTTGTATGTGGTATTTTGTATTCCGCATTTCGCATGTTGTATGTTGTATGTTGCATGAACCGATGAGAGGGGGGCAAACAATATTTTTTTAATATATTATATCGGAAGCGGAGTAGTTTTTCATTTATAACGATTTGACCTTAAAATAAAACAAAGTCAAATTTTTCCCATAACCTACATCATTTGTAGAAAGCGCTCTGTTGAAGAATATCAAAAAGTATTATGTTTAAAAAATAAAAAAAAGGTTTCTTCATTTAGTGTTGCTAATATTAAAAAAGAACAGCAAAGCTACGCTTGAAAAAAGTTCATCTGCAATAAAGGCGTAAAGTAAAAATAAACGATGTAAAAATGAAAGGGCTGTTCTGGAAAAGTAATCAACTTTAAAGATGTAGTCGGTTCGTTTAAGACGGTTTGATTGCAGCTTATGCAAATTCAACTTACACATTGTCCAATTTTAAAGAGCGTAAAAAGGCGAAAACAACTGCAGAGGACTAAATTGAATTATTAAATTTGCATTTTTCCGAATGAGAGTCCCGCTCCTGAAATTAGAAACGTTCTAGTTTTCTTATCCTGACACTCATTTTCGGTAAAATATCTCGACCGTTATTTTCTCTTTAGAGCTTTTGGCGGTGAAGGACTTGTTGAAGTGCTCTGCCTGGAAATTATCTTTATTATGAAGTCCCACTGAAGATGGAGTGATTTGTTCGGCTACTGACAAACGGAGGTCGTCATAGAAAAGATGGAACTGTCAGTGACAGATGGCTTAATTGAAACATTCCAACTTCATTTTGAGAAATATCATAATAAGGCAGACAAGGCAGGGCGCGAGTGTGTTATGTGCCGTCCTGCGGAGGATTAACTGTTGGGAAACTCCAATAAGCGATGCCGTATATTATCCTGTGTCGGTGATAAAGGAAAGCTCTTAACTAGGCAAGCCAATAATTAATTACCGACGGGCGAGAAATGCCACATTTAAACGAATTCCACAACTGTTGGAATGTACAATTTGACCGAGTGGGAGGCAATAGTAAATTGTCTAAGCGACTAGCAAAATTTTCGAGCGATTAATAAAGTGAGTACAATCTTGACATTTTGATAGATGCTGGATGAAATTCCACTCAAATGTAGTCGTCTAACGGAATTGATTTCATAAAAAATTGATGAAACCATTATCAATTTATTGTTAATCTCAGAATAAAAACCTAGAAATTCAGTCATAAAAACTCTGTTGCGATGTTTTCAATCAAGATGAGCATTTCCTTCCTTTTGTAAAAATGGAGAATCTGATTGATAAAGAAACATCAATCAAATAACTTCAAATTAATAACTAACACAACTAATATATGTATTGTGTATCTATATTAATAAAATTAAAGCGTCTGTCCGTCTGTCGACAGATTTTTTGTCCGGGCTAATCTCGAAAACTACTAAATCGTTTTTGATGAAACTTCTACTAAAATGAAGAATATTTTTAGGGGTACCTTTTAGGCTATTAATATTTCAGTAAACCTCAACATTTTTTTTAAATACTTAACTATGATTACTATTTAATTTGGGGTTATAAAAACAAAAATCCAGAAAATGTTTTTTTAAATCTCGATGTTTTTAACAATCTCGATTTTTTTCTCAAATTTTATTTTTTTTCTAAATGTCGATAAAACCTGACTCTTCTGATAAATTTTCTAATATAACTTATTGAAAGTTCCGACTTTTCCTAATTTGTTTTTCGAAATTCTTTTATCGAAATTGTTTTGACGAAACACTTTATTCGAAATTCTTTATTCGAAATTCTTTTTTCGAAATTATTACTTTATTCTCAAAATTTCAATTCTCTTCTTAAAATTGAACTTTCTCTTGAAAATTTGGAATATTTTCTAGAAAATTCGACTTTTTCTGAAAATTGCGACTTTTCACAAAATAAAACCTTTTTTGACTTTTTTCGAATTTTATACATTTTTTGAGTAGTTTTTGAGAAAGATGAGGTTTTTATTTTTAATGTAACTTATTGAAAATTCCGACTTTTCCAAATTTGTTTTTCGAAATTCTTTTTTCGAAATTGTCGTTTCGAAATTGTTGTTTCGAAATACTGTATTTGAAATACTTTATTCGGAATTCTTTATTCGAAATTCTTTTTTCGAAATTACTACCTTATTCTCAAAATTTCAATTCTCTTCTTAAAATTGAACCTTCTCTTGAAAATTTGGAATATTTTCTAGAAAATGCGAACTTTTCCTTGTAGTAGAGTTAAAACTGAGTGGTCAGTAACTGGAGATCGAACCCAGTACCCGACTTTAATCAGGAAATTCGGTCTGCCCAGTTCGTGTGGTCTTAAGTGACAATACTCATTACTCTGCCCGAAGTTTGACCATGACTTTTTCAAAATGATTGTTGACCTCCACCCCCCTCCCTTGAAGATAATCCTGTCTACGCCCATGAAAGATATTTTCCGTTCCTTAGCGCTACCAACTTCAAAATTAAATTGAAGCATGACGCCCAAGAAGGCTAAAGTACAATACAAATAAAAGGTCCTTGTACGAAGCCGTAAATATTCCATCTAACCTGGTCTTTTATTTGAGAGTTCCACGGCGAAAGGAAGCCGCAGAGAAGCAGACGTTGCCTCTCTTGTAATCCTTTCAAATGCCCCGAATTTCCTGGCGAGCAAACAGCGGTGCGATTGCAACAAAGTCGCACTTCATCTCTTTACACAATGAACAACTCAACTGCCTCAAAAGCCTCCCCCGCCATTACTTATACCGAGAACAATTGTTGTGTTAATATTTATAGCTGGGGCTTAAATAGTGAACCGACGCCCTGATTTTCTTAGGCAGCCCGTGTTACACGACGATAAAGTCATTTGAATATGAGAAAACGAGCGCGCCTATAAATTAAACTGGCAAACTGTCGGTTGTTTCCCGGAGATACTGTCAATAGGTTCTGTATTTAATAGGAATGGATAAAAGCGATAACTACTCCGATTATTTAAAAATATTTTCAGCCCCTTACTCAACATAACCTCAAATATAATTCAATTAAATTTATTGCTGGCTCCATCAGACGCTAATAAAATTTGCTGCCTTTGTGCTCCTAAAGGGGGCGCACTTGTCATTGGATGTGGATACTTCACGAATGGCTTGGAGGGTGAATTGTATCCACGCTTGTAGTCTATGCTAAAAATCGGGTAGTGGTGGCAGTCCGGCGCTTCCGTCATGTCATACGCAGTGCAGATCTAACCTTCTAAAAACTTTTAACTACTGGAGGTAACTACCCTAAGTTACCTTAACCTTTCTATAGATTTTAATGATGAGACTCTTTTTTCTATAGAACTTCCAAGCTATGGAACTGGACTCATCACTTTTCTGTAAGTATTTTTACGAGAGATGCTCGCAGGAACTGATAGTATTGATCCTTTCAAGGATAAGATTTTTAAAGTATACAAGACAGTCAGAGGCAGCAAATTTCTGTGCGGTTTACCTTGATGCAGTAAAGACTTCTGTCTATGGGGACTTTTTTGTATAGAACTTCCAAGCTATGGAATTCGTTACCGAATGTAATTTTCCCCAACATCTAGAACCTATTGTTGTTTAAGAAGGTTCATCGAAATCTATTCTCATTTCCAGTGATTTGAAGTGATTTGAAGGCTTAATGGGGTTATCCCTGGCGAGTGGATTGAACTTACAAAAAAATAATATATTAATTTTGATTTTGATGGAACGGACTGGTCCTTGGTTATCTTCAAAAATTGAAACACAGAACTTGTCCCCTGAAACCAAGAAAAATTAAAAAACACAACAAAGGTTGCTCTAACGCGTTTCGACAGCCAAGCTGTCATCTTCAGAGAGAAACTGTAATATATTAAGTAGAATAATATCGTAAATGAAATAGTAAAATATGAGGATTCCTAGCGATATCGTTCTTACGTAATCGCAAGCTAAAGTTATGCATCTCACGGAATTTCGATGCTTCATTGGGCAGGTTAGGGAAACATCTTGAAGTACTGGCAACACTGGTCACTACTCTTTGGCGTTATGTCATGTTGACTAAATTTTTTGCATACGCATTGTTGTCAGCTCAGAAAATCTACTACAAACTGGTTTGGAGATTTGTATTATTGTATCCATGCGTACAGTCTATGCTAAAAATCGAGTAGTGGTGGCGATCCGTCGCTTACGTCTTGCTATGGGCACAACGTTCTACAAACTCTTCGTTACGATTACTGGGGGTGTTCACCAAATCTAATCTAACGTTGTTCAACCTTAGATTAGATTTGGTAATGAAGGGGTGATATAAAATTGGAAGTTTAAATTTAGAATTTTGATAGAAATTAAGATGTCAAAAACAGAAATGGAAAAAGTTCCTCTTTCTCTTATTTTTATTGTTTTATATAAATTTTATAATTCCTAACCATTCCAGATTTCTCGAAAATGACGAAACGTTGAGAATAATACCGGTTTGCAGAAAAAAGTTGTGCAAAAAAATAATTTTTCGAATTTTCAAGTTTCATTTGTGTTACTTTTTGAAAGCGCCCTCTACACGTGCGATTTTTTTTTCAATTTAAGCTTACTCGAATGTTCTTTTCATATGTCACGTTTAAAAACAGATGAAAGAAGGGCTTTGAATAATAAATAGGACGAATGGAATTGTTTGCAGAGTAAAATGGAAAACCCAAAAATAAACAAGAAAGGAATGATGCCTTTTGAATATGTAAGGCAGAAATATTAACGGAATGTGTCTTGGCGGCTAGAAACGTTTTCAGTTTGTTTTCTAGCATCTTTTAGGAAGAGTAATATTCTTCGCAACACTCTCAATAGAGAATATATTCGCTTAGGCAAACAAAGATGATGAGAACTACAAATGACTTTGCTTGGAAAGTGTGTTGACACTAAAATATTGATGCGATGCATTCTCGTTTCATAAAATCTAGCAATATTCATTCATAAGATGTGGCAACCACATATTTAAATGTCATACTTTCAGAAATATTTCTAAAATACAATTTTTATTCAGTAAAATTAAATTATAGACTTGTGTTGTACAAAAGGGACTTTGGTCCAGTGGTATAGATACTGGACTAGAATCTGAGAGAGCTGGGTTCGATTCCCACTGGCGGCTTCATTCACCGCCCGTTTTTAAAAAACTCTCTGGTTCTCAAATTCGACTCAGTGAACTGACTCAGTGAAGTGACTCAGTGAAATGAGTAGTCGGGTGTAACTCGAGGTAATAATAGGCGGCTGAAGTGCTGCCCACACTGCCTACTTCGATGATGCCGTTCGGCCCTAGCAGTAGCAGCCCCTAGCAGTAGCAGCCCTGGTATCTCCCAATGCGCTAAAAAGAGCTGCCAAAGGGAGCTACAAATGATAACGAAGGCTTCCACGGCCAGAGTCAGTATGGGATATACTTCTTCCGGGATTGGACCGTCTCAAAGAACTACTAAAAGTGGTCCAATCGCGGAAATGTCTTCATTTGTAAATATAACTTAGGCGTGTAACACAACAATGTGACTGAGTAGTTTTGAGATGTCCCCACGAAAAATCCAGCAGTGTAAGATCTGGAGATCGTGCAAGTCCTTCGTAGGTACCTGGTCTTCCGGTCCAGCTACCGCGAAAAATTCTGTCCAAATATTACAGAACAGTGAGACCTAGCATCATGCTGAAGTGTCCTAGCTTCTCTTTGGTAAAGTTACTGCCCTAGGGATTTGGAAACAACTGACAGAACTGGCATTAACCTGGAGAAAACTTGATTGTCAACGAAGGAAAATAGTCCCGGGACTCAAGTTTGTCCATACATTAGTTTTCTATAAATTTCCCTCATTCAGTGACGGGGGGTGGGGGAGGTTTCATCTAAATAATCATATTGACAGTTTACGTTCCCATTTAACGTAAAAGTAGCTCCGTCCGCGAAAAGAAAGATAAATGGTTTTGATCAAGCTAAGATAAATACATTGATGTGTTTCTTAAATTTTTTGAACATTCAGCTTCCGGGTGGAAATTTTTTTTTAGTTACAGTTTTCCTCCTGTATAAGTAACTGATGGACAAAATTTCGCGCTTCAAGAACCACCGGTTGAAGCTGTTGGTTGTCTGTTATTCGGTGCTGGTCTTGTCTTTGATTCAGTGTTTAGCTGTTTAACTAAACGACGAGTCGTAAAAGGTATTTATTAACTTGCCCTTCTTTTCTCTTCTCTTCTCTTCTCTTTTCTTCTTTTCTCTTCTCTCTCCTCTTCTCTTCATCATCTCCTCTTCTCTTCTCTTCTCTTCATCATTTCCTCTACTCTTCTCTTCTCTTCTCTTCATCATTTCCTCTACTCTTCTCTTCTCTTCTCTTCTCTTCTCTTCTCTTCTCTTCTCTTCTCTTCTCTTCTCTTCTCTTCTCTTCTCTTCTCTTCTCTCTCTTCTCTTCTCTTCTCTTCTCTTCTCTTCTCTTCTCTTCTCTTCTCTTCTCTTCTCTTCTCTTCTCTTCTCTTCTCTTCTCTTCTCTTCTCTTCTCTTCTCTTCTCTTCTCTTCTCTTCTCTTCTCTTCTCTTCTCTTCTCTTCTCTTCTCTTCTCTTCTCTTCTCTTCTCTTCTCTTCTCTTCTCTTCTCTTCTCTTCTCTTCTCTTCTCTTCTCTTCTCTTCTCTTCTCTTCTCTTCTCTTCTCTTCTCTTCTCTTCTCTTCTCTTCTCTTCTCTTCTCTTCTCTTCTCTTCTCTTCTCTTCTCTTCTCTTCTCTTCTCTTCTCTTCTCTTCTCTTCTCTTCTCTTCTCTTCTCTTCTCTTCTCTTCTCTTCTCTTCTCTTCTCTTCTCTTCTCTTCCTCTTCTCTTCTCTTCTCTTCTCTTCTCTTCTCTTCTCTTCTCTTCTCTTCTCTTCTCTTCTCTTCTCTTCTCTTCTCTTCTCTTCTCTTCTCTTCTCTTCTCTTCTCTTCTCTTCTCTTCTCTTCTCTTCTCTTCTCTTCTCTTCTCTTCTCTTCTCTTCTCTTCTCTTCTCTTCTCTTCTCTTCTCTTCTCTTCTCTTCTCTTCTCTTCTCTTCTCTTCTCTTCTCTTCTCTCCTCTTCTCTCCTCTTCTCTCCTCTTCTCTCCTCTTCTCTCCTCTTCTCTCTTGTCTTCTCTTGTCTTCTCTTGTCTTCTCTTCTCTTCTCTTCTCTCCTTCGTTCTTCTCTTCTCTTCTACGTTCTTCTCTTCCCCGCTCTTCTCTTATCTCCTTTTTTTCATCTCCTCTCCTCTCCTCTCTTCTCCTCTCATCTCCTCTCCCCTCCCCTCCCCTCCCCTCCTCTCCTCTCCTCTCCTCTCCTCTCCTCTCCTCTCCTCTCCTCTCCTCTCCTCTCCTCTCCTCTCCTCTCCTCTCCTCTCCTCTCCTCTCCTCTCCTCTCCTCTCCTCTCCTCTCCTCTCCTCTCCTCTCCTCTCCTCTCCTCTCCTCTCCTCTCCTCTCCTCTCCTCTCCTCTCCTCTCCTCTCCTCTCCTCTCCTCTCCTCTCCTCTCCTCTCCTCTCCTCTCCTCTCCTCTCCTCTCCTCTCCTCTCCTCTCCTCTCCTCTCCTCTCCTCTCCTCTCCTCTCCTCTCCTCTCCTCTCCTCTCCTCTCCTCTCCTCTCCTCTCCTCTCCTCTCCTCTCCTCTCCTCTCCTCTCCTCTCCTCTCCTCTCCTCTCCTCTCCTCTCCTCTCCTCTCCTCTCCTCTCCTCTCCTCTCCTCTCCTCTTCTCTTCTCTTCTCTTCTCTTCTCTTCTCTTCTCTTCTCTTCTCTTCTCTTCGCTTCTCTTCTCTTCTCTTCTCCTTTCTTCTCTTCGCTTCTCTTCTCTTCTCTTCTCTTCTCTTCTCTTCTCTTCTCTTCTCTTCTCTTCTCTTCTCTTCTCTTCTCTTCTCTTCTCTTCTCCTCTCTTCTCTTCTCTTCTCCGCTCTTCTCTTCTCCGCTCTTCTCATATCTCCTCTTCTTTCATCTCCTCTTCTCTCCTCTTCTCCTTTTTTATCTCTTCTTCTCTTCTCTCCTATTCTCTTATCTCCCCTTCTCTTCTCTTCTTTATTTCATCTCTTTTTTTCTTCTCTTCTCTCATCTTCTCTTCCCCGCTCTTCTTATCACCTCTTCTTTCATCTCCTCTTCTCTCCCCTTCTCTTCTTTTCTTTTCTCTCCTCTTCTCCTTTCTAATGTCCTCTTCTCTTCTCTCCTATTTTTTTATCTCCTCTTCTCTTTTCTTCTCTTATTTCATTTCATCTCTTCTTCTCTTCTCTCCTTTTCTATCCTCTCTTCTTCTCTCCTGTTTTTTTCTCTTCTATCCTCTTCTCTTCTCTTCTCTTCTCTTCTCTTCTCTTCTCTTCTCTTCTCTCCTTCGTTCTTCTCTTCTCTTCTACGTTCTTCTCTTCCCCGCTCTTCTCTTATCTCCTTTTTTTCATCTCCTCTCCTCTCCTCTCTTCTCCTCTCTTCTCCTCTCCCCTCCTCTCCTCTCCTCTCCTCTCCTCTCCTCTCCTCACCTTTCCTCTCCTCTCCTCTCCTCTCCTCTCCTCTCCACTCCTCTCCTCTCCTCTCCTCTCCTCTCCTCTCCTCTCCTTTCCTCTCCTCTCCTCTCCTCTCCTCTCCTCTCCTCTCCTCTCCTCTCCTCTCCTCTCCTCTCTTCTCTTCTCTTCTCTTCTCTTATCGCCTCTCTCATAACCTCTTCTCTCATCTCCTTTTCTCTTTTCTTCTCTTCTCTTCTCTTTTCTTCTCTCCTCTTCTCTCCTTTTCTCTCCTCTCCTCCTTTCTTCTCTTATCTCCTCTTATTTTCTCTTGTCTTCTTTTCTATTCTCTTATCTTCTCTTCTCTTCTCTTTTCTCATTTCATCTTCTCTTCTATCCTCTTCTCTTCTATCCTCCTTTCTTCTCTTATCTCCTCTTCTTTTCTCTTCTCTTCTTTCCTATTCTCTTATCTTCTCTTCTCTTCTCTTTTCTCATTTCATCTTCTCTTCTATCCTCTTCTCTTCTATCCTCTTATCCCCCCTTATCCCCTCTTCTCTTCTCTTTTCTTCTATTCTCTTCTCTCCTCTCCTCTTCTCTTCTTTTCGCTCCTTTTTTCTTCTCTCCTCCTTTCTTCTCTCCCAAAGTCTGCCATTTTCACGAAATTTTGATTTTTATCTTAATATCCGATATTTAATATTTCTAAAAATTTCGCCTTTTTCCTGGTAAATTCGTCATTTTTCAAAAAATTTTGACTTTTTTCTCTTAAAATAGCCGTTTTCCTAAAATTCGCCTTTTCCTCAAACTTTGTCCTTTTCGAAATTTTTATTTTATTTTGAAAAGCCTCTCTTTTGGATTTTTATTTCAAAAATTGTTTATTTGCTGCAAAATTCTGTTATTTTTGTGAATATTTGTTTTTTAACAAATTACAGCGCAGTATTAATAAAAATGTTGAAAGAGGTATTTTTGGGGATTTCAGGGCAAAGATTTCTTGTAAATTCAACGTCTTTACTGAATGTTAAATTTCAAGAACAATGTTTTTGGAAATTGCGATTTTTATTCCTCAAAATTCGACTTTTTCTGAAAATGATATAAAACCTATGAAATTTTTGACTTTTTTCGAATTTTATACATTTTTTGAGTAGTTTTTGATAAAGGTGAGGTTTTTATTTCTAATATAACTTATTAAAAATTCCGACTTTTACGAATTTGTTTTTCGAAATTGTTTTTTCGAAATAGTTTATTCGAAATTCTTTATTCGAAATTCTTTTTTCGAAATTATTACTTTATTCTCAAAATTTCAATTCTCTTCTTAAAATTGAACTTTCTCTTGAACATTTGGAATACTTTCTAGAAAATTCGAATTTTTCTGAAAATTGCGTCTTTTCACAGAATAAAACCTTTGAAATTTTTTACTTTTTTCTCTTATATCCTCTTCTCTTTTGTTCTCTTCTATTCTCTTATCTCTTCTTCTCTTCTCTAATTTCATCTCCTCTTCTCTTCTCTTCTCGTCTCGTCTCGTCTCGTCTCGTCTCGTCTCGTCTCGTCTCGTCTCGTCTCGTCCCGTCCCGTCCCGTCCCGTCCCGTCTCGTCTCGTCTCGTCTCGTCTCGTCTCGTCTCGTCTCGTCTCGTCTCGTCTCGTCTCGTCTCGTCTCGTCTCGTCTCGTCTCATCAAAGTCTCGTCTCGTCTCGTCAAAGTCTCGTCTCGTCTCGTCTCGTCTCGTCTCGTCTCGTCTCGTCTCGTCTCGTCTCGTCTCGTCTCGTCTCGTATCGTATCGTCTCTAATTTTTCTCTTTTGTTCTCTTCTATTCTCTTATCTCTTCTTCTCTTCTCTAATTTCATCTCCTCTTCTCTTCTCGTCTCGTCTCGTCTCGTCTCGTCTCGTCTCGTCTCGTCTCGTCTCGTCTCGTCTCGTCTCGTCTCGTCTCGTCTCGTCTCGTCTCGTCTCGTCTCGTCTCGTCTCGTCTCGTCTCGTCTCGTCTCGTCTCGTCTCGTCTCGTCTCGTCTCGTCTCGTCTCGTCTCGTCTCGTCTCGTCTCGTCTCGTCTCGTCTCGTCTCGTCTCGTCTCGTCTCGTCTCGTCTCGTCTCGTCTCGTCTCGTCTCGTCTCGTCTCGTCTCGTCTCGTCTCGTCTCGTCTCGTCTCGTCTCGTCTCGTCTCGTCTCGTCTCGTCTCGTCTCGTCTCGTCTCGTCTCGTCTCGTCTCGTCTCGTCTCGTCTCGTCTCGTCTCGTCTCGTCTCGTCTCGTCTCGTCTCGTCTCGTCTCGTCTCGTCTCGTCTCGTCTCGTCTCGTCTCGTCTCGTCTCGTCTCGTCTCGTCTCGTCTCGTCTCGTCTCGTCTCGTCTCGTCTCGTCTCGTCTCGTCTCGTCTCGTCTCGTCTCGTCTCGTCTCGTCTCGTCTCGTCTCGTCTCGTCTCGTCTCGTCTCGTCTCGTCTCGTCTCTTCTCGTCTCGTCTCGTCTCGTCTCGTCTCGTCTCGTCTCGTCTCGTCTCTTCTCTTCTCTTCTCTTCTCTTCTCTTCTCTTCTCTTCTCTCATCTTCTTTTCTCTTCTCTTCTCTTCTCTCATCTTCTTTTCTTTTCTCTTCTTTTCTCTTGTCTTCTCTTCTTTCCTCTTTTCTTCTCTCATCTTCTCTTCTCTCATCTCCTCTTATCCCATCTTCGATTCTCTTATTTCCTCTTCTCTCCTCTTTGCTTTTCTTTTCTTCTCTTCTCTTTGATCTCCATGAGACTTCTAACCAGTTAAGGATGTATTTTATAATATAATAGAGTTAGAAATATCTAATCGGCGAATGGGAGTCAAACCCAGTACCCTCACGTTACAGGCAAGAATTCCTAACCACGGAGCCATCTCTGCTATGATTCTCAACTCTACTCATTGATTTCATAAACCGTAAATTCGGCATTTGCTACAAAATCAAATTTATTTTAGCTTCAAGCAGCCCAGATAACAGGAAATGAGATGTAAAATGTAAAGGTAAAATAAATTTGGTGTCAAAACCAGTGACGGACTGGCCCGGCGGGCTTCGCCCGTTGTCTCTAGAAGGTTTACAGGGCCGATGCCCTCCACTAGAACTACTAGAGTAATTAGTCTGCTACGAGCGATGTATTCTTCAAATTATGCGTTTGTACTTTTTATTTTAATTGCGCCAGTAAGGGGCCGCTGATTTACATAGTCCGCTACAAAGTTTGGAGCCAGTCCATCCCTGTTTAAGACGAACTAGTAAGGATCCAAAATGAAAAAGACGTATTTTATGTTGTCCAATTCTATATTTGATTCGGGTAAACATTCCGTATAACTTGCCTCCGGAAGGGTTATAGGGCCGATGCCCTTCACTCGGACTGCTAAAGTAATTAGTCTGCTACGACAGATCTATTCTTTAAATTATGCGTTTGTACTTTTTATTTTAACTGCGCCAGTTAGGGGCCGCTGACATAAGTAGACCGCCACAAAGTTTGGAGCCAGTTCATCCCTGTTCAAGATGAGCCAATATGAATCCAAAATGAAAAAGACGTTGTGCTTTGTCCAATTCTATATTTGATTCGGGTAAACTTTCTGTATAATTTGCTGGAGACTAGAGCAGAAAAAAAAGACGTAAACATGTGCTTAAAATTTGGGCAACTTTTATCACAACGACGTGTTTTATTCATTGCATGCAACCTGGATAAAATTTAATACCTATTTTTATCGTTTAGAGGCTGAATTGAAAAAAATCCTCTTTAGTGCTCACCTGCGTCTTATGGGGAACACCTGTGCGAAATTTCATATTTCTGGATTCACCAATTCAAGCTGTGCGTTGTCTGTGAGTCAATACATGGAGATTTATTAAGTAGAGATAGGAGCTTGCAAGGAACATTGCCAAAACAAAAAAAAAACACAAAAAAACTTAGTGTAGCTCCACTGTTAAAAACTGAAAATCCATGTATGTAGTGTTCTAGAAGTATCGTAAAGAGTTAAAAGTGAGCATGTGTTTATTTCACAGTTTGCGTTTTATTCTACTAACGTCGTCAGTTTAAATTTAAACTTGTAACTAGATTAAATAATCACAAGTTAATATCAAAAGTTATTGCTCGCAATTATGCAAATTCGCGAACGTGAATTAAAATAAAAAAATTAAATTTAGTTTATGCATGGTGAAGTTTTCAAAGTTTTAATTGGTTTGCAAGCAGTCGTGTAAAATTCTAAAATACATTCCCCCAAATAAAGCGTGCTTGAGGAGTTTTTATTGGAGCGTGTACCTTGCACCATAATTCGGTTTATTAAAGTGAAATTCCAATACTGAATTCCCATTTTTTTGTGGGAGGTTAAACGCTGCAAGGTTTTGTTTGATTTCTGAGATATACCTAATGGTACGATGCACACAAAAATGTTAAATATTCAGCTCTGAAAATGTCCCTTTTTTCAGCTACGCCTTCAGTATTTTAAAGCACATAGTTCAGATCTTATTCAACATTTTCCAATTTTAGACTATCTAACTTGAAACCTCTAACTCCTCTCTAATCTTGAAACCCCAAGTTTCGATAGTTTTCTTATAACATCAAGTTTAAATTTAGAAATTCTAGAAAAGTTGAAAGCGACGTTTTTTTAAACGTCTTCAATATTCTACTGAAATAAATATTCTTTTGGAAGTTTCGAAAATTCCGAAATCAAATTTGAAATTAACGTTTTAGCGAGGTTCAGAATTTAGTGTCGAAATGTCAACACTTAAAACAAAATGTCTTAATACCAATCGAATGATGAGGCCAAGGAAGACCGAAACCGATTTATGGTTGTTGGATGTAAATATTTGCAACTGTAGCGCGTTCGACTATTTCATTACATAGCAATTAATTGAGATATAAAGTATTAACTTTACTTGGGATTCCATTTTTTATTGTTTCATCGCTAAAGCACCCTACTTTGCCATAACCTAAACAACATACCCATAACCTAACATAACCATAACCTAATATACCATAACCTAAACAACATAGCTTTCAATCAAGTGAGATCTCAATGGTAAGGGTTTTGCGTAATTGTTGCTGGTTATCAAACCTAAAAATCTACATAAAATTGGTTCCAATTTCAGGTCTATTTTTCATCTATTCAGTCCTCTAATTCTTTGAAAACGACGAGTAAATTGCCATCAGGCATAAAACAGCCTCAACCTAATATGAAAGCAAAACAGCATTTTAATCAACTGAAAGAGCTCATCTCTCGCTGAAGTTCTTCTTTTCCCTACGGAGGCTATTGACAGTCAGTTTGTAAACACACGGAACGGAAAATAAGCCGAAATTAAACAGTAACGAACATAAAAATGAAATTGGACGTCCGTCCAAATGCACAGATAAAAATGTCCACCCTTTTCCCTTCAAATCTTCATTACTCTCATTCAATATCGTCGCATTAAAAGCTCACAAAAACAAATTTAATATGCCTTATAAAAGATGTTCAACATCAAACATAAACAACGTGCTTAATTTCAGTTTTAATCTTGTTAAGCTCGCAACGGAAACTGGGCGTACGACAGCATTAATGCGCCATTCTACACGGTAAACAAATTAAAATTCAGAGCAATAGATGTGCATTAGCTGGGGCGGCGAGTTTTTAATTTTTATGAGATTTTATTACTTGACGTTTGAATGGGGGACGTAATAAACTACCTTTACGAGCCGTGATGATCATCGGACACGAAACAATGAGAGTAATGATTAATTGTTAAAAATTTTCCCTCGAATATTAATGGACCCTCGCGCGGTCGAACTTTGCGCGCGGCACAAAGGCTTAGGATTTATTCGTCTGGCTCGGAAGATTTTCGCATTGTTCCATTAGCTCGCATCATAACAAGACAAATCAATGTTGCACCCTTTTTAGTAGAATGTGGGGTAGGGTTGCCAACATATTGAAACACAGAACTTGTCCCCTGAAACCAAGAAAAATTAAAAAAACACAACAAAGGTTGCTCTAACGCGTTTCGACAGCCAAGCTATCATCTTCAGAGAGAAACTTTTTTTCTCAGATGACAGCTTGGCTGTCGAAACGCGTTAGAGCAACCTTTGTTGTGTTTTTTAATTTTTCTTGGTTTCAGGGGACAAGTTCTGTGTTTCAATTTTTGAAGATAACCAAGGACCAGTCCGTTCCATCAAACAAAGGAATTTTTTCTCAAATTTCGACTTTTTTCTCGAAATGTTGACTTTTTTCTCAAATTTCGACTTTTTTTTCTCAAAATTTCGTTTCTTTTCTTCAAATTTCGACCTTTTTCGCGAAATTTCGTTTTTTTCCTCCAATTTCTACTTTTTTCTCGAAATTTTGACCTTAATATCGAAATTTCGATATTTTTCTGCAAATTTCGACTTTAAATTCGAAATTTCGAGTTTTTTTTCTAATTTCGGAATTTTTCTCGAAATATTTAGTTTTCGACTTATTACTCAAAATTTCGACGTTTTTTCTCAAAATTTCGACTTTTTTTCTGGAAATTTCGACTTTTTTCTGAAAATTTGAACTTTTTCGAAATGCTAGGCGTAGAAAGAAAATCGATTTAAAAAAATAAATGTTATTTTTAGAAATTTCGACTTTTTTTCTTAAATTTCGATTTTAACCTCGAAATTTCGACTTTTTTTCTCGAAATTTCGACTTTTTTCTCAATTTTCGATTTTTTTCTCGAAATGTCGACCTTTTTCTCGAAATTTCGTTTTTTTTTCTCAAATTTCGACTTTTTTCTCGAAATTTTGCCCTTAATACCGAAATTTCGACATTTTTTTTCGAAATTTCGACTTTAGATTCAAAATTTCGAAATTTTTTCTCAAAATCTCGACTTTTTTCTTAATTTTTGACTTTTTTCTTCAAATTTCAACTTTTTCGAAATGTTACAAAGGCATAGAAAGGACATCGATTAAAAAAAAGTATTATTTTTAGAAATTTCGACTTTTTTCTCGAAATTTTGACGTTTTTCTCAAATTTCGACTTTTTTCTCGAAATTTTGCCCTTAATAACGAAATTTCGACATTTTTTTTCGAAATTTCGACTTTAAATTCAAAATTTCGAGTTTTTTTCTCAAAATCTCGACTTTTTTCTTCAAACTTCAACTTTTTCGAAAGGTTACAAAGGCATAGAGAGGACATCGATTTAAAAAAATGTAATTTTTAGAAATTTCGATTTTTTTCTCGAAATTTTGACGTTTTTCTCAAATTTCGACTTTTTTCTCGAAATTTTGCCCTTAATATCGAAATTTAGACATTTTTTTTACGAAATTTCGACTTTAAATTCAAAATTTCGAGTTTTTTTCTCAAAATCTCGACTTTGTTATTAATTTTCGACTTTTTTCTTTAAATTTCAGCTTTCTCGAAAGGTTACAAAGGCATAGAAAGGACATCGATTAAAAAAAATGTAATTTTTAGAAATTTCGATTTTTTTCTCGAAATTTTGACGTTTTTCTCAAATTTCGACTTTTTTCTCGAAATTTTGCCCTTAATATCGAAAATTCGACATTTTTTTTCGAAATTTCGATATTTTTTTTCGAAATTTCGACTTTAAATTCAAAATTTCGAGTTTTTTTTCAAAATCTCGACTTTTTTCCTAATTTTCGCCTTTTTTCTTCAAATTTCAACTTTTTCGGAATGTTACGAAGGCATAGAAAGGTAATCGATTAAAAAAAATGTTATTTTTAGAAATTTTGCCTTTTTTTTTCAAATTTCGATTTTAGACTCGAAATTTCGACTTTTTTCTCGGAAATTTGACTTTTTTCTCAAATTTCGACTTTTTTTTCTCAAAATTTCGTCTCTTTTCTTCAAATTTCAACCTTTTTCGCGAAATTTCGTTTTTTTCCTCCAATTTCTACTTTTTTCTCGAAATTTTGACCTTAATATCGAAATTTCGATATTTTTCTGGAAAAGAAAGAGTTTCAACTCTTTTCGAAATCTCGACTTTTTTCTCAAAGTTCGACTTTTTTCTCGAAATATTTCAAAATTTCGACTTTTTTTCGAAATTTCGATGTTTCTCTCAAATTCTGACTTTTTTCTCGAAATTTCGACCTTAATCTGAAAAGTTCGTCTTTTTTCTAGAAATTTCGTTTTCTTTTTCTCAGTTTTCGACCTTTTTCTCAAATGCCGATTTTCTTTCGCGAAATTTTGACCTTAATATCGAAATTTTGACATGTTTCTCGAAATTTCGACTAAACTTAAATTTTTGACTTTTTTTCTACAAATTTCGACCTTTTTCTTGGAATTGCGACTAACGTTTTTCTCAAATTTCGACTCTTTTTTTCGAAATTTCGACTTTTTTCTCGAAATTTTGATCTTAATCACGGAATTTCGATTTAAAACTTGAAATTTCGACTTTTTTCTTCGAAATTTCAATTTTAATCTTGAAATTTCTAAAAAGAAGACCAAAATTTGCTGATTAAAAATAGCAATTATTGAACGCACCCTACTACCAACTGTCAACATTGTTGGGAAAGAGGAATGGTGGAACGTAACTGTCATCTGCCTAATTTAACCACAGAGAAATTTCGAGAAAAAATTCGATATCAAAGTCGAAAATCTAAGATTAAAGTCGAAATTTTGATATTAATCTCAAAATTTTAGGAAAAAAGTGGAAATTTCAAGAAAAAAACCGAATTTTCTAGAAAAAGGTCGAAATTTTGAGCGTCAAGACGAGTTTTCGAGCTTAAAGCCGAAATTTCGAATTTAAATCCGAAATTTCGAATTTAAATCCGAAATCCGAAGTCGAGATTTTGAGAAAAAAACGCGAAATTTTAAAACTAAAGTCGAAATTTCGAGAAAAAAGTCGAAATCTTTGAAAATATTTTTTTTTAAATCAATGTCCTTTTTACGCTTTTGTAAAATGTCGAAATTTCTAAATATAATATTTTTTAAATAATGCCTTTCTACGCTTTTGTAAAATGTCGACTTTGAACTCGAAATATCGACTTTTTTCTCAAAAATTTCACTTTAACCTTGAAATGTCAAGAAAAATGTCGAACTGAACGTACCCTAGTGGTGTCAATATTAAATTGTAAAAGGGTTGTTGCTTAGAATATAGTCTTATATTCCAAGGGTTGGTGGGGCTTAACTATCATCTGCCTAACCTAACCATATAAGAAATTTCGACTTATTTCGAAATTTTGTGAAAAAAAAGTTGAAGTTTCCAGATTAAAGCCAACATTTCAACTTTATTTATGAAATTTCCTTAAAAAAAGTCAAAATTTAGAGAATAAAGTAGAGATTTCCACTTTAGTCTCGTAATTTCCAGTTTAAACTTCATATTTCTAAATATATTTTTATAAATGAATGCCCCTTCTACATCTTTGTAAAAAAAACCACAAATGCATAAATAAAAAACAAAGCAGAAAACAAATATGTATCGGATGTTTCTAAATAGGAATAAATAATTAAAATATAAATATTAGTGTTTAAAATCCAAGAAAAAACTTTCAAAATTAAACTACGCCAATTCATCATTATCATTCAATTTTTTTTTATTAGAAATGTTTAAAAATTTCACCAACAAGGCGATTAATCGGAAATCGATCTTTCAGCACCCAATTTTATCGGGAATCGATACTTTTGCTCACGATTCGAATCGATCCAAAAATCGATTATTCTAAAAAGGAATCGACATCCCCTAAGGTGAAGATATACGTGTCTTAAGAAACCCGCGCTTTTATGATATTCATTCAGCCAATAGAAATTCAGCAGATCACTTGATGGATTGTAATCAATAAACTTTTGGAATGCGTCGCGGTATTTAACGCCTCGGCTGTCACCTATAATCCGTCACCTCGATAACCATAATGCCATATATGTATAATACTTGTATATGGCGTGTTTTGCACCTTCGATTGTGTTCAAAAGACGCGATGGATATATATGTTTGTCTTTATGGAGGACAGAATTTATTAACCAATCCCGCTTCTCGTCAGTTATCTTAGTTGTCATTCATTTATTAGTGTTCCCGCCCATCTTGTCATCTGTTCCCGCTATAATTGAATGAATGCTTGTACTCCAAAGAGTACGACGTATACTTTCATCTCACCTTTTTGACAACGCATTTTGTAGTGGCGATTATACACAACACGCCATATAGAAGTATTACATATATGCATAATACACACGCAAGTGCTATGATGTCAGGTGGATCCCTAACACTACTTCAGAAACTGAAGTTGAGTTTAAAATATGTGATCCGCGACTGGGAGTCGATCCCAGTACCCGCACGTTACAAGCGCAGACTTCCTAACCACTGAGCCATCGCTGCCTCTACTCTAAGCTCTCCTCATTCACTTCACGCAACTCGGTATCTGTTATAGACTTCGCAATATAATAGATGGATTAAAATAAGGGTAATAAAACAGTAATAATAAATACATCATACCAGCATTGGCCACCGGACCATAAGGTAGACCTTGGCCCTTCCAAAAAATCTGAATCTCCTGAGCCTTTTGAGTTTTTTATCGTTGAAACCCATGCTCGTTCCATGAGAACGTCTAATGAGAAACATAAATTGAAACTTCTTATCGAGCTCGTTCGGCGACAGCGCTAACTTGTTTACAGGCGTAACGTTCGGTTCCGGACTCGACACATTTTAATTTAGGTATCTAACGTTACTAGAGACTAAACGTTACATATCACAACATGTTTTAAGTGCACTTACATTATCTGGTGAGCTAGAAAACACAAACATTAGGGGGTTGTTTATTGCTGACATGTTATCGTAGGTCTGCACCCGAAAACCGAAATTACCTAAATTGGCTCCATACAGAAAGGGGCAATTACTCTAAAATATTGTAAATAGAGCGTACAAATTTCCTCGCTGCATGCAGTTCAATTTCTACAGGGATACCATTCAGAGCATAAATACTGTTTTAGTGAGCGAGTAGGATTTGAGGAATTTTCTCGTCTAGACGTATCGATGATATTGAATTGCTCAATGCTACAAACGGTTAAACGAATCTACTAGCTTTAGGTATTTCATCGGTCGATTGCTTTTCTATAAATTTTCTTTAAATTTTTACCAGATCGATGCAGAAGCTGAAATTTTGAACACTCACATTAGGTATAAGCGAAGAATGTCTTCGAAGAGATTTCATTTTATTGCGACCAAACCTTTCCATAGATTTTGATAAAAAAGTAGTATATTATGTAGGATGATATCTCAAACGAAATAGTAAAATATGAGGATTTCTATCGGCACCATTTTTGCGAAATCGTAATCCAAAATTATACATCTAACGATACTTTGATGTTCCTTTCTGTATGTTAGGGAAACATCTTGAAGTAATAGCAACAAGCTCTACTAGTCACCTGTAACCTTGTAACAATTTTAACAATAATGTCAGATGCAAGTAGATGCATTCTACTTGCATACGACATTGTTGGCGATGGCCATAGTTTCTCTATGGACCAATAGGTGGCAGTACTAAGAGTCACTCGCTTGACGTCTGTGAATGTTTTAGTACTTACTTGTCGGAACATTTGTTAGCATTCGAGTTGGATATACCATGACGAGATCTAACGAGATCGAAACCGGTATTTGGTTTCCAAACTTCGAATCTAATAAATGTTCACACCTATTGGTCTGTGCATTAGAATAATGTCAAAATGTGAGAAATATTACAAATAAACAAAATTTTTACATCAATTTTTGCAGATAACCAAGGACCCGTTCCACCAAAAAAAATCATTATTGTAATTTGTTTACTTGGTATTTTATATCATGAATATTAAGAACTTCTTTCGCACCTTCGTCCAAGAATTTACCTTTTTTTGAATTATTGATATACACAATGGATTTTCCATAAAACTATTCCGTTCCCCAAATACAAATTGATTATAAGATATGGAAAAAGTTTGTCAATGTTTCTACATCATTTGCCTAAACTGCATCGTTGAGAAAACAGGGAACGAATCAAACTAAGGAAGGCCATTTTCTGAATATAAAAAGCCTTATTGGGGCCCCCAAGTGGTGAAAAGCCGGTCTCGTGCGGATACGACTGTTTGGTTTACATTAAACTGAAAACTACTTTATTTACCGGAGTCTTGGCATTCCAACAATTTAATTTCTAGAAACCCAACAAAGAATTTATTCATGTTGTCAATGTTACGTTTTCACGAGCCAGCACGGGCAGGTACCACAAAGGATGGGATGCATGCAAATCTAAATCGCGCCTATTTGGATATGTGGGTCACAACGGAATTCTTGGGTTTGTTAACTAAAAGTTGAAATACAAATCTTGTTTCCTAAAACAGAAAGATTAAAAAATACAACAAAGGTTGCTCTAACGCGTTTCGGTAGCCAAGCTATCATCTTCAGAGAGATGCCTTACTATCACAATTTTTTTGTGTTTTTAATCTTCTTTGGTTTCAGGAAAATTTTTGAAGATAACCAAGGACCAGTCCGTTCCATTCTAAAAGTTGATATTTAGTACAATTACTTAAACAAAAAAAGGGGTCAACCTCGGAATCAGAAGTAATAAGCTGGAAATTCGTACACACTTTTATTTTGGCATTTTAAAAGTTGTCTCAAAAGTCTTATAAGATCTCGTGTCTGCGTTGTAAGTTATTCAAAGGGAAAGGTCACAAAAATCGGTTTTTCGCGATTATCTCTGTAGCTGCAATGATGTTAATACTTTTTATAAAAATTGTAGAGCATAAAATTTGCAACAACTTTTGTTTCAAACATTTTTTTATACGCTCACCCGTTTTTGAAATAAAGGGCAGTGCTCAGCCATACATACTGTCATGTAAGATCAAGCGCTGCCCTTTTTCTCACGAACTATTGAGCGTATGAAAAAATGCTTAGAACAAAATTTGTCGCAAATTTTATGCTCTACAATTCTTATAATGGATGTTAACATCATTGGAGCTAAACAAACCGAGATAGTCGCAAAAAACCGTTTTTTGGGAACTTGACCTTGAATAATTTACGACGCAGAAACCAAATTTTATGAGACTTTTGAGAAAACTATTAAAAGAATTGTAGAGCATAAAATTTGAAACAAATTTTCTTTTAGACATTTTTTCGTACGCTCAGCCGTTTTTGAGATAAAGGACAGCCTTCAGCCATACATATTGTAATGCAGGGTCCATTGAACAAATTATTCATTGTTAATATGATTTAACAACTTTATACTAGGTATTATTCAACCGGGATTGGTGATTGATCTTGCATTACTGTATGTATGGCTGAGAGCTGCCCTTTATCTCAAAAACAATCCAGAGGATGAAAAAATGTTTGGAACCAAATAGGTGGCAAATTTTATGCTCTACAATTTTTATTATATATGTGAACATCATTGCAGCTACAGAAACCGAGATAATTACGAAAACAGATTTTTGTTACCTTTGACCTTGAATAATTTACGACGCAGAGACCAAATTTTATGAGACTTTTAAGAAAATTATTAAAAGAATTGTAGAGCATAAAATTTGAAACAAATTTTCTCTTAAACATTTTTTCGTACGCTCAGCCGTTTTTGAAATAAAGGGCAGCGTTCAGCCACACATATTGTAATGCGGGGTCCATTGAACAAATTATTCATTGTTAATATGATTTAACAACTTTATACTAGGTATTATTCAACCGGGATTGGTGATTGACCTTGCATTACTGTATGTATGGCTGAGAGCTGCCCTTTATCTCAAAAACAATCCAGAGGATGAAAAAATGTTTGGAACCAAATAGGTGGCAAATTTTATGCTCTACAATTTTTATTATATATGTGAACATCATTGCAGCTACAGAAACCGAGATAATCACGAAAACAGATTTTTGTTACCTTTGACCTTGAATAATTTACGACGCAGAGACCAAATTTTATGAGACTTTTGAGCAAACTATTAAAAGAATTGTAGAGCATAAAATTTGAAACAAATTTTCTCTTCAAACATTTTTTCGTACGCTCAGCCGTTTTTGAGATAAAGGGCAGCGTTCAGCCATACATATTGTAATGCGGGGTCCATTGAACAAATTATTAATTGTTAATATGATTTAACAACTTTATAACAGGTATTATTCAACCGGGATTGGTGATTGACCTTGCATTATTGTATGTATGGCTGAGAGCTGCCCTTTATCTCAAAAACAATCGAGAGGGTGAAAAAATGTTTGGAACCAAATAGGTGGCAAATTTTATGCTCTACAATTTTTATTATAAATGTGAACATCATTGCAGCTACAGAAACCGAGATAATCACGAAAACAGATTTTTGTTACCTTTGACCTTGAATAATTTACGACGCAGAGATCAAATTTTATGAGACTTTTGAGCAAACTATTAAAAGAATTGGAGAGCATAAAATTTGAAACAAATTTTCTCTTGAACATTTTTTCGTACGCTCAGCCGTTTTTGAAATAAATGGCAGCGTTCAGCCATACATATTGTAATGCGTGGTCCATTGAACAAATTATTAATTGTTAATATGATTTAACAACTTTATACCAGGTATTATTCAACCGGGATTGGTGATTGAACTTGCATTACTGTATGCATGGCTGAGAGCTGCCCTTTATCTCAAAAACAATCGAGAGGATGAAAAAATGTTTGGAACCAAATAGGTGGCAAATTTTATGCTCTACAATTTTTATTATATATGTGAACATCATTGCAGCTACTGAAACCGAGATAATTACGAAAACAGATTTTTGTTACCTTTGACCTTGAATAATTTACGACGCAAAGACCAAATTTTATGAGAATTTTGAGAAAACTATTAAAAGAATTGTAGAGCATAAAATTTGAAAAACATTTTCTCTTAAACATTTTTTCGTACGCTCAGCCGTTTTTGAGATAAAGGACAGCCTTCAGCCATACATATTGTAATGCGGGGTCCATTGAACAAATTATTCATTGTTAATATGATTTAACAACTTTATACCAGGTATTATTCAACCGGGATTGGTGATTGACCTTGCATTAGTGCATGCATGGCTGAGAGTTGCCCTTTATCTCAAAAACAATCCAGAGGATGAAAAAATGTTTGGAACCAAATAGGTGGCAAATTTTATGCTCTACAATTTTTATTATATATGTGAACATCATTGCAGCTACAGAAACCGAGATAATTACGAAAATAGATTTTTGTTACCTTTGACCTTGAATAATTTACGACGCAGATACCAGATTTTATGAGACTTTTGAGACAACTTAAAAAAATGGTAGAGCATAAAATTTGGGACAAATTTTGTTTTAAAATTTTTTTTTATACACTAAACCGTTTTTAAGATAAAGGGCAGCGTTCAGCCGCAGATATCTTAATGCAAGGTTAGTGGAAGAAATTGTTCATTGTTAATAATATTAATGATGTAATAACTTTATACAAGGTATTATTCAACCAAGATTCATGGTTGACCTTGCATTACAGTATGTATGGCTGAGCGGTGCCCTTTATCTCAAAAACGGTTGAGCTTATAAGGAAATATTTATTACAAAATTTGTCGCAAATTTTATGCTCTACAATTCTTATAATAGATGTTAACCTCCTTTGAGACACAGAAATCGAAATAATCGCGAAAAACCGATTTTTGTGACCTTTGATCTTGAATAATTTACCATCTAGACAACAGATTTTATGAGGCTTTTGAGACAACTATTAAAAGAATCGTAGAGCATAAAATTTGGGACAAATTTTCCCTTAAACATTTTTTCATACGCTCAACCGTTTTTGAGATAAAGGGCAGCCTTCAGCCATACATATTGTAATGCGGGGTCCATTGAACAAATTATTCATTGTTAACATGATTTAACAACTTTATGCAAGGTATTATTCAACCGAGATTGGTGTTTGACCTTGCATTAGAGTATGTATGGTTGAGAGCAGCCCTTTATCTCGAAAACAATTGAGAGTATGAAAAAATGTTTGAAACAAAATATGTCGCAAATTTTATGCTCTTCAATTTTTAATATAGATGTTAACATCATTGCAGCTGCAGAAACCGAGATAACCACGAAAAACAGATTTTTGTTACTGTTGACCTTGAATAATGTACGACACAGAGACCTGATTTTGGGAAACTTTTGAGAGAACTATTAAAATAATTGTAGAGCATAACATTTGGGACAAATTTTTTTCTAAACTTTTTTTCATGCGCTCAACCCTTTTTGAAATAAAGGGCAGCGTTCAGCCATACATACTCTAATGCAGGGTCCATTGAACAAATTATTCATTGTTAATTATATTACTGATTTAATAACTTTATACAAGGTATTATTCAACCGAGATTGGTGGTTGACCTTGCATTACAGTATGTATGGCTGAGAGCTGCCCTTTATCTCAAAAACGGTGAAGCTTATAAAGAAATATTTATAACAAAATTTGTCGCAAATTTTATGCTCTACAATTCTTATAATAGATATTAACATCATTCAAGCTACAGAAATCGAGATAATCGTCAAAAACCGATTTTTGTGACCTTTGACCTTGAATAATTTACGATCTAGAGAGCAGATTTTATGAGACTTTTGAGACAATTTTTAGAACGCCAAAATGAAGGCTTATACGAGTTTCCACCTTATTGTTCCTCACTCTGAGAAAAAGCTCCTAATATGGCTGGACCATACAGTCACTTGAGCAAAAAGAATGGGTCAATCTCGGAATGAGAGGTAATGAGCTCAAAGCTTGTATAAACATTTATTTTGGTTTTTTAAAAGTTTTTTCAAAAGTCTTATAAAATCTCGCATTTGCGTCGTAAGTTATTCAAAGTCGAAGATCAGAGAAAATGGTTTTTAGCGATTATCTCGGGTTCTATAGCTCCGATGGCGGTAACATCTATTATAAAAATTGTAGAGCATAAAATTTGCAACAAATTTTGTTTTAAAAATTTTTTTATACACTCAACCGTTTTTGCAATAAGGGGTAGTGCTCAGCCATACATAACCGTAATGCAAAACCAATAGGACAAATTATTCATTACTATTGATATTAATGATTTAATACAAGGTATTTTCTACAGGGATTCACGGTTGCATTACAGTATGTATGGCTGAGAGCTGCCCTTTATCTCAAAAACGGTTGAGCTTATAAGGAAATATTTATAACGAAATTTGTCGCAAATTTTATGCTCTACAATTCTTCTAATAGATGTTAACCTCCTTTGAGCCACAGAAATCGAAATAATCGCGAAAAACCGATTTTTGTGACCTTTGACCTTAAATAATTTACGATCTAGACACCAAAATTTATCAGACTTTTGAAACAATTTTTAGTGCGCCAAAATGAAGGCTTATACGAGTTTTCACCTTATTATCTCTCATTCTGAGATAAAACCTTGCATTACAGCATGTATAGCTGAGAACTGCCCTTTATCTCTAAAACGGTTGAGCGCATGAAAAAATGTTTAAAACAAAATATGTCGCAAATTTTATGCTCTACAATTTTTATAATATATGTTACCGCCATCGGAGCTATAGAACCCGAGATAATCGCTAAAAACCAATTTTTCGGACCTTTGACCTTGAAGAACTAACGACGCAGACACCATATTTTGGGACTTTTGAGACAACTATCAAAAGAATTGTAGAGCATAAAATTTGGGACAAATTTTGCCTTAAACTTTTTTTCATACGCTAAACCGTTTTTAAGCTAAAGGGCGGGGTTCAGCCATACATACCTTAATGCAAAGTTAATTAAACAAATTATTCATTGTTAAAGGTATTAATAATGTAATAGCTTTATATAAGGTATTATTCATCCCAGGTTCATAGTTGACCTTGAATTTCAGTATGTATGACTGAGCGCTGCCCTTTACCTCAAAAACGGTGAAGCTTATAAGGAAATGTTTATAACGAAATTTGTCGCAAATTTTATGCTCTATAATTCTTATAATGGATGTTAACATCATTCGAGCCATAGAAATCGAGATAATCGCGAAAAACCGATTTTTGTAACCTTTGATCTTAAATAATTTACGATCTAGACACCATATTTTATGAGACTTTTGAAACAATTTTTAGTTCGCCAAAATGAAGGCTTACATGAGTTTCCACCTTTTTATCCCTCATTCTGAGATAAAACCTTGCATTACAGTATGTATGGCTGAGAACTGCCCTTTATCTCTAAAACGGTTGAGCGCATGAAAAAATGTTTAAAACAAAATATGTCGCAAATTTTATGCTCTACAATTTTTATAATATATGTTACCGCCATCAGAGCTATAGAACCCGAGATAATCGCTAAAAACCAATTTTTCCGACCTTTGACCTTGAATAACTAACGATGCAGACACCATATTTTGGGACTTTTGAGACAACTATCAAAAGAATTGTAGAGCATAAAATTTGGGACAAATTTTGTCTTAAACTTTTTTTCATACGCTAAACCGTTTTTAAGCTAAAGGGCAGGGTTCAGCCATACATACCTTAATGCAAAGTTAATTGAACAAATTATTCATTGTTAATGGTATTAATAATGTAATAGCTTTTCATAAGGTATTATTCAACCCAAATTCATAGTTGACCTTGAATTTCAGTATGTATGACTGAGCGCTGCCCTTTATCTCAAAAACGGTTGAGCTTATAAGGAAATATTTATAACGAAATTGGTCGCAAATTTTATGCTCTACAATTCTTATAATGGATGTTAACATCATTCGAGCCATAGAAATCGAGATAATCGTGAAAAACCGATTTTTGTGACCTTTGATCTCAAATAATTTACGATATAGACACCAGATTTTATGAGACTTTTAAAACAATTTTTAGTTCGCCAAAATGAAGGCTTACATGAGTTTTCACCTTATTATCCCTCATTCTGAGATAAAACCTTGCATTACAGTATGTATGGCTGAGAACTGCCCTTTATCTCTAAAACGGTTAAGCGCATGAAAAAATGTTTAAAACAAAATATGTCGCAAATTTTGTGCTCTACAATTTTTATAATATATGTTAATATCATTGCAGCTACAGAAATCGAGATAATCATGAAAAACAAATTTTCGTTACCTTTGACCTTGAATTA
Organism: Dastarcus helophoroides; assembly: GCA_028583605.1. NCBI lineage: Eukaryota > Metazoa > Arthropoda > Insecta > Coleoptera > Bothrideridae > Dastarcus > Dastarcus helophoroides. The sequence goes on along the minus strand of CM053327.1, from coordinate 43,890,955 downwards.
TTTACGACGCAGAGACGAAATTTTATGAGACTTTTAAAACAACTTTTAGAACGCCAAAAAGAAGGTTTGTACGAGTTTCCAGCTTATTATATCTCATTTCGAGGAGACACCCCTAATATGACTTCATAGGGAGACCTTCCTCTGCCCATTGCAAGAATATATATTTAGCCGGCAGAACTTTGTTCCAGAAATTTTGATTTTTATTTCAAAATTAGTCGTTTTCCCAAAATTTTAAATTTTTTTCGAAATTCGTTTATTTTGAAAATGCTGATTTTATCTTCAAAAGACAACCCTTCATTTAAGAATTCAGAATACAACTTTCTCTAGGATTTCGAATTTTTCCTAAATTTCAAGTTTTCCTAAAAATTTTGACTTCTTGAAATTTCGAGTTTTTTAAATTCGTCGATCTTTTAGAAATGACTTCACTTTTCCAGAAATTCGACTGAAATTCTGCAATCGATTTGTTTCTCAAAATATGTCTTTTTCTCAAAGTTTTGAAACTTCTCTTATTTAATCGTTCATATATCTGCAATTTTTTACCTTTTGCTCAAAATTTGTATGTTTTATAGAAATTTCGATTTTTTTTTCTCAAAATTTTATCACGAAAGAATTACGTTAAAAGCGTTTTTAAAGTTTCAACGCTTTTGTCGAAATTTATCTTCTGTGAGGTACGTATTTTTTCTCAAAATTTCTTCATTTTCTCATAATTTGGCCTAAATTTTAATGAAAGCAGCGAAAATACATCTCTCGAAATTTCGAGAGATGTATTTCTTAAAAATGTCAATTGTTTTTTCGAAAAGTCAATAGTATGTCTAAATTTGAACAATTCAAAGAAATAAAAACTGTTTTTGGAAATTTTAACTTTTTTTCATTTTTTAATTGAACATAAATTGTTACCAGTTCCAAGCAAATCACGGGTACGGCAAAAAACAACCCCCTAAGAAACATGTAAAATAATATGGTCGTTTACAAGCGCGAAACGAATAACATAAGTTTTTACCAAATTTATTTAAATTTTCTTTATGTTCGCCATTCCACCTAATAAGAAAGCACATCACGACCACCCGAGACTCGTGGCAAAAATTTAACTGACAAAAATAATGTGACTGGAAGGCATAACGCGAAATAAATGAAACACGTTCGCGAACCGCGTGACTTTAGGCATGCAGAAGGGCGTGAAGCATTCGCAAAGGTGGCGATGATAACACTGAAGGGATGCTGTGCGAGGCACGATACACTAAAGAGGGAACGCGCTCCTTTCGGACGCGGAACGTGCGCCTGGAATACCTACCGCGGTCGACGGCGTTGGGGGAATTCCACGGCCGACACCGTGAACTTCTCTACAGTGGATCTCGGATTAAACTTGTCAATTATGGCCTGCGAGGGTGAGGCGAATTAACGGATTATGAATTCTGATTGGGTTTCAAGGAATCCGGATTGAAAAAGCGACAGATGCCCGATTTAATGCCTGTTTGATTGATGTTGGGCGCTCTGGTTTAGCGTGAAACAACTTGACATTAGTTAGCTTGCACAGAAAACGAGAAAATCAAAATTGAAATTTAGAAGACCACACATATGTAAAACGAAGTCGTGTTAGTTACACCAGTTATAACTTCATCGTAGCTAAAAGTTTTCAGAACGTTAGATCTATGCTGCGTATAGCAAGACGTAAGCGGCAGACTGTCACCACAGTCGATTTTTAGCATAAACTGGAACGTGGATACAGTAATAGAAATCTTCAAATCGCTTTCCATATGCGAAAAATTTACGCAACGAAACTTTCGCCAAGGGCATCTACAAGGAGTAATGCAGCTGCTATGTTGCCATTACTTCAAGATATTTCCCGAACGTGCGGAATGAAACATCGAAGTTCCGTGAGATGCTTCATTCCGGCAATTCCTTTAGATTGCGATTACGTAAAAGCGGCACTGCTAGAAATTCTCGTATTTTACTATTTCATTCGCAATATTATTCTACATAATATACTGATTTTTTATCAAAATCTATGGAAAGGTTTGGTTGCAATAAATTGAAATCTTTTCGAAAAGTACAGTCCTTGATGTGACATTTCTGATTTATAGTTAAGGAAGGCTAACACTTGCGAAAAAAGTACGCTACGCAGCTTTGATCTAAGGCATATGGGAGTGAAGCTGCTATGTTGCCATTACTTCAAGATGTTTCCCTAACCTGCGGAATGAAGCATCGAAATCCCATTTCGGCTGCGATACATTAAAATCTATTCAAAAACGTTCTTCATGTATATTTTACATGTTCATAATCGTATGTTTGACATTAAATATCTCGACTTCGGCACCGGCACATGTCTTTTAATTTTGCAAGCGTATAGGTAACATTGTTAGTAACGTCTGATAGAAATTTGAAAAAAAATTAGAAAAGCAATTGACCGGTGAACAAATCATAACTTCAGTTCAAGTTCCAAAGAGCACCATCTTACATTAGGCACGGTTTGCATTAACAAAGGTATTCATGTTAAAAAAAAGTATTACATTTCAAAATTTATGCAGGACTATGCATAATTCTCGACACGAAGTTACGTTTCACGTGGAAGTAGTTATACTTTGCAGCACTCTTCTCTGGAAAACGTATAACGTTTTGTTTTATCTTTTCGGAACTAAAAAAAACTGCAGAAAAGATATTGCACTTCCCCATAGTTCGCTAAAAGAGTAATTTTAAATGAAACAAGACTCTCGTACATCTTTCCGCTTAAGCAGGGATATTCTCGTCCTATTTCATTTTGACAATCTCGTATATCATATCAGTGTTATATGAGAGTTTTTGGGGGATTTATTTATTTAATATGATTTCGTTTTTCCGCATTTCGCTGCATTTGCCCTTAAAAATGAAATCTTTCGCTGGCTCCGTCTTTGCCTGGGGGTATTTGTCTTATGCTGGCTCGACTGCAAATTCGTATATTTTATTTGGGGAACATTTCGATGTAAAGGGTGAAATATTCGCCTTAAAGCAATCAGTCTACGTTACCAAATCAACTTCAAAATTTGACCTTCCGTACCATCAACCTCTATGCTCTAATGTAGGCGACGACGACAAAGAAGCAGAAGAAGAAAAAGAAGAAGATGAAGAAGAAAAAGCAGAAGAAGGAAAAAGAGCAGAAGAAGGAAAAGAAGAAGGGGAAGGAGAAGGAGCAGAAGCAGAAGAAGAAGAAGAAGAAGAAGAAGAAGAAGAAGAAGAAGAAGAAGAAGAAGGAAGGGGAGGGGGAGGAGAAGGAAGAGAAGAAGGCGAAGGATGAGAAGGAGAAGAAGGAGAAGAAGAAGAAGAAGAAGAAGAAGAAGGGGAATCAGGATAAGTAAAAGGAGAAGGAGCAGAAGCGGGAGAAGAAGAAGAGGCAAGAGGAGGAGAAGAAGAAAAACAAGAGGAAGAACAAGAATAAGAAGAATCAGGAGAAGGAAAAGAAGAAGAAGAAGAAGGAAGGAGCAGAGTAAGGAAAAGGAGAAGGAGCAGAAGCATAAGAAGAAGAAAAAAAGGAGGAGGAGAAAAAGAAGAAGAAGAACAAGAATAAGAATAAGAAGAATCAGGAGAAGGAAAAGAAGAAGAAGAAGAAGGAGCAGAAGCAGAAGAAGAAGGAGAGAAGAAAGAGGAAAAGGAGGAGAAAAAAAAGAAGAAGGAGCAAAATAAGGAAAAGGAGAAGGAGAAGGAGCAAAAGCATAAGAAGAAAAAAAAGAAGAAGAAAAAAGGAGGAAGAGGAGGAGCAGAAGAAGAAGGAGAAGAGGAAAAAGAACGAAAAGAAGAATAAGAAGGAGCAGGAGAAGGAAAAGAAGCAGAAGAAAAAAGGAGAAGAAGGAGAAGAAGAAGAAGAAGAAGAGAAGAAGAAGAAGAAAAAGAAAAAGAAGAAGAAGAAGGAATTGAAGAAGGGGGAAAAGTAGAAGAAAAAGAAGAAGGAGCAGGAGAAGAAAAAGGAGAAGGAGCGGAAGCAGAAGAAGAATAAGGAGAAGAAGAAGGGGAGAAGGAGAAGAAGAAGGAGAAGAAGAAGAACAAGAAGGAGAAGAAGGAGCAGGACAAGGAAAAGAAGAAGGGAAAAGAGCAGAATAAGAAAAAGAAGAAGAAAAGGAGGAGGAGAAGGAGGAGAAGAAGAAGAAGAACACGAAGAAGAATGAGAAGAAGAAGGAGGAAAAGGAGAAGAAGAAGGAACAGAAGCAGACAAAGAAGGAGAAGGAGAAGAAGAAGGAGGAGGAGAAAGAACAGAAGCAGAAGAAGAAGAAAGGAAAGAGGAGGAGGAGAAGAAGAAGAAGAATAAGAAAAACGGGAAGAAGAATAAGAAAGAGCAGGAGAAGGAAAAGGAGAAGAAGAAGGAGCAAGAGAAGAAGAAGGAGAAGGGGCAGAAGCAGAAGAAGAAAAAGAAGAAGAAGGAGAAGCAAAAG